>CM053622.1:39586376-39644056 GCA_028646595.1 Phalanger gymnotis | reverse complement strand
GAGTATTGTGGAAGGGTTATACATAATGATACACATGTGGCCCATGTTGAATTGCTTGACTTCTTAGGGAGGGTGGATGGGAAGGGAAGAGGGGAAAGAATTTGGAACTCAAGGTTTTAAAAAAATAGATGTTCAAAAGTGAAAAAAAAACCCACCGAACTATTAGATCTTTAATAAAAGAAATACCAAATGCTTACTCAAAAATAAAAAGAAATGATGAGTAAGTAGACTTCAGAAAAACCTAAAAAGACTTGCATGAACGGATGCTGAGTGAAGTGAGCACAACTAGGAGAACACTGTACTCAGTAACAGCAACATTATGCGATGGCTGATTTTGTTAGACTCAGCTCTTCTTAGAAAAAATTTTTAAAATAAAAAATAATGTATATATGCCTAAGTATCCTAAAAGAAGCCAGCCAGATTTCTACCTCACCTAAAACCCTAAGTGAGTTTCCTGGCACTTTAAGCCCAGGGTGGTCTTCTCTAATACCAGTCCAACGACAGGCTAAATTAAGTTAGAGAATTCTAAGGTTCAGAAAATGAGTCTAGCTCTAGAAGCACAGACTAAATGTCTTAAGAGGGCAGAATCCCAGGAAATGATACAGTGATAAAAGCAGCTGTTCTTCACCCTGTGTGCTCTCCTGGCAACCTCTTCGGTTATCCTGGGTTTAACTATCATCTCCGTGCAGCCAACGCTAAGATCTCAGTTGCTTCTCTGGCCTTTAGTCCCACATCACCAACTGCCTATTGGATATTTCAAACTGGATGTCCCGGAGACATCTTAAACTGCCCCCAAAAGATCCTCTCTTCCACAGGAAACACATAATAAACTCCTATCAACCAACTGATTGAATGAGTTCCCATGGTACACAAATAAAACCTGCTTCCTAATCAATTAAGAATCACTTACAGCTATCAATATCCTGAAAAAGACTTAAAAAACACATTCACAGAGACTTCAAGATTGAAAAGGAAAGAAAACCTTCTTCAGCAAAAAACACGTAATAATTAATCATAAAAAATGATAGGACTATTAGCACCACAGAAAGGTAATATGATAACACATTAAAACTTCACTAACATAGATTACATGGAAACAGACCAGGGAGCAGGAGATCTAATAAGAATTAAAGAAAAGTCTAAATTGTGAAGAATATTTTTTTGAAACTGCTCCTTTAAGTCTGAAGTTAAGTTACAGTTCATGTGAAACTTACTTTATTTCTTAAAAATAAATCTCTAAGTTTCATTAATAATTAACAAGCTGCACTCAAAAAGGTGATCATTTTACAAGAGCTATAAAACATATTTGGTTTTACTCTTAAGTAAGCTACACATTCCTATTCCCAATCAGTAAACACATCTTCGTAGAGCAATAAACTGGAGCCTATCATACAAATAATTAGCATATATTTACAAATGATCCCACTCCATTATAGGGATACACAAGCGATTCTCCTCTAGCTGTGACTCCCCTCTCCTGACCCAGGCTCTCAACTTCAGGTAAAGCTATGCCTCAAACCTTTATCTTGGTTACTCCGAATTCTGAATGACCAAAATATAAATTAAAGACAATTACCCACAGCATCTGCACTGTATGTTCTAGCTCAGCAGCTTCAGAATCACAAAGAATGTTGGTTTGTATTACAGGGAAATAAAAACAAAAAAGGATTAAAAGACACTGTACCTCTCCTGGATGGTTTCTGTAAATTTAAGGCTTTCTTCCTTTTCTCCTCTAATTCAACTTGAAGTTTAATTTCTACAACCTAAGACAACAAATGGTTAAATAAATGAACAAAAGACTAAGGTCTTTAACTACAAACAAGCAGATTTAGAACAAAACATGAAAAAACTTTTATAAGCACAAAAAAATGATACCCCAAAAGTAAATTTCTTTTGTATTCTAAACAACTCATCAGAAATTCTCAATTTGGTATTTGTTCATTTCTTTGGGTTTAGTTAAATATTTATGTTCTTATTTGATTTTACTGGGACACAAGAGGAAGGGTCAGGAAAACCACAGTAATGAAATTCAACTCAACAAACATTTTATTAAGTACCAACTATGTGAAAGGTACCAGGGATAAAAAGATGAAAAGGGGATTTTTGTGCAGATAGATGTTAAAATAACATATGGGCTTTCTTGGTGTCCCTCAAAGACTTCAGTAATAGTAACAATTTACATTTACGAAGCTCCTTGGGACTTACAACAAGCCTTGCTTCACAACAATCTATGAGGCACTTTCTTTTGATGAACAAGCAGACATTAATAGGTCACATGATTTGGCCATGGTCATACAGCTAGCAAATAATGAACTAAGATAATCCCTAATCCCAGTCCTTGGTGCCCCAATCTTTTACTCCTTCCACAACAAGCTATCTCTTCAAAAATAAGTATTATTTCCTAAAAAGATCCTCATTTTCCTCTTTGAATGCAAACATTGCTATTCCAAAACTAAAGATGCTTAACTCCGTCAAATGAGTCAATACTATTTTTTTAAAAAGGACAGAAAATGGTCTAAGCACCTTTATTTACATTAATAAGTAATGCAAGATGATTTATTGGCCTTAGCAAGAAAAATCTCTCCAAACTGTCAACATTTTAAAATAAAAATTCTATTTAAGTGCAAAGCTCAAAAGGTCATACAAAATCCTTACTGAGAAACGAAAATTTACACTTGCAGGTCAATATTACCTGTTCAATATTTGACCAGAAATATTCTATTTCTCTAGCAGTTGAAGCAGCTATACGTCTTAATCGATTCTGTTCCTCTTTCTTTCCCCTTTCTTCGTGAAGCTTCTTTTCTTCATGATAACGAGCTGCAGTTCTGACAAGCTATTAAATGAAAATATTTAAATTTTGAACTTTGCCTTGTCTCACACTGGAGGAAAAAATACCCAAAGTCAAATACACATACGTACTTTTGATACTAGTAACTAGACAATTAAATTTTAAAAATCAGATGCTAAAATACATTTGGCTGAAAAAGTAAATATTCTATATTGTGTGTCCAAATTATCCCCTTTTATACATATGCAATTCATAGCGGTAAGTAGGAAAATCTGGCTTCTTCTATGTGATCATGCAATGCATAAAATGGAAAGACTTCTGACAATCTCCTTTATATCAGGTGCTACTTAAAATTGTGGCCACAGTAAATCTACTCTACTCCTTCCTCCAGAAGAATCCTTCAGATTCTTCCTTTTCCTCAAAGCCAACCCCTCCTTACAATATAGAAGGTGACAGAATGGGCAATGGTAAGGTGAGGGGTAAAGGGAAAGAAGAAGAGTAAACCCCACTGCAGCGACTGCACTCACTTCAGTTGGCAGGTCCCACCTTCTGTCTGGTCTCTGGACCTCCTATCTACTCAACCCCATCTCCAACCTCCCCCAGGACACCTTGTCTTGATTCTGACCGCAAAGTTCCCTGACTGCCAAGTCCTCTACTATAGCATATCTTTGGACTCAAGTCCTTTTTGTGCTCATTCCAGGGCAGTCCAATCAGGTCTTTGTATTCTCTAATAGGTTCAAATTCTGCTACCAGGGCTTTCATGTGGTGAGGAATTCCTGACAAGTCAGCTTAGCACTCTTAATAAAATTATCCATAGAAAAATGGTCCTAATTTTTAAGGTCTATAGTAATAGCATATATCAAGACAGTCATGAATTAAATGAGTTTTTATGAACTGCTCTGAGAACTGAATCATCACATGCAACATTGTTTATATAGAAAAATGCATTCCAAATACCAATTCTATGAAATCACAAATTAAATTCTGCAACACAGCCCATCAGTAAGAAAAATGGACTACCTATATTACAAACCTACCTTCTTTGCAGCTGCCATTTTCCATCTCCTCTCTTGTGCAAAGTCTGTTGCCATCCACTGCATTTCTTCTAAGAGATAATCCCAGTGAGACTTTGGTCGTGGGGCCTCCTGAAGTTTTGGCAACCGTCTGAGAGACCACAGACCCTCCTTTCTCAATTCTGATATTCTTTGATGGATTTGGGTTTCCTAGAAAAATCAGGTCAATAAGTATTTATTCAATATCTACTGAGCATAGGCTAGAACGAGGAAGATTCAAAAGTAATAGAAAACATAGTTCCCTTATAATTTGCGGGAGGGGGAGGCAGAGAGAGATAAGACTTCCAGGCATGAAAACAACCAAAAGACAATTCAAGTCAGTATATAATCAACTGTCAAGTTGCACAGTACTGATCAAGTGCCACAGGAGTTCAGGGAACATTAATAGACACTGACATTAAAATGAGCTAGAACAGCCAGGAGAGACACCTCTTCCTTTACCTAACCCTTTCATATAGGTATTTCCCAAAAGAGTTGGCCTAGCTCTATTCTTTGTATACGTCAAAACTCCAATGACCTCATATTCTCATGTAATTCCAGTAGTTTCAACAATGGTTTCCATGTAGATAATCCAAATCTCATCTCCAACTGCCTAAGGGACACCTCAACCTAGGTGTCCCAGAGACATCTCCAATTCCAGCATGCTTAAAAATAAACTTATTGGCAGAGCCAACAGGGCAGCTGGAAGGCAGGGATTTGCTTAAGGTCTCCCCAAATCCCTCCAAACACCTGTAAAAAATGGCTCTAAACAAGTTCTAGAGCTGCTGGATGCACGAAATAGCAGAGGGAAGCAGGGCTCCAGCCCAGGACAGCCAGATGGTCACTAGGAAGGGTCTATCATGCGGCGCTGGGAGTGGAGCACAGCCGAGCATGGACCACACCAGGGCCAACCAGACCCAGAGCAAGGTAGAACAAGCTGTAGGGCCCTGAATCAATGAGCTGTGGCAGTTACCAGACTTCTCAACCCACAAACGCCAAAGACCACAGAATAGGTTAGTGGGAAAACTACTGGATCCTGTTAGAGAGTGGTCTGGTCCCAGCCCTGGGGGTGGCAGAGGTGGCGTGGCAGTGGCAGCAGCAGCAGCAGGAAGCTCCTGTGGCTGCTTCTAGAGCTCCAGCGTCAGTTGCTTCTGGAATCCCCAGCTCACACAGTGGGAGGAATCAAGAGGTTGATCAGAATGGGAGAGCAAGGAGCGCTTTGCTGGCACAGAGGCAGCTTTGCCCTGCTTGGATCTGGGTTGCAATCCTGCTTGGCGGTTCTTAGGGGAGGAGGAGTGCTGCTGTGGCAGAGTTTGCTGTGTACAAGTAGCTCTCAAAACACAAGTGCAGCCACTGAAGCTTGGGACAAAGCACTCTGTACTCTACAAGCAGTCATACCCTGACAAAAAGCTCAAAGGTCAAGTACTTGGCCGAGAACATGAACAAAAGGACGCACTCAGACTCTAGAATCTTTTTTTGGTGACAAAAAAAATCAAAACATACAACCAGAAGAAGTCAACAAAGTCAAAAAGCCTACATCAAAACCCTCCAAGAAAAATATGAATTGGTCTCAGACCATGGGAGAGCTCAAAAAGGATTTGGAAAAGCAAATAAGAGAAGTAGAGGAAAAACTGGGAAGAGGAATGAGAGTGATGCAAGAAAACCATGAAAAGCAAGTCAATGACTTGCTAAAGAAGACCACCCAAAAAATGAAGAAAATAGCACCTTAAAAAATAGACTAACTCAAATGGCAAAAGAGCTCCAAAAAGCCAATGAGGAGAAGAATGCCTTGAAAGGCAGAGTTAGCCAAATGGAAAAGGAGGTCCAAAAGACCACTGAAGAAAATATAACCTTAAAAATTAGATTGGAGTGGGGTGGAGCCAAGATGGCAGCTAGAAAGCAGGGATTTGCTTAAGCTCCCCGCCAGGTCCCTCCAAACACCTATAAAAAATGGCTCTGAACAAATTCTAGAGCTGCAGAACCCATGAAATAGCAAAGGGAAACAAGGCTCCAGCCCAGGACAGCCTGGATGGTCCCTGGGAAGGGTCTATCACATGGAGCTGAGTGCAGAGAGGAGCACAGCCAAGCATGGGCCACACCAGGACCAATCTGACCAGGCACGGAATGCAAGAGGGGTTGCACCCTGAATCAATGAGCTGTGGCAGTAACCAGACTTCTCAATCAACAAACGCCAAAGACAACAGAGAAGGTTAGTGGGAAAAGCTTCTGGGACAGAGTAAAAGGAGTTTGCAGTCCCCCACTGCCCCAAGGGCAGGGGAGGTGGTGCAGCTCTGAGGCTGCTTCAAGAGCTACAGCTGCAGTGGCCTCCTGCCCTAGGTCCACCTGGTGGGAGAAATTAAGCAGTAGATTAGAGAGGGCATGCAAAGCCTGCTTTGCCCTGACTGGATCTGAGCCACTATCCTGGTTGGCGGTTCGGGAGAAGCAGTGCTGGTGTGGAAGAGCTTGCTATGTAGAAGTAGCTCTGAAAATAGCAGCGCAGCCCCTCAAGCTTGGGACAAAGTACTCTCTACCCTGCAAGCAGTCGTACCCTGACAAAAAACTCAAGGGTCAAGTAGTTGCCTGGAAAAATGAGCGAAAACAGTCTCAGATTCAGACTTAGACTTTGGAATCTTTTTTTTGGTGAGAAAGAAGACCAAAGCATACAACCAGACGAAGTCAACAAAGTCCAAGAGCCTACATCAAAACCCTCCAAGAAAAATATGAATTGGTCTCAGGCCATGGAAGAGTTCAAAAAGGATATGGAAAAGCAAGTAAGAGAAGTAGAGGAAAAATTGGGAAGAGAAATGAGAGTGATGCCAGAAAACCATGAAAAACAAGTCAACAACTTGCCAAAGGAGACCCCAAAAAAATACTGAAGAAAATACCACCTTAAAAAATAGACTATCTCAAATGGCAAAAGAGCTCCAAAAACCCATTGAGGAGGAGAATGCCTTGAAAAGCAGAATTAGCCAAATGGAAAAGGATGTCCGAAAGACCACTGAAGAAAATACTACCTTAAAAATTAGACTGGAGCAAGTGGAAGCTAGTGACTTGATGGGAAATCAAGATATTATAAAACAGAACCAAAGGAATGAAAAAAAATGGAAGACGATGTGAAATATCTCACTGGAAAAACCACTGACCTGGAGAATAGATCCAGGAGGGATAATTTAAAAATTACTAGACTACCTGAAAGCCATGATTAAAAAAAGAGCCTAGACATCATCTTTCAAGAAATTATCAAGGAAAAGTGTTCTAGAATCTGAGGGTAAAATAGAAATTGAAAGAATCCACTGATTACCTCCTAAAAACATCCCAAAAAGAAAACTCCTAGGAATATTGTCACCAAATTCCAGAGTTCCCAGGTCAAGGAGAAAATACTGCAAGCAGCCAGAAAGAAACAATTTGAGTATTGTGGAAACACAATCAGGATAACACAAGATCTAGACCTTCTACATTAAAGGACAGAAAGGCTTGGAATATGATATTCTGGAAGTCAAAGGAGCTAGGATTAAAACCAAGAATCACCTATCCAGCGAAACTGAGTATTTTGCCCCAAGGCAAAATATGGATTTTCAATAAAATGGAGGACTTTCAAGCTCTGTCAATGAAAAGACCAGAGCTGAATAGAAAATTTGACTTTCAAAAGAGAAATCATAAGGGACTTACTAAAGTTGAACTGTTTTGTTTACATTCCTACATGGAAATGTTGTGTGTAATTCATGAGACCTTTCTCAGCATTAAGGTAGTTGAAGGGAAATATATAGAGAGACAGAGGGCACAGGGTGAGTTGATATAAAGGGTTGATATCAAAAAAAATTAAATTAAATTAAGGGATGGGAGAGGAATATATTGGGAGAGGGAGAAAGAGAGAGATAGAATGGAGTAAATTATCTCACATAAAAGTGGCAAGAAAAAGCAGTTCTGTTGGAAGGGAAGAGGGGGCAGATGATGGGGAATGAGTGAAACTTGCATTCATCGGATTTGATTTAAGGAGGGAATAACATACACACTCAATTGGGCATCTTACCCCACAGGAAAGAAGGGAAAAGGGGATAAAAAAGGGGGAATGATAGAAGGGAGGGCAGATGGGGAGAAGGTAATCAAAAGCAAACACTTTTGAAAACAGACTGGGTGAAAGGAGAAAAACTGAATAAAGGGGGACAGGATAGGATAGAGGGTAATACAGGTAGTCTTTCACAGCGTGACTGTTATGAAAGTGTCTTGCATAATGATACATGTGTTGCCTATAATGAACTGCTTGACTTCTTAGGGAGGATGGGTTGGAAGGGAAGAGGGGAGAGAATTTGGAACTCAAAGTTTTAAAAGCAGATGCTCAAAAAAAAAAAGGCTTGTTTTTGCATGCAACTGGGAAGTAAGATATACAGGCAATGGGACACAGAAATATATCTTGCCCTACCAGAAAATAAGGGGAAAGGGCATGCGGAGGGCAGTGGGTGACAGAGTAGGCTGACTAGAGAATGGGGCAATCAGAACATAAGCCACCTCGGAGTGAGCGGGAGGGTAGAAACAGGGAGGAAATCTGTAACTCAAAATCTTGTGGAAACCAAGGCTGAAAACTAAAAAATATTAAATAAAAAAAAAATGTGCTCTAGAATTTGAATAGAAGTTCTCTGGTCTATATTTTGCAGAATCTGTGTTCCTTTTTTGAAATTTGGGATATCTGCCCTGTTTGGTTCTTTGGCAATTTTTCTACATTTCAAAGATCATCAACAGCAGCTTGGAAATCAAATAGGCAAGTTCTGTCAATATACTAGGTATATTTGTCCAGGCCTGGTGATATGACTTCTTTGATAGCACTGAAATATCACCTACTTGTCTTCTCCAACAACTAGGATTCCCATTACCTGCTAAACAATTTTTGTTTTAAAATTCCCAGCCTAACGATTGTTCACCTTGGTTGAGAAAAATGAAACAATACTGTAATCTATTATCATTATCCAATTCACTTCAAAGAGTGTTCTTACTCCTTCTTTGATCATTCTCTTGTCCTCAACATGGCTTTTAACAAAAATCCTTCTTGTTATCTTTAGCATTCATCACCAGAATCATTTCATTCTGAGTAGCTGAAAAAATTCTTGTATAACTTACAGCCATCAATAATTACTTGACTTTTTAATCTTTCTTTTTTAAATTTTTCTTGCTTTAGGCCTGATTTTCCCTGTAAAATATTAGGTAACTAGAACGTATCCTTTCTGTAAAGCTTTTGAAATCTCTTCTCACAAAATCTCAGGTGCATGACATACTATGCATGTCTTTCCTTTCTCCTATTCCTCAGTCTCAAGGTTCCTACCTACTGTTTCTACTTCATTTTTTCCTTAATGCTGGGAATTGGGGCTAGAACAGCTATTCTCCTTGTTTCCTCCACCTTTGGAAGGATGAAATGATCATGAAAGTAAGGCACAAATTTATTGACTGCACCATCGTAGCCAGAGAAAATGCTCTAGCAGAGTCTGAAGAGTTGAAGCTCTCCGTCATACAATATTATGATGCAGTGTGACATTTTTTATCTATTTCCCAAAGTCCTCATTGAATTCTTCCTTATTACTAGGTGGTTTACAGTATACCTCTATGACAATATAATTTCCATTTATATACATTTAGATGCTTCATCTAAATAATCTCTACCTTCTTTCTCTCCTAAGCTTTCTGAATTTCTTCACATGAGTTTATCAATTCCATTCCTTTTGAAAAAGGTATTTATAAGATGTACATACAGATAACTATAAGACAAGGTAAAAGTGCCCATCAAGTACTAAGGGAAAAATGTAGTTGCTACTCACCACTAGTCTACCCTACCCCATTTGGACAATTGGGACATAGAACAAGAAGCCAGTATGCTCTGTAAATGTTTTTCACGTGAATGAAATTTAACTAAGCTTTTTGTTTTTCCCCATAGGAGTTAGTGCTCATTACAGAGTGGACTCTTAATAAAGGTTATTGCCTAACTGAAAGAACTTACATTTATTTACGCCAATGCTGATGGTCACTAATCTTGAACGTGTCACATGAGATTTTAAAATGCAATGCGGTTTTGCCAGTCTTTTTTTTTTTTTAAGGACTTAAAAGTCCAGTTTAAAAAATAAGTTTGTATTTCAGGTAATTTTATTTTTATTATTTTAGCAATATAACTGATATTTATGTACTGTTTGAAGTTTTCCTGACTATGAGTGAGAGAAAGCACTCTGTCCATAATGTCACACAAGTCAACAAACATTTTGTAACCAACTATTATGACTCTGGCACTGTGAAAGGGTTATTATTTACACGATAAATTCTCTTCATTTCTACTAACTGGATAAGAAACCGAAGTACTCTACTGTCCAGAATCTAGAATATTCCATTTTAAATATTTAAAATTTCTTTAAAATGCCTTGTTTTAAAACCAAATTTCTTCTTCAATTATAACCCAAGCACTTTAATATTTTACATTTTTCTCTTACCAGAGTTACTTGTTCAGCCAGTTTCTCTTGGACACTATCCTGGGACTGTGTGGTATTTTGAGCTGGGCTCTGAGGTTTTGGGATGACAGATACTGTGGCACCTGGGGACCGAGATGTAATGGGAGACAGTGACTTGTTGGTTGCTGGGGAGGGCCTATTTACTGGCGATGATCGTGCAGGTGAGGGCACTGGGCCTGAGAGACTTGCTGGTGTGATGGATGAGGTAGATGAGGAAGTGGGTACAGAACGCTGACAAGGCTGGCCAGAATCCGCAGGTGGTCTTGTTAATGCCACAGTCTGTCAAGAGAAAATAACTTTTAAATATATTAACTGCAAATAATAGCAAGCTGCAGGAGAATTTCAAATGTCTCAACATTATTGCTTCTTTCTAGTTTATCTACTTCTAATCATTCAGAGTCCTCTGGAAGTGAATGGTTTTAAACTATTGGTCAGGAGGGATCTAAATACAGTAAACAGCACTTCTACCATAAGAGGTTTTCCTCTATCAACCGCTAAGAGTCAGGCCTATAAGAACTAGATTTCCTCCCCTTCGTAAAAAAAGCCCAACATGTTCAGGTCAAAGAACCAAAAAAGAATAGTTTCTGGATTCTGTAGGCCAAAATTAAGATAAAATCGTATGAAATACATACTTGTTAACTTCATTAGCAAAAGCCTTCAGATTAAGAAATTCTCAAATGTCTGATATAGTTTAACTTAGAAAAGTAATTTTTACATGCTATTTTTAAATCAATAAAGATTTATTTTTTCTCTTCCTAATCCCCCCACTGAAAAGAAAAAAAGAAGAGTTGTGTAACGTGGACAGTCACACAAAACAAATTCCCATACTGTCCATGTCTGTAACTGATAGAAATAACCACTACTAATGCTTAACTTTGCGAAAAGTCTATGTGCTCACACCATCTAAAACTAAAAGAGCTTCATTAGAAAATACTCAACTGATCAATATGGGAGAATTTCACTAAAATCCAATAACTTGGCACCATATGGTAGGACTCCTCTATCTCCTCACCTTCTGCAATAGATATTGCTGTGTAAACACCAATTCTTTTCAAGACAATTTTTTTTGCCCACTGTCATCATGACAACTGCGATGGGAGATAACCAAGTGTATCAAGAAATTATGCTTCTTATTACTTTCTGAGGGCAGCTAGATGGCTCAGTGAACAGAGTGCCAGGCCTGGAGTCAGGAAGATCTGAGTTCAAATCTGGAACCACACACTTGTTAGCAGTGTGACCCTGTTTGCCTCAGTTTCCTCATCTATAAAATGAGCTGAAGAAGGAAATGGCCAACTACTCCATTATCTTTGCCAAGAAAACCCCCAACGGGGTCACAGAGTCAGACACGACTGAAAAACAAATGAACAAAATGACTGACAATTACTTTCTGGCCTCTCCAGGAAACCAATCTGTCTTTCTGAGAACTTGTAGATCATATTTCCATTTACCTGCCATTTCCTTATGCCTTTTGGATTCACCAATAGAAAAAGACATTAATATAATATGATTCAGTTCCATCCCAGAGTATGCTGACTTGCTGATCACTGAAAAAGGATCTCGTATTTGAAATACCAAAAGTTATGTTAATGTTTATATAAAAAGCTATGATTCTTAACACTATCCATCTCCTTTCCTAACACAGTCACTATAAAAGCAGACAACTTAATCTTTTTCTTTATGTCCTGAGTTGCCATGACAAAATAATTCCTCCCCTCCTGGTGTTGTCCCTTCTGTACTGAGCTAGGCTGGCCCTCAGAAACCAGGCAGTGGCTATTGCCAGCCCTCTAACTTCATCATTAGAACACAGTGGAATCTGTCTGCTTGTGATCTGCTCACCTAGCTTTCAAAAACCTACAACTACCTCCATAGCACAATAAGGCTTCAGAGGACTTTTTCCTATATATGTAACTCAGGTGAATTTCTCCCAAAGGCAAAAAGGTTCAACAAATATCAAAAGCTTCCTGAAACTATTTTTTCCACCATTTATTTTTATAACCCAAGAATACAAACCAAACATTAGCACAAGAGGGAGTACCTTCCTTTCCCTTCACACACATATACACAGCCAAAAGAGAAGAAAAGCTCAACTGGGATTTTAAAATCATTTTTGTGGCTAACTGTAAGCTGCTCTGAACTCTCAAGTTTTTAACTCTGCAAATGCAAACAGCATAGCATCTTTATTACTGAATGCTCTATTTAAAACTAAGTACTCAAATGTCTTCGTTTTCATTCATGTTTATGATTTTAAAGCTAGTGTAAATAGAAAATGAAAGTGAGTTTCAAAATAAAAAATCTGTTTTTCAGTATATATATATACATATCTGTTCAGAGCTTTCCCTTCACTAAACTTCAGTTTCCAGTTTCTATGTTTATTGACAATGAGTAGTAATTCCAGGATCCTGATATGAAATTTTAAGTTGCTTCATGGAATTCCACTGGAGAGAAAAAAAGTCTTGAAATACTAGACAGGCTCAAGAAAACCCACCAGGCAGAATTCCATTATACTCAGGATCCTCAAAATGAAAAATTGTTTCAGCGTCTTCACTGAGCAATACAATTCAACAAATCAAACATCTATTAGTCACCTACGGTGTGAAAAATACCATGTTAGACACTGAACAATAAAAAAAAATATAAGTTCAAATAAGATAAATTGTGAGATGAAATGACACAGTAGGAATGACACTACATTTAAAGCCAAAGCTCTTAAGTTTGCATCCTGACTCTGCCACTTACTACTGGGAGACTTTGAGGACGTCACTCTAGGCCCAGGTTTCCTCATCTATAAAATTAGAGAGTTGGACAAAATGATCTCTAGAGCCCTTTCCAACTCTTATGAGCCTGTAAAACTTATCCTAGCACACTAAACCAGTGGGAAAAAAAGCTTAACATAAGAAATTGTTCAAAAATAAAACTATTCATTTCCACGAAAATTAAAAGAAAAACATTTGGGCCTAGAAACTTATAGGTGACCCTAGAAGGAAACATACTATAATATGAAAGTTAAACCCAACTCTTATTTTTAAAAAGAGCTTACTATAAAAACAGAAAAGTATCTACATGAAAGGCCAAGTTTCTTTATAATAAATTTCAGATAAGAAATGATCGAGAACATAAATTCAAAGGCTACCTTTCCGCCTACCCTCACCCCAAGTAACTGAAATTTTTGAAGAAAAAAAAATCATATTTACTGTATGTTGAAGTCAACCCAGCTATAAGACTGAGACAAGGAAGCTAAGACTTGCAATCCCTCACAGAATTACTTTCTCTAGCTGAAGAAGGGGGAGGTTAGGAGGGTAGAGGCAAGGGTAGCAGAGATTCTTCTTGTGCCCTGGGCCTTTTGAGGAATCTAGTAAAGCCCATGGAGCCCATCTGAGACTCATGTTTTTAAATGCATAAACAAAATATATAGGATTACAAAGGAAGCCAATTAAACTGAAATATAATTGCGAAAATTTTTTTTTTAAAATAAGTTCATAGATTCCAGGTTACCAACCCCTGCTCTACAATCTTCTTTCTGTAAACAGTAAGTGCTAGTTCTTTATAAAGTCACCACTCTTTAGTCTCATCAACTGCTAAATATCACTCACAAGAACTGAATTCATTATTCTTAAAAGTCAATTCTCAAAAGTCAAAGCAAGAATAAATTAGTGAGAATATCATATTAGGACATGAATTTAGACTTTTAAGTAATGCTTATCCAAATTTACAAAGTACATAATATGGCAGAAAATGAAGCCCCTAAACTATGACAAAATATCTGGCAAGGTAAAAATCCCACAACCATCTAATTAAACGACTGTGCTCAAGGAACACAGATAAAAGGGGGAAAGTTTTTGCAACATATAATATTCCAAATTCATGCAGCACTCTTAATCAGTTCCACAAAAAGTTTTTCCAAATAAACAAAGCCTTTTAAAGAATACAGAGTTATTGGGGGAGATAGGTGGAGCAGTGAGTACAGCACTGGCCCTGGAGTCAGGAGGACCTGAGTTCAAATCCGGAGTCAGACACTTGCCACACTTACTAGCTGTGTGACATTGGGCAAGTCATTTAACCTCGATTGACTTGCCTTTCCCCCACAAAAAAAAAAAATACAGTTATATCTTTGGAATACCTGGGGCTGTGTTGGAAGGGGAGACACCTGCATCTGCGTCTTTCCTTGCATCTGAACATGGAGTGCTGGCGTGAGAGGCTGTGGAAGGGGTGCTGGGGGCTGGCTGGCTGGAGCGGCAGGAATGGGTACGTTGGGTGGCTGGGTCTTCACTGGAATTGGAGGCTGGGGCTGGGGCTGGAGCTGGGGCTGGGGCTGGGGCTGGGGTTGGGGCTGGGTCTCCATCATCTGCTGCTGAGGCTGCTGTGAGATTTGCAGGGTCGATGGGAGGGATGTGCCTGGGACATTGGCAGGCTGCAGCCGCCCAGGAAGCTGAGGTGGAGGAGTATGTAGACTTGCAGCATTCTGCACGGGAGGACCTTTGGATGGATCATACTGCTGTTGGTTTTGTTTCTGTCCAGTGAGCTGTACAGCTTGAGGAGTGGGAGGCATTCCGCCTGCAAAACCAGAAAAAACTAAACACCACCAACTTTGAAGTCCTAAAGCACTCTGCCCATTTGACAAGCAGAAAATGGCTTCTGAACTCTAAATTACACTACCATGAAACACCAATACTTTAGAACAAATTGAATACATCTAAGTTCAGTACAGAAAATGGCAAGAAAATGACTAATACAGTATAACTGCTACAAATATACATAAAAGGAAGAAGTTTGAACTTGTATTTAGTTTCAGGGAAGATGTATATATCAAAGGAATATCACTGCAATATCATCAATTAGGAGGAAAAAGAAACTAATTACAAGAACGAAACTTACAAAAGAGATCACTAACAATAATGAGTTAAATGAAATAACCAGAAAAGTATGCACAGTAACTATAATTATGTTTTTTAAGAGAAAGAAAAATAGGCCCAATGGTGGTGGATTTTCAGGCAGAGTTAAAAGGATACATAGAATACCGGCATTTTCTTTGCTTGTTTGTCGTTTGCTAACTGGTTTGGTTCATTCTTGTTAAAGGCTAGGAGGATTAGGGCAAGATTCTGACCTTTGTTTTATATGTAAGCAACTATACAAAAAAGGGAGCAAAATCTTATAATGCAAAAATTAAATGAAAAGAAAAAAGATTACTGACATTTAAGTAAATGGATGGCTTCCATTAAGGTTAACAATTTCCCAGGAATTGTTATTACATTAATTTAGAGTTACATGGAAATATGAAATATCCCAATTATAACAACTAATTCCTTTGCTAGAAAAGATTTTTGTTTTTATAAAACCAGGTGTGTATGTATATGTGTGTATACATACATACATATGCATATACACATACATATACACATACGTACACATACATATGTGTGTATGTGTGTATACATATATGTGTGTACACATATGCACATGCGTGTGCACACAATATGTATATGCACACATACATGCACATATACATATACGTGTGTATGCATACAGATACATACATACATGCATACATACATACACATACATATATCTTCCCTTTGTTCCCAATTATCCTAAAGCAGTAGGCATTTACCTTGTGCAGTAGGCATTAGTTGCTGCAGAGGCACTGCTGTCGTCACCCCTGGATGCTGGAAAACTACCCCATGATGACCCACTTCAAGCCGAGGTCTCTTAGACTGCTCTGTAATAATTTTCAAAAAGGTCATTAGCAAAAATGTATTTTTGCCCTTCAATCCTATCAGGATGAGTAAATAGCTAACAGAGTTATGTACAATGAAGCCTATTGGTTTGTTCAGAAAGCCTATCTTCAGGATATGCTTCCATATATGTGACATCCAGCTTAAAAACAAAATGCAATTTAACTACAATTTAACAAAGGAGAAATTAAATTAGCAAGTAAACCAAAGAATACCTCCCTTCACAAGACTACTTTGTAACAATCATGAATCAACTATGTAAGAAAACTTCTAACTACGGCTTAAAAAACAAAATCAACCCTGGGACAGAATCTAACCTGTGCTGTGGACATACCTGCTGCCGTGAACGTCTGCGGTCGCTTAAGGGACTCCGTGTCTATACTTGCTGCCCCTGCCACTAGGCTCCCTGTGTTTATTTGCTGCTGGAAAAATGAATAAATGAGGTTTTGAAAGTTTATGCGCATTGCAAGAACGTCAAGAAAACTATAATTAAACATTTGCCTTCCTCCTTTAATATACATGGAATGTGATTTAAACAAGACTTAAATATGTTATTAAGAAATGAAATGAGTTTTCCAAAGTTCCAACTTACCTCTAGAAAGGATATTATTCCTCACATTACTGTTTTTAAAGTATAACTTCAAACCTTTGTGAAACAAAGTAACTCCTTGCTAACTAAAGGATTAATTCTGGGAGGAAGTCTTGGTTATAAGGGCAGAACTCAGCCTATGT
Source organism: Phalanger gymnotis (assembly GCA_028646595.1). Lineage (NCBI taxonomy): Eukaryota > Metazoa > Chordata > Mammalia > Diprotodontia > Phalangeridae > Phalanger > Phalanger gymnotis. The sequence goes on along the minus strand of CM053622.1, from coordinate 39,627,273 downwards.
GAAAATCTCAAAGCACCAGAATATTTCCATACAGCAAGTGAACAAGCAAAAGGAAAGTCAAGATACTTTTCTAAAAAGAAATCACAGTAAAACCTCTAAAGATCAAAATTCATCTAACTGGTATCCTCAAATAACTGGATTTTTTAAAAACACCATCAGCAGTGAAAAAAAAAAAACAAACAAACAGGTGGGTAACAGGGATTTGATTTTTTTTAAAAAGCAAGTTCTGGGTTATGTCTCTGATAATTAAAATCCAATCTAATCATCTCCTACATGTTATGCATCCATTATTCTGTGACACAATCAGAACTGATGTTTAGAATAATGGTCTTCAAATACTAGATAAGCTAAAACATCAAAGAATGACTCCATTCCAATCACTGGATGGAATTAATAAATATTTTCTTATTCAGTCATGTTTGACTCTTTGTGACCCTATTTGGGGTTTTCTTGGCAAAGAAGCTAGAGTGACTTGCCATTTCCTTCTTCAGCTCATTTGACAGATGAGGAAACTGAGGCAAACTGGGTCACACTGCTAATAAGTATCTGAGGCCAGATGTTAACTCAGGATGGGTCTTCCTGACTCCAAGTCCAGCGCTCTGTGTTCTATGGCACCACCTAGCTACCTAGTATTAGCTGTCTGAAGTATTTTCTATGTTACAATATACATAGTTTCCCAAAACTCTGAGTGCAATTATAAGGTGATAGCTACTAGCGCTTGAACTTGCACTAAGACTTTTGGGACATCCAGTATTAAAAATAAACACAAGTCACCAACATACTGCTTCATTTTTTGATTTGTTTGTTTTTAACTTTCTCGATTTTATCAATTACTGTTCTCTACTTTCTCAAACTTCCTTATATTTAATGATTTGTATAGGCTAAATTTCTCCCACAGTAAAAAGTAAAATTTTTTGTCTGTTTTGTACATGGAGATGTAAAAAATGTTTGTTGAACTGAACTGGCAAATTTTCTAAACACATACATAAAATAATGCAAACAGTTAAACGTTTCTATGCTTGTTCTTGTCATCAAGACATATTTCAACCTTGAAAGACTTAAGCTATAAATAGTCCACAAATTTTTCATTTACGCAATTGTAAAGCTGAAACCTATTTGGATACATGTACTAAAATAAATGTTCCTTATGACAAATTCTGAAAAACTTTGCACATGAAAGCAAATTAGGTAGACTTGCTTAATCTATATCTCAAAGATGTCTCCTTATGATGACCTGGGAAGAAACAAAATTTCACTTCATACATCAGTAGCCTCAAGACAGGGACTTAGAAATGACAGATGAGTAATTTGCACCTCATTAGAAGTAGGTAAGGGATAATTAGATGGTCCTAATAATTACTATAATTATTATAGAGTATAATATGATGACAATCGTAACTCAAACTTACATAGCACTTCAGAGTTAAAATACTTTCTTCACAACAACTCTGCAAAACCTCTAACGCATATCACTTCCATTTTACAGTTAAGAAAACTTAAGCTTAGAAGATATGGGTAATTTAAGTATGAGAGAGTGAGAACTTCTAAAATAAGGTTTCCTGACTCCATGACCAATCATCTTTTCTTTTCTCTACTTCTTTTTTTTTCCTTTCTTCCTTTCTTTTCCTTTTTTTGTCAAACCTGTTATTTCACAGGTAAAAGGAGCTACAGGGGAGGAACCTCCCCTGCCAATCTAGGTCTTCCCTGGTCAGCAATTAGTCTCACAGAGTTTCCTGGGGCAATGAAAAGCTAAATGGCTTGCCCAATGGCACACAAATAATACAAATCTCTAATTATCTTCCCACTATACTATAAACACAGTGTAGTTGCCTTTTAATTAGCTACAGCACAACTCTCTAGTTTTACTGAGGTACTTAGAAGAAAAACATGTATGAACTGTTGGCTTCCATGCCAATAAGACCAAGAAAACCATCAGCTTAAAAACAATGGTTTGTTTTTGTCCAATATTAAAAATAAGAATTTCATGTGTGCAGAAAGCTAAATTCCACAACTAGGCAAGGGTCAATGAAAATGACACATTCATGAGAGGACCAGGAGTCAGAAGACCCAGATTTTCTGGCTCAACTCCACCACAGTGTAAACTTAAGGCAAAGCCTCAGTTTGCTTATAGGTAAAATGAGATTAATGTTTAATCATCAAGCATTTCTTAAGTGCCTACTACACACCAGACATTAATGCTAGACAATGGAGATACAGAGACAAACATAAAACAGTATGGGTGGAGTACCATGGCCAAAAAAACCTGATTACTTAGTAGGCCAACCTTCCAATACCAAGTCTAGGAAAGGAAGCACAGAATCTCAGAAGAAACCTCTGAGGCCATCCAAACAAACCATTACTAAAGGGTCAAGAATCCCCTCTAAAACCTATCTGACAGGTGTTCATCTCGTCTTTCCATGAAGACCTCCAGTTAGGGGGAACCTATTACCTCCCAAGGCAATTCATTCTAATCTGGAATGGCTCTAAATATTGAATATTTTTTTCCTTTTATCAAGCCTAGGTTAGTCTCTCTTTCTAATCTAACCCATTGCTCCTATTGCCCTGTGGAGTCAAAGAAAACAAGTCTAAACCTCTTCCACGTGGAAATCTTTCAAATGCTTGAAGGTGCTCCTTCCCTACATCTGTCTTTTCTAGGCCAAATATCTCTAATGATCTTGAGGTCCATAGATTGTTTCTCTATGACATTTTTCCAGCTTACCAATAACATTCCTAAAATATGACATGGACTGACCAGGCTGGAGTACATAGCCATTATCACCTCCTTCTTCCTGAGCCATGTCTCTCTTACTGTAACATTAGCTTTTTTGGCTCCCATATCAAATTCTTGAATAATTGCACATTACCCCTTCTCTACCACACACAACATTCTATCTCCTGCCTCTAAACCTCTGCACACTCTGTTTCCTGGAATACAGCTCCCCTTCATCTCGGTCTCAAAAAAATCTCTACCTTCTCTCAAGGCTTATCTCAATGCTCCCTCTTCCCCAAGGTCTTTACCGATCCTAGTCATTATCTTCCCTCTGTATAGCCCATATAATGTCCACTTCATATTTATTTTGTATAGAATTATTTGCATCCCTTGGTCTCCTCCGTTAGAATGGAGGCTCCTTCCAGAGCAAGGGTTATTTCACTGTGTCTTTCTTTGTATCATGTCAAAGGTACAATAAATGCCTGCTGAATGAATTCTCTCATACTGAGTAACAGCCTCACAAATTTTTCTGACAATATCTGTCTGCCAATTCTTCCCTCATCTTGTATATCAAATTGACTTCTTGCCCTAGAAAGTAAGATTTTATATGCATCCTTATTAAATTTTATATTACATTCAGTCTGTCAAAATATATTTGAATCCTACCTCTGAGACAGCTGACATATCAGTTAGGCTGGTCCAGATTGTAAACACAGTCTCTACCGTCTTAAACCCAATATTCAAGCCAAACTGGATTATACATCATCTCCTGAATTCATGAGGCAAGCAAATTACTTACTCTTCTCTGGGCCTCAGTTACTCATCTGTAAAATGAAGAGTTGACTGAAATGGTCTTTAAGGTCCTTTCTAACTCTCAACCTAGATACTATTGTCACTGCTCATACTGTTCTCCTTGATAGAAATGCCCTAATGACTCCATCTCTATCTTTAGAAAACTTACCCAGCTGCTAATGCCTTCCTATTCCATCTTCTCTGTATATCATATATATGTATGTGTGTATATGTGTGTGTGTGTATTTAATTATTTATATGCTATTTCTCCTATAGAACGTGAGTTCCTTGAAGGCAGGGATTGATTGTCTTTCTTTATATCCGCAGATCTTAGCACAGTCCCTGATGCATAGTGAATGCTTAACTAATGCTTGCTGACTGACTACCATATAATGTCCAGCTTAACTGCCACTACCTCCAAGAAGATTTCTTGATTTCAAGTCTGGAACAAAGGAATGATAGAGCAATTATGGAGGACATCAATTATTCAGACATCTGCTGCAGCTCTCTGCTTAAGAACTAATAATTTGTTGACTTAATAGGAATGAACAAGGAGAAGGTCTATTCTGTATCTGATTCTCACTGAAAAAGGAACTGGTTGTTGGAATGAAAATTGTGGAGGCCTTGAGTAGAAATAACTACTCTCTCTTAGAGCGGAGAAGTCAAACGTGCTGCTGGCATTACAGCCAGCAAAACCCTCAAGTTTAAAACTTGAGTGGGAAATATTTAACAAATTAAATAAAAATACAATAGAATGGACAATAATATTATGGACAGCTAGGTGGCGCAGAGGATAGAGTGTGTGGCCCAGAGTCAGGAAGACTCATCTTCATGAGTTCAAATCTGGCCTCAGACTCTTACTAGTTGTGTGATCCTGGGCAGGTCACTTACCCCTGTTTGCCTCAGTTTCCTCATCTGTCAAATGAGTTAGAGAAGGAAATGGCAAACCGCCCCAGTATCTTTGCCAAGAAAACCCTGAATGGAGTCACAAAGAGTAAGACACGACTGAACAACAACAAATATCTTGGCAGCTAGGTGGTTGCCAAATAACATCAAAAAAAGTCAGTATGCGGCCTACAGGGATTCTTACATACAAGTCAGTAGCTACTGTTTTTTATTTGATTTTGACACCACTACCTCAGAGTTTGGGGACAGAAAAGGAGAAGACCACAGAGACCACAGTCTTAAGATACGCCCTAGATTTTGAGAGAAATTTTAAAGACTATAAAAAGAAAGCTTTAGGAGAAAACATGATCCAAAATCCTAAAAGGGAAAACAACATGTGATGGATAAAAAACTTACAGGAATGAAATTCTGAAGACCCAAAGGAAAAGAGGGAGCTGTTCAAGGTAGAAGTAAAATGAGAGCCAAGATAGATTTGGCTACACAGAGAATTCACAGCCCAACTTAGATTTTTAAGAGACACACAGAATGTGGAAGCAAGAACAAGTACAAGAAGATGAATATAAAACCATTCATATACCTATAAAAAGAAGACTGAGATGGTGAGGAAAGCTAAGGACAACCCAAAAAAGGTACTTTTGGCTACCATGGGCTAGGAAAAGGATCAAAGAAGGGATAGCACTACTGATCAGGGTATGTGGAAAGATATCTGACAGCAGAGAAGGTAAAGCTGCTTAATTCTTACTTTGCCTGTGTTCCCTGACAAGGGACAGAACAAAAATGGCTGATAGGGAGTTGACTGGTAAGATAAATAAGAAGGGAGTAAGAAAACATCTAGTTGTTCCTGAGGAAACCAAGTTAACTAACCCAAATGTTCTACATAAACAAGTACTGGAGTATTCTGGAGAAGAGCAAATGTTCCAATTTAAAAAAAAAAAAGGAGCAAGTCTGTCAGTTACAGCCAAATGAGTTTTACATCAATTCCTAGCAAATTCAGGAATCTAATTATTAATGAGATAGTGAGGGAAGAGTAAAAATCATAAAGAAGGAAGTGTTAATCACAAAGTGTTTCATTAGAAACAATTCAAGTCTGACTAACTTTATTTCCTTTTATAACAAGGTTACTAAGCTGGTAGATGAGAAAATGCTCATAAATATGGTTTACTTAGATTTTAGCCAAGTACTTGCTAAAGTATCTCATCCTATGCTTGGGGAAAACATATATCCATGGACTAGAAAAGAGTACAGTTAAATGGATTCAGAACTGCATGAATGGCCAGGTTCAAAAGAAGTCATAAAGGTTCAAGGTCCCCTGGAAAGGTCTCTAGCAGAATATCTCAGGGACTTGTGCTGTTTAAGATTTAATCATTTTCATTAATGCCTTAGTGATGTCATCACTTCCCATGGATCATAGCTCTATGCTGATGATTTTCAAATTAACTCACTCAGCCCTAATTTCTCCTCCAGAGTCCCATTTCCAACTGCCTACTGGACATCTCAAAGTCAACTTGTCCAAAATTGAACTCATTTTCTTTCCCCAAATAACCTTCCTTCTTCCCATTCACATAGGCTCACAACCTAAGTGTCATCCTCAATTTTGCACTCTCTCTCACTCTCCATACCCAATGTGTTTCCAAGGCCTGTCAATATCTACCTTTGTAACATCCCTTGAATATGCCCACTTCTCTCCTCTGACACTGCCATTACCTTGATGCAAGCCTTCATCATCTCACTCTCCAATTATTATAATAGCCTGCTGGTGGGTCTGCCTGCCACATGTCTCTCCCCACTCCAATCTAATCTCCACTCAGCTGTCAAGTTCAGGTCTGACTCTGTCAGTCCCCCTACCTCCCCTCACTGCCGACACACACACACACACACACACACACACACACACACACACACACACACACTCTCTCTCTCTCTCTCTCTCTCTCTCTCTCTCTCTCTCTCTCTCTCTCTCTCTCTCTCTCAACTGCAGTGGCTTCCTATCACTTCTAGGACCAAATACATAATCCTCTGGTGTTCAAAGCCCTTCATAATTTGCCTTCCCTCTACACTGACCCACTTTTCCAGTCTTCTTACACCTCACTTCTCCCTTTGTTCACTGAAATCTAAACTAATTTAGGGTATATTGATTTTTTTAGTGTCACAACTCTGAGCATTTTCACTGGCTGTCCCCCATGCCTGGAATACTCTCCCTCTTCACCTCCGGCCTTCTTCAAGTTCCAGTGAAAATCCTACCTTCGGAAAGAAGCCTTTCCCAGTCCTCCCTAATCTTAGTACCTTTCTTCTGAGATTATCTCTACTTTTTCCTGCCTACATCTTATTTGTACATAGTTGTTTGCATTTTGTCTCAGCAGACTTAATTCCTTGCCTTTGCCTTTCTTTGCATCCCCTGCACTTAGCACACAGTGGTTACTTGATACATGCTTATTGACTTATATGACTTTACTAAAAAGAAATTACTCTGAGTAATGGACAAATCATTAATGGAATGATTAATGGAAACATAACTTCCAGGAATAAGGGAGAAATAATGTGTGCTGATCAGACTACATTTGGAGTACTGTGTTCCGTTCTGGACACTACAGTTTATGAAATGTAATGATAATCTGGAAAGTATCCAGGGGAGGGCAACCAGAATGGTGAAGGATACTGAATACATGCCTGAAGGAAATGACCATGGGCTTATGGCAGAAGTTCTTAACCTCTTTTGTACAGCCATTGACACTAGCTACATGACAATGATCAATCAACCAACTAACCAACAAGCATTTATTAAGTATTCACTACGTGCTAAGCAGGTGGAGTTACAATCTCTTTGAGCTTCAATTTCTTCATCTTTATAATGAAGAGTTTAGACTACATGCCCTCTAAAGACCCTTCCAGCTCTTTATGATCGATACAATCAATCAAGTTGAAAGTTATTCTAAGAGGATTGAAGATCCTTATGAAAAGATGTTTTTGAGCAGCCAGAAAGAAACAATTTGAGTATTGTGGAAACACAATCAGGATAACACAAGATCTAGCAGCTTCTACATTAAGGGATCGAAGGGCTCGGAATACAATATTCCAGATGTCAATGGAGCTAGGATTAAAACCAAGAATCACCTACCCAGCAAAACTGAGTTATCATGCTCCAAGGCAAAATATGGATTTTCGATAAGATAGAGGACTTTCAAGCTTTCTCAGTGAAAAGACCAGAGCTGAATAGAAAACTTGACTTTCAAACACAAGAATCAAGAGAAGCATGAAAAGGTAAACAAGAAAGAGAAATCATAAGAGACTTACTAAAGTTGAACTGTTTTGTTCACATTCCTACATGGAAAGATGATGTGTATAATTTATGAGACCTCAGTATTAGGGTAGCTGAAGCGAATATGCATATATATATATATATATATATATACATACATGTATATGTGTGTGCGTGTATGTATATATATTCTTATGTATATGTGTGTGTATGTATGTATATATATAGACAGAGGGCACAGGGTGAATTGAATATGAAGGGATGATATCTAAAAAAAATAAAATCAAATTAAGGGATGAGAGAGGAATATATTGATAGAGGGAGAAAGGGAGAGACAGAATGGGGTAAATTATCTCGCATAAAAGCGGCAAGAAAAAGTGGTTCTGTAGGAAGGGAAGAAGGGGCAAGTGAGGGGGAATGAGGGAATCTTGTTCTCATTGGATTTGACCTGAGGAGGGAATACCATACACACTCAATTGGGTATGTTACCCCACAGGAAAGAGGGAGGAAGAAGATAAAAAAAGGGGGGATGACAGAAGAGAGGGCAGATGGGGGAGGAAGTAATCAAAAACAAACACTTTTGAAAAGAGACATGGTCAAAGGAGAAAATTAAATAAAGGGGGATAGGTTAGGAAGGAGCAAAATATAGTTTTCACAACTTTCACAATTGCACAACATGAGTATTGTAGAAGGGTTTTACATAATGATACGTATGTGGCCTATGTTGAATTGCTTGCCTTCTTAAGGAGGGTGGGTAGGGAGGGAAGAGGAGAGAGAATTTGGAACTCAAAGTTTTAAAAACAGACATTCAAAAACAAAAAAGATAAGTTTTTGCACGCAACTAGGAAATAAGAGGCAAAGGGGTGTAGAAATTTTTCTTGCCCTACGAGAAAGGGAAAAGGGGATGGGAGGTGAGTGGGGTGACAGAAGGGAGGACTGACTGGGGAACAGGGCAACCAAAATATATCCCACCTTGAAGTGGGCAGGAGGGTAGAAATGGGGAAAAAATTTTTAATTCAAACTCTTGTGAAAATCAATGCTGAAAACTAAATATATTAAATACATTAATAAATAAAAATTTTTTTAAAAAAAGATGTTTTTGACCTAAGCAACTTAATTAATAGATCACTCAGCCGTTACTGAGGTAGGTGTAGAATGACTGCCCCCTAAGAAGTTTGCTAGTAAAAAGGATGAAGTAAGAAGTGGCAGAGTGGCAATTTGGCCATGGTCTCACTTTTGTTTTTCCAAGCTATTATTCTTATTCCCAGGTTAAGAGCTTCTGATCTCAGCCAACTCAAACGTTAACAAGAATTCTTTCCACAACATAACCAACAAAGGTATATTGGCTAGCCAGCACTGTTTGAAGACCTCTACTGAGGCAGCTAGATGGCAGAATGGATAGAGTACCAGGCCTGAAGTCAATAAAACTGAGTTCAAATCCAGGCCCAGACTGTCTAACCCTGGACAAGTCACTTGAGCTTGCTCAGTTTCCTCATCTGTAAAATGAGCTGGAGAAGGAAATGGTAAATCACACCAGCATCTCTGCCAAGAAAACCCCAAATGAGGTCATGAAACAACACTGATGGGGAAGCCTTCAATTACAGGATAGCTCTAGTTATGAAGGTTTTCCTTATTTTAAGCCTGTGTGCACAGATGAAGGTTAGTTCTAATTGTATATAAACTTTAATCACATTTTTCCCATGAGTCAGTGGTCCTTGAATCTCTACACCTGCATTAAAAGTGCTTCTAGCAAGCTAAATCATTATAAATTATAATGTCTACATTTTAGAGGCTATAAAATTTTATAAAACAATACTCTGAACAGGTGTCCATCTTCCATATTTTGTCCTTAACTGTTAGATGCTTTTTTTGACCCTTGGTAAATAAGAGTTGCAGATTTTTCTTTCCCTAGTATAGTAATCAGAGGAGAGGTTTCCCTGTTTGGACAGGTTATTTAGTACCTATTTTCTATAACAAAAGTAGTATTTGGTACCCAATATTACTATATCATGATATAAATTAAGAATTTTTTTGTAGCATTTCATAAGTAAAAGATCTCTAAGGTCCCTTTCAGATCTAAATCTATGATATTATTATAAAAATTCTTTAACCAAAAACAATTAAAATAATCTACGATATTATAAAAATCCTTTAACCAAAAACAATTAAAATAATGTTAGAGAATATTTTGGGGGCAGCTAAGTGGTACAGTGGATCAAGTAAAGGCTCAGAATCAGGAAGACTCACCTTCATGAGTTCAAATCAGGCCACAGACACTTCCTAGCTGTGTGACCCTGGGCAAGTCACTTCACTAGAATGGCAAACCATTCCAGTATCTTTGCCAACAAAACTCCAAATGGAGTCACAACTAAAAACAAATGAACAAGAAGACTTTTTGCTAGTATAAAATAAAAAAAGAGGCCACATTTTTATTATGAATCTTTTTCTGACTTACTGTCTTTTGCTTCAATTTCCCTCAATTTGCAACAAAGAAAAACCTAGTGTTTTGACTCAGGGACGCCTGTGACTTAGAGGGCGCTACTTCTTCCTCCTCAATTGGCTCCTGTTCTAAAATATTCAGGTTGTTCCCTACTGGGGCTACTCCAAAATAAAGTATTTCTCATGGTGGCTATATCAGTACTGCATTATCCATCCCCCTTCGAATATTCACAAGAATGAGATTTCTACTTCAATGATTTTCCTGATACTCTCCAAGTCTAGATTCATTAATCCATCTGTCCCTAAATTACCAAAACAGACAAGAGGAGCTATTTTTAGTTCCTAACGTCCTGCATTCCAAAATAAGTAAGATTCCCACAGAGAGCCAATATTTTGCTTCTGTAAGGAGCTGTTTTTGTATTGCTAATGTCACAGGATGTTTTTCAAAAAGGAGATAGACAAAGGCCGCCTGTGTTTCAACTGTCATACTTAATAGACCCCTGTAATTTTTGTTTCTGCTATTCTTAGTGGTACGTATCGAGTTAGTATTTTCCTTTCCTTCCTGTTAAAATTTTTTTAAAAAAATCAATCACAACTATAAATGCTGATTTGCTTCTCTGTGATTTATTTTCAACTCGTGATTTCTTATTTTTACATTAAAAGTTTTTTTCTGGTTGTCTCTTCTACTTCGCTTAAGAGATTAAAGTATACTCAATCAACCAACAAGTATTCCCTGGGAGCCTACTATGTTCGATGCACTGTCAGAGCTCTAGGGACAGTGACCTAAAAAGAGGTAGTCTCTACCCTCAAGGCATCTACATTCTACTAAGGAGAAAGAGCATTCACCGATGAGTAAACAAGGGATCCGTTGTTCTGTCTCGCACTACTCTTTGTGACCCCATTTGAGGTTTTCTTGGCAAAAATACTAGAGTGGTTTACTGTTTACTTTTCCAACTCATCGACAGATGAGGAAACTGAGGCAAACGAGAATAAGTGACTTGCCAAGGGTGACATGGTTAGTAAGTATCTGGGGCCACATCTGAATTCAGGTCTTCCTGACTCCAGGCCCAGTGCTCTACACTGAGTCATCTAGCTGCCCAGGATCTATGCCCCCACCCCTAAAATGGATACAGGATATAGGATATAGGAAGACTTCAGTTCAAATTCTGCCTTAGACATTTAATAGTTGTGTGTCCCTGAAAAAAAGTCAAAACCTGTCTGTGCTTCCATTCATTCATCCATAAAATAAGGAGGCTGGACTAAATGGCCTCTGATGACTGTTTCAGATGTAAATCTCCAATCCTATGATGGAAGAGAGAGAAAGGAGAGAGCCAAAACTGAAGGAATCCATAAAACTGTCTTGCATAAGTCACACTTGAAAAGAGTGCCAGGGGATCCAAGAGGCAAAGGTAAGAAAAAAGAATATTCTGGAAGTGAGGGAATAATCTGTGAAGAGACACAGAGGCCTGAGACAGAATGGCAAAAAGGAGCCTGGTAAGAGCATTGTATCCACAAAAGAACACGTAGTCAGTGTGGACAGATAGGCTTTCCAAATGGTAAAGAGTTTTCAATGTCAAACACTAAAGGCAATAGGAAGCCCCTGAAGCTTCTGACCAGAGGAGTGGCATGGTCACACAGCTACTTTAGAGTGACCAATGTGGTAGCTATGTGGAAGACAGACTGGAGGAGAAGGAGACTGGGGTTGGAAGTTCAATCAGGAAGGTCTGGCAATAGTACAGACGAGAAGTGATGTGTGCCTGGCATGAGTAGAAAAAAAGGGATGAACTCAAGAAAGGCTAAAGAAGTCTCTCTGATGATACCTGGCAAAAGACTGGATAAGGGGAGGGGATGAGTCTGAAAAATCAAGGAGGATGCCTATGAAATGGGAGAAATTAGTGGTGCTCTCAAAAGAAACTGAGAAACTGGGAGGAGCTTTAGGGAGGCAGCTCATGAGCACTGTTTTGGTTACATTGAGTTTGAGATACCTATGACACAGCTAAGTGGAGACGTCCAGCAGGCAGGTAGAGATCAGGGACTAGAATCTCAGTAGAGAGATAAGGGCAGAAAATGTACATTTAGGAGCCAACCCCATAGGAAACAGGTGAATCTATGGGAAGTGAGGAGCCTACCAAGAAGGAGACAATAGAGAGATAAGAGAAGAAAGCCTAGGACAAAGCCCTAGGGTTTGCGTACCCTTGCAAAGGAAGCAGGACACGGAGGAGGGGCCAACAAAGGAGACCCAAGAAGGATGAATGCAAGAAATATCAACAAAGCACAATTTTAAAGTTAACATTTATCAAATGGTATAGCCCCCAACATATAATTTGTCTTACCTTAAACTACTCATTAATCAAATAGAAGCCATTTTATTCTGTATACAGACGCCAAAACCAATTTGGAGTGGTGGGGGAGGGAGGGGAGGTAATGCAGGAAGGATATAAGGATGTTTGATCAGTTAAAATGTCAACAAAATATAAGAAAAAAACTGTCTTTTTAACTCTATTACAGTACTAAAATGAAGTGCACCTCAATTTGAAATGAACCTAAACAGACAAATTAAGGGACATTATTGCTCTTTACAAAAGGAGATTTAATTTTATGTCTTCAAGGTGCTTTAGGTGGTAATTCCCCTAAAACATTTAACAATCTGTATATAACCAATTTTAAAAGAAACCTCTACAATTAAAGAAAGGGACACTTTTTAAAGAATCAACACACAGAAATAGATGGCTATTTTTTTTCCTTTCAGGGGAACAAAGAGGATGGTAGAAAGAAAAAAGCTCTGGCTTTGGAGTGAGGAAACCCGGGCTCTATCTCAAGTGCTGCTACTGACTTGCTGTGTGACCTTAACGAGTCACCTCATCTCTCTTGGTCTCCTTATCTGGACAATGTCACAGCCAGAATAAAGGATCTCCCAGGGCCCTTCCCACACTAACATTCTAAGATCCTACGAAGAGGATTAGACAATATTAAAACTAATGCTACTAAAGCTGAGCATGGATCTAATTTGGACATTTACACTTATGACATTTTTCTACATTTTAAATTTAAAATTTTTTATTCTGTCTTACACTGTACCGCCTTTTCTGTAAACTGCAGGTAAGTTTCAAAGACACAGGAAAGACCCCAACATTTAAAATGCCACACACAAAGAATCCTCAGCAATGTATAACCAGACATAAAATAAGTTTTAGATGACAAGCATGCTGAAAGCTATCACTGCTTTACAGATGAATAAGAAAAAATAACAGAACTGTGCTGTCACTTAATCATGCAATTTCAGTTTCAAAGTTTATAGTTTTGAGAAAGGTTCATTGTTGTATTATGATTTTTTTAAAATAAGGAATGGGCACTGGGAAAAAATATTGAATAGCAAATACTTTATTGAAGGTTAAAATAATCAAATCTGGATGAATCTAAAATCCGGGATGAGACTACATTTTAGAACCATCGAAAAGTACCTGAAATGGCTGCTGCGGGGACGCAAAAGCAGCAGAAACATTTGGAGGAAGCTGGGTTGCAATAGCAACAGGAGTCCCAGTCTGCCCATCCTTTCCTGTCACAACCTTTACCTGAGAGAAGATATTTTGAGAAAAAAGGGAAAATAATTTTTAAGACTGCTCAAAAATGCTTTGGCATTTTATCACTGATATTTCACTCAAATCTGGTAGGGAAAAAAATACTAGGTACTAGAGTGACAGTTTATAAAAGCCAAAGTTTTCCAAATGCAATCTTTGCAGTAAATCCAACTTATCAAGTGAAATATACTTTTGTTAACTTCTTGTTTAAAAAAAAAAAACATAAAAAAGAATGGCAGACAGTCTTTTCATTAAAAAAATCCATTCAATGTATAGGCAACTTGTAAGGTGCCAACTCTATTACCAGAAAAGGCAAGACTAGAAGGCCAATGAGCCATGTTCAACAGGAAGTGATAAAAGACAAAGGAAAAATGCACAAGAAGAAGAAATCGGTTTACAGACAAAGTCTGTTTCATTGGCAAATAAACAAAGAAGAACTGAATTTAATTATTTTATACCAATTCTGATTTAAAAAACCTTAAAACAATTATATATTTATCTTTTGAAAGATATGAAATGGTTCCCATTGTCAGAGTGTTAAAGAAAACATATAATGACAAAGCCACACCAGATACATCCATTAACATCAATGAGCATAAGCAAAGAGACTAGCATTTGGGTACCAAAGGGTGATTTCTTTGCAGAATAAGAGATGGCAGAGATTACATCAGCTAACTCATAAAACAAAACAAGCTCCACCAACACAGATTCACAGCACATGACACAGAAGCACAATATACAGTGCATTACAGTACAATTCATCCCTACAACTTGTTCTGAGTCTAGGAAATACAAATAAAAGATCATAAGCTTTTAAGAATTCTTTAGCTTGGGGAAATTCTTCAATAATTCACATCCACTATACACAAATTAAGACTAAATTCCAGAAATGAAAATTTTCCTACGATTACAATTTTAAAGTCATATCCTCCATGAAAACTGAAGCCTAAAATAACTATTTCCCAAAACTATGTATCATTTTATATTTGTACACAGTTATTATCACATTTAAATGAAATAACAGAGTGATACTATGTAAGTTCTAGGAAATTCTGCTTCTGATTGGTCCTATGGAGAAGACACATTGACTCAACCTTTTTGTTTAGGAATAGGGAGGTGGGGAGGAAAACCATAGATAAAATAGTAACAACACCTTTTTTAGAAGCAAATGGATGTTTTTGTGTATGTTTACTTAGTGATGAGTCTATCCCTAAGGAATAAGGTGTAGGACCTAGAGAAACAACCTGAATATGTTTACTGAGTTATTAAATACTCTCCAAAGCACCATTCAAGTCATCAGCCGAGAGCCTAGATTGAAGAAAAAAAAATTTAGTCAAATCAGTTTCGTTAGATTAACCAAGCTGAAAGCCCTGTTTTTAATGGAAACATTTTAAATGTCTTTACAACTACAAAAATCACCACCGTCATTTTCCTTTCAAAACACAGTCACTGTTCCTTCCTATGGGAAAAAAAAAGAACTTAAGAAAAAAACATTCTTAATGCTATCAATCTTTATTTATGAATAAGATCCTTCCATGACTAAACCCTTAAAAATATCAAACTGATACAAATATTTTATTTACCATTTCACAGACTTTGTCCTCCTTGACATTTCTCCTCTAAATTATTAAGAAATAGACTTCTTACCTCATCATTGATGACTTCAGATTTTTCCTCCTCTTCCTCTTCCTCAAGATCCAAATCATTTTGCTTAAGATATGCTTGCAAGGGTGCATAGTGCTTTTTCTTAAAAGCTAAGAAATCCATCATATTCCCTTGAAAATGCTGCAAGAAAAACAGTTCAATCAAACACTCCCTAAAGCTCTCTTTCAGAGCCTCCATCTCCCTGTAATGATGGTCCAGGCATTGCTTCCTCATCTGAGCTGTTTCTTGAGACGCTGCTGGAATCTCCTCCAATTTTTTAGGGACTTTTTTCACTCCCAAACTTCCTGAAGGAGCGAGAGGAAGGCTGGAAAGACCTTGTGGCACAGCGGCTCGAGAAGGGCTGGTGGGTCCGGGGGGTGGTGAAGTCATCCCGAAGGCTGAAGGGCCTCCGACTCCAGATATTAAGACGCCCGAAGGCCTCTCAAACCCCATGGGTCTATTCAACTGCTGTCCTTGAAGTACTTGCTGCTGTTGAATCAATTGTCCTTGAATAATACTACTGATCTGGGGTGGCAAGCTGGTCGTTGCGATGTGACTGGGGCTAGTCAAAGGCTGCATACTGGCACCACTAGCTACTGGGCTCTGGGGCCCGAGATGATGAATGGTGCCGCCTGTCTGGGCGTGGGGCTGTGAAAGTCTGCGTTCTCGAACGGTAATAGGGGCCCCCGCGTGCTGGAGTTGAACCTGCCCTCCCTGAGCAATCTGGGCGATGCCTGAACCCTCCTGGTACACAAAGTGTCCACCATTCGAAGGGCTCAAACTGATCTGTCTCACAAGGACACTAGCATCCACAAAGCCTCCAGTGGGGCTGGAGCTGCAAATACCCAGTCCCGGGCCAGGAGTGCCTGCCCGCACACTCTGTAAGGCCTGAACTGGCCCAGGGCTGGGCTGGGTTGGGCTTTGAGACTGGACTTGTTGGGGCAACGGGGAGGTAACTTGAATGTAGGATGGGGAGCCATGCTCAAACCTCCTTTGCTGAGAATTAAACTGAAAACCTGGGGAAGTTGGATTGGGGATTGGCAAAGGGGTCAAGGTGATCTGCTGGTTTCCTCCAACTACTGGTCCAACATTCTGAAGGGTAATGTTTACATTCTGACCAGCTACTGGACTTCTATTCATAAGCTGCTGTATTTGGTAACCAGGTGACTGTGGTGCAGATGGGCTTGCTGAAGGAGCGAATGGAGCTGCGGGGGACTGGGGTAGATTTGAATGTGACTGCTGGTCTTCCCCTTCACTGCCTGTGAAGGACCTGGACCTCTGGGGCTGGACATTCTGAGGACCGCTGCCATGGTGCATTATCGCTTCCTTTTTTCTTCCAATTTAATGCTATCTTAAAGAAAAGAGAAAATTAAAACTGAGTTATTTGATAGTAAAAACACTATTTTTAATTACCATTTATTTAGTGTGATAAAAGTAAATGTATAGTAAAAGTACTAGAGCTGTTGAATATTTTAACTATCCACTAATTTTTAGGATTTCAAAGCAGGAAATTAATCAAACAGAGAATTAACAAAAGCTGATTTTTTTTCAGTCAAGCCAAAACATTCAAACATTTGCATTCTTTAATTCTCAAACACATACAAGTAGACCACAACCTAAGAGTCCTGCTCCAGGCTTCACACTATCATCCTTCACACCCAATCAGTTAGTTACCAAGTCCTATCAGTTCCCCCTCTTCAACATCTCGTATAGATCCCTCTTCTCCAGTCACATCACATGACCCTAGAACAGGTCCTCAAAAGCTCTTGACTTTTAATTTTAATCCCTGTTTCCCTTCTAAAAACCATTCTCCACACAGTGCCAAACTGATATTCCTATTGCAAAGGTCCCACCAGCATTTACCAATGTTGATAACCTTTCCCTTATGGGTACTCTCTCCCCCTGCATTTTCATGACCTTATTCTCTTGGTTCCATTACTAGTCTGATTGCTTGTTCTTAGTCACTTTTTTGCAATCTTCTTCCATGCCATGTTCTCTTCTTGAGTGTCTGACAATGCTCAGTCCTGGGTTCTCTTCTCTTATCTCTCTTACTTAGTCATCTCATCCATTCCCATGGGTCCAATTATCATCTATATGCAGAAAACTCCTAGAATGATTTATTCAGCCCTAGTCTCTCTCCTAAGCTTCAGTACTGCATCATCAGCTGCCTGTTGGAAATTTCAGACCGGATGTCCAACAGATATCTCAAACCCATATCCAAAACAAAACTCACTGTCTTTCCCCCAAAACTCTCTCTTCTTTTGAATTTCCCAATTACTGTCCATCTTTCCAATCACCCAGGATCACAATCTCATGTCATCCTCAATTCCTCTCCCTCACTCAGCCCACATATCCAAGCAGCTGCCAGATCCTGTCATTTTTTTCTTTACAACACATTCTAATTACATGATCACCACTCTAATTCAAGCCTTTATCACCTCTTGCCTAGACTATTAAAACAGCTTTCTAACTGATCTTCCTGAGTCATCTCTACCCATTCCAACCCATCTTCCACTCAAATGCCAAAGAGATTTTCCTAAAGCACAGGTCTAACTATGTTACCCTCCAGCTCAATAGACTCCAGTGGTTCCCTATTTCTTCCAGGATCAAATATTAAGTGCATAACATGCAAGCAATTATGTACAATAAAATGTATAAAAGATAAATTGGATAGATATCAAAGACAACTCAAAAAACTCTCATCTGTCCATCTGTAGCACAAAGGGGAAAAAATGGACATTTAAATATCTGCATAGGGTGAATTCAGAGATCTAACACCTCTGGTCCACAGATGAGGAAACTGAGACCCAGAGAAAGGAAGTGACTTGTCCGCAATAACAAATCTTTAAGTAGAAACAGATCCACATTCTTTGCTATAAGGTCTCATGCTCCTTCCATCAAATCAAAACGTCCACAGTAAGAAATTTTAATGTCAAGAACAATAATTTTAAACTGAGGCTAAGATTACATATTTCTTTCTCTTGCCTGCAGTTAATTATTGAAACAATTTCTAGAGATGGAGGTGGCAGAGATCAATTGTTGAGCTTTGAGTTGGGAAGCTCTGAGTTTTAATCTTACTTCTGTAACTATTTTATCCCAGGCAAATCATTAAATAATATGTACCTCAAACAACTCATCAGGACTTATCCATAGTCCTACCACGAAAGTTGCCCTTTCAAAAGAACTAGGTAAAGTTACAACATCTGATACGAAGATGTGTCAAAATAAACTAATGCTGATGAAATTTTTGTCCTTGCAAACAAAACAGTTTCATTATTGTTAATAACTGTTAGACATCAGAAACACCTTAGCTTAAAAGGACAAAAAGATTACTAAGTCAACTGATGTTACAATGTAAACAAAATATCAAACTTACAAACTTTACATACTAATAAATTAACCCAGTATTAGAATACTCCTCTGAAACACTGAGCAGTGAAAGATAATGCCCAAACTACTTAGCCCAATTCTAATCAATTGAGATAACATTTGTAAAGTGCTTAGCACAGTAACTGGCACTGGTCAGTGCAATATAAATGCTTACTCCCCTCCACCTTTCCAGCCAGCATCACACCCAAAAGAAGCCCAACTTCTAAAAGGATGTTGTATCATCAACCTCAGCATTCACACCATTCCCCTTACAAAATCAAATGCCTTCTCCTCCACTCTAGCCTATCCAAGTGCTACCCCCCGCCCGTTTTTCTACCTCCTCCAGCCCACCAAGATCATTCCTTTCTTTAAATACAATTACATATTATCTTGTATTGCTTTTTCATTTTTCATCCTGTCTAGCCAGAAGGTATACTCCTTGAGAGCAGGGACCATGGCTTATGTTTATTTAAATTCTCTTTTACACTAAATATAGTACTTTGCACATAAAAGCTAAAAAACACTTACTAATTAATTAGTTCCTCTGTTCATTGAAAAACACTTACTAATTAATTAGTTCCTCTGTTCATTGCACATAAAAGCTAAAAAACACTTACTAATTAATTAGTTCCTCTGTTCACTGAATTTATCTTGGGCAAATCACATCATCTCTGTGCCTCAGTTTCCCCATCTGCAAAATGAGTGGGTTGGACTAGATCAGTAGTCTCCAAAGTTAGGGCTTTGTTGGAAAGCAGTCTGAAAGAAATTAGATACAAACCAACAGCTCAGATCATATATTAAGATAAAATCCAAAAGTTTTTATGATTTAGACATACAAGTTGACATCTGAAGCAAATTAGAGAAGCAAGGGAGAAGCTACCTTTCTGATCTATGAATAGGGGTACATTTAATAACCATAGAAGATAAAATTGAAAATTCTGATTATATGAAATGAAAATAATTTTGCACAAACAAAATTAATGCATTTAAAATTAGGAAAACAGGTAACAAAAATCTTTGCAGCAAATTTCTCTGATAAAGTGTCATATACCAGAATACATAAGTAACATTCAAATTTTGAAAATGAAGAACCATTCTCCAAAAGATACATAGGCAAAGGGTAAGAACAAACAGTTTTCAAGGGAAGAAAACAAAGCTATTAACAACTAGATGTGCTTTAAATCACTATTAGAGAAACACAAATTAGTTCCACATCTCAGCTATAAGACTAACAAAGATGACGAAGGAGGAAAATGAGCAATGTTGGAGGGACTACAAGAAAACAAGCATCCTCATACACTGTTGTTGGAACTATGAACTGCTCCAGCCATTCCAGGAAGCAATTTCGAACTGTATCCCAAAAATCACTAATCTATGATACCCTTTGAGACCAGCACCCTCTCCAAACCTCTTTAGGCCTGTACCTCCAAAAGAGATTGAAGAAAGAGAAAAAGGACCATGTGTACAAAATATTTTTAGCGGCCTTTTTCATAACAGCAAAAACTTGGAAAATAAAGGAATGACAATCTGTGGGGGAATGGCTAAACAAATTATGATATATGAATGTAATGGAATATTATTGTGCCATTAGAAATGACAAAATTTCAAAGTTTAGAGGAAACAGCAAAGTCTTATTAATGGATGAAGAGAAAAATGATAACTAAATGAACAATTTATATAACAACACTAAGAAAACAATTTGGGGGGCAGCTAGGTGATGCAGTGCGTAGAGCACTGGCCCCAGAGTCAGAAGGACCTGAGTTCAAATCCGGCCTCAGACATTTGACACATTTATTAGCTGTGTGACCTTGAGCAAGTCACTCAACCTCAACTGCCCTGCATTCCCCCCTCCAAAAAAAAAAAAAAGAAAGAAAGAAAGAAGAAAGAAAGAAAAACAACTTTGAAAGACATTAGATCTCTGACCCGTGCAATAAAAAAATCACAATTGCAAAAGAATCAAAGATAACTGGTATCACCCACCTCCAGAAAAGCAGGCTTAAAACGCAGAATGAGACATACATTTGTGAACGTGACCAATGTGTGAATCTGTTTTGCTGGATTATGAATATTTGTTATGTGAGTTTTCAACCAAGGCGGTGGAGAAAGAAAATAAATGCTTGTTAAAATAAATGAAAGGACAAAAAATGAATAGCTATGGGCTATAATCAAAGTTAAACAAGTAAATGGACTGTTAATCCAAAGAGTTACTTGGTATGTTTTATATCCAATGTGCTAAAAAGTGTGGTTTCATAACAAGTTAATGAATATGTCAAAAAAATAAAAACAAAATGAGGGGCCTTGGTCTGACCCCAAGGGGTATGTAATCAATGACAGTAAGATGGGTTCACATCCCAGTCTCCAAAACCTTTCAATCTAGTTTAAACCATTGTCTCCACAATCTGCCTCTTGTCGCTACTCGGGCACCCCTAAGTTCTACACTCAGGGTATGATTTACTCAGTGAGTAAATTCCTGTACATACCTTTTATTTTTCATTAGAAAAGGGTAGCACAGGATAAACAGATATGGATGGACTGCAATAACATTATCTTTTCCCTCAAAGACCTTCTCTCCCTTCTCTACATAGTACCACTATCCTTCCAGTATCCCAGGTTCTCAATTTCCTTGTTATCCTTGAATAATCACTCAACTGAAGATGTTCATTTGGCAACATCTCAACTTCCAAATCTGATGTCCTTTTCTTAATCTCTGTCCTTTCTTGACCTATCTGTATCATCTGACATTATGGTTCACTCTCTCCCCTCTACATACCCTCTCCTCTCAGGGTTATTATGTCACTGCTCCTCTTGGGAGCAGTCTTCTGCTGGTTTAACTCCCCTTTCTCAGTTGCCTTTGCTCCATCATTCACATTACACTTCCTAACAGGTGTTATATATACCCCAAGGGTCTGTCCTGAGCCCCTTTTCTGTATTCTCTCTATACTCTCTCACTTGGTGATTTCATCAGCTTCCAAGTGTTTAGTTATCTCTGTACAGATGGTTCTGATACATATACCTACAGAACTAATCTTTCTCCTCAACTCTAGTCCTACATCACCAACTACCGCATATTTCAAACCTGATATCTGTAGACATTTCAAACTCAACATGCCCAAAATAGAACTTGTCACCTTTTGTCTCAAAACTCACTTGTCTTCCAAACTCCCTATCTCTATTAAGGGCACTATCATCCTTCACAGTTTTGCAAGTTGAGCTTGCAGTTAGCCCTGACCCCCTCATTTTCCCTCACCCCCTATGGCCAATCAGTTGCCAAATCTTGTCATTTCTGTCTCCACAACATCTCTCTCATCCATCTCCTCTTCTCTTAAAAGGCTATTACTTTAGTTCAGGCCTTCGTCATCTTTCTCTAAAACTAGTGCAATGGCTTCTTAAGTGGTCCCTCTGCTTTAAATCTCCCCTCTCCAATCAATCTTCCACAAAGCTGCCAAAATGATCATGTTAAAGTGCAGGTCTGACCATGTAACTTCCCTACTCAATAAACTTCACTAACTCCCTATTGACTTTAGGATAAAATATTACTTTATCATAACTTTTGTGACTTCTACTTTGATATAAGTTTTATAATACATAATTATTAGTAAAGTAATATGTATGCATAATTTATAAGTAAATAACATAGAGGGGATGCATGCTCAATTTTTTTTAACTGATAAGGAAACACAACAAAAAAATTTGGAGACCACTAGACTAGACAACCTCTAAGTTCCAGCTCTAAATCTAGGGTCCTATGATCCTATGATAAAGTACCAACCTGAGGGCACTGGGTATCTGAAAGGCAGGAGAAAGGAGGCAAGAACTAAGAGAAAAACAAGGCCAAATTTCTCCTGCAATCTGAGACTAAGTACTAAAAATGAATTACCCTTAGACCTCAGTAAAATTGAACATCTCAGCTTCTCCCAATCCAGCCAGTCTTCTCATTCTCAATTAATTCAGGCCAATGGCATAGCACTGAAGACCTAAGTCTTGGTTCCCACTTTACCCATTCAACAAGCATTCATTAAAGACCTACTAATCACTAGGGATACAAAGTCAACTTTCACCAAGTACCTAGATAAAAGAAGGGAGGGAAGTCATCTTGACTGACAATAGAGTGCCCCTAGAATAACAACTTCAATCTCATCCATGACTCCTCACTCTTGTTCACCTTTACCAAATCTTGTCTCTGTAGCTCCACATCTCTCAAATACAGCCTCTCCTCCCCACTCAAAGGGCAACCATCCTGGTGCTGACCCTCATCAGCTCTCCCCTGGACTATTCTAATGGCCTCCTCTATGATCTCCCTGATTGTAGCCTTTCCCCTCAACACCACATCCTCCTTCCACTCAGCTGTCAAGGCTGATTGTCCTAAAGTGCAGGTCCAACCATGTATATCTGATCAAGCATAAATTTCTGTTTGACATTTAAAGTACTTCACAACTTGGCCCCATAGGCATCTTGCCAGCCTTCTTACATATTATTCCCCTCCTCACACTCTTTGATTCACCCATCCTGGCTTCCTCATTATTCCATTCTTCCAGTCACCATATCTTTGCAATGACTGTCTCCCACAATTAAAATGTACTGCTTCCTCATCTCTGCTTCTTAGAATTTTTCATTTACTTTAAAGTTAGCTCAAAGCACCAGCTTCTTCATGAAACCTCTTTCCTAGTCTTCTCAGCTGCTAGCAAAGCCCTCCCAAAACTACTTCTTATTTATTTTGAAAATATATGGTATGCATTCATATGTCATCTCCCTAATGCCTAGCACAGTGCCAGCAGACATAGTAAGTTCTTAATAAATGTTTGATGATTAACACCATGTATCCAGCTGGTCCCATACCCCAGATCATGCTTCCCCTCCCATCCCATTCAGCCATCCACCTAGGTCATCCTCCACTTGCCTAATATCCTTGACTCTCTCCCAGCCCCCCATGCCCCTGTTTTCCATCTCTTGCTCTGGGCACAGTAATCAATTACTGCTATCACTGCTTCCTGATATTTCATTGTCAGCCCAATACATCAATTCATTACCCTGTGACTCCCTAGACCAAAATTCCCTTATGGTACATGAATATAATGAAATTATACTGCACTGTAAGAAATGCTGAATATGAAAAATACAGAGAATCATGGGAAGACGTACAGGAACTGATACAAAGTAAAATAAGCAAAAGCAGAAAAAAAAAATAAACATAATGACTACAACAATGTAAAGGTAAAGAACCAAAAAAAGGAAAGGAAAACAAAGAGACTGTGTGATGATTATTATAACCTTGGCCCACGGGAAGAGCTAAGAAATGCCCCTCCTTCTCCCCACTTTTGCAGGTAGAGATCCATGGGTGCACAGCTGCCAGATTCAGCAAAGATCTAAGTCAGTTTAGCCAAGCTGCCTTTTTTTCTTTCTTTTATGCTTTGTTATAAATGATAACATATTAAGGATAAGAGAGAGAAACGAGATACCTGGAAATAAAGGTGAGACAAAAACAAAAGATATCAATAAATATGACTAAATCTGAAAAGGTAAACTGGAACCAGATTGTGAAGGCCTCTAAATGGCAGGCTGAGAGGTTTGTATTTTATCATAGCATTATCGATCTCACGTTGGAAGGGATCTTAAGAGTCCATTTAGTCCAACCCTTTCATTTTAGACAGGCAGAAACTGAGACCCAGGAAGATTAAGTAAAAAAAGCACAAAAGTAGTAAAGATCAAAAATAAAATTTGAAACCAAGTTCTCTGATTCTAGAACCAGTGCTCTTCCCACTGCACTGCACTGCCTCTCTAAGGGAGTCAACTGAAAATTCTTGAGGAGACTTGTAGGTTCAGAGTCAGGTTCTGGAAAGATTCTTTTGCCACAATGTAGACGACAGATCAGAGGAAAAAACCTGAAGGTCTTATGAAGACCAATAAGGAGGCAGTTGCAACAGCAGAAATGAAAGATGATAAAGGCCTAGAGTGGAAACTATACTGAAGGAAAATATGAGTATTCAAAGGGATATTATGGCAATAGCTGAAAAAGAAGAGACTAGAAATAGAGGACTGAAGATGAGTGAATAGTGGGGAATGACTAAACCTGGATATCTAGGATAGTGGTACCCTCAACAGAAATAAGCAAGTGTGAAGAAAAGGTAGCTTTTGAGGTTAAGATGATGAATTGTTTTGAACATGTAGAGTTCAAAACTCCTAAGGAATATCAAGGTAGAGATGGCCAGCAAGCCTAGAGCTCAGAAGGGAAAGATAACTGAACCCATAGGAGCTAATTAAATAATCAAGGAGAAGGAAAGAATAAGAGGAGAGAGAACCCAAGATAAAATTTGATAGACACCCACAGCAAAGGAGAAGGAAATGAATGATGATCCAACAAAGAATCACAGATTTAGAGATAGAAGGGATATCAGAAATCATCTAATTGGATCACCTCTTTTTATCCATATAAGAAAAAAAAGAGACCCTCAGAGGTTAGTCACATCCCCTGACTACAAATCAAGCAGTCTTTCCAAATCAGGAGAATCATTAACGGTTAGAGAAGCCAATGGAGAAGAGAATATCCAGGAGGAGGAGGTAGTCAACAAAGTAAAAAGCTACAAACAGGTCAAGAAGGATGAGACTTGAGAAAAGGACATTCGATTTAGGAATTAATAAATTGTTACCTTAGAGAAACAGTGAAGTCATCAGAAATCAAAAAGCTGTGGAGTGTGAGGTGAGGAAGCAGGAGAGGCAACTGCCTCAAGAAAACTTTTTCTTGAGTTTGTAGAAAGGGAGACGCAGGGTGACAGCCTAAGAGGGGTAGCAGGGCCAAGTGAAGGTTTTTTACAGATAAATAAGTATGTCATTATTTATAAGTATCAAGGACTAAGAACAGATAAAGAGAAGTTGAAAACAGGGTGAGTGGGGAGAATAGAGGAGAGATGAAAGAAGTGTCAAACTCCCTACAGGAATGCCAATTAATAGGATCAAGGACACAAGTGAAGAGGTTGGCCCTGGCAAGGAAAAAGAACTACCAACACCTCGGTGGCTAGAGAAAAGGAGGAAAGAACAGAGGATAATGTAGAGGGGTTTCGAACTTTAAAAAAAGAATGAAAAGAGTCTCAAGGTCGGGGGAGCCCTCAATTTTTTCAATAAAGAGGGGGAAGGGGGAAAAGGAAGAGGAGAGGGAATAGTATAGAACAAAGGTGTCAAATATAGGGGATGGACTGAGTGTAGTCCAAATAGATTAAAATGTAACTGGGAAGTATTTAACAAAATAAATAAAAATATAACAGAACAAAGATAATGTTGGTTTTCTTTGTCAATATGTGGCACACAGGGATCCTTATTTACAGTCTAGTGGCCCCTTTCTATTTGAGTTTGACATCACTGGTGTAGGAAGTCTGAAGAGGATAGAGGTTTGAAACAGTTGCTAAAGACAGTAAAGTACAACAGAGCCAATAGAGAGAAAAATTGGCTTGTAACTTAAGCAAGACACTCAACTTTCTTTGGCCCCAGTTTCTCCACTTGTAAAACAAAAGTACTGAGTTGGCTGACCTTTAAGATACCTTCTGGTTCTAAAGTTCTAGATACCAACATTGTATCTCCCTACCCTCCATGAACTAGGTAAATAAAATGATTAAAAAAAAGAACTAGGTGAAAGAGTTACTCATGTTTAAAACTACAATTTATTTTTGGCCTACATGTGTTGAAAAAACAACGCTGCATTTTTGTGATATCTATATTTAAGAAATTTAGATATGAAAAAACTATTGTTTTCTATAAGGTGTCATAAAAACACTAACACTCATAGCATTTAAATTTAATAACTAATACTAGTTTTAAATGTCCAATTGTATTATCTATATAATTTACATAGGTAAGATTACAGTAGAGAAAAATAGACCACTAATTAAATGTTAATTCAGTTGTTTCTATTCATTTTTTTAAGCAGCACACGCTACAAATTCAGAAATTACAAAAAGCATTTCTAGATATAAACAAACAAAAAAAGAATATGTGAACTAAACAAATAAATGCCTAAGTATTTTCTGAGTACTTATTAAGTTTAGTGTAGAAGAATACATCTGCCCCAAGTTTAAAGTAGTACGGGAGGTCTAATGTCTCACTGCCTCAAGTCTCAGCCTACCCCTATCTAGCCTCCGCACATCTGCCCCAGTGATCTTTTTAAAGCAAAGGTCTAGCTATGCCCTCCCCTACTCAGCAAACTACAATCATCCCTATTATTTCTAGAAACAAACATGAAGTCCTCTATGACATTTAAAGCTCTTTACAATCTGACCTCAACCTATCTTTCCAATATTAATCACCTTCACATACCCCAGTAAATAGTCAATAATCAATCAACCAATAAACATTTATTTAAGCATCTATTGTTTGGCAGGCACTATGCTTAGCTTGGAGTAGACAAAGCAAGGCACAAGACAGTCCCCTGCCCTCAAAGAACTCACAATCTAATGCGGAAAGACAACACATGAAGAGAAGCTGAAGAGAGGGGAGGGCAGGGGGGCGGGCACTCCCATACGGGTCTCTGTGCCTCTGCACTGGCCAACTTCCCTCCCGCTCTTGAAATTCCTAGTTTTCTTTAGGACTCAGCTCACCAAGTACCACCTTCTTCTACAGGAAACCTTTACTAATACTTTCAACTAGTAGTATTCTCCTTCCCAAATTACCTTATATCTATTCTCAATACGCCAACATACATATGTGTGTGGAGGGAGGGAGAAGGGAATGGGAGGGGAGAGAGACAGAGTGGTGACGAAGGAGAGAATGAGAAACAATGAGAGAGAATGAGGGGCAGAGAATGAGAAAGAAACAGAATGAGAGTCAACAAAAAAGAAAAGGAGAGTCAGTAAGAGAGAGAACATAAACTCCTTGAGGACAAAGACTATTTCACATATGTCACTGTATCCTTAGCACTTAGCACAGTGCCTGGCACATAGTAGGCACTTAATAAACATTTGCTACTTGGCTGACTCATTATGGTTTAAATGGACTCTGAAAATTAACACATGAAACAATTAGAAAATTATTAGACCAGAGGATCAAAAAACAGTTAGATGTGTCAGGGAGGATGCCAGCCAAGAGCTGGGGAAAAAAAAATAATAATAAAGCACTTTAAAGTGTGCACAGCATATTAGAAATATTATCTCATCCTCACAATCCTGAGAAGGTGTTATTATTAAACCCTTACTTTACAGTTGAGGAAACTGAGGCAGACAGAAGTAAAATGCCTTGACCAGGGTCACATAGCTATTAAGTAAGGCTGAATTTGAACTCAGATATGACTCTACTCTATCCATGGCACCATCAACTGCCAGAATAATAGCAAATCATGTTCTAGAGATCTGAGATTTCTTTTTTTATGGTGAGATTCTAATAATGGAAATGCAAATTGGCATGGTTTGTTAGAATATAAAGAAATAATTTCATAATAAAAAAAATACTGGTCTATTATTACAGACTTCTTTAACAGCTTTGCCATCCTCTCTCTATGAAGGTACATCAACTCCAAGCAGCCAAACAGAACCCAAGGAGGCACTGGGAGGAGGTCTGTTCAAGATCACATTTAAGTTCCCTTCCAACCTTAATACTGAGGGCATTAGTGTTTAGAATCAAGAAAGGCATACTACGAACATGGATTTCTTTATCATGTCTCGATATGCTAGAATATTAACCCGGAAAGTTTAGGACAAACAAAACTATTTTTTTTTAATACATAAAGTAATAAATCTGCGGGCTTCATTACCTCAGATACTGGTAACAGATCACTTCAACAAAGACAGATAATCCATAACTCAAGGGAAAGGCTTTAGATATCCAGCCTTTACGGTTATCATCATGGTCATCATGGTGAATAATCAATCGAGGTCTTCCCAAACCAGACCTAGAGTAACTATTGAATGGATTATAATAATCCTCCCCAAACAAACTTGAATTTAATTCAACATGAAGTGCCTACTATGCATAAGACACCGAGCTAAAACATTTCACCTTTTCAGAGATGAAGAGTCCTTGCCTCTGGTTCACAATCTCATAGAGAGGTAGGGGAAGACAGAGAGAAGCTTTCAGAATTTATGGGGCCTTCCTCTCCTTCACATATTCTACACTCTAGTTACCCTGGCCCCTACTGTTCCCCATGAGGCAGTATGATACAAATAAAAGCAAGCTGTGTTTGGAGTCAGAGGGACAGGAGTTCAAATCCCACACTTTCTACTCATGAGATCTTAGGGAAATTACTTAATGTCTCTGAGCAATTTAATTTCCTGAAGTGCAAAATAATGGGTTTGGACTATGA
This sequence comes from Phalanger gymnotis, assembly GCA_028646595.1. Taxonomy (NCBI): domain Eukaryota; kingdom Metazoa; phylum Chordata; class Mammalia; order Diprotodontia; family Phalangeridae; genus Phalanger; species Phalanger gymnotis. The sequence goes on along the minus strand of CM053622.1, from coordinate 39,598,300 downwards.
TCTCTAAGATTCCTTCCAGCTCTAAATCTATGACATGAAATTTGATATGCACGTCATCTATGCATTCATCCAAGAAACCGAGAAAAATATTAAACAGCGCAAACCAAGCATGGCTACTCTGCTACAGATTTTCTAAACGGACCTAAATTCATAAATCATAAATAACTATTCTTTGGTCCACCCATTCAATCAATCCCAAGTCCATCCAACTAAAATCTTGTCTAGATCACATTTCTCTCTCCTATCCACAAAAGCAGAATGAAGAGACAGACAATGTAAATGTCTCACCAAAACCTCAGCAAACGACATATACACATTAACATTCCTCAGATCCACCAGTCAAGATGGTCTGGCTAGCATGACCTTTTCTTGAGGAAGTATGATGTAGATACTTTGGGATCACCACTTTGGGATCACCATTTCCTTTTCTAGATGTTCATTAACGATGCACTCTTTTAATACATTCTAGAATTTTTCTTGGAATCCAATTCAAATCTGTTGACCTAGGGTTTGCACATTCTATCTTCCCTTCTCTTTTTTGAAAACTGCAGCATATTTGCCCTTCTCTTCTGTCCTGCAGCACCTCTCCATTATCTTTCTAAGAATTGACAGTGGCTCATCTTCACATCTACCCTGTACCATGCCAGTACCTTGGCTTGTAACTCATCTGGTGACTTTAACACGTCAAAGCAGTGTTAAAAAACAATGCCCCTACTTGCCTAAGATTTCAACTCTGCATTAGTCATTTTCATTCTGTCCTTTCCAATCCAAAAACTTTGGACAGAGATTGTAACTAAAGTTTCTCTTGCAAATATCCCTTCTGTCTTCTCAGAGACCACCTGAATTCAGACCCTTATCACCACCACCGCCCACACAGACTACTGCAAAAGTCTCCTAATTAGTCACCCTGCCTCCAGTCACTCCATTTTCCACACAACAGTCAAACTGATATTCCTAAAGCACAGGCCCATGTCACTCCCCTGCTGGAAAAGCTTCACTGTCTCCCTATCTAGGTAGAAGCAGCTGATGGCAGTGTATCAATAAAACATTGCGCTTGGAGTCAGAAAAATCTAGGTTCAAACCTGGTCTCAGACAATTACTAGCTACGGAACTCTAAACAAGTCACTTAACTTCTGTCTCCTTCAGTTTCCTCAACTGTGAAATGAGAATTGTAAGAGTATCTGCCTCCCAAGAGTTACTGAGATCAAATGAGATATTTGCAAAAAGCACTGTACCTAGCACACAGTAGATACTCTATAAGTGTGTATTCCTTCTAGGGATATACAACATTTGGCAACAGTCCTTCAGAGGCCCCAGCCTGCCCTTCCTGGCTTATTCAACATTAGTCTTCTTCCCACACTCTATCTTTCAGCCACAATGGTCTAGCAGCTGTTCTGTAAGCACAAAGTCCTTTTTCTGTCTCCTCCCTGTTCCCCATCCCTCCCTCCTCATTTTCCCCTCAGTAATCCCTTACTCCTTCAAGATTCAGCCCAAATGGGGCTGCCTCCTGGATAAGGCCTTTTCTGATAATCCCATCCCTAGATGTTAGTGCCGCCCCTGTCCCCCAAATTACCTGTTTACTGTGTATGTATTTTGTATTTACTTCTATGTGTGTACATTGTTTCCCAACAGAATGTAAGCTCCATGAGAGGCCCTAATAAATACAGGACAAATGCCTGAAAAAGAATCCAGAAGCAAAAGAAGACTAGAGTAGTTATATCTCCTTTCCCTCAACTTTGTGATGACGCCATTCCCCCCCTTGATTCCATCCGTCCTTCTCTGATCCTCCTCTTGCCTTCAATACAGCTATAAGGAACATTTTAAAAGCTTGGGGTTTTTTTATCCTTGGCAACCTTAGCTCCTTCTGAAGGACTAAGGACTATGCAACATACTTTTATATTCGTCTTCCATTACCTTCTCTTGCTTCCAAAATTTCTTTTGGAAATCTCCATTAAAATTTTGAATTACGCAACAAAAGTCACTAAACTATTCATAACCTTTAATCCAAATATCCCACTACCAGCCTCTACCCTAAGAAGGCCAAAAACAGGTCCCACAAAATAGTCAGAGCAGCTTATTTTTGTAGTAGGAAAAGCCAGAATCAGTGTGAGTGCCCCTCATCTGCAGAACTGCTGGTCAATTGTGGCATATGAATGTAATGTAACTACTATAACTACATGTAATGTACATATAATATAATATATAACATATATAATGTAACTATTACACTATAAGAACTTAATATGAGACTTCAGAGAAGCATTGGGAAGACAATATGAACTGATACAAAGTGAATTAGAATCAATAGCAAACTGAAGCAAGAACAATATACAAAAAGAAATAACTAAAATAACATAAAAACAATAAAAGATCAGCAAACTGACTAATTATAATGACCAATCTCAATCCTAGAGAACAAACAATGAAACACATTTCCCTTCTCTTGATGAGGTGGAAGACTTAAGAGATGTGAAATACTGAATAGGTTGTCAGATGGACCACTGGGTTGATTGGTTTTACTTAACTGTTTTTATTGTAAGTGATGGTTCACTGAAGGGAGGAATACATTAGGAAATGACTGGTGTCAAAACGAGTTGTATCAATAAAATTTGAAAAATAAAAATCAACATAAGTTGAGCTCTATGAAGGGAAACTTGTTTAAAATAAATGAAAGCTCCATGAGTTAAAATAATTCCCTACAAATATACAACAGCGCCTTCAGATGATTTCCCTTTTTTCTGCTTAATCAAAACAGCTTCTCTTTGTGGATTCCGATACCCCTCCTGGACAGGCTTTCACTATAGAATTTCAGTCTACAAGATCTTAGCCAGCATGGGTCAGACTTGCCTGGTTTTGTGAGTGCTCTTAGAATGGCTGTATCATTTCTCCTTCAGCACCTAGTTTCCCCTGCTGGTGCAAATCAAGTCCAGAACAGAAGTTCCCCTTTGCAATGCAAGTAAACTAAGAAAGTATTAGCGGCTCTTAGGCAGCAGCATATGCAAAGATAACTTAAATCCCCCATCACTACTATCCAGTGCCTTAATGGCAGGATATAGTTCTTCCTTCTTTCTGAATAGGTAGCGTTCTACTCCTAGGACGACACTGCCTTTTTTTTTTTTTTTGCCTCTGTTTACAAGCCAATGAAATCTTGCTTTATTGCTGGATCTTCTCATATGACACTATATTCTTAATATACCATACCATTACACCTCTATTCAACCTCCTTTTCCAATTTCCCTTACTTATGAATAAAGACATTCCCTTCCAGAACTAGTCCCAGGTCCTAAACTCAGTGATACTTATAAGGTAATTTTGCCTTCTTGCTTTCGGATCATCTTGTTTGTTACCCATTCTCTGTGCATTCATATAATGAAAGATAGCTGAGGCCAGAGGCTGGACCAAGTGCTTCTCCAAAACTTTTGTCTCCTGGGTGTCTCTACTGCTATTCTTATTCCTTCATTGTAGCTGTTCCCTAAGGCACCTAAGGCATGGGTTTATAAATGCAAGGAATTTTCTCTTTTCTCCTTCCCTTTCAGTGCAGAGCCCTTCAAATGAGATTTGCAAGATCCTAAGACATTTTCTTGTCAATCAGCCAATCTTTACATGTACTGCATCCCCGGCTAAGAGTTTTTCCTGTATTTTAAGTCATGGTTCAAATCCTATTCTAAGATATTATCTCTCGGTCACCTATTCATTTCCCATGTCTACCTCTCTCTTCTAAAACTTTGTTTTCAATGTGAAGCAGAGGTAAAAAGAATATCTATATCTCTAAAGTGACCTATTTACTGCTCAAGACTTCATAATCTTCGGATTCCTGGTGCTATCAATTTTGTTCCCATGAACTCTACATATGAATAGAAGTCATTCAGTTTGACAAGTCTTGGGAGGTTCTTTTTCACACTCTAGATAAGTCTCAGAAAAAGACGGCAATCCTCTTTCTTATTAACGTCCAATCAATAAAGAGCTGCCTTTATACCTTTCGGCACAGTCAGTCACTAGCCATCGCCACTCCTTTCTCTCTTATTCGGACTTTTACTGGAGTATCTCTAGTAACATTCGTAGATCCACCTGGAAGACAAGCAGCTACCTTTTCCTCCTCCAGACAATAGTGCTTAGTCAGCATTTATGGGACAGCAATTTAAAGTCAGCAAAGCGCTGATCTCCATTTTACAGAGGAAACTGAGCCCAGCAAAAGTTAAGTGAATTGCCCGGAATCACATGGTCGGTATTTGGGATCATACTTGAAAACAGGTCTTCCAGCAATCCAGCCACTGTACCACCTAGCTGAAAAGAGCTCCTATCCGTTACTTAACTTCAAGTATTCGAGGGTCTTCCTTCCCTTTTCCCTAGTTACAATCTTTCACTTTCCGATTTCCTGACACAGGTCAGGATTCTCCCCCGCCTCTTCAAATCCTGTTTCTTCTTTGTTTTTACAAGTTCTCTATCCATTTATTAAAGGAAAAACTCATTCTTTCTGACAGGCCAAGAACAGAAAAGAGTTCTTCTAGTCCCTCTCTCCCCTAGAAAGACCAGCTTGTTCTGGCCGAAACAAGCAGTGCATGACCTGTGCAGGTCATTGTGAAATTCTCCCAGTTCTCTGTTTTCTGGAAGCAAAACTCTCAGTCTTGTTATCCTCTCTGGCAGCTAGGGGCCAGCTTCCCAGGAAAAGCGCTAAACAAACTGACAGTGAGGGTTATCTTTGTCCTTCTCACCTCCTTGAACCATGAACAGATACAACCAATTTCCTTTCCCTGATCTTAGCAGCAACTCCCTTTCCCTCTGCACTCTATTTCTCCTTGGGCACTTTTCTTTCTCGTCAAGTCTCAAAATCAAACAACCTCAGAGCTGGAAGAGATGTTAGATGCCATCTTGAATCCGCTGACTGATTAAGGAAAATTCTAAGGTACTAATTTCCAAAACAACCCTTGGTATCCCACAAACACTTCTGTACATCTTTCATATTTTTATACTGGAAAAAATTTTATTCTCACTGCCTCAAATTTAAGGTGGCTGGTTAACCTTAATTCCGAAATTAAGAGTCAAAATTACCTTAACATTTCAGGTTATTTTAATAAAAGCACATTAGAAAATAAAATAAATCCTTGTTTACATTTAGAAAAGTAAAATTTCTGTGAAAATGAGCACCTACGCAATGTTACGAGAGCTTTCAAAGCCAATGTTAATTTAATTAAAATATTCTAAATAAGAGCAGGAAATAAACAATATTAATATTTTGTTATAACATCTAAACATGCACAAGTTCAGTATTACTCAGGGTCATTTTTAGTGCCGTTTACTTAAAAAGTAAAGACTGTATGTACTTGTACCATTTTAAATTGTTCCCAAATAGGTTAGCCATAAAAGCAAAAAGGAATACTGTATAAAAACGAATGATGTTGATAAAGAGTCTTACTAAATACAATCAAAACAACCCATTAAAACAGCTAAGTCAAAGGCTGCTAAAGCCATTCAAGTACCTTTTTCAAAACTGGCTTATTAAGAAAATCAACAACTTTCAAACAACTCATGGCATCTGAGGCCGTTTCCAGCTTTAGAAATCTATAATTCAATCTTATGGCTGTGGGTTTTGATTTTATTTTTACATTAGATCTAGTCTTTGGAATCATAAGATCTGAGTTTAATATTTACTTGCTGTATTAACTCTGGTGGTACGAATGGGGGCTAGAGGAGTGAGGTTCAGTTTCTAAACATACAAAATAAAGATGATGTACTAACAATGCTAGTTTCCTTCCTTCTGTTCTTCCTACTACCTGGCGTTATTCACATAAAGATCATTAAGATTATTTTTTAGATTTGTCAGGGTTAGGGTTAGAAAGGATCTTAAAGATTATCTATGTTCAACCTCTGTTGTAAGGCCCAGAAAGGTTAGGGGTCCTTTCGAGGGTCACACAGGTAGGAAGTGGCGGGGCTGCGATGGAAGCCCAGGTGACCTGACACTCCATCCAGCTTGCTTTACACTATACATAGCCGCTATACCTGAGACTAGCTTTAAACGATGGAAAGGTTTCTTGTTTCCATGGGGTCTTCCTATGAGGCGCGAGAGAACCTACCTGGGGACTAAAAGCAATGGGATGTCACCTAAAGTTCACTTCCACCCCGGGGAAAGGTAACAGAGAAATGAAGAGGACTGACAGCTCCGCCGTTACTTTGGTCCCTTGTCCAACATCGCTCTGCCTCCAAGGAGGCTCCTACATCCCTCCCGGCCCGGGCAGATGATGGCGAAGAACAAAACAAGGAAGATGGAGCTAGGCAGAGAGCGCTACGCCCGGGGATGTGAAGGAGACGGAAGAGGTCAAGTCGTTTCCCAGTCACTCGGGCCTCAGTTTCCTCCTGGGTTAAGATAAAGGGCGGGCTGGCCTGGCTGGTCTTCAGCGTCTCTCGCCCTGCGCTGCCCCGGGTGCCGACAACAATGGTCAGGGCGACGAGGGCTCCGTCTGCACGCAAGAGGACTAGGCTTCGCTTCCCCGGGCCCAACCCCTCCGCCGGTCCCTACATCTTCCCCCCACCCACCACAAAGAGGAGGCGACGGACTCACGTCCGGCGCCGAGGGAAGAGCAGCGAAAGCCCCGCGGCGGCCCTGTGCTGCCCGGTGCGGCCTCTCCCACCTGAGCTCCAGCCCGAGCTTCGGAACCGCCTCGGCCCTCGGCGCCTCCGTCCGGCGCTCCGTCCGGCCCTCCGTCAGTCGGTCCGTCAGTCCGTCGGCCGCGGCAGCCCGGAAGCCCCGGCGGCCCCTAGGTCCGACGACCGGAAGCGGCCCCCGCGCGCCCACGCGCCGCGCCTCTAGGGGACCGGGCCGAGCCCGTGCCTCCGGGGACGTGGGGGGATCCTCCGCCGCGGCCCCGCTCTCCCCCGCGCGCCTAGGCTCTCTCCGCGACTCCTGGGACCGACTTACCTCGGCCCCCGACTGGCGGTAAGGAGGCGGCGACAGCGGCGGCACCCCTTCAGCGCCCTGAGGAGAGGCGAGAGGCGGCACGACCACGGCGAGCCGGCGAGGACACGCGCCGCCGGGACTTTCGCCTTCGCGTCGTCCCGCACTTGCCTCAGAGCCCAGCCTGAGCCCCACTAGCAAGGGCGCGTCAATTCGAGGCGCTAGGGGGCGCAAGGGGGGAGGGGAGACGAGGAGACGGAGGGCCATAGAGAAGGGAAGGGAGGGATAGAGAGGAGAAGACGAGCGAGAGGAGACGGGAGAGAGAGAGGCTGGCGGGCGGGGTTGACGGGAAGGAAGGCGAGTTGAGGAGCGCTGATCGAGGGACGGGGAGGAGGACTGACAATGCCCGCTCTAGGAAGCAGCCTATGTAGGGAGCCTCGAGAGGGCAGGGAAAAGCAATGAATCCGGGGCGATCAGCAAGCTAGAGGCTGGAGGAACAAAGACAAACAGGCCCTGCCCTCGAGGAGCTTACATTCTAGAGTGATGACAAAATCTGTCCATAAGAGTTGTGGAAACTGTGCTGGAAACCCCCTCCCCCGCTCCAATCCAGCCTCCACCCTCAGCTGTCAAACTGATTTGACAGGTCCGACCCAATCACTTCCCCTACTCAACCAACCCCCATGGCTCTCGATTACCCCCAGGGTCACGTATAAAATCCCATGTTTGGCTTTTAAAGTCCCTCCCTACCTTTGCAGTTACGCAGTATGCTCTGGGATCCAGTGAACGTGGCCTCCGTTCTGCTTCTCGCCCAATCAATAAACATTTGCTAAGCACCTACTAAGTGCCAGGCCTGTGGTAAGTATTGGAAATACTAAAAGAGGCAAAAGATAGTGCCTGCCCCTAAGGAGCTCACAGCACAGTGCCGGACACAGGAGACACAAGTGTTCTGGGATGAGTAAATTAACCTAATGGGGGAGAGGGCCTGCAAACAAATACACACAAAGCAAGCTCTATACAGGATGAATAGGAAGTCATTAACAGAGAAAAGCACTGGATCGGGGAAGGTTTCCTGTAGAAGGTGGCATCTTAGTTGGGACTTTAAGGAAGCCAGGGAGGTCAGTGGGGCAGAGATGAGGAGGGAGAGCCTTCCAGGCATGGGGGACAGCCAGAGAGAATGCCTGGAGTTGAGGGATGGAATGTCTTGTTTGTGAAAGAGCCTGGAGGCTGGTGTCATTGGACAGAAAGTCAGGGAGGAAGATGTAAAAAGACTAGAAAGGTAGGAGGGAGGCAGGTTATGAAGGGCTTTGAATGCCAAACAAAGCATTTGGTACTTGCTCCTGGAGGTAAAATCAGGTGTCTAGACTCCAGGCATTTTCGCCGTGTTCCCCCATACCTGGAATATTCTCGCTCCTCTTCTCCACCTCCTGGCTTTCTTAGCTTCCTTCAAGTTGCAGGAAAATCCCACCTTCTACAAGAAACCTTTGTCTTCCATCAGCTGATTATCCCCAAACTATCCTGTCTATATCTTGAGGCTGAAATTAAACTCAAGTCCTCCTGATTCCAGAGCACGGTGCTCTATCCACTGCACCTGTCTCCTAAATGCTTAGTGACTATTGATATCCTCCAAATTTTACATATATTATACATATATATATAATGTGTATATATATATACACACACATATATACACACATATACATGCACACATACATATACATACACACATATGTACATATATATATAAAAAATTTGAACATACTTTCATATTGTCTCCTGTTAGATTCTGAGCCCTACAAGTACAGGTACCTTGTTTTTGGCCTTCTTTCTAGCACAATTCCTAGCACATGGTAGGCACTAAATAAATGCTTGTTAACTGACTATGCTGAGCACTGGGAATGCAAAGAGAAAACAACTATTTTTAGAACAAATATAAAATAAATGCAAACTACTTAAGAGCTTGTGTAAAAAAGTAGTGTTGGGGGCATCTAGGTGGCACAGTGAGTAGAGCAACAGCCCTGGAGTCAGAAGGACCTGAGTTCAGATTCAGCTTCAAACGCTTGACGCACTAACTGTGTGACCTTGGGCAAGTCACTTAACCCCAATTGCCTGGCCTTGAAAGAGAGAAAGAAAGAGTAGTGTTGGAACTGCATCTTTCAGGAAGAGGAGGATTCCAAAAAGTGAGGACCAGAGAGAAGCAGAGTTGACTGGACCACAGAGCATAGGAAGGAGAGCTGAGGACATTAGAAAGATAGGCTGCAATGGCGGGGGGGGGGGGGGGGGGGGGCAGCTTACTTTGTATATAGTTTGTATCTACTTAGCAGTGTAAATAAATTTGTTCCTGTCTCAAATGGAAGCTATTTGAGAACAGGAAATGCTTCACTTTTGTCATTGTATCCCAACAACTATGTACCTAGCACATGCTTTTCAGTCCTTTTCAGGCCTGTCCAACTCTCTGTGACCCTGTTTGGGGTTTTCTTGCCAAAGATGCTAGAATGGTTTGCCATTTCCTTCTCCAGCTCATTTTACAGATGAGGAAACTGAGGCAAATGAGGTTAAGTGACTTACCCAGGGTCATGCAGCCATTCGGTGTCTGAGGTCACATTTGAACTCAGGAGCTGTGTGATAGTCTAGAAAGACCGTTTGGAGCCAGGGGCCTGTTTAAATTGTCACGGGGAGCTGGGAGCATTGACACCTCAGAAATCAACAAAGCTACATATTGGGGGCTCAATTTATCACTTATTGTCTAGATCGAAGAAAGTGATAGTGAAAACGTTAATGATGCAGATTAAACTAAAAAGTATGTCCTGGAGACATTTTCCACCCCAAGAGCTGGTTGTTAAACATTTGCCCCAGCACATCATTAGTTACAGAGCCAAGTTATATAAGACTTTGAACACCAAACAGAGGAGTTTGTATTTTAACTTAGAGGCAATAGAGCCACTCATGCATCTCTAGCAGGTGAGGGGCATGCTTGGACCTGTACTTTAGGAATATCCTTTTTTTTTTCTTTTTTTGGGGGCGGGAGGCGGGGGGGGGGGGGGGGGGGGGGGGGGGGGGGGACAGTAGGATTAAGTGACTTGCCCAGGGTCACACAGCTAGTAAGTATGAGAGGCAGGACTTGACCTCAGGTCCTCCTGACTCCAGGGCCAGTGCTCTATTCACTGTACCACCTACCTGCCCAGGAATGTCAGTTTTCCAGCAATGTAAAAGTTGGATCCAAGAGAGACTGGAGGCAGGAAAACCAATTAGCAGACTATTGCAATAGTTCAGGCAAAGGCTGCTGCGGTGGCGGGGCAGGGCGGAAATCCAGGACCCCTCAGGGACCAGGAGTACTGGATAGGGTCATCTGGAATGAATTCACAGACTCAAGCATTCTTTGAGTCGAGGTGGCAAAGATTTGTTGTTAATGCTTTTACAATGGGCAGAGCTCCTTAGGGAACTTGTAACAACAGGAATGATGCTAAAACGCATATAGGAAAAGTGGTGGATTATCCGGCATATATGCTAATTGGGTGATAACTTACAACCTTGGTCACTGGCATCATTCACTACTGAAAAGCAGGGGAATGTCCATTATCACCCCTATTATTCAATTTGGTACTAGAAATGTTAGCTGTAGCAGTAAGAGAAGAAAAAGAAATTGAAGGAATTAGAATAGGCAAAGAAGAAACTAAATTATCACTTTTTGTAGATGATATGATGATTTACTTAGAGAATCGTAGAGAATCAAGTTAAAAACTACTTGAAATAGTAAGCAACTTTAGCAAAGTTGCAGGCTATAAAATAAACCCACATAAATCCTCAGCATTCCTATACATTACTAACAAAGCCCAACAGCAAGAGATAGAGAAATTCCATTCAAAGTTACTGTAGACACTATAAAATATTTGGAAGTCTATCTGCAAAGACAAACACAAGACCTATGTGAACATAATTATGAAACGCTTTTCATGCGAACAAAGTCAGACCTAAATAAATGGAAGAATATCAGTTGCTCGTGGTTAGGTCGAGCTAATATAATAAAAATGACAATTTTACCTAAATTACTCTATTCAGTGACATACCAATCGAACTACCAAAAAATTATTTTACAGAGCTGGATAAAATAACAAAATTCATCTGGAAGAACAAGAGGTTCAGAATATCTAAGGAATTAATAAAAAGAAATTCTAGGGAAGGTAGCCTAGCCATACTAGATATTAAACTGTAATATAAAGCAGCAGTCATCAAAACTACCTGGTACTGGCTAAGAAACAGTCATGGATCAGTGGAATAGGATAGGTACACAAGATGGAGAAGTCAATGACTATAGCAATCTACTCTTTAATAAAGCCAAAGAATCCAGCGTCTGAGCTAAGAATTCACTATTTCACAAAAACTGCTGAGAAAACTGGAAAATGGTAGGGCAGAAACTGGGCATAGACCAATATCTTACACCATACACCAAAATAAAGTCAAAATGAGTTCATGATTTAGGAATGAAGACCGATACTATAAGCAACTTGGGAGGGCAAGGAATAGTTTACCTATCAGATTTATGGGAAAGGAAAGAATTCATGACACAACAACAGACAGAACATTACAAAATAGATAATTTTGATTGTGTCAAATTGAAGTTTTTCTATAAAAAAAAAAGCCAGTGCAACAAAGATTAGGAGGGAAGCAGAAAATTGGGAGAAAATCTTTACAATCAGAGTCTCTGATAAAGGCCTCATCTCTAAAATATACATGGAACTGAACCAAATTTGTAGGAATACAACTCATTCCCCAATTGAGAAATGGTCAAAGGATATGAACAGGCAGTTTTCAGAGGAAGAAATTAAAGATATCTATAGGCATATGAAAAAATGCTCTAAATCATTGTTGATTAGAGAAATGCAAATCAAAACAACTCTTAGGTACCACATCTCTCCTGTCAGATTGGCTAATATGACAAAACAGGAAAATGATAAATGCTGGAGAGGATGTGGGAAAATTGGAACGTTGTTACATTGTTGGTGGAGTTGTGAACTGATCCAGCCATTCTGGAGAGCAA
>CM053622.1:39372671-39586276 GCA_028646595.1 Phalanger gymnotis | reverse complement strand
CAAGTGGGAAAGGGACCCATATGTACAAAAAATATTTATAGCAGCTCTTTTTGTAGTAGCAAAGAATTAGAAATCAAGGGGATGCCCATCGATTGGGGAATGGCTAAACAAGTTGCGGTATATGAATGTAATAAAATACTATTGTACTGTAAGAAATGAGGATGATACAGACTTCATAATAACCTGGAAAGACCGACATGATCTGATGCTGAGTGAGTGGAGCAGAACCAGGAGAACATTGTACACAACCACAGATAGTATACTGATTCCGTGATGACTAACTTTGATAGACTTGGCTCTTCTCATCAATACAAGGTTCAAAGACAACCCCAAAGGACTTATGATGGAAAGAGCTAGCTACATGCAGAGAAAGAACTATGGAGTCTGAATGTAGATTGAGGCAAACTATTTGCTCTCTCTTTTTTTTTTTTGGTTTTGTTTCTTCTTTCCTATGATTCATTCCATTGGTCATAATTCTTTACAACTTGACTATTGTGTAAATAAGTTTAATGCAAAGGTATCAGAAGACATATTGGATTCCATGCTGTCTTGGGAGGGAGGGGAGAAGAGAGGGAGGGGAAGAAAATCTGGAACTCAAACACAGGCAGAACTGAGTGTTGTAAACTAAAAATAAAAAAAAAAATCTTAATTAAAAAAAAAGCAGGAGAAGGAGTTTCTCAGGGATGTATTTTTGGTCTGTTAGGTCTGTAGCTAGATAGCTTTGAGAGCTGATATCTATAGCTTGACCTCTGGTTTGAATATGATAACTTTGTGAATCAATACATGATAATTCTGTAGTTACAAGACAGTCTTGTTTTGCAAAACAATTTCTTCAGAGGTCAGTTCAGCTTGTTCTTGTGATAGGGAAAGATAGTTTGTTTTACTGGGGCCCACTCATGAGTAATTTCAGGGAAAGATAGTTTGTCTTAGAGTCCTTGGGCTGGGAAGAAAACTGTCAGGGATAGTGTTTTGAAGTTAGGGAGAAATGTGATCTTGGAATCGCGGTCCAAGCACAAGCACACAAGCACCTCATCAAGGCAATAATATTTCGTGCCTTCAACAGACCTTAAGCTTGAAGAAAAAGTGGAATTTCAAGAACCTAGTTTCAATCCCTGCAAATCTTTATTCATACTGCTCTGCTTTTGTATTTCTGTTCCTCTACTTTTCCTTTTGTTTTTTTTTTGGGTTTTTTTTGGAGGCAATCGGGGTTAAATGACTTAGCTAGAATTACACAGCTAGTAAGTGTCTGAGGCTGCATTTGGACTCAGGTCCTCTCAATTCCAGGGCCCACCCGTGCTCTATCCACTGCACCACCAAGCTGCCCCTCTGCTTTTCTTAAGGTTACTACGAATATGCTGTTAAGATGACCTTTGTAACTTGTAGCATTGAGAGGAATGAATGCAAACCAAAACATACTGGAGACCAGCAATCCTAGCAGGTGCCTTTCTCCAACTGGGAAATCCCAAGCTAAGGACCTTAACCATGCCCTTGAACAATAGGGAGCAAAGGGCAGAAGAGGGTCGGTCCCTTCCCAAGGTTTCCTGCTGGACTGGAAGTTCTGTCCCACCTCTGCTGCATGCAGTAACCAGATTTTAGAGCTGGAAGGGCCATCCTGTCCAACCCATGCCACAAAAAGCATCTTCTCTACCAGATGCCTAGCACAATGCCCTACTCTTAGTAGTTGCTTGATTAATGTTTATTATTTATTGACTGACTGACCAACGTACTAAACAAGTACTGCTCCAGCCTTTCCTTGAGGACCTCCAGTGAGGGGACTTCCACCTCCCAAGGAAGCACATTCCTCTATGGGATCAGTCTAGTCCAGGGGTGAGGAACCTGTGGCCTTCTAGGTCCTTGGCTGTGGCCTTTTGACTGAGTCCAGGTTTTACAGAACACATCCTTTATTAAGGAGATTTGTTCCGTGAAGTTTGGATTCAGTCAAAGGGCTACACTTGACCTAGAGGGTCACCTGTGGCCTCTAGGCCTCAGGTTCCCCACCCCAGGCTCTCTAATCAATACCAATTTTTTCCACACATCAAGGGATAAGTGACCTTAGGCAAAGCCAGGGTTTCACAGGACTCTGATGTGCCTCCAAGTATTGTCTTTACCCACTCTAACACAGCTGCTTTCCCTGGTACCCACAGCTGTGGTTTTCTTGGCAGAGATCTAGGTTCAAATGCTGCCTCAAGTTCTTATTAGGTGAGTAACCTGCAGCAGAATCAGCTAGGTGGCACAAGGGAGAGATAGAATGCTGGGTCTGGAATCAGGAAGACCTGAGTTAAAATGCAGCCTCAGACACCTACTAGCTGGGTGACCCTGGACAAGTCACTTCACCCTGTTTGCTTCAGTTTCCTCATCTGTAAAATGAGCTGGAGAAGGAAATGGCAAACCACTCCGATATCTCTGCCAAGAAAACTTCAAACGGAGTCACAAATCAGACACAGTTGAGAAACAGCTGAACAACAACAAACCTGTACCAAGTAGCTTTACTTACTTCAGGATCAGTTTTCTCATCTACAAAACGGGGATAATAATGGCCACAGCACAACACTTGCCTCATAGGGTTGTTGGATCCTGCACACTTAATAAGTTTTTGTTGTGAGGACCAGATAAGGCTAATATAAAGGACTTTGTAAATCCTAGAGAATTACATAAATGCCATCTATTATTACAGGGTGCACTACGGGAAAGGAAGGGAATAAGGATTTTGTTAAGCACCTACCATAGAGGAGGCACTGTGCTAGAAACACTGTAACAATAGCTAACATTTATATATGACCTACTGTGCACCAGGCACTGTCCTAAGTGCTTTACAAGGTTTATCTCATGTGATCCTCACAACTCTGGGAGGTGGGTGCTCTTGTCCCCATTTTACAGATGAGAAAAATTTGTTATCATACAATGTTCTATTTCTTGCCTCTGCACAAAGGCAAAGACCCTTCCAGAGAAAGAGAGGCAGAAGAATGGAAAGCATTCCAGGAATGGGGGACAACCGGTGTAAGGCATGGAAGCCGGAGGTGGGCCTTATGCCTTACGGCTAACTATAAGGATAACATATAAATAGCATGAAATGCTTTAAGGGTCACAAAGCCTTTCAATGTACAATATCACTTCTGACCCTCATAACCCTATTAGGTTAAGTGTTAAGGGCCTTGTTATCCCCATTTTACAGATGGGAAAATGGACCCTGAGCTCAATTTTGGTATTTGAATCCCCAGTGCCTGACTCACTCCCTGACTCTTGGTAGGCAGTTAATAAATGCTTGTTGAATTAAATTGAACCCTTGAAGACACAAAAGCCTCTTTTATCTGGCTGTGTCTTCCCTTTAGCACCCAACAAAAGGCCTTTTCAAATGGCATATGCTCAGAAAATGTGTTAAGTTGTCCAGAAAGAAAACACTTCACACAATCTATAAATCATAGAGTAACCCAGTGAGGAAGAAATGGACCAAGAAAAAGTGACAAGTAGAGAAGCACAAATAAAATCATTTCTTTTAAAAAAAACACACACACACACACACATTCTCCCCTTCTCAATGTTCTAAAGTGGGCGACATTAAAAGAATGGACTAAGAGCAGATGAGAGGCAGTTTATTCTGTGATCCAAACATAGAAGGCTACCATGCTTTGGGATCCTGAAGTCAATGAAAGAACACAATCAGTCCTTTATTTTAAGCATAAAATTTTCAAGTATTTCTGGCCTTGACATCCTCTATGTCAAGGACTGTGATACCGACAATTTCCACCTTCCCAGCTCCTTGCTATCATCAGTAATTGGTCACAATAAGCTGGGGATGGGTATCTATGTGTGTTGCAGAGGGATTCACAAAGGCCCCCTCGGTGAGATACAAACACGGCACAGCTCTGCTCCCCCGGTGACTTGTGTCTCAGTCAGAGTCATTCCCACCTCCATCACTGCCTTTAAGACTACCAGTAGCCTAGGAGAGAAAGGAAGAGTTTTTGATGAGTCAGTAAGAGAAGAAAAACTTGAGTGGTGCTCTGGTAAACAGAAAACTTACTGTTTTCCAAATTTGAGATAAGACACCAAATGAGCAACATTTGAGTAAGGCAGGTTCAGAGAATCATATTATCTCAAATCTGAACGGGACCTCAGTGGTCAACCCAAGTAAGAATCTCTTTGACAACATTTGCCCACAAGTGGTCACCCAGTCCCTGTAGAAAGCGTAGCCCACTGCACTTCTGGATAGCTGCTAACTCTAAGGAAGTCCTTCCGACCTCGAGCCCCGAAACCTGCCTCTGTGGCTCCTACTCCTGCCTTCTGGAGCCATGCAGAACAATTTTTCTTGTTGTTTTTAAAAATTTTGTAAGTTTTTTAAAATTCCAAACTTCACAAACAAATAAAATAGAACAGAAAATAAGGTTTGTACATGAAACTGAATTTCTATGCTGTACAGCTTACTTTTCTTAATATATGAATTCACTATGATATATGATATATTCTAAGTGTGTAAGAAGTACAAACCAAGTGCTATGTGAAGTCTGGGGAGGAAAGGTTCATAATTGAATGAAGGAATCGGGAATGTCGTCATGAAGGTGACATTTGAGGTGGACCTTTTAAAGGCAAGTAGTCTAATTGACTTAGAGTGGAAAGTACGAAAAAGAGATAAGGTTGGAAAGGTAGATTTAAAAACTTAAAAAAAAAATTCTGAACATAATAAACAACCAATACAATGAGCATTTCTATGTATAAAGGAGAAGAGAAAAAGAATTATGCATGAAACTGCAGATCTCTATTGTGTATAACTCGCTTCTCCTTTCAAGTACAGCATAAATTCAACATGTAACTTTCAAAGCTGTCCTGCTTCTTTGTGTTCACCCATGTTACTTTCAAAGCTGTCCTGCTTGTCTGAGTTCTGTTCTGTTCTCTTCTTTAAGAAAAAGTGCTTCAAGGAGCCTTTTGGCAACCCTGAATCTCTAAGCTCACTCTCCCTCCCACTCTATGCTGAAAAATTAAAAAAAAAAAAGAAGAAAAGGGAAAAATATATATATAGACAAACAAAACAAATTCCCACACTGGTTGTGTCTGAAAATATTCATCGCATTCAAGCAAGCCAAGTTCATGTCAGCAGCATAAATACTTGAAAACCATATAAAATGTCTTTCCTAAGCCTCCTCCTCTCCATGGTAACACGGTAACATCTCTTCGACTGAGCCTCACCTGGGATGGTACAATAATAATGACAGCAGCAATAAATAGCTACTAGCATTTTTATACAACTTTTAAGGTTTTAAAAAGTATTTTTTATATGCATTTCACACTTAGTCCTTCCAACAACCCTGGGAGGTGGGGGCTATTATTATCTCCATTGTACAGATGAGTAAACTGAGGCAGAGGTGAAGTGACTCATCCGAGGTCACACAGCAGGATCCAGACCCAGCACTCTTACCCACCCCCACACCACCAGTGCCTTCATTATACCAGCCATTCTCTCTGGGATAAAGCCTAACCCTGCCTATCCTAAAAGGCGTCCAAGCTGAGATGTGGTCTGACCAGAGCAACCACGATAGGACTGTCTCCTCAATCATTCTGCAACTGATGACTTCACCTTCATGGACACCGTTAGCTTTTGGAGCCAGTATGTCCCACGTGACACACTGTTCATCCACAATGACCTTAAAGTTCATTAAAAACAAACAAAAAACTTGAGAATTGTGTACTTGAATTGTTTACTGAACGTACTTCTTCCTTTATCCTGTATTTGGGAAGTTGAATTTTTGGAGGGGAGGCAATCAGGGTTAAGTGACTTGCTTAGAGTCACACAACTAGTAAGTGTCTGAGCCTCAGACTGGATTTGAACTCAGGTCCTTCTGCCTCTAGGGCTGGTGCTGTATTCGGCTGCCCCTGGGAGGCTGATTTTTTTTGAACCTGAGTATAGAGCTTTACATTCATTCTTAAATTTCATCTTACGTTAGCCTTTCAAGATCTTTCCAGAGCCTGACCTTTTTCATCCAGTGTGTTTAGTTATTCCTTCTCAGCTTCATACCAGCTACTACTTTGACACTTGGATCATCTGTGGCTTCTTCAAGTCACTGATATTGTCCAGTAGTGAGGTCTTGCCTCAATAACTGGACTGTTAGAATTTATCAAACACCAGGCTCATTTGTGTCTGCCTTCGTTTCTCTGTTTCTTATCCAGTATCAAATTGTTACTACCACTTGTAACATAGTTTGATATCTGGTACTAATAGGCCCCTTTTGCTTTTTTTTGGCTTTGATTTCCCTGTGTTCTTTCAGATGAATTCTGTTATTATTTTTATTAGCTCTCTGAAGTAACCCTTTGCTAATCTGACTGATATGGCACTGAAGAAGTAAGTTCATCTGGGTAGTATTGTCATTTATATTTTATTGGCCCAGCTTATGCTGTATGAATTTATGGAAGATAGCTGTTCTGCAGAAAATGATGAAAGGGGCAGTCTCAGAGCAACATAGGAAGATCTGTATGAACTGATGCCAAATGAAGCCAGCAGAACCAGGCAGACAATTTATGCTATAGTAACAATGGAGGGAAGACAAAACTCTGGCTTGGGGGTTTTGAGGAGGAAATGGGATTAGGTGACTTGCCCAAGGTCACACAGCTAGTACGTGCCTAATTTGAATTCATGTCCTCATGACTCCAGGCCTGGTGCTCTGTCTACTAGACCACCCGGCTGCCCCAAGACAAACAATTCTGAAAGACTACTTAAGACCTCTCATCAATACATTGGATAAGGAAGGGTCCAATTCCTGAGGACCCATGATAAAGCATGATACTCCCCTCTTGACAGACAGGCAGTGTGGCCTCAGTGTACAGGAGGAGACATGTAATTTTTGGATATTTCCAAGATTGGAATTTATTTTGCATAACTATGCTTAATTGTTATAAGGGCTTTGTTTTTCTTTTTCTTTTCAGTGAGAAGTGGGAGTGGTGGGAAGGAAAGATGATAAATTTTGGCAATTGAAAAAAAATTACTTTTAATTTAAAATACAAAAAAAATAAGATAGTGATAGGGTCTAGATCTCTGATTTCATGGATATAAGGAATTCCCAGATGAAGAAACTCTGCTGATGCAAGTTAGCACCTTCTATGTAATCTGAAGAGTTGCTTGGAGCAATGAGAGGTTGTGCCTTGTTTAGCCCACAACCATACAGTTTTCCTCATCTACAAAATGAAGAGATTTCATCTGATGACCTTGGAGCCCCATCTCTATATCCTCTCGCCCAAGGATTTATCAAGACCTACTGTGTGTAAGGCACCTTGCTATGTGCTTTGGGAACTGACCTCAGAGCTCACAATCGAGAAAAGGAGTAGACAGAAACACACACATCTATAATACAAGGTAGAAATGTGGAAGTATCCAGAGGAAGATATTAACCGGGGGCTGTGTGAATCCCGATTAGAGAGAAGACTTGCGGCCAGACGGGTAGGTGTACCGCTACACATCTGTCACTCAAAGGGACCTAGCAAAATGGTCTTATTTTCCATTTTTGTTAAATTTGTTACTCACAGCCTGGTTTCTCTCCTTCTTACATGGTGCTTACCTTGTGTGGTTGTGGGCTAAACAAGGCACAACCTCTCATTGCTCCAAGCAACTCTCCAGATTACATAGAAGGTGCTAACTTGCATCAGCAGAGTTTCTTCATCTGGGAATTCCTTATATCCATGAAACTGTAGAAGTGATGTGACATGGGGCAGCTAGGTGTCACAGTGAATAGATCACCGGCCCTGGAGTCAGGAGGACCTGAGTTCGAATCCAGCCTCAGACACTTGACACACTTACTAGCTGTGTGACCTTGGGCAAGTCACTTAACCCAATTGCCCTGACTTCTCCTTTCCAAAAAAAAGAAAGAAAGAAAGAAAGAAGTGATGTGACTTGCCCAAGGTCACACAAAAACGTGGCACACAGTAGGCTCTTAATGTTTATTGATCGATTCCAGTATTCACACTCAAGACTACTAATTCCAAATCCAGTTCTCTTTCCCTAAACCACTTTGTCTTCCTTATGCTTGTCAAAGAACGAAGACATGAATTAAATAGTCAAGAAGCAAAATTAAGCACCTACTACATAGAGGCAGCTAGGTGGTGCAGTGGAGAAGACCCATGTTCAAATCTAGCTCTGTGATCATGGGCGAGTCACTTAATCACTGTCTGATTCAAGTTCCTCAATTGTAAAATGAGGATAATAACAGCACCTACCTTCACAGGGTTTAACAGTCAAATGGGATAATATTTAAAAAGCATTTAACGCAGTGCCTGTGGCATACAGCAAGCACTTAATAAATGCTTATTTCATTCCATGTACCAGCCACTAGCAAAGCAGTCCCTGACCCTGAGGAGTTGACATGGAGAAGTACTCACAAAGTGTTCATGAAAAAGGACTTCTTGAAGAAGGAACCTTGAAGGGTAATCAACATTAGAAAGGGAGAGCATCCCAGGCATGGGGTACCGCCTGTGCAAAGACGTGGAGGTCAAAGATGGAAATTTATGGATGGGGAATGCAAGCAGGTCAAATGTGTGCGGGGTGTGAGAAATTAATATTTCTCTCTTGCATTTAATAACTAATTATTGTATTAAGGACCAAGGTTTTCCCCCTTTTCTACTTCCTCACCCAGAAATCAACTAGTGTGGGAAATCTGATTTACCTACCAGGCCAAGATCTTAACAGAGAGTGAAAGAAATTCTAAGTTTGGGCTAATGATGGCTGTGTTACTGCTCATAGTGATTGCTCAGACAGGTCTGGGGAAGTGCTGATTCTCCTTTTTGTCTTAACAAGTGATATGGAAATTGACGTCTCTATTAACTAAAGTTTGGGTGTCACAGGTGCACCCCAAGACTCTCATTTCAATATGTAGCCCACCTCCCATTACAATATTCGTTCTCTTGTTGGCTAGAGTTGATTTTCACCCTCAGGTGAACCCCAAAATCAGAGATTTTCACCCTCAGGTGAACCCCAAAATCAGATATTTTCACCCTCAGGTGAACCCCTTTTCCAAAAGACTTTATAAATGTCGAAGGTCTAGAGCTCCTAGAGGGCCTGAGATTGTTTTTGTTGACTGCTTTCCAGGCGTAGTCAATAAAACTGATCTTAATTTACCAGAAATTTGGTCTCTCACAATTTTTTAATCGTCCCAAGGGGCATAATGTGTAAGCAGTTTGGAAAGACAGGTTTTAAGCAGCATGTGCAGAGGTTTAAATGCCCAACAGAGGAATCTGTAGGCAGGAGGCAGCCCCAGAAGCTTCCTGAGCAAGAGAATGATGTCCAGCCACAGGAAGTTTCAGGGAGCCTTGGGCTAGATTTAGTGTTCTCAGACTCACTCACAGTATTTCAGGGAGCCACAATCCCCCACCCAAAGAGTCATTTTATAAAAATTTAGAAATTAGCTTCCTACTGGGGACTCCCCTGACCTTACCTTGGCCTCAAGGCAGCCGGCATCAAAGTCATGGTTTGGAAGAGTGTTCAGCCAGTTTGTCATGGAGTGTTCCTCCATCTCCGTCTTGATGATGGTGGGGTAGATATACTGCTCTTTGAACACAGTCATCTTCTCCTCCTCTTCCACCCAGTCCAGGGGTTCATGCAGCCCATCGTTCCCAAAACGCCGATTGTACTGTTCGAAATGGACCCTCTCCAGGACGAGCCCGAGCCCTGGCGCTTTGGGGATATCCACCTTCTCCTCTCCCCAGCTGCGCTCCATCACGGACTCGGGCACGTAGCCCTTCATGACGGCGATCACCAAGCCGATCATCTTCCGGATCTGGTGCATCATAAAACTCTGGCCCTTGACCTTGATCACGGCAAACTCCATGCCTTCCCGCACGAAGGGCGCCTCGCAGTGCATCTCCATGATGTAGCGCCTGGCGCTCGGCTCCTTGGGGCCCTTCTGAGAGGTGAAGTTGTGAAAGTTGTGGGTCCCCTTGTAGCCGGCCAGGAGCTGGTTGACTTTCTCCAGGGTCTCCAGGCTCAGGCGGTACCTCTCGTCCTGGACATCGTGGTCCTTGTGGGCAAAGGCAAACGTCGGCAGCATGTAGAAATAGGTTCTGGCGTCACATCTGTTCTTTGAATTAAAACTCCCAGTGACCCTCTTCAACCCTGAAGAGGAATGATGGGAATGAAGGGGGGGAAGGGGAAAGAAAGATTGAGATGTTAGGAACTGCAATTTGAGTAGGAGCACAGACTTAGAACGGGGGCAGCTCTCATCTCCAGGCCCCTGCACGGGCTGTCCCCAGAGCCCAGAATGCACAGACTCAGAATCTATGTGATGCAAGAAGTCTTTCCTAATCCCCCCTCCCACACTATCTTGTATTTAACTCCTTTGTATGTGTGTGTATCTTTCTGTTAATTTTACATTTGCAATTCTATAGGTGCTTGTCGTCTCCTCCAATTAGAATCTAAGTTCATTGAGAGCAGGGATTGTTTCATTCTTTGTAGCGATATATTCAGTGTCTGGCATACAGCACACGGCATACGGCTTAATAAATGCTTCTTGATTGACTGTGCTTAGAAATCATCCAGTCATAGAGGCAGCTGGTAGAGCAGTGGACAGAACGCTGGGCCTGAGTTCCAATCCAGCCTCAAAGTGACCCTGAGTAAGTCACTTAAAGGACGTTTGCCTCCCAATGGGGACGACAATAGCACCTACCTCTTAGGGCTGTTGCAAGGAGTAATTGAGATAATATTTGTAACGCACTTAGCACACACAATGCCTAGCACACAGAAGGTACTATTATTCATAGTATTCGAGATTTCAAACCGCAAGAAAGTTCAGGGGCCAGCTAATTCAGTCCCTTCATCATATAATCAAGGAAACTGAGACCAAGAGAGGGTGACTTACCCAACATCACAAAGGTGGTGCCTGGCAGAGCCAGGATTCGAATCTAGGTCTCTTGAGTTAAAATCAAGTATAATGGACACTGATACCACACTGCTCCCTCAACCAAAAATTCAGTGAAAATGTATTAAGCATCTCCCATGTACAAAAGGCAGTATGCAAGTGTGCTTCAGAACCCGTGGACATCCCCAAGATCCTTTCGGGGGGTCCTCAAGGTCCAAACTATTATCATAATAACATTAAGATATTATTTGGCTATAAAGTACTCCTCTGTTTGCCAAGTGCACAGCTGTGTGAAGCCAGATTTTCTTCATATACTTCAGCTAAAACAACATATCACAACAGAGGAAAAGCAGAAACAGACAGAGAATCCAGCTGTCTTCTATTAGGCCAGACATTAGAGAGATCTTCGAGGCTATGTAAAACGATGCCATTCTTTTCACGAAATTTTTTTGTTTTGAAAAATAAAGTTGTTTCTTATAAAAAATATGATTTACGGTTACATGTAATGGGTTCATTAACTTTAAATGAATATATTTAAAAATTTTATCAGTTTTTTATTTCTAATACAGTAAATATCAATAACCCCCCTATACAAAAGCTCTCGGGGGATCCTCAATCATGTTTAGGAATGGAAAGGGGGTCCTGAGACCAAACATCTTGAACTGCTTGGTGCAGAGATCGGAGAGCTTGCTTGATAGAACTGAGCGCTCTCTTACTAGCTGTGTGGCTCTCTCTGACTTCCCCAACTTGAGCCTCAGTTTCCTCATCTGTAAAAGTTGGGTTGGACTAGATGGAGTCTAAAGTGCCTTCTAACGTCATGATCCTATAAATCATCTGAGCCTCCAAGGGGTGAGGACACATCTTGATGGAGAAAGATCCAATCCCTGGAGTTCCCCATGCTGATAAAGATCAGTGCATGTTCTAGACATGGAAAATATTAGTTTGTTTTTTTTTTTAAGATGTCATATTCTCTGCCCAGATGCACAGATAATCATTATGCAAAATAGAGTGTAACTGAGGCAAGGAAATCCTCAGAGTCCTATAGGGAAGAGGGGAAGAAGCAGTTACATAACACCTACTATGCTCAGGCACTGTGCTAAGCTCTTTATGATTATTATCTTATTTGAGCTTCACAATTGGCCCAGGAGGTAGGTACTATGATTATCCCCATTGTACAGATGAGGAAACTGAGGCAGATAAAGGTGAAAGAGACTTGCCCAGGGTCACACAGCTGGAATGTGTCTGAGGCTGGATTTGAATTCAGGTCTTCTTCACTCCAAGGGCAGCTAGGTGGTGCAGTCAGGAAGCCTTCACAGTCCTGAGTTCAAATCCAGCCTCAGACACTAACTGCATCTTGTCAAAACCGTAAAGGTACTGAGAAGTTGGCTTGTCCACAATTCACCTCTGATTGTCATCTTAGCTATAATTCAATAATACTGGTGTTGGAAGGGGACCTTAGCGCTGGGTCACCTAATCGAACCTCTTCATGTATTCATTTTTTAACTCATTTAGTAAATTAATCCAGTAATTAATGGACACATTAACCAAGTCTAACAGTGTATTTAATGCTCTATACCCATAGTCCCCCACCTCTAAGAGGTTCATGAAGCCTCAGACAAGTCTTCCACCTTCTTGGTTCTTACCTAGGATCCTGATATGAGATGGAAGGTGACTATTAATCTTTTCCAAAATGTTGTCAATGAGCCACACCTTCAGGGATACAATCTGGCCAGCAGCAGACACACCCTGGAGAGGTGACACCAATTAGAACAGCTAGGGGTGCTGGTGGAGTGGGGGACACACAGACAAGCAGGACAGTGTTGGAATTCTCATGTAAAATTTGAATTATGCTAAGAAACCCAAGCTCTACATCTCTGGAGGCAGGGACTGGAGAGATAAACAGAAGTCCAGGGAAGGGCTCCATTTCAAAGTGCCTCTAACGAGACTACTGAATACTCACAGCCAAGTCCCATGCCCAGGGATTATTTTCTCCTCCAAAAAAAAAATAGAAAGAAAGAAAGAAAGAAAAAACTAGACAAGAATGAAACCCACAGGCCTGACTCTCATTCTCCAAACTGCTAACAGCCCCTATGCCGGATACAAGGGTGACACATGGCTACACATAGTTTGGAAAAGTGGGATACCTTACTTTAACCTGTCTGAATAACTCTTCTTTTTTATAGGTAAGAAGCAGACATGGACTGCATGTCTGAAATTCATTCAGTCTTCCCAGGCGACCCCAGCATAAGCAATTCACTAATTGAAAAAAAATTATGAAAAGAATTTATAATCCAAAATGAGATAACTGACTTGGTCATTAGCTTCTAACCACCATCCTGACAATTATTTAAAAAGGGACAAGAGGGTTTGGGTTTTTTTTAAGCTTAATCAGACCAAAGGTAAATAAGGTAATTTGAGCGTGAGCAAGGCTCTCTTGGGCATAGTTCAAACATTAAGTAAACTTCACTCCACCCACATCCCAGGGCAATTTGCCAAAAGGTCAAGCTTTCCTCTTGTAATCACCTTCACCTGGGTAACCCCACTTTCCAGAGAAACTTAACATAAAAGGTCAAATCTTATCAATTTAAACTATAGTAGTAACTCCTACCTTCAAGGGACTGAGACTACTCCCTTTGCCTGGGAACGGTGGTCTTGTGACATTGGCTGTGGGTAAGGGGGTTTCAGAAAGGGAGGTCCAACGGATGTAATCTCATTTCTCACTATGTCATGTATAGCCAATCAGAAGAAGACACATCTATGCTGCTCAAGATTTTGAGCTGTGATCTTGTGGATTGTTATAAAAGACCCTGTCAGCCCTCACTCAAGGTCTTTGGCTATTGAGAGGCCATTGACCCGATTAATTGATCACTGCTAGTCTAACTAATAAATTGATCATGCTCCAAACTTTGTCTTTCAGTTTACCTTAATTTCAATCATGACAATATAAACGCCAAGGAGGTCAAAGAAAAGAGGGAAAAGTCTCATGTGTACAAAAATACTTATGGCCACACTTTTCCCGTAGTAGAAGACGAGGGTGGTGACCACAGATTAGGAGAATGACTGAAAAAACCGCGGCATGTGTGTGTAAGTAACGTAATGTCACTGTGCCAAGAGAGACAATGAACAAAGACTTGTAGGAACCCATGTAGAGTGAAGGAAACAGAGCCAAAGGAATAGCACCCACAATGACATAAGTAAAACTAACTCAAAAGTCCAGTGAACTAAGAATCAGTAGAATGAGTCCAGATGACTTTCAGGGAGAATAAATTTTCCCAGTGAAGAAGCATGCTTCCCACCTCCGGCTAGGTCTCAATTAGTACAAGTGATGAACCCCATGAAAGGGCTTAATTCTCCCAGCACATTTCCACTGGGCTGGAACCACTGACTGTATTTTACATGATTAACTTTGAAGAATGAGCATCTGAATGCATGAGACCCATCACGGGTCTCAATCAGAACTTCACTGTGGTCTCAGATTTTTTTTTCAAAGTGTAGACTGATTTTGCTGGAATTTCTTTCCTCTTCTTTTTATTTTTTATTTTTAGATTTTTTGTTTGTGGGAGAGGGGAGATATGGGGGAATTGAGGTGATATCAATAAAAATCTAATTCTTAAAAAAAAAAAAAGAAAGTCCTTTTAGGAGAAGGGGGCGGTGGATCATAGGTGCACAATGAGGAATAGATTATCAAACATAACCAATGCACTGCTGAGTTTTCCCTAATAGCTAGGTGACAAAGTGGATAGAGTGCTGGGCCAAAAGCTTAGAAGATCTGAGTTCAGATGTGACCTCAGACACTTACTAGCTTACCAGCCTCAGATACTTACCTGTCTGAATAACACCTTTCTTTTAAGTAAGTAAGAATCAGATGTGGGCTGCAAGCCTACAATTCTTTCAATGTTCCCAAGGGACCTACATACGTGGCAAGTTGCTTAACCTGTGTGCCTCAGTTTCCTCATCTGTAAAAAGGAGATGATAGAGTAACAGCAACATTGTGTGATGATGCACTTTGATAGATTTGGCTCTTCTCAGCAATATAACGCTCTAAGTCACAACTCCAAAAGACTCATGATGGAAAATACTATCCGCATCCCAAAAAGTCTCAATGCAGATCGAAGCATCAGCTTTCGGTGATGGTGTTTTTTTCCCTTTTCTTCTTCTTCTTTCATAACATGACTAATGTGGAAATATGTTTAATATGATTTTACATGTGTAACTTATATCAGATTGCTTGCCATCTTGGGGATGAGGGAGGGGAGAGATGGAGAAAAAAGTCTGAAACTCAAAATCTTATAAAAGTGAATGCTGAAAACTTTCTTTATGTGTAATTGGAAAAAATAAAATACTGTTTTTTTAAAAATAGAGATGATAGTAGCACCCGACCTCCCAGGGTTGTTGTGAGGATTGAATGAGATAATGTTTGTAAGG
Source organism: Phalanger gymnotis (assembly GCA_028646595.1). Taxonomy (NCBI): domain Eukaryota; kingdom Metazoa; phylum Chordata; class Mammalia; order Diprotodontia; family Phalangeridae; genus Phalanger; species Phalanger gymnotis. Next base: position 39,571,025 of record CM053622.1, on the reverse strand, counting down.
CATTTAGCACAATGCCTGACACACAGTAGGCGTTATAGAAACGTTCGCTGTTATTACCAATTGTATTTCCGTCACAAGGGAGAGCTCTGGCTGGCCGTTAGGGAAGTAACATGGATTTTTTTAAAAAGAGCATCGGTTTTTTGAAGGAAAGGAGGATACCTTGTCTGTGCGTGCACACCTCTGAAAGGACATTTTCTTCATATCTTCTCCATGGTTCTCCGGGATGCAGCCAGATTGAACAAGGGCGGACACCAAGTCATCCTCGATAGTCTTGAATTGGGAGGACCCCAAGTTCCTCTGAGAAAGGGAGGGACGTGCTTTATTTTCTACCGCTGATACAAAGCAACATAGGGTAATAGCAATACAGGGTAAAGGTCCTACTCTGAGCTAAAAAATGAAACGTTTGAAGATTGACTATCGAGTCAAATACGCTGAGGGATCACCCACATTTTCCTTAAGTATGGAGCATGAGAAAGTCTGATGGTGTTTACTTTGAAAGGGAACATCAAACTCCCTCAACCAAGAGACCAACTGAAATTCCAAACTCCTGAGGACACCTCAAACCACTCCTAGCCAAAGCTGCCTAGGCCTGCAGCCCATGAGACCACCCTCAAAGGGGAAGGACATCCTCCCATTCCTCCAGTTCCACTATCTTTCTCAAACACTCAAAGATCTGTGATTGGTTTCATCAGTTTGGGGCACTTACATTGGTCTCAACCCTTCTATGCCTCTGTAGATAAGTAGAAGTGTACGGAATGATTGAACTTTGGTTTCCACAGAAATCATGGGATACTTGATTTGTGAAACTTAGGAAGGCTAATGAAGGAAGTAAACCGATGGGAGAGAGAGTGGGGGAGGGCAGACATTCCCTTTTTTTTGTTCTCCCAGAATGCCTTTTTCCTGCAAGGCCAGGTGAAGCCCTGTTAAGGATGACGCCCATTAACCCAAGACATAGTCTTAAATAATGGGACTTTTCTAACGTTGATAGTGGGAGAAACACAGATGTCCTGAGTAGGGATAGTCCAGAAAAGTATTTAGGGCTTGAAACAGGGGAGTAGGAAATGTAAACAGGGGCAGAGGGTGGTTTTTAGGCTGTAAACTCTGCAGTGCCCACTAGGGGCAGCTAGGTGGCACCATGGATAGAGCACCAGCCCTGGAGTCATGAAGACCTCAGTCCAAATCCAGACTCAGATACTGACTAGCTGTGTGACCTTGGGCAAGTCACTTACCTCTGTTTGCCTCAGTTTCCTCATCTGTAAAATGAGCTAGAGAAGGAAATGGCAAACCACTGCAGTATCTTCGCCAAGAAAACTCCAAAGGGGTCATAGAGTGTTGGACATGACTGAAACAACTCAACCACAACATATCTATCTATCTGGATATATTTTAATATTTACTATTTATATGTTGAATATCTAACATAACAGAATGGATATTTTTAATATTTATGCTATATTAATATGTATATAGGGACTTGTATTTGAAATATCCATCCAGATAGTGTATATATTATATAACAAAATATAAAATATTTCATATGCCATGTTATTGTGGGGATCAAAATGAATAAAGGTAGACTGAGGTTCAAAATTTCTGAATTTTATCAGTTTATTAACAAAGCCAGTAGAAATGACCACCTCAGCTCCACCAAATGACCTCCCAGTAAGGACAGACCAGGTCTTTTAATCCTAGCCATGTCTTCCTTCTCACTGACCTGATAGTCCATTATTTGGGCCTCCCCTAGCAAAGTTAAGCCAATGCTGCAGGTTAGTGGACATTTTAATGAGAGTCACCTCAGCTCTTCCCCATTCATAAAATGGGGAATAATCATCCAATAATAGGAGTGTGCAGCAGCTTTGGTGGAATCAACTAGAATTGGGGTTGAGTGGGTGGTGGGTGAGGTTACCACCCATCGTTCTATAGCAATAGAACAGAGACTCAAATGCCCTGGGCTCCTAGAAGAAAGAGTGGAGGTAATTAAAAGACAAAAGTCTGACCTTCTGGCAAATTTCTCCAGAAATTGTAGGCGAAGGGTGATGTTAAAAGAGTAAGGACTTTAGACTCACAGATGGTAAGAGAGGATTAAACTGATCACTGCTAAAGTCTTAAAAATATAATTAAGATAAATGTATAATTTTACATTATATCAAATTATATATTACATATTTATTAATATTATAATATATTATATTATTACATAGTATTATATATAATATTATATTAATAATAAACTATATGTTATATTATCAATATAGAGTATGTGTAATATTATGTAATATATTATATAACAAAACGCCCAAACAGGGTCATGTAGAGTCAGACATGATTAAACATTATACACATACACACACACACACACATTATGTAGCATATTTCTAGATAGATCTCATATACCTGTCCTTATACGTGTGTGTGTGTGTGTGTGTGTAGAACTTAGCACCACGTGTGGCACATTTTTGGTGTTCAGTTATTTCGGTCATGTCCGACTCTCTGTGACCCCATTTAGGATTTTCTTGGCAAAGATACTGGAGTGGTTTTCCATTTCCTTCTCCAGGAAACTGAAGCAAACAGGGCTAAATGACTTGCCCAGGGTCACACAGCTACTAAGTATCTAATGCCACATTTGAACTCAGGAAGATGAGTCTTCTTGACTCTAGGCTTCGCTATCTCTGCTCTATGGCGCCACCCAGCGGTCTTGCTTAGCACATAGGAGGTGTTTAATAAATGCTTATGGACTGACTTCAGGAAGGATGGGTGGGTAGGGACAGAGTGGCATGGAATGGACAGGACTGATTCATTCCAGGACAGGAGGCATTCCTGGTAGACAGGCCACTGTCCTTAGAGGATTGAGGGCTGTCTCTGACACCAGCTGTGTGACCAGTAAAGCTGGTTCACTGCCAAGCCTCAGTTTCTTCATCTGTAAAATGAGTAGGCTGGGCTCTAAGGTCCCTTCCAGCTCTCGATCTGTGATCCTACATGGTCCTATGTGTGACCTACAACCTTCCCCCGGAAGTCTGAGCCCCACCCTCTTTGGTCTGGTTCAGAGTACATCAAGCATCTGTGACTTTGATGGGGTGCTTGTGCTTGGACCCTAATTCTAACATCACATTTCCCCTTAGCCTCTGCCTGGGTGCCTGTGCCTGTGGCAGAATTCCAATTTCAGAACACACCTAATTCTCAAACATATTTTTTCCCAGGCAGCCTCTCTAGCTAAAGGGCGGTGTGCCCCAAAATCATCTCTGCTTCTTCCTCAGTAAGCAGCTATGCCCAATTATAGATTGATTCAGGATGCTGATAACTCACTATACACTGAGTCTAACATGTATCCTAGATATAGGCAAATGTATACTCCCTTACATTAATCTTGTCTAACGAGACACGTGATAGAATCCACCTGGATATTCCCAGTCAGCCGTGAACTTTCGATGACTTAGTGACGTTTCACTGGCAAAACCTCACCCCCAGGTAGCCCCTCTTTGGGCTATTTCCCAGTGAACTCTGGGTAAGATACCCGCACAGTAGATACAAAAAGTGCATGTTCCTTTAAGAACTGACCAACCCCTAATCACGCCCTGACCACTCCCTAATCCCACCCCAACACACCTGATTGACAGGTTTCATCCCTAAATCTTGAACTTAAACTTTCCCTGTAGCCCTGTATGGTTGCAGGTTCCCTAAGAACTCTTGCCCGCTTAATTTACTTGAAGAGTAATAAATCTTTGCCTCCTTGACTTAAAGAATGCTTGGGTCCTCGAATTCATTCCAGGCGGCCTTGCCTTGGAAATTTTGGTTTGAGATTTCTACATCCCTGGGTTCATTTCTCCCTCTACAACTTCATCAGCACAGGGACTCCCTCCACCAATGCAAGCTGCAACCCCTCCATGCCTCAAGGACCTCTGACCATTTTCGGAGATGCTAAAGCTGAAGACATTCATGGCCCAATGGCTAACACCTGGTCACAAGTCTCTCTGGGTCCTCGAAGGACCCACTGTGCAAGGCTATGGCCCCGCCAGGGTCACCTCCAGGCTATGGGGCAGCATCCAATGCAACACAGAACACCAGTGTTGGAGAAGACCCAAGGGGCCATGCTGCCCAACCTGGAACCTCAACTAGATTCGAATCTGTGGTCTACCCAAAAACTGACCATCCAGCCCTTGCTGACTTCTGATGAGTGAGGGAGGCAGGGAGAGAGAAAGGGAAGTATGCAGTGGGGAGGGGGTACCTCCTCCAAGGGAGCCTAATGGTTAGGAAGTTTTTCCACCATCACCTCAAAAATAAATCTGCCTCTTTACAATTCCTACCCCTTGAATCTAGTTCTGCCCTCTGGTTCTCCATGTAATATGGCAAGGATCTGTGACTCCATCAATGTAGCCACTCTCTTTACCAATGCAGATAGTGAGTCCTCTATGCCTTAGGCCAAGGATTCTTTACCTGGCATCCATGAACATGTGTTTTCCTGTGGACTTTCTCTCCCAATGCCACGGCAACCTTCCCATCCTAAAAGCTCACTCTGCCCCTGCTGCCCTTTCCCATGACTGATTGGGATTGATAAGGGAAGTGCCCAGGCCAGCTCGGCCATGTCTTCATTCCTCTTGACTTCCTGGGCTCTCTTTGCCATGCCCTGACTCAGAGAGCACTTCTTCAGCTCCCATCAATGTGCTGTTTTCCCCCATCAGATTATAAGCTTCTTGAAGGCAAGGAGTCTTTCTGCTTGGCCTTGATATCTGACACTCAAGCGAACCCTTAAAAGCTTCTTGACTTCACTTTAATACACTGATTGATAATTATATTTCAACATAATAGTTTTCCTTTGCGATCCTATGTATTTTATTTGATGCATTTAAAAGCCTTATTCTGAGAAGAAGCCTGCAGGTTTCTTGTCTTCTACAGGAAGCCTTTCCCAACCCCTCTTAATTTTAGTGCCTTCCTTCTTTTAATCATTTCCTATTTATCTTGTATAGAACTTGTTAGTGCATAGCTGTTTACATGTTGTCTTCCCCATTGGACTGTAAGCTCCTTGAGGGCAGGCACTGTCTTTTGCCTCCTTTTGTAGCCCCAGCACTTAGCACAGTGCCTGGTAAAATAAATTTTAATGACTGAGTGACTGCTTCCTCTCCCTACCTATGTCGGGGCACATAGGGTCCAGAGGGTAAAAGAAAGATCAGGAAGCATTGCCTCGGGGCAGCTAGGTAATGCAGTAGGTAAAGCACAGGCCATGGAGTCAGACATTTACTAGTTGTGTGACCCTAGGCGAGTCACTTAACAAAGGAGGAGGAGGAGGAAGGAGAGGAAGAAGAAGAATGAAGAAGAGGAGGAAGAAGAAGAGAAGGAAGAGAAAAAGAAGAACAGGAAGAGAAGGAAGAAGGAGGAGAGGAAGGAGAGGAGTAGAAGAAGAAGAAGAAGCAGCATTGCTTGGAAGATGACCTTTGGCCATCGGGAGCCACATCAAATCCCTCTCCCAAGTCACTCTCCCCCAAATAAGTGGAGACAAACATGATCTTATATTCTTCCCCTTTCCACTAGTTTTATTTTCTCCAGTCAAAACATCCATATTGGAGTAAGACGTTCTAACATTTTCTTTAATTTTTTTATTGTTTAAACATTTTTAAACACATTTTCTGATGGACCTGTGATTTCATTGGGATGGGGAGCTCATGAGAGGAGATTCTCTGCCAAAGCAGGTCATACCTTCATGCCTGGGCGGGTGAGAGGCATGGGGACTTGAACAGGATCGCACAGCCAGGTATGGCCTCTGAGGCCAGCTCTCAATACTACCGACCTGCCTTTTGGAAGTCAGAGTCTTACAGTATAAACCCACAGAAATCAGACAGCAGAGCCATCCCCATGCAGTGGGCAGCCAGGGTTCTGTTCACATACCTGCATCCCATGGTAACCTTTCCCAGAATAGGCCATCAGCAGCACAATCTTCCTTTTGGGGAGTTTTTTACTGTGCTCCTCTTCTTCCTCATTGTTCTTCAGCCTCTTAGCTTGGGGTTCAGTTTCCTCCCACTTCTTCAGGCCCTGATCCTTGCTTCCCCTAACCTTGTTCCCTGGCTCCTCCTTGGCCACAGCCGTCGGCTTGGCCTTCACAGGCACAGCTCCCGGGTGCTCAGCCATGAGGGTCTGTCTGCAAAGAGCCAAGTAAAGGGAGTTAGGAGCGACTGGATCGGGGCATCGGTGGGAACAGTAAAGGGGCAAGGGCAACACTGGGCATGGCCCACTACCTGAGATAGCGTAGTTCAGAGCACAGCAGAGGCAGCGCCGGGCGAGTCCTGCAGGTGGTTTGCTGGGCTACAGCCTCAAGCTTCAGGAGGGAAGCTCCCATGGAGAGGAGAGGAGACCACACTCCTGGCTCTGGTTACCTCGGGCACCAGCTACAAGGGCATATGGATAGGGAAAGGAATCAGTCAACCAGCATTTGTTAGACACCTACTGTGTGCCAGGTAGTGCTTGTGCTAAGCACCAGGGATAGAAAAGCACAAACAAGAAGGAAAAGGCAGCCCCAGCTCTCAAGAAGCCCCCAGTCTATGTGGGAGACAATAACAAACAGGATAAAATGGAGATAATCGTTGAGGGAAGGTGCCAAGGACAGAGAAAGGCTTCTTGCAGAAGATGGGATTTTAGCTGATTTAAAGGAAGCCAATCAATCAGCATCTATGAAGCACCTACTATGTGCCAGGCATTGTGCTAAACACTAGAAGCCAAGAGGCAGAACGAGGAGGGGGCATCCAGACACAGGGGGCAGCCAGGGAAATGCTCGGCATCTAGAGATGGAGGGCTCTTTGTGGAACAGTCAGGTGGCCAGTCACCGGGTCCAGGAGCTATGTCCTGGCAGAGAGCATTAGTAACTGGAGACAGAGGGCTGGGGGCAGGAGGAGGTCAGAGGGCAGCGGTGAAGAGTGAAGAAAAGAGTGGGAGGAAAGGAAGTGGAGGCACAGACCAAGGGCAGCCTGGGCAGGAAGTCTGCTGATTGGCGTCCCACCTTGCAGTGTCCCTCACCTCTCCAATCCATCCTCCATCAAGCAGCTGAGAGACAGAGACAGAGAGGGAGAGAGGGAGCGGTAAAGGGAAAGGAGAGAGAAGGAGAGAGACAGAGAGACAGAGAGAGGGAGGGACTGGGAAAAGGGAGCAAGACAGACAGAGAAACAGACAGAGACAGAGAGGGAGAGGGAGGAAAGGGGGGGGAGAGAGAGAGAGAGAGACAGAGATAAAGAAGGACGGAGGGGTAAAGGGCAGGGAGAAGGGTGGGGGGAGAGAAAGACAAAGACAGAGACACAGAGAGATGGGAGGGGGGAAGGGAGGAGAGAGGAAAAGGGGGAATGGGGAAAGAGAGGGAGAGAGAGAGAGAAAGACAAAGACAGAGACACAGAGAGACGGGGCGGGGGGGGAGGGAGGAGAGAGAGAAAGTGGGAATGGGGAGAGGGAGGGAGAGAAGGAGAGAGGGAGAGACAGAAAGAGAGAGAGACAAAGAGACAGACAGAGAGAGAACGAAGGATAAAGGGAGGGGAGAAGGAAAGGGGGAGAGGGGGAAGAAAGAGAGACAGAGAGAAATATATGTCTATGTGTGTATGAACACATATATACCCATGTGCCACTTTATGTGCATGTATATACCCATATTTGTATGTGTATATACACATATACATGCAAATATATGCACACATATAAATGTTTAAAATTTTATAAATAAGATGCATATAATTGCTTACAATAAATATAAAACTATAACTATACACAGAGAATGTGTGTGCATGTGTATGTGTATGTGCTTAGACCTGTGTTTCAAGTGGATATGTATGTGTGTATAACACACACTGCATCCTTCAAGCACAAGTCTCAGTATATTTATTAAGTGGATAGACAGACAGACAGACAGACGCGTAGATAGGCAGATAGATCCCGTCCAAGCACAGGTCTGAGTCTATTATTTATTAGACAGATGATGGATGGACAGACATGTAGGTAGGTAATAGATATCCTTCGAGCACAGGTCTGAGTATGTTTCTTCCCCAAATCGCCTCTAGCATAAAACACAAACTTCTCTGGCATCTAAAGCTCTATACTCTCTGGTCCTAACCTGTCTTTCCAGACTTCATTACATATCTCCACCTCTTCCTCCTCCTCCACACACTCAAGAAGCCCCCCAGATCAGCCTACTTGCTGCTCTGGACACCACGCTGCATTTCTGGCGCCTTGGAATCCTTGGGTCCCTTGAAGGTGCAGCTTAAGTGACCTTGGTGAACCAAGACTTGGCGGCTCTGCCCAGTCTCGAGCTCACCAAACTGCTTTGTATGCAGTATGTAATTACCTTGGTCTCCCCCATTCAAATTTAAGCTTCTTGATAGGGATTGTTTTCATTTCTGTCTTAGCATCCCCAGCACCTCCCACGGTAACAAGTTCAGTTAACCTCCCTGGGGCCTCAGTTTCCTCATCTGTGAAATGAAGAGGTTGAACCAGACAGGTTCCATAAATGCTTGCGGAATTGTATCTACTGACTTCCTCCTACCCATCCCCTAATGACTTCGGCCCCTGACGTGCTCAACCCCACCGTGCCTGTGTCCCCTCTACCCCTGTGAGAAGTGATGCAGTGGAGAGAGAATCAGACTCAGAGGCAGGAGAACCTTGGTTCAGGTCTCAACTCAAAACACTACAATCCTCAGCAAATCATTTAACTGCCCCGGGCCTCGGTTTCCCTATCTGTAAAATGGGAGTAACAGCGACTGCTTCCCAAAACCGTGGCATCAAATCAGTTAACACGGGTAAAGTGCTTGGGAAGCCTCGAAGCCCTTTATAAATGTTGGCTACTGTTATCATTACAGTTGTTAGACTCTTTAAATAACCTAAACCTCTCGGGAGACGGCTTTTAAAGACAAGGGATTACTAGTGATCGATGATGATGAAAGGCGATTATCTAAATACGTGTGATATGCATATGTATGTATGTGTCTGTGTTAATAAACCCCTGATCTAGAAGCGCCTCCTCCTGAAGGGAGCATTTATTAATCACGTACTGTATACCTGAAAAAGCATTTATCAAACGCTTACTGCCTAGGGTGAAGCAGTGCTTAATTGCTTACTGTGCATTGGAGCATTTATTAAAGCACTGTATAGGGAGAAGCAATAATTGATCGCTTACTGTGTACCGGACCTTCCTGACTCCATTTGGAGTTTCCTTGGCCAAGACTCCAATTCATTTTACAGACCAGGCAACTGAGGCCAATAGGGTTAAGTCACTTACATGACCTCCAGGCCCGGCGCTGTAACCGCAGCGCCTCCTAGCTGATCCTACTGTGTACTGGAAGAGCATTTATTAAGTGCTTACTGGCTACAAAGGAGCAAGGACTGGTTATTGTATGCCGACCATGGTGCATACAATGCAAAGTGGCATTAACAAAAGAGTTAATACGTGACGCCCCCAACTTCATCACGATCTCATTTCATAAACTGGGGTCACCCGCCGCTGGGACTCGAACCCAGATCTTCGGGACCCCGGGGAGGCACGCGGAGCCCTCCAGCGGGCCCTGGAGGCGTCCGGGGTCCGGCTTCCCAACCTACCCCACCCCGCCAGCCCCTCGCGACGCCTGCTCTCCCCCATCCCCGCCCCGCGCCTCCCGCACAGCGCGCAGCCACCCCCTCCGCCCCAGCCTGCGCAGCCACGTGCGCCCCTCCGCAGCCCCCACCGCCCCGTAAACCCCCCCCGCCCCCGCCCCACTTACGGAGCTGCGCGCGCGCCGAGCCGTTCAAAACCACGTGGGCTCCCAGACATCCCGGGAGCGCGCGTGGAGGGGCGGGGCCTAGCTAAGGAGGTGACGGCGGCTGGGTAGGGACAATATTATCAAAACGCGCTGCAAAAGAGGACTAGGAATGAAGAAGAGAGAAGAGAGAGAGATTCCCTGGGATTAGAAGAAACCACAGTCATGTTGCAAATGAGGAAACTGAGACCCAGAGAGGAGAAGGGATTCCCCCAAAAATAATAATGTTGTTATCACCAAAATGATAAAGCTATCATTTCTATCGCGCTCTAGAGTTTGCAATGATCTCATTTGATCCTCAGAATGACCCTGCCAGTGAGGCGTGGCTGTTATTATACCCATTTTATGGACGAGGGAACTGAGTCCTAGAGAAGCGGCGAAGTCAGACCGTCCACCTTTGTTACATGCACGCCGTGTGACAAGCACTAGGCTAAGGTAAAAGGATGACCCTGCCTTCAGGGATCTTGCATTCCAACGGGAGAATGAACAAGTTCTAGGCACAAACTAGGTGCAAAGAAGAAATACATTGAGCAAGTGAAAGGTTATCTCCGAAGTAAAGGCACTGAGCCGCTGGGGGCGCCATGGTCCACAGAGCGCTGGCTCCCGAGTCAGGAAGAGCTAACTTCAGAACCGACGTCTGCTACTCAGTCTAGCTGTCACCTTGGACAGCTCACTTAACCTCGAGTCCTCCCCTCTAAAGTGGGCACGGTTTTTACTGCTTTACTCAATCGTGTCCGACTCCTCATGATCCCACGGACCGTACACAGCAGATCAGGACCCTCTACCCTCCACTGTCACTGTCCGTCCTGCTCATCATCACCACCTCACATCAGGAGAAGAAATCTGAGACGACTGTGCTGGCGTATCATCATCATTAGGGGACCCACTGCGAACCGCAAAGATGTGGCTTCACTCATCACAGGGACTAAACTGTGAGCCTTGGACTCAGCCTGTCTGAAGAAGGAAGGAAAGGCTTAAGGACTTCACATTGTCTCCCTTTTTCCTACCTTATGACAGGAGGACTACTTAGTTATTTAAATGATGGAAAGTTCCCTAGAAAATCATTAGGACCTTGACACCAAGGGGTAGTATGTAGTAGGAAGCAGTCTCCTGACAGCTTCCTCCCCATACCCCCCACCCACACACACTGACTCTCTCTCACACACACACACAACTTCCTTTGACTCAGTTTCCTTACCGGCTTCCCCAGTGAAGTTTGCACCACCCAACCCCCCCCCCCCATCAAATTGATTGGCCCTAACTTTTTTGTCTCAGCAAAGGCCTCTTGAATATCTCGACCTGGATATCCAGAAGATACCTTGAATCTTCCTGACTTCAAAGACTGCCCTTTATCCAATGTACATTGCCTCTCTGACATTCACATCACATTTAATGAGTTAAGTTGTAATTTCTTTTGTTGTATGAATAAAGATAGGGTCCTTTGTGATTGAATATTCAGTAAGTGAAGAAAGAAGAAAAGAAAGAGAAAAAAAGAAAAAAGAGGGAGGAAAGGATGAAGGGAGGGAGGAGAGAGAGAGAGAGAGAGAGAGAGAGAGAGAGAGAGAGAGAGAGAGAGAGAAAGGAAAAGAGGGAGAGAGGAAAGAAAGAAAGGAGAGAAAGAGATACTATCCTAATGAAATATGCTACCTGTGACTTTCAGGATGGCAAAAATCATAGCAATCTAGTACAAATTTAACTCTGAAGCAGCTGCGAGATGGGGGAAAGAGTGTTAGATGGGATGTTGAAAAACCTGGGTACTCAAATCCTAGCCCTTGGGTAAATCATTTCAAGATTCTGGGCCTCAGTTTCCTCCTTTGTAAAATTAAGGGCTAATCTCTAAGGTTGCCTCTAGCACTCAGTCTGTGATCCTAATAAATCCCTCATTTTGACAAGGAGGAGACCGAGGCAGACAGAAGTGAAGGCACTTGCCCAGGGTAACACAGCTAATAAGTGACAGGCAGGATTTGAATCCTGGCCTCCTGACTCTCATTCCAGTGCCCTTCCTATGTTGCAGCCTACCTCTCAACCAAGGAGAATTAGAACTTCATAGAGAGAGGATTCAGCTACCAACTTTGCATTGACCAAGTGTCTGACCTTAGTTAGGTAAACCACTTAACCTCAAGTGAGGGCCACACTTTTTCCCTTCCCTAAAAGGGGAGTTTCTGCTAAATCAGCTCTAGATATGAGTATATCACAGAATTCTCAAGTCAGGACAGAAGCGCATCCCATGACCAATGTCCCCATCCCAATCCAGCTGCAGCTATCATTCCAGGCTCCTAGGGGAGCTAAGCTGTGCCCATTTCCCAGTGCTAGGACCAAGGGATGGTGATATACAACCACCTCAACACCTCCCCTTAGGCCCCTCTGGAGATATTCTAAAACCCTCTGTCCAAGGACCCCAAGAAGAGCAACAGCCACCAGACTACCAGTTCTGTGTCCAATCCTGCCCTCGCAGTCATTCATTGAATAAGGAAGCAATCCTTCTGGAAATGCAAGCTGGGAAATGCATCTGCAAATGCTCTCCCACCTAGTGGGCACAACTGCAAAGACCTAGAAAAGAACCTTCTTGACACCAGAGCCCTTGGTACTGTGATATGGTTTAGCGCCAGAAATAGATATGGTTTTGTGAGTGGAAATGACAGGAAAGAAGATGCCTGACCATCAGCCTTGGTACTGGGCCCGAGGACCTCTGTCTTACGTGGGGCCTCTCCCTCTGACTTACAGCTGAACCCTTCCATAGGTGATGTCTGCCTTACTCTAAGCTCCTTGAGAGCAGAGAAGGTCTGACTTCTCTATTTGTGGTTGTTATCCAGCCAATCCTACTTTTCCAGTCTTTTTACATCTTACAAGCCCCCTACATGCTGAGATTCTGGGGCAGCTAGGTGGTACAGTGGTTAGAGTATTGGGCCTGGAGTCAGAAAGACTCATCTTCCTGAGTTCAAATTTGGCTTCAGACACTTAGCTGTGTGACCCTGGGCAAGTCACTTCACCCTGTTTGCCTCAGTTCCCTTATCTGTAAAATGAAGGGAATGGCAAACTGCTCCAATATCTTTGCCAAGAAAACCCCAAATGGGGTCCTTGAGAGTCAGACATAACTGAATAGTAGCAACGATAAGGTGCTATAAGAATCCCCAACAACAAATATGGGGATAATAATAGCACCCTGTCGTTTAGTCATTTTCAGTCATGTCCAACTCTCCATGGCCTTCCTTCCTTCCTTTTCCTCCTTCATTTCTTTCTTTCTTTTTCTTTCTTTCTCTTTCTTCCTTTCTTTTCTTTTAGATTATTTTTATTTCATTAAATATTTCTCAATTACATGTAAAAACACTTTTAACAATCCTTTTTTAAAAGTTTGAGTTCCAGATTCTCTCCTCCCTCCCACCTCTCTCCCCTCCTTGAGAAGGCAAGCAATTTGATACTGATCAGACATGTGAAAAAACTTCTGACTTACCTTAAAAATATATAATTCAGGTTTCCCACTAAATCAAATCTGTTCACCATAATTAGTAATGTTTTATATGGTTTTAAAATTCTGACCCATTTGATCAAGAGATTTTTAAATAATACTTTATTTCCCCCCGCATTACATGTTAAAACAATTTTTAATATTCGTTTTAAATTTTGAGTTCCAAATTCTCTCCCTCCTTCCCTTCCTCCCCCTTCCCTCCCTGAGATGGTAAGCAATCAGATATAGGTTATATATGTGCAATCATGTAAAATATTTCCATATTAGTCATTTTGTATAAGAAGACTAGAATAAAAATAGAAGGAAAATAAAAAATAGTATGCTTCAGTCTGTATTAAGACTCAGTTCTTTCTCTGGAGATGGATAGCATATTTTGTCATGAGTTCTTTGGGATTGTCTTGGATCATTGTATTGATGGGAATAGCTAAGTCATTCACTGTTGATCATCATTAAAATATGGCTGTTACTATGGACAACATGCTCTTGGTTCTATTCACTTCATTCTATATCAGTTCATGTAAGTCTTTCTAGGCTTTTCTGAAATCATCCTGCTTGTCGTTATAGCATAATAATACTCCACAGCTTGTTCTGTCATTCCCCAGTTGATTGGCATCCCCTCGATTTCCAAATCTTAGCCGCCACCAAAAAAAGCTGCTATAAATGTCTTTGTACAAATGGGTCCTTTCCCTTTTCTTTTGACCTCCTTGGAATATAGGCCCAGTAGTGGTATTGCTGGGTCAAAAAGTATGCACAGTTTTATAGCCCGTTGGGCATAGTTCCAAATTTCTTTCCTGAATGTTTGGATCAGTGCACAATTTTACCAACAGTGCATTAGTGTCCCCATTTTCCTCCTTTTTTGTCATATTAGCCAATTTGCCTATACTATTTAAAACACTTCGTAACCCACTCTCTCCTCCCTTAACAATCTTCTTACACCTCACTTCCCTCCATGTTCTTTGGGATCTACCAACACTCACCTCCTTGCTGTTGGTCAGGCAAGATACTCTGTTTCCCAACTCTGGGCATTTTCTCTGATCATACCTTGTGCCTGGGCTGCTCTCGTTCTTCAGCTCCATCTGTTGGCTTTTCTAGCTTCCTTCAAGGCCCAGCTAAGTTCCCACCTTCTACAAGAAGACTTTTCCAGTTTTCCTTAATCTTAGTGCTTTCCCTCTGAGGTTATCCCAAATTTACCATTTATACATCTTATTTGTACATAATATTATTTTGATGTTGTCTTCCCCATTGGAATGTGAGCTCCTAGAGAGCAGGTACTATTTTTAACCTTTGTTTGTATTTGTGACACTTAGCACATTAGCTGGTACATAGTAGGTACTTAATATTTTACTTGGTGATTTGACTTCGTAAAGCTGGTTTAAGAAAAATTAAATTGACCTAGCAATGCCTTACCACAGTCCTTTAGAGCAAAGGTGTCAAACTCCCATGGCAACTTGGAACCAGATTAAAATAGAACTGGAAAACACTTAACAAAATTAACAAAAATATAATTCAACACTGTTCAGTCATTGAAGTCGTGTCTGACTCTTCTTGACCCCATTTGGGGTTTTCTTGGCAAAGATACTGGAGTGGTTTGCCATTTCCTTCTCCAGCTCATTTGACAGATGAGGAAACTGAGGGAAACAGGGCTAAGTGACTTGCCCAGGGTCACACAGCTAGTAAGTATCTAAGGCCAGATTTGAATTCATAAAGATGAATCCTCCTGATTCCAAGTCCAGTGCTCTACCCACTGTGTCACCTAGCTGCCCCTATAATAGACTATAGATAATGCCAATTCGTGGTTTTCTAAGTCTTCTAAGTTAATCTAAGTTTTCTAATCTAATTTTTCTAAGTTTTCTAATCTAAATTTTCTAAGTTAATAAGCAGCCAGTATTTCAGTGTAACACTGCTGCTTTGGAGAACCTACGATAATGAATACATAAGGGCAACTTGTAATTGCCACATCTTTTAAAACATTACTTCATTCCACTGTGGCACTTTTTGACAGTTTTAAGGTGTTTTGACATGTAATGCTTCTGATTTAATCCTCTCGCCAAGGCTGGGAGGTTGACAGGACCGATCTTCTCATTTTATAGATAATGACACTCAGGTTAAAGGACTTACCCACAGTCACTCAAATAGCAAGAAAAAGAAGCAAAGCTAGCAATGAATTTGAGTCCAGCTCTAACACCGGTGCTCTTTCTCTTACATCATTCCATTACTTTGACTGTTAAAATGCTGTCTAACCTATAGGAATGGAATGGAATATTTTGGAGCCATGAAAAAAAATGATGAGAAAGGGCATGTTTCTGAGAAACCTGGAAATGTATGTATGAACTGATGTAGAATGATGTGAGAAGATGGGAGAGGAAGAGAAGCAAATAAGCATTTATATGACACCTACTATGTGTCAGGCACTGTTTTTGCTAAGTGCTTTACAAATATCTCATTGAATCTTCACAACAACCCTGGAAGGTGCTATTATTCACAACCTACTTGGAAGGTGGGTGCTATTAATATCACTCCCATTTTACAGATGAGGAAACTGAGGCGAGTAGAAGTTAAGTGACTTGCTCAGGGTTGGACAGCTCATCAGTGTCTGAGTCTTCCTGACTGTAGGCCCAGTGCTTTCTAGCCACGCGGGAACTACAGAAAAATAGACTGAAAGATGAAAGAATTCTGATCAATGCAATGGCCAGTCAAGATCACAAAGGACCAGGGGTGAAACATACTTTCAACTTCCTCTTAGAGAGGTGGTGGACTCAAAGTACAGGATGGGACATACAACTTCAGACACAGTTAATGTGAGAATTTGCGTTTTGTTTGATGATGTAAATTTTTAATTTTTAAAAATTTTTTCAGAGATAAATATAGCTGAATTAATGAAAATGATATTTTTAAAAATTTTAGTTTACAACACTCAGTTCCATAAGTTTTGGATTTTCTCCCCCTCCTTCTCCTCCCTCTCCCCTCAAGATGGCACATAATCCAATATAGGTTCTACATATACCTTCACATTAAACTTATTTAGATAACAGTCAAGTTGTAAAGAAAAATTATAACCAATGGGATGAATCATGAGAAAGAAGAAACAAAATTTTAAAAGGAGGGGAAAAAAGAGAGAGTAAATAGTCTCGATCTGCATTCAGACTCCATAGTTCTTTCTCTGGATGTGCATAGCTTTTTCCCTCATGAGTCTTTTGGAGCTGTCTTTGAACGTTGTAGTGTTGAGAAGAGCCAAGTCTATCAAAGTTAGTCATCACAGATACTGTGTGTCTATTATTGCGTATAACGTTCTCCTGGTTCTGCTCCCCTCACTCAGCATCAGATCACATAAGTCTTTCCAGATTAATATGAAGTCCATTTGCTCCTCATTTCTTATAGCATGATAGCATTCCATTATATTCATACACCACAACTTGTTCAGCCATTACCCAATTGATGGGCATCCCCTTGATTTCCAATTCTTTGCCACCACAAAAAGAACTGCTCTAAATATTTTTGTACATACTGGTCCATTCCCCATTTGTGTGATCTCTTTGGGATACAGCCCTAGAAGTGGTAATGCAGGGTCGAAGGGTATGCACATTTTTATAGCCCTTTGAGCATAGTTCAAATTGCTCTCTGGAATGGCTGGTTCCATTCACAACTCCACCAACAATGTAGTATTCCAATTTTCCCACATCCTCCCCAGCATTTATCATTTTCCTATTTTGTCATGTTAGCCAATCTGACAGGAGAGATACTTAAGAGTTGTTTTGATTTGCATTTCTCTAATCAATAGTGATATAGAGCATTTTTTTTCATATCCCTATAATTTCTTCCTCTGAAAACTGCCTGTTCATGTCCTTTGACCATTTCTCAACTGGGGAATGACTTGTATTCCTATAAATTTGGCTCGGTTTCCTATGTATTTTAGAGATAAGGCCTTTATCAGAGACACTGGTTGTAAAAATTCCTTCCCAATTTTCCACTTCCCTCCTAATCTTGGTTGCATTGGCTTTGCTTGTACAAAAACTTTTCAATTTAACATAATGAAAATGATCCATTTTCCATTTCATAATGCTCTCTATCTCTTGTTTGGTCATAAATTCTTCCCTGATCCATAAATTTGACAGGTAAACTATTCTATGTAAATTTTTAAAGGGTTTTGTTTTTATTTTTTTTCAAGCGAAGAGTAGATGGAAGGGATAATTACCAGAAAGAAAAAAGATAGAAAAGCGAGTCACTGAAGAAATTTTTCCAAATGCACAGGAGAAAAGAGAAGGAAGGACGAGATGGAATCACAGACAAACAGGACAGTTTTGAAAGTTATATGAATTTTTTATACATATTTTAAAAACCAAGCTACACATAATAGAGATACACGGTTTTGTGTACAATCCTCATTTTCTGTTCTGTGTATATAGAAATGATGATTTTATTGATGTCTGATAAATTTAGAATATGTTTTTAAATGCAAAGGTGTTTTAGGTTAGATTAAACAGTCTCTAAAAAGTTTCTGCCCACTCTAAATCTTTGGAAAGCCTGCTTTATCTGGATCCCTGAAATTGGTACCCAAATGCTCTCTGGCCACCAGAGGGCAGTGTCCTACAACCCAACTGAGAATGGAGGATCACCAGCCAGGAGGTTGGAGGGGGCAGGACTCAAACCCCCAGGCCCCACCACTTAACAATCATCCCGCCCCTGGCTGCAGGATCAGATCATGGGGTCATTGGCTTAGAGCTGGAAAGGACCTCAGATACCATCTAAATCCAATTCCCTCATTTCACACACAAGGAAACTGAGGCCCAGAACATTTAAGTCACTGTCTATGGTCACAGAGGTAGCAACTGGAAGAAGCAACATTTGAACCCACATCCTTTCTCTAGCTCCAAATGCAACATTCTCAAATTTAGGCCATGGTTTCTTAACTTTCTTTGCGTCATGTTCCCCTCTGGCAGTCTGATGAAGCTAATGATGGATCCCCTCCTCAGAATCTTGTTTTTAAATGCATGAAATAATAGAGGTTTATATAGTTTTACAAAGGAAACCAATCATGTTGAAATACAGTTTTTGATGTCTTTTTCTTGGTGTGACCTGGGGAATCTTCAATCCCAGTGAAGCCGGAGGAGGGGAGGGCTGGGATACATCTCTCCCACCTCTTCTTTTCCTTTAGACCCCTCCCCACACACACATACTTTGGTCTGTCTGGGGGTGTTGTTTTGTGCATCTTACTCTATTTATATTTATATTCTATATTTATTCTATTTGGCTTGTCCTTCTGAGTTCCAGGTGCCAGTGGCCATCCCCACCTTACCTGAGTTTGGAGCCTTGAGGGACCATGGAGCCAAGATCGGAGGAGGGATATTGCGGCAGCCAAGTGGGCAGGGAAAACTCGGAAAGGCCAGGGTGCCTTGGGACTTGAGCCCTGAGCATGTTTTGAACTTGAAACTGGGACTTGGTTCTATGGGAACTAAGCTAAGATGTTTATTTATCCTTTTTATACCTTGAAAGTCAAGATTTCTTTGTAAAAATTAATGTTACTTTCAGTGATTAAATGGATCTAAGATGCAGGGCAGCCCTCCTCCTCTGCTCTAGGGAACAGCACAAGTCAGTAGTATTGGGGGAAATTTGCAAACTTGTCATGTATGGATTGACTGAGGACTGATACTGTTGGTAATACTCAATCCCGTTGGAGAAGCATTGCTACGCTGAGGGGTTCTGCATTTCTGAATCCTGTCTGAGTATTGATGGGAAGCTTAATTTGGCTTTCAGAGTGACCTCCACTGTCCTGCCTTTTGTGAAAGCAAAGCACCCTGTGCCTTGTTAGGGTGAGATGCTTGAGCCCCAGCTCCCCAGATAGCTGAGGTTGTTTGCTTCTTGTCTAACTGACCCTACTGGTCTTCTTGTCCTGACAGGAGAGTGTGCAATTTCATTTGATTTGTCCTGGCAGTAGCATAGTCCTGTGGAGGCCATTTCTGGTGCCCTTTGGAATAATGACTGAGAGGACATTGGCTGAATCTCTCTCCGTAGGGAGACTTCCTATGGTGGAGTGAGACCCCTAGAGTTTGTGAGTGTGTCCTGTCTAGGAAGGGACACTTTGTCCAGACCCAAATTAGATGGCCTTGTGTGTGGAGGGAATCATGGATGAGCTACCACCCAGAACAGTGTTTTCAGCAGAGAAAGGGGTAAGGCCATAGAGGTTTCCAGATCCAAAGTCCCTGTGGGGAGAGCTCAGGGCAGACCAAGTTTCCCTGGGAAGTCCACTTTCTTGGCTTATATTTGGTCTTTCTTTCACTTACAGGTTGAGAAAGGCCCTGCCAAGCTAAGCGTAGCAAGGAAAAACATTTGGAGAACTTTGTAAAATATGCTTTGTTTCGTGGATTTTGGGAGTAATCATGATTTCCATTTGTACATGTAAGATTGCACATATATGATTGTACAACACTGCCTGTTTGGAGACCCAAGTGTATGCCATTGGAAGAAGTCAATGAATGAAAATTGTTTCTGCCTCCCCAGAGTCCACAGGTTCTGAATTTGGAACAAAGGCTTGTTTGGGGGAGACCCCAACTTTGAAGTGGGGTCAGGGAGAGTGTGTATTGAAACCTTTGGAGCTTATACATTCAGGTGGCCTGATATGGAGGTCCTCTTGTTCCCTAAATCCCCTATCTTGTGACTTTACTCAGGTAAAGCTGGGTGTTGTGGCTGCGATGACCCCTGTCTATCTCTTTTTCTTGGTGTGACCAGCGGTGGAAGATTCCCCAGGTCACACCAAGAAAAAGACATCAAAAACTGTATTTCAACATGATTGGTTTTCTTTGTAAAACTATATAAACCTCTATTATTTCATGCATTTAAAAACAAGATTCTGAGGAGGGGATCCATCATCAGCTTCATCAGACTGCCAGAGTGAAACATGACACAAAGAAAGTTAAGAAACCATGGCCTAAATTTGAGAATGTTGCATTTGGAGCTAGAGGAAGGATGTGGGTTCAAATGTTGCTTCTTCCAGTTGCTACCTCTGTGACCATAGACGGTGACATCAATGTTCTGGGCCTCAGTTTCCTCATGTGTGAAATGAGAGAATTGGACTTAGATAGTCTCTGAGGTCCTTTCCAGCTCTAAGTCAATGACCCCATGATCTGACCCTGCAGCCAGGGGCAGGATGATTGTTAAGTGGTGGAGCCTGCCCCCTCCAACCTCCTGGCTGGTGATCCTCCATTCTCAGTTGGGTTGTAGGACACTGCCCTCTGGTGGCCAGAGAGCATTGGGTACCAATTTCAGGGATCCAGATAAAGCAGGCTTTCCAAGGATTTAGAGTGGGCAGGAATTTTTTCAGTTTCTTCATCTATAAAATGGGAGAGTTAAATTAGATAGATAACCACTGGGTTCTCTTCCAGCTCTAAATCTAGGATCTGATGAACTTATCCCGTGCAAAGCACTAAGCTAGACATTTGGGAGACACAGACAAAAAGATACCAAGCCCTCACTTTATCTCCTGAGCTTATCTGCTTAAGAGTCACATCTCCCCAGAGCCATACCAAGCAATTCTGGTGCCCAGCATCAACACTAGCAGAAACATTTGAGGCAAACAGCATAAAAATCTCCCACAAATCAACTTCATGAGACAAATTGGCTGAGAGGGGAGGGGGGAAAAGGCAGGAGTTAGGCCTTGGGACAGAAGGTCCATGGGGTATCTGTGTTTGGAGGACCCAAATGGCTCCAGAGGAGAGAGTGAGACTGGTGACTTTGCTCAGCCCTTCCTCACTCAAATCCAATTCAGTTGCAAGTCATGGCATCATCTTCCTGATGTGATGGTCCTCTTTGAGAACGAAGGACCAGACAAACCACAACCACAACCACACAACCATGGGATGAGAGATCCTGGGATATTGGGAGGCCACTTCTCGGGCAGGCCACCACCAGGAGTGGGACAGGACCAAGGAGGAGCTCATACAGCATGTGGAAAGAGGGCATTTGGCGGCTTCCCCTTTCAATCAAACTTTTTTTTCCTTAATAGATTCTCGTGGCAGTTGCCTCTACCTGTTGTAGGAGGGTAGGTGCAGACAACACCATCTACATTTTGGCTTCTCTTCCCCCACCCCACTCTAGTTAGGTTTCGATGTCCTCTTCCCTGCCTCCCCCTCCCAATAACCCTCATCGCATATAAACTCCAGGAATCTGTCAGTCATTCAATAAACATTTATTATGCTCCTACTATAAAAAGGGATTCATTAAGTAGATTAAATTATATAAATTAAAATTTTATTAAGGGCATTTGTTCTGTGAAATTTGGATTGGGTCAAAGGGCTGCACTTGAGGGCCATTCCCCATCCCTGACTGTTTGGTTCTCAGTTTCCTTATCTAGAAAATGGGAGGGATTAGATTGGATGACCACTAAGATTTCTTTAAGGCCCTAGATCTATGATCCTAAGAACGGTTATGTCCTTGGCACCAGACAGTGGGGAAGACCCTCACAGACCAACACCCCTCTGACTCTGCCTCCCACCAGTCTCTGAGAGACCTAGAGTCATCCTTTTCCACTTGGAAGAGGCATGTCACTTATTCCCACCCTCTCCCCATTTTAGCACAGTGCTTGGCACTGAGGGAGTGCCTTATGAATATTTTTTTCATTACCTAGGGTCACAGAACTAGCCTGTCTGATATGGCACGTGACCTCTTCATGACTTTGTCCTCTAGAAAGAGGGAAGGGCTGGGAAAATTTGTGTTTGGAGGAGGAAAAACAAGCAAAAAGAAAAAAAAAAACCTTCCCCAGCTCAGCTTAGGTCAGCCTCAGACTTGAAAGGCTGGAGAGGCTGAGTGTACTGGGGGTGGGTGGTATTATTCACAGCCTAAACGTTTCTTCTCATTCTGCTGTTTATGTTTTTCGATTTCCTGTTTCAAGGGAAACAAACTTTCATGTGTTTCAGAAAGGCTAAATTTGGAAACGCTCCCTCCTGGGACTGAAAATTTCTAAGTCCCCAACCTTTCACTTCCTCAATGGCGCCAGGGCTCTTTGAAGTCTGCAGGCTGGGCTCTCAACTCCTTTGGGACAGAAGCCAGTCCCACAAGTTACACTTACTGCCCACTCAGGAGTCCCAGGGCTCCAGATCTGAATTTAAAACACAACCTGGGGAATCCCGGGGTGAGCTGAGCTATTGTCTAAAGGACTCTTTGGGCCAATATCATAGCATTTTAGGAAATGGTGTTTGCTTTCTGAATATCTGAGGTTTATTCTGGGGCGGGGGGGAGGGACGGGATGGGAGTAGTTAACCTTCCCTTTTTGCAGTTATTATGAGCCTAGATGGCATTGTGCAAATGTCAAGAACTTCTGGGACTTCTGGAATGTAAAGGCTACACTCTGGAGAGTTTTTTGTGTTTAAGACAGATAATAGAGGCCCAGACATAGAGCAGTAACTAGGCTTTGCCCCAAGCACTCAGAAATTCGGAGGGCACCAACTACTCCACCCCTACTGGGTGCTCACCACCCTCACCCCCAACGACTTTCTTGTTGGGCTCTACCCTCATTGACTGGCAGTGCCATTCCTGGAACATGGACTTTCCATGGCTACACATCTCCTCCCTTCCAGTCATCAAATCCCTACAGCAGCGAGTCAACGCTGTTGGCTGCTGTCCTTTGTTCTAGAAGAGGACCAAAACAGTAACTAACGGTGTTGACTCGATGCTGTAGGGATTTGAAGGCTGGGAGGGGGGACACGTGTAGCCAGTCCTGGAGTCCTTGGGCAGCCCCTAGCCGTCACACCATAGGTGAGCTCCTCTTCATCTGCTCATCACCCCCTCTCTCGCTCCAAATGCAAAAAGTGCCAGAGAAAGAAAGGGATTTTCCCAAGGTCATATAGCAAATGACTGGCAGAGTTGGAATAGAACCCAGGTTTCCTGACTCCCAAGCCAGTGTACTTTTCTCTTCTCTCCAATATGAGAAATGAGTATCAATAACCATTATCTTAGAGAGATTCAGAGCCTCCCTGCCTTTTTCCAAAGTCCCAAGTATAAGTTCAGTTTTTCTTTTGAAGGATATTACTAATCATGAGATTGCATTGACTCTTCTCCATCCTGGTCAGACCCCCAACCCTGCAAGGAATTTAAGCTGTGTTCTGTTAACCCTTGGGTGAAGACAGATCCTTTTGTCAAGACAGCCCAAGGCTGTGGTGGTCTGAGGAGAGATGATTTCTCTATCCAAGGGTGACATGATACCCCTAGCAGTCCCTCCTTGCTTTGAAGGGCATATAAACTATGAGCCCGACTGCCATGATTGTCTTTGGTCTAAAAGAGACAGCCAAATGACGATCCTTTCATTATTAACCTGCTGGCCATAAAATGATTAAATTACCCAGAAACTACATCTCTTGAAACTTTTTAAACGTCACACATAGTTGTATGATGTGCTGTAAATAAGGTCATGTTGACTGGAGTGGGGCATACAGCAGCGACGCCACCCTAGATGGAGGATTAGGTATAAACTTGATCCCAAAGGAATGGCTGGTGGCCATAGTGAAAACATGGGAGGGATGATAAATCGTTCTTAGAGTGATTTGTTCATACCCCTGACCACATAGCTTGGCATATAGTAAGTAGGTGCTTACTAAATAATGATTGATTGATTGAATGAATAAAGAATTCCCTGATAGGCATGAGAATCCTCCCGGCACAGCACCACCCAATAATTCAGCTGGGCCAATGGCTATGGGGGAGGGGAAGGCAGCAGATAGAGACTAGCATATCCTTCCCAGGACTAGCTATGGGCACAGACAGGCCTCAAGCCTTGCAGACTCTGCTCCCCCATTCCACTAGCAGTCCACAAGGAGTTACACCAGCAACCAGCATTCATATGCTAAACCACATTCATATAAGCCATGCCCGAATAACCCAAGCGCAGATGTATAAACTGCTGATAGAACTTCCCATTAAATCAAAGCCAATCCCCCTTTGCCTTATGCACCCCAAGCCTTCAGTAAGAGGCTCCCTCCTCACCCTCATCCCAGTGCATACTTCTTCAAGATGATCCAAGCCTCTACCTTAAACCCAGAACCTCACCTAGAACCTGACCCTGACCCTGATACTAACCCTAGACCGAAGTCTAGGTCCAGACTCAGATCCAGACTCTGACCTAGACCTCGAACTAGAATTTTGTCTGGACCTGACACTACCCTTGATTAGGCTAGATGGACCTAGACCCTGACCTAGATTTTGATCTAGATTCTAACCTAGAATTTTGTCTGGACCCTGACATTATTCTTGACTTAGTCTAGATGGAGTAGACCTAGAACCTGACCCAAGCCTGGACTTGACCTTGACCCAGATCTAGATTCAGACTCTAACCCTGAGTCTGAGGTTGATAAGCTAGAAAACATCCCAGAGAGCAGGTAGGCTGGTAAAGGGCTGGGTCACATGAGGGAGACAGAACTGGAGGATATGATCACAGTCATCAAGTATTTTAAGAGTATTTATTAGAAGGATAAGTGTTACGCTGTTTGGCCCCAGGAGGCAGAACCAGGAGTGGGGGGGGGGGGTGGAGGAGACAAAGAAGCCATTTTAACCAGGGAATGGACCTGGACCCAAACCCAGACCCAGCGTCATCCCCAGACTCATCCTTGGCTCGGTTCACTATGAGCAAGAGGTGAGAGACTCCAATGGAGACTCTCCTACTTGTGGCTTCATTTTAAGGTTCACAGTCATTATGAGCTCTACCCATTCTGTGCCACTCACGGACACCTACAACCCCAGAGCCTTCTAATTGCCTTCTTAAAAACCCTCCCCTTTTGTGCCAGCTTTCATTTGGGATGGGAGCATGGTCTGTGCCAGCTTTCTGAGGCTACCCAGGCAGGTGGGGGCACTCTGCTTCCGGCCTGTGCTGGCGGTCCAGCGGCTCACCTGGTCTCAGGGAGGTGAGGCCACAGACGGAGCAGATCCCACAATTCCCACAAAGCAAATAGTCAAGAACGGATGACCTGCTCTCCAGGGTCACTTCATTCAAGAAAAACTTCAGGCTCGTGGAACCATCCAGATCAGCAGTTTTTAACAAACACTTTGGAACGGGAGGGAGGCTAGGGGAGCAGAGTTCAGAATAAAAAGAAAACATAAACATGGAGTTCTTCTCTCCTCAAGGGACAGACTCAAGGATTCAAAGCAGATTTCTTGAAGGTGAGGCAGGATTGGACGTCTGGGGGGGGGGGCGTTGTTCTCTGAGTCTCCAAATAAAGTAATTTCAGAAGCAGCCTTTGATACCTAGCCAGAGGAATTGGGGGATGGGATGCGGTGGGGGACCAGGAGGGTGTAGCAAGACCAGGGCCTAGGAAACAGCCTTGACTTTGGGATCGCAGGAAAGAAAAATACCATCTAGGGTCATACGACTACAAAGCAAGTTATCATTTTAATAATAGCTCCTGCTTATACAGCCTTTTTAAGTCTGCAAAGTGCTTTACGTGTTAACTCATGTGAGCCTCACAACCACCTGCATTTTATAGATGAAGAAACCGAGGCTGAGAGATTAAGCTGACTCACTGACAGTCATACAGCTAGCAGGTGACTAAGGCAGGATTCAAACTCAGGTCTTTCTGAGACTCTGTTTTCCAACTCTGGGCATTTTCACTGGAATGATTCCCTTCCTCATCTCCATCTCTCGGCTTCCTTCAAGTCCCTGGTGGGGTGTATGGGGTATCCAGGCAGGACTAGAATCTCAGGCGTGAGGGCTGCTGGAGCCTTTTTCAGGGCTGCTTATCCACCGTTGGTGTCTACCTGGCACTCGGTTCTCACCTGTGGCTCCAAAAAGCTGTAGCATGTGCAGTGGCCACAAACTGGTGAACCATCTAGGCAGACCAGCTAAACCAGGCTGAAGATAACTGACAGGAACCGTGAGTCAGGGGGATGTCTTCCCCAAGCAAGTGAAGACCTCTTGGGGTCGGGGGAATGGACAGATGAGAACAATTTGTTCCAAAGGCCATGAAGGGGGTGGAAGCAGGTGCTGTGGAACACTCAGAGCTTGGTCAGGCATTGAAGACGCCAAGGTTCCTGGGGCCATCGCCAGTCATCCTGACTTTTGTCCTGCCACTGGTAAAATGGCATGAGTAATGTCTTTTGACTTCCACGTAAATTAGATTTAAGTGAGGCCGAGTTGCGGGAAGTCGCTGGCCTTACTCTCTCTCAGTCGTTAAAGTCCAGTGTCAAGACAAAAGTCAGGATGACTAGAGATGGCCTGGGATGCAGTGGATGACCTTGGCATCTCTGATGCCTGACCAAGCTCTAAGCTCATAGCACCTGCTTCTACTTTCTTCATGGCCATTGGAACAAATTGTTCCCATCTACCCATTCCACCGAGGATGAAGTCTTCACATGCTTGGGGTAGACATCTCCCTAGATCACCAGCCTGTTGGTTACCCACAACCTGGTTTAGTCTGCTGAGATGGTTTTATCAGCGTATGGTTGCCGTGCATGTCCTGGCACCAGAGGTGCTGGTCCTTCCTGAACACCCCATACAGCTCAAGGAAGGATAGAAGAGAAGGGAAAGAGATAAAAGAAGGGAAGGATAGAAGGAAAGGAAAGAAAACTTGGCATTTGGTTTGAGCCTTGAAGGGTAGAACTTTAACTGACTGAGATCAGTCAGTGAACAAACATTTATTAAGCACCTCCTACGTGCCACGGACCAGGAATACAAAGACAAAACTAAGATAGTCCCTGTCTTCAAGGCACTTACATTCCATTGAGAGAATAGCCAGTCTATCAACAAGCATTTGTGCCAAAAAGTTGAGGGCACAAAAAAGAAAAAGCAGGGTTCCCATCTAATTAATGGATGTTACACGTATACAAAAAGGTATACAGATGATATGTCTCCTATAAGAGCAAAGGCCTTAGCAGACGGAGGCGAGAAGGGCAGTAATTGTGAAAAGTCCTCCTGCTGGGTTGAGTCTTGAAGGGAGATGGAGGTGAGGAAGCCGAGTCACCAGAGATGGTCAAAACAAAAAGATGGGAGATGGGGCATGAAATTAGCAAGCAGCCGGCATGGCTGGACCCAAGAGTGCCTAGAAAGGAGTCATACGCAAGAAGATTGGGAAGAGAGGAAAGCTGTGAAGAGCTCTAAATGTAAAGCAGGAATTTTATACTAGAGATAACAGGGAACCATTGAAATTTATTGAGTAGGCTATGTGGTTCAACGGATAGAGGGTTTAGAAAAATTACTTTGTTGGAGTACCTAGGTGGGTGCAGCGGATACAGCACTGGCCCTGGAGTCAGGAGGCCCCGAGTTCAAATTTGGCCCCCGACTCTTACTAGTTCTGTGACCTTGGGCAAGTCATTTAACCCCTATTGCCTCTTCCTCACACCACCAAAAAAAAAAATCACTCCTATGGAGGATGGATTGGAGGGAGACCAATTAGGAGGTTACTACAGCAGTCCAAGGAGAAAGGCCTTCGAGTGCCAGGGCCCTAGGATGGTGAGATCCAACATATTCACAGATAAGTAAATACAGGACAATTCAAAATAGATATTGTTGAGGAGCACTAAGAGCTAGCTAAGGGAATCAGGGGAGGCCTTCTGAAAGAGTTGGTGCTTTAGCCACGGACACTTCTCTAGCTGTGTGTGACCCTGGGCATGTCACATAACCTGCCTCAGTTACCTCATCTGCAAAACGGGAATCATAACCTACCTTTAGGATAAATGTGAAGTGCTTTACATACCTTAAAGCAGGATAGTCAGGAAGGAAGTAATAAGGACTTCAGGAAGGGCGCTCTTAAGCATTGCACCACCCAGCCGCCAGTAGAGAGGAAGGCTGGATGTCGCATTTGATAAATGCTTGTCAGAATTGCTCTAGAGTCATGTAGCTAGTGTAGGAAGGCATAGGAGTATTAAACACAAAGAACCCAACAATTTCAAATCAGTTTATTTACTTAAATTGATATTACACAATTTAAAGAAAAAAAGGGGGGGAGGGTGTCACACAAACAGAACCTTAAAAAAAAACCCAACACGTATCAGGCATTAATTACCATGAAGAATAACTGGATGTCCGTTCCACACGATCCTGAAGCTATGCATTCACTGTTAGGTCGAGGGCTCTCAAAACCTATTAAGATACTAGTAACACACAAAGACACAACTCTGGAACATGGAGAAAGCCAGCAACAATCCCCGTGTCAGGTTTCCCTGTTGATGTTGGTTTGCATTCCGTGATGGACCACAAAGCAAGAAATTACTGACTGATCAGCACGGAAAGTTAATTAACACACTACATGCAATTAGGTGAAAATGTTTGCCAAAGTTATGGCAAAGAAAATAGTACGCCCCACCCCCCCATCTTAATTCCAAGCAGTGGCAAACAGTTTCAAGTATTGAGAAAAAATATATGTGTGCACATACATATATATGTATATACACACCTATATGAATCTTACATATACATATATGTATGTATGTATGTATATATATATATAAAATTTGTAAACCACTTGTGGGGGAAGGCAATGAGTCTATTGAATGGGGACTCGTGATACATTCAAGTAATGTGGAGCAGGGGTGGGAGATGGGTTCCAGGTTGACCGAATCACATGGCTTTATCTTCTCAAGCATACAACAGGGCCTGATACCTGAGCTGGGGACTCTGGGGCCACACCCCACGGCCTTTCAGGTTTGTGGGGATGCCCCCCACTCTATGCCCTGGACGAAGGTTCTCCAGGAAACTGGATTCATGGATTGGGGAAGGCAGGACACCCAGGCCGTGACCACTGGACCCCTTTTAAGTGGCTGCTAAAGACATGGAAGATGATGGGACCATTAGAAGGTCTCAGTCAGTGAATTCGTTCCTGGGATGCAGGGCTGGAAGGTCCCCTCATTGAATGTTAGGGCCAAACACAGGCTTTAGGGAAGTTTCTTGCATATACTGTTTTTTAATGGCACAGAATGTGCAAACTAAAATCCATATTCTGTCACATCTGGGGAGTCTCTGGTCACCCAATAAGAGCTTGCTTGGGAAAGGGGTGGTCTTTAATGCCACTCCCTCCACAAACACACACATACACACACACACACACACACATATATATATGCCTCTGGCGGCCCTAGGTTTGTCACTCCCTCAGGAGCTCACACAATACTGCTGCCAGGACCCTGTGTTCAGAGAAGACCTGAGAGGCCACTAAGCTCACACCGGATGGACAATCACCTTTCACGGCCAATCACACAAAGCAAACCACACACCCAGTCATTCACCCATGGCGTCATTTTGGCTCCAAAGTCTCATCAGAAAAGAAACATTTGAGCTTTCCCTCAGGCAATCACACTAAGCACCCACACGCACCCAACCCCCACCCAAACAAACCCCACCCCACCCTTCCAAACAACAGAAAGAAAACCAAAACTCTTTATATAAAGTTTTTTTTTTCTTTAAAAAGAAAAACACTTTTTTTTTAGGTCTGAAGTGTGTGAGATTTTTCAACGTCTGTTCTGAAATTCGAAAGCCTGGAGGCTTTATATTCATACTGTCCTTAAAAGAACATTAAATTAAAAGGACTGTATCTCTTCTCTTGGAACGGCAGGTCCCAAGCTGGCACAGTGTGGTGCTCATCTGTTGTTTCCATCACAAGTACAGGATACAGTTCCATTAAATACACACAACATACACACACTCACACACACATTTATATATATATATATATATACACGCTCGTAGTGCAATATAGTAACTGGAGGTGTGAGGGGAATAAGAGGGAGAAGATAACAGTTTTTTCTAGCAGTCAGTATGGTTGTAGGGAACCTAGGAGGCATGATCAAAGGTCTTCCTCTCCAACCATGGTGTGTAAAGTGCTCCTTCCGATTCACAAAGCTAGCATGGGTTGGCTTAGGGGCTTTTTTTAAATTTCTAAACTCCCCCTAAAGTCAGATTAAAAGCAAGAGATGACGTGCATTCTCATTTGGGCTCATTTGAGCATGTTGAGGATGAAGCCACTGAGAATATGCACATTTTGGCGTTAAGAGATCCAGCACACAAAAATCATCCAAGTTCTTGAGGCGAAAAGTCGGTCTTTTTTGGTTCCCCACCCATCCTGGGTGGCTCCAGCCCTGGCCGTTTGCAGGTTGCTAGTTTGCTGCTGGAGGGCCAGGCAGGGGCAGAGCCATGTTGGAAAAGTGATTGACTGGCAGAAAGCATGGCGGGTGGGCGGGGGAAGGGGAAGAACGGTGGGGAAAGTGACTGGCCTGGTGTCAGGGTTTCATGCTTGGGGTTCCCTCCTTCTGTCTCAGTGTCCACTGCCTGCAACGGACATAGCATTGGAGGGGCCCGACCCCTGGAAATGGTAAGAGTTAATTATGTAGCAGCTTGACTCTCTTTGAAGGACAAGGGACAACGGGGACGGAAGTTCCATGGTCTCCCCCAGGGAGAGAAACACCTCCCCTGTTTCTGGGTGGCTGAGTCAGCTGGGACTGACTGTAGTCACTTCTAATCTTCTCTGCTCTGTTCCTGGGAGAGAGGCAGGTCACAGGGCTCCAAAACCCGGGTGTGGATTCTTGGAAACAGATCCAACAGCCTTTGTCCCGACAAGTCTGTCTGGCCCAGACTGCAGACATGATGCAGCCCACACTGCTGCCAGGAACTGACCCACAGTTGGCGAGTGGGCGGACGGCTGTTCCGTGAAGCATAAAAGGCTGGTGGGTGGGCAAGAGGAGCTGCACGGGGGGCTTAGGCACAAATGCCAGATAGCAGGGCTGAGAGTCTCCGCTCAATGCACATCTTGCCTGCGGTGGGGAGAGGGGGGAGGAAAGGAGAGTGAAGACTCTCTATAAGTGGGTAGGTTGAGGAAAAAAAAGGTGGAGGGGGGAGGGTAAGAGGGGGCAAAGGGAGTATGGGAGCTGAGACATTTAATAACCACAGGGCGTGAGGAGGGAAACTGGGGGCCCAAAGGGTCAGTCCTTGATAGCCCATGTGTAGCATAGTACATTCCCCAAAAGGGAGATGGTACACTCCCTGGTTAGAGTGGGTGCCAAGATGTGGCATTGGGGAAAAAAAATATTAGATGGCAGTCACTTACTTGGGACCCCAGGCAAGTCAGTCTCTTGGTCAGAAAGATTTTGTTCATTTGCAAAAAGGGAAGTGAGTGGCAAAAGATGATCTGAGATATCCCCTTCCAGATTTAATTATATGATCTATTCCAAGAAAACTGGGCAGGGCTTGCCTGGCTCTCTCCTTCCTTTTCCTCTGGTGGTAAACTTTCCTTCCTCTCAGAGACTGGGGATTGTCCTGGGAAAACAGTATGCCATAGTAGACATGGCACTGAACTTGGGAGTCAGGAAGACCCATGTTCAAACCCTGCCTCACACTAAGCTTCTCTAGGACAATGGTCTTATCTCAGTCCAAAGTGGGGCTGGTGGGATCCCATGGCTTTCAGAGTTTGCCCATGTCCTGCTTGGGGCAGTCTTGGTGTGCACCATGGTGCAGCTCAACTCACATTTGCTGATGTTCTCAATGTCCCCCTGCTCCGTGAGGATCTGCTGGAGGCCCTCCATGAGCAGCAAGGCCTTATGGTAGCGCTGCACGCAGTCCTCGCGGTGGTGGAACATCTCATCCAGGGCCGCAGAGCGCACCTACGGAGGAGAGGGCAGGGGAGAAATGAGAAACCAGGCACCTGGATCTGCTCTCCACCAAATCGTTCCCCTCTCCTCCCCTGCAGGAAGCCTTCCCAAACTTCTCTTCTGAAAACCCTGAGGGCCTGTCGCCAGACTCTAAACTCCAGAACCAGAGCCAACCACCCCTGTGAAGTCCATCTTGACCTGCCATTAGTGAGGCCAGGTTCAAATTACATACACTGGAATAGGCTGTTACAAGGGGTGGTAAGCTTCCCATCACTGGGAGGTCTTCAAGCAGAAGCTGGATGACTAGGATAGAGACTGGACCTCTACTAATACAGGTCAGTTAGCACCTTCTCTGCATCTTAAGAGTCTTACAGCTGCCTCTCACATAGTAGTTCGTTTTTATTTTGATACCTGTGATGTCAGTGTCAGGAATTCCTGGATGAGGAAAGTCCCTCCACCAATGCAGCTTGGCACTCGAGCCTCTTGAGAGAGTTGCCTCAAGCCCTAGCAGTTACGGGACTTACCCAGGGTCCCTGTGCCAGTGACAGTGTATGTCAGAGGAGACACTAGAACCTGGCTCTTCCTGGCTTTGAGGGCAGCTATCCACCCATGCCTTTTGGGGCATAATGTCAGGGAATTCCTGTTCGAGGTGGACCACAAGCTCTAAGTGACCTAAAAGGATTCTTTGAATGTACTTCTGGGCTCTGGAGAAGGATCCCTGAGTCCAGCTCAAAACAGAGAGAAAAGTGGGGCACAGTGGAGACAGTGCCACATTTGGGAGCTGGGAAGAAGTGAGCTCAAAGACCAGCCTCCAACACATGCAGTATGAGACCCAGAGCAAATGATCTAACTTCTCAATGCCCCAGGTTCTTTAAGACTAAGTCTTAGGTGCTGCTGATCTGCATCAGAAGGGTTTTCTATACCTGGAGTTACAAACAAAAACACACACACACACACACACACACACACACAACCTGCAGAAACTAAAAGCAGGGGCTGTAGGAGCTGTTGTCTCTCCTGTCAGACTCTAAGTAATTGAGGGCAGGTTTGGCACAGGCCCCTGCACATAGCAGGTGTTTAACGAGATCACGCCCAGGACGTCCTCTACATATCCACGGGGTGCTCCCTAAGTCTCAGAGGAGCTGCGAAGTATGCTGACTTTGGGAATACTCTGACATATGGTACAGAGAGGCAGGGTCCGCTGGCTCAGACGCAAAGCTGATGCCCTTGAAGGATGAGTCGGCTAGCCTCCCAGGCCTCCGTTTCCATCTCTAGATCTAGGAGCTGTTACAACTAGTGAAGACCCCCCACCTCCCCGTCTCATAGAGCCAGGGCAGCAGAAGCCTGGATTTCAGGTGAGGGAAGGGAGCCCCGTACCATCTGCACGGCATAGTTGAAGATCAACTTCTCGGCAGTGATGCTGTTGATTCGGTCCATGAGCTTCTGCTTATCCAGGAAGAATTTCTGCAGCTGCAGGTTCAGGCAGTGGCAGGATGATACGCTGGACTTATAGAGCTCGTTCAGTTTCCGCACAACTGCAGCCGAGTTAAGTGGAGGACAGAGAGAGGGCAGAGGTCAGTCCGAGGATGCAGCACCTCCTTCTCCCTCCCGCGAGGGGACCACCCAACTAGGCGGGGCTGGATGAAGCCTTTTGTGCCTGTGGTCATAGGCCTCAGGCCCTCTGCCAGATGCCCACCCTGTGCTGCAGGAGGGAGGGAGCATGGGCACAGGTGACTGAATATGTGTGTGTAAGCATGACTCAGCACGCCCCACCCTGCCCGGGTGCAGAGAGAGGATTGGCAGGGGACTGGATGGTGTGATGGAGACACAGGAAACTCAGCCCGGCCCTGGAGGCTGTGCCAGGAATGGCTACAGCAGGATCCCCATCAGTGGCATCCAGAGTCAGAGGGAGAGGATGGTGCAAATGCACCAACAGCCCCCAATTTCTCTCCCTCTTGCACCCAGAACTTTGGACTGAAAATTTGCACTCAAAATGACCTCCATTCACTCTTTGCAGAGGTGGGGGGTTACAGGTGTGGAACATTGTACACCTGACCAGACTGAGAAATCACTGGAGATGTCAAATGGTTTTGCTGAACTGCCTTCTTTCTTTTTCATTCATTTGTTGTTATAAGGAATGTCTCTCTGGGTAAGGGGAGCAGGGTAGGATATATTATGAAACAAAAATGAGGGGGCTGGACTAGACTGGCCTCAGAGGCCCCTCTGAGCCTAAGATCCCTGCATGATTGACAGGGACTGCTGTCTGGCAGACGGAGGCACACACAGGACAACACCCAGCCCCCACCAAGTGTTGGTTCTGAGAAGAGGAGCCCCTCCCCCAGGATTCTTAGTAACTCCTAAGAAGCAGCAGCAAGGATTTGATCATCTCAACCCACTTGGGCACACGAAGGAGTTTTGTGTGTACACACTTCTGGGGGGTGGGGGGAAGATGGGACACTACCCTTCCTCAGGGTGTTAAGGTCCCTTGTCCACACCCTACTTTGTGGTGTCCCACCTGAGACACTTACTAGCTGTGTCCCTAGGACTTAGTTTCCACATCTGAGATGTAAAAGGATTGCCTCAGAGGGCTTTCCAGCTCTATGTATGACCTTAAGGGATGGCCATCAACCTGAACCTCAGTTTCTCCATCTGAAATTCAAGGTTGTTGAAGCAGGTGACCTGAGGTTTCTTCTGGCTTTAGACCTACAGTCCTATAATCCTATGAATAAACATGCCCATCAGGTGATGCAGGCTGGTCTGTGTCCATCTGTAAATATCCCCATGTCTAATCTATTTGCCCTAAAACATTCTTCCCTGTGGGGATTGGGATGGGACATGGTCTCACCTTGCTTGACTGTGGAGGACAGGCAGAGCTTTCCAGCTTTGATCTGTTCAATGGCCGTCTGCAGGCCAGAGGAGAGCAGCTCGGCCACCTTCAGATATAACACCAGCTGTTCTGCATAACTGAGGGGAAAGAAGGAAAGCGTCAAGTAAACCCAAGTCCCTGCTGCCCAGATCCTGGGGGGCCGGATGTGTGTGAGAGAGAACAGCCTGCCCTGGGGGGTGGTGTTTGGGTGGCCCTCAACTTAGCCTCCCTCTGCCCTAGTCTACGCCCACCGGGACCTCTGACCTCCACTCTCGGCTCAGTAGGCTGATCTGGTCGGCCACGATGCTCTCCTGCAGTTGGTACTCAGAGGCCATGGAGCTGCCCATCTCACCCGTGCTGCCCTTGGCAGCAGCCATCTCCATGACACAGTGGACAAAGGCCAGCGTGAATCGGAGGCTACGGAGGATATCTGTGTGCTCTTGCTGTGAGGAGAAAAGAGAGACAGGGCTCAGGAATGGGGAGAGGGGACTCAGCTAAGCTGGCTGTACCCCACAGGACCCAGAAAGACCTCCATCCATCCAGTGCCTGCCTTCCTCCTCAGACATCTGTTTGCACCAAATCTGAAACACTATCTTATATTGTATAGGGCCCCCTCCGTAGCATCCATTCTGACTCATGATGTGGAAACCAACAGGAGTTTGGCTTAAGCATTGGCCCAGTGAGGAAACCAATCTGAGCACTCCCCTATCTGGAGAATGCTTTCCCTGCTCCCCTCCGCCTTCTGAAATTCCTTGCTTCCTTCAAGCCTAGGTCGAAGCATCAATTTCTTTTTTTTTTTTAAATGGTATTTTTTTCCAATTACATGTAAGTTTTCGACATTAAGTTTCATAAGATTTTGAGTTCCAAACTGTTTTCTCCCTCCCTCTTTCCCCTTACCCTTCCCCCAAGATGGCAAGCAACCTGACATACGTTATACACGTACAATCATATTAAACATATTTCCACATTAGTCATGTTGTGAAAGAATCAGAATAAAAGGGAAAAACCACGAAAGAAAAAACAAACGGGTGAAAACAGCATGAAGCATCATTTTCTACATGAGATCTTTCCCAATTCTCCCCTTCCAAACTACTGTGTGTGTGTGTGTGTATTTTCTCATTCATTCTCCCCTCACTCCAAAAAGTCAGTTCTTTGAGGACTGAGCTCATTTCGTCCTCAGCACCTGGCACAGGACCACCCTTTGCACGTATATCTCCAGGGGCTAGCACAAATTCTGCACACAGTAGGTGCTTCATACTTGATTCATTTCTCTGTGTGGAGGTGGGATGGGGCTAGGCAAGAAAAGCTGGAGGAACAGGGAATGATTCTTTCAAGAGCACAAGCTTCCTTTCTCCTCACTCTGGGTTATCCAGAGGCCAACCAGACCACTGAAGATTAGCCAGGCTTTTCCCTCCTTCTAAATCTGGGAGATGAGTGAACACCATCCTAACTCCCATTTCTATAGCCCTTTATGGCTTATAAAACCCTTCTTCCCAAGAGACAAGTGTTGCATCATCTTCAGTTTTACCTATAGGGGAAACTGAGGCTTGGGCTACAAGGCTGTCCTTCTAAAGTAAGCCAGGCTTTGGAGACGGGGGAAAACTGGGATACGAGGCCCAAAGAATACAGGCTGAAGACGCCAAATCAGTGGCTAGCCAAAGCATGGCAACCTAACAGTCACACACCTGCGAGGATTGGCCACCAAGGTCTATGGGGTTTTCCACAATTGCTACTGGGGAAGGATGAGCTTGGGGAAATCACCTGACCAGGGATACATAGTGAATAACAGGGCTGGTCCCAAACAAGTAGGGAAGGAAGCCTGGGGAGGTTGGAGATGTCAACCACCCTTTCCCAAGGCCACAGAGAACAAGCTGAATGTACCCTGTTCTATCACTAACCCTCCCCTCACTTGTTAGGGAAGTAAGCAAGGTGCAGAGGGAGGAAATCTGGGCTCCCAGATCAGTGCCAGACAAGCCTCGGAAGGCAGGGCTGGGAATTGCCCTCAGGACCCTTCTCTCCCTCCCCTCCCCCCAAATACAGGATTAGACAGATCGGGCAGGAAGGATAAAAATACTCTCTCCCTCCCAGGGAGAAAGCCTCTGGACAGGGAAGATGAGAATTTCAGGAGCAATCTAGCCAGAGCAGCTTGTTCTAAATTAAGCATTTTCTCTCCCCCTCCCCCTTTCTTTCATCAAGGTGACTCATTCTCTCTCCCCCACCCCCACCCCAGCTCCCCACCCACCCACTCACATGCAGGTGCTGAGGGTTAACCCATCCGTGCCTGCCTCACCTCCATGAGCGTCTCCTCAGGCAGGTCGGGGGCCTCAAAGGTCACGGCCCCTTCCAGGTTGGCAGTGATGGGATCGGTGAAGCCGTAGCAACGCAGATTGGCTGAGGCCTCTGCTGCCTCTCCTCCCATGCCAGGGATCAGGTGGCGACCACTGAAGGAGCCCCCCGAGCTCTGGGAGCTAGAGGAGCCCACTAGTGGAGAGAGGAAGGAGTCCGGGGTGAGGTCCCCAGAGATATTCACTGGTATTCCTAAGCCCACCCTGTCAGGCACAGAGAAACCGGGTCATGGGGCTAGGTTTCCTAAAGCAAAGCTCTGGGACTAGGAAAGGAGCTGGGCTGTGGGGCTAGCCAAATGATGGGAATCTAACTCACATACCTGCAGGGGTTGGACACCAAGTCTACGTCACTGTCCTAGAGGAGTCTAAGAAGAGCTGGGGAATGACAGGGACCACAAATCTTGCTTGCTCTCTCTCTCTATATATATGTATCTACTCTCTCCCTACCACCCACAATGCCCCATAATGCCAGCCTGTTCCCTTGCCCAGTGATTCTCTTAGCATATTAAGAGGGCTTAGGGAAGAAATTACTGCCCTATCTCACCATGCAGGGAGACACTGTCCCTGGCAGAGGAAGCCTTTTATCATTCTTGGGGAACACATGCCTTGAGTTGCCCCTGCTCTGCTTCTTCCTATCCCTCTGAAGATTCCAAGGCCCCCCAAGTTTCCCCTGGGAACTCCCCTAATATGTCCCACAACCCTCCCACCCCTGCTACCAGATGTGGGAATGCACAGAAGGGGCAGAGATCTCAAAGTTCTCTGGGGACCAGCCCCAACCCCTCCCCTTTCCAAATATCTATCTTTTCCTTCTTGGACCTCCTTTCTTTCTCCCTCTTTCCTTCGTCCCCTTCATGCACCAGGAGCTGGGGTCATGGTACGATATTTCACGTTCCCCAAACCACAGCTCCATTTTTCCTGGGACCAGCTGGAGGTTGATGGGGTGGGGGGAGAAGAGCTCTAGGGTCCCAGCCTGCAGGGAGGAGTCTGCCACTGCTTCAGGTACAGACTCGTGCCTCCCCTGGCATGTTTGGGAATCAGAGGGGCAGGTAGAGACGCTACTTATTCTGTGGACTCACGGAGGGTATCTGCATGTGTGTGAAGGAGAGGCAGCCAGCGAGGACCTAGGAGAACAATACATTCCCAGAGGGGATATGGAGGTTAACCCACAGAACTCAAAGGGCATGAAAGAGAGGCAAGGCGGGGTGGAGACACCCCTTCTCCCAAACGCCAAGATCAAGATCCAATGACCCCAGCCAGAGAGGAAACAAGAGCCCAGGATGTGGAATGGACCTCAAGGGACCCGCTCAGAATCGGCACCAGACTCTGGCATGGGGCCCAGTCCACTTAACCAAGAATGCGTCAGGCTTACTGCCTTGTTAACGCCCTTTCCTAAGGAGCATTAATGATAACGGTCCAGTGGATAGAGAGCAGGCTTCCCCATCAGGAAGACTTTCTGGATTCAAGTCCATTCTTTTTCCTTTCTTTCTTTTTTAAAAAAGCACTTTAAGGTTTTTTTTCCCCAAATGCTTGAGATATGTGAATATATATGTTTCTCACAACAATCATGGCTGTTATATATCTTCATTTTACAGATAAGGAAACTGAGGCAGACACGCACTCATAAATCTAGAGCTGAAAGGGCCCTCGGAAGCTTTTTAGTTCAAACCTCTCATTTTATACATAAGGAAACTGGGGCTGAATTTGGAATCAGGCCTTCCTAAATCCTTTTGGTACTTTATAGAATGAGTCCATGATTAACTAGGGGCCATGGGGAGGTCCCTAAGCCATGATCCGAAACACTGAAAGTAAGTTTCAAGTGGCAAAATGAGCAATCAGACAAGTGTCTGAACTAGCACTTAAAATGGGGCTTACAAACCTGTCACAGTCCCTTATAGGGACACCCCCACCCTGATGAAACTCCAAATTCAGCAAGAATCTACTAGACCCTTTTAAAGGCACGTTTCCAAGGTTTCAGGGGCTTTCCTTATAGCCACTGTGTCAAGTTGTATTACCCCCATGTTCAAACCTAGGTTTGATTAAGTAAGTGTAGACTCTCTCCATTTAACTGGGATGGGGGAGGGGGGAAGAAGAGGGCTGATGGAGGGGTAAAGGAATCTTTACCCCAAACTCCCTTGAATTTAGGGCCATGTTTCACATACAACAGGCCAGCAGGCACTAATAAATGCTTGTTGGTTGGTTCTAAGGGAAGCCAGCAGCTCCTGGGCTGGGAGTCTAAAGGTCTGGCTTACATCTTTTTGGAAATTTGATTTACCCACCCAGGAAGTAGAGACAGCACTCCTTTGGTCCCCATCCAACCTCCTGGAGCTGGAGCAACCAACTAAGATGTCACCTTAGGTTCTGAGAAATTCAGCCAACCCTATTTTGGGGGACCCCTCTTTTTCCACTACTCCCCAACATGTATCATGTGCTATTGGCCAGGCCTCCATCTCCCACCACTTCCCTAACCTCTCCTTCCAGTTATCAAATGAGGTATTTATAACACACTTAGCATGGTGCTACTTTACATAGTCCTACTGCACACAGCAGGAGCTTAATAAATGTTTGTTTCCTCCCTTCCATGTTCCAGCTCCCTTCAAGGCTGAGCAAGGCAAACTCCAGCAGGAAGCCTTTTCAAATGTTCATGCCCATGCTGTAAACCCCACAGTAGGCTATAAATTCCCTGTGGCCAGGGATTACTTTTCTAGTTTGTCTTTGTATCTAGCAGGCACCAGAAGTTCCCTAATTTTGTACAGATAAGGGCCTATGAGGCCCATGGCTGGACCAAGGTCCCCCAAGCCACAGAGTTGGAGACCACAAGCAAGGTCCCACAAGTCACAGAGGCTGGGACTGGGTCTACACCAGATGGCAGAGGTCACAGCAGTCCCATAAGAACCCAAAGCCAGAGACATCAGAGAGGCGGGCTGCAGAGAGCACTCTTACCTGAGAACATCCGGGTCCGAGGGATCTGGGGTGGGGTTGTGCCACTGGGAGGGGAGCCCACCGTGAATATGACAGGAGAGGGGCTGGAGGAGCCCCCAGCCCTAGCCCCAGGGAGCAAGTTCCCTCCATATCCAGCAGAGGGAGCTGGGGGAGATAGAAATACAGGAGGGTAAAGACCAGGTCCCAGAACAAGGTCAACCACAGACATAATACACCAATCTGGCTGAGGGTCTTCCTGAATCACTAAGGCTACAGTCTACGCAGCCCCTGTCCAGCCCTCCTCACCGATCTCCATGGGCTTCTCCTGAAGGCTTTCACTGCTCCCTGTGTCGGGGGCCTGGGACCCAAACGCAGCTTTGAGGAGCAGGTCAGTGAGACGGCCGGTGCTGAGAGACCTGTGGGGATGGAGACTCAGGGCTCAGAGCTTGGCAGGGACAGCAACCCAGAGGACAGAGCCAGGGACCATGCCAGGGGAAGATCAAGTTATTTCAGTCCCTCTAATATCATCCTGGTTATTCACCATGGTATGAGCTAGTCCCAGCATGGGGGCAGGGGACCCCAGCAGGGTCCTGAGATTCACACCAAGCTAGACTTCTCCACTGTCTCTTCTACCCTCCCCACAGGGATCCAGTCTTGTTCTGCAACTGCCCCTGGCCCAACCTTCTACAAGGCCTTTCCTCTACCAACTCAGAAATCTGTTCTGTATTTAAATGACCACTCTGGGTCACCGTAACTACTCCCATCAAAGAATACCTCCCTGCTCTCTCCCTTCACTTCAACTTCTAATTAATATACAGCACACACCACTTAGTGCCTGACCATATGCTTTCTAGTACTGGCTCAATGCTTAGGTCTCTGCTAGATCCCTGAGCTTTCCCCGTCAGCATCTAGGATAGGGCCAGGCACACACACAGGACATGCCTATGACTTGCTCTGGATGCACCGCTGATCAGTTTCATTGAGTCAGAGAGTCTAAAGTCTAACCACCTTGTTTTACAAACAGAGAAACTAAGGCCCAGAAGAGAATCAAACAGAACCTTATTAAGTCCATCTAGTCCACCCTTTGTCTCATTTTACAAATGAGAAAACTGAGGCCCAGAACGGGGAAGTCACAGAGCCCACAAGTGGCAGAATCAGGGCTAGAATTCAGTCGTGGGCTCTGATACACCAGGGCTGAGCACCCAATAAGTGGTAACGGTCTAGTGACAATAGCTTGATAAGGGAGAAGGTAAATACCACATATATGGACAGACGTGTCCAAAGAGGGGGGAGTTCACCAAGAAGTGAAATTTGTAACAGATACAGGAGCGCCACCCCCTGTCCCAACCCCAGCCACAGGGCTATGAGGGCCTTCCCTAGCCAAGGCCTGCTTCTAACTTCTCCCACACCTGCCAAAGGGTCCTTTGATGTCTTCCACAGGCCTCAAGCCCAGGCTGGGTGGGCTCTGGAAGTGGCCCATCTCTCGGAGGTCAGGCAGAGTCCTGTTCCGTGTGGGGGTCACCACTACCCCTTGATGGGCCAGGAGGGTGAGCAGGTTCTGGGAACTCGGTGTCTTGGGGAATTCAAAAGCAGGTACAGCCTAGATGGGGACACAGCAATGTTTAGCTCGTGGCTCCTCCCATCCCTGTCTTCCAATTCCTTCTCCCAACTATCGCTGCCCTGGCACTCTGAAACCTCAGCCTCCACTCTGTCTTCCCACTCTGCTGAAGGGGCTTGCCATCCTTGTCATCCCAAGGATGGCAAAGACCCAATTATATTCTTCCTTATTTACACCCCGAGTCCAAGATCCAACCTCAGACTGTCCCCAAACATCCAGTTACCTTGGTGGGAGAGCCCATGATGGGGGGCAGGGGGTTCCGCTGCATGAAGTCGGGCAGCTTCGGGGATGCCCTGAGGGTCCGGCAGGGCTGCAAACCATAATGCTGTTGGGGAGGACTGGCCTGGGGGTAAGCAAAGGGGGCCACCAGAGGGTCTGTGGGTGGCTTGGGCAGTTTGGGCCTCACCACATGCAGGTCAGAGAGGTTGGGCGCGCTGTGCAGTCGGTAGCCCAGCCCCCTGGGAGAATGTTCTGGGAGAGAGGTGCCTGAGGAAGAGAAAAGTATAGCTTCAGCCTCTTTCTGCAAGGAAGAACCACTTCTCCAAGAAGCCTTCCCTGGCTAAACTCATTTGAAGTCCAATCTCTCCTTCATTCCTTGGTATGGCTGGGGAAGACCCCCAACCCTCCCTCACCCCCCCACTGCAAAAGAATCCAGAATCCTTAAGACCCGAGTTTGAGCACTGCTTACTAGCTATGAGACCCTGGGTCTCAGTTTCCTCATTTGTAAAAATGAGAAGGAAAGTTAAGACCAACAGATGGCAGGGGCATGATTACTAAGACCTTGCCAGGTCAGAGGGCTGGGCTGAAATAAGAGCCAACTTCACAAAGTACACAAAGGGGTGGGCAAGGCCAGGGGGCAATGGACTTGAAAAATGTCTAGGGGATTTCCTCCAAATCTAAAACTGTAGTCCTACTATGGCACTTTGTAAAGTGTCAGCTATTAGACCAGCAACTCTTAATCTGTCATCTGTGAACTTTTAAAAAATGCTCGGATAAAGAAATGACAAGCAGAATGATTTTGGAAAAACCTAGAAAAACCTTACATGAACTGATGCAGAGAGGTGGGAGTGGAGCCAGAAGAATGTTGTATACAGCAATTACTGTACAATGATCAACAGTTTATGACGTGGCTATTCTCTGCAACGCAATAACCTAAGACGGTTCCAAAGGACTCATGATGAAAAGTGCTACCAGCCTCCAGAGAAAGAACTGATGTCGTCTGAATACAGACCGAAGCATACTAATTTCACTTTTTTTTTTTTAGTTTTCTTGCACAAAATCACTAATATGGAAATGTTTTACATGACTGTACACGTCTAACCAATATCAGATTACTTATGCTCTCAGGAAGGGAGGAGGAGAGAAGGACAGAATTTGGCACTCCAAACTTAAATGGTAAAGATTGTTTTACACGTAATTGGGTAAATACATAAATAATAATGAATCATTAAATATTTAAAAAAAAACCCTTGGATAACCGCATTTAAACACCAGACTGACTGCCACAGGAGTCCCAGACACAAACAAGGTTAAGAACACCAGGATCCAACGCTAAGCTTCTTTGGAATTAAATCGTCCTGCTTTGCCTCTTTAGGGCTACTGAAGTCTTAGTCATATAGTGCCACTTCCCAAGAAGACTGCAGCCTTCCAATAGCGGACTCTTAAGATGAGGGGCAACCCAAAGGGACCATCTGTATCTCCCCATCCCAGGGGCAGGGGCTTCAGATTCAACACACCCCCTTGAAACATACCAGGCTTGGAGACCCTGCCACCGCTGCTGCCAACTCCACACATCTCCGTGCCTTGTGGGGAGGGGACCCTGCTCTGTCCTGGACGCTCTGGGATGGCTCCAGCTATTACAGCAATAAAAGAGTGAGTGTCCTAGCAAGAGGGGTAAACTGAGATACCCCCCAGCCTGACATTCTCCCAGTCCTAAAATAAACTCTTCCTGGCAAACTCCTTGACTTCTAAAGGGGCTTTCTAAAGATCCCTGGGATGTGGGATCAAAAAGCTTCTATCTACCCTGGAGGATGGTCCTCCCCCTGGTCTTTACCAATGCAGGTGTCTCAGACTTGAAGTCTGGTCCCACAGTCCCCTCCTTTTAAGGGAATCTTCTTGACTAGGGCCCATCCACACAGATTACACCATCTACCACCCTGCCATCCTAAGTCTTGCATCACTATATCCTCAGCTGGGCTCTAAGGTCCAGAAAGGCAGGGACTGCATGCCACTGTATCAGAATGCCCACAACAGGGCTCTGCCAAGAGGAAAAGACACACAGGCAGGTGGAAACACCACTGACAGGGTAGGGATGCTCCATCTAATAATCTATGAGGTCAAGCAGGCTCTGTGGAAGGGGACTCACCTTGGGGAGATGGGTTATACGGCTTGGCACCTCCCAAAGAAGACTTCCTGGGAAAGGTGGCTCCATGCTCAGGGAAGAATGGAGGGGAGATGCCAGTCTTAAAGCCCAGGGGGCTGGTACTGCTGGACCTCCGAACCATGCTGGACCTGAGGGGACAGAGGGGCAGTGAGGCCCTGGCCCTGCCATGCCCCGCCCTGTTCATGCAACCTTGCCCCTAGCATGGCAGAAGGAGAAGGTCATGAGAGCCCAGGCTGCTGACATCCCACAGCAAGGATCCTTCCAAGGCCCTTGTGAGCAGGGCTAAGAAGAGTCAAGTGAGCGTGGGATCAACCTAGGATCCACAGAACCCCACATTTTCTGTTTTCCTGGGAAGCAGCCCCTGACCAAGGATAAACTTAAATGTATTTCAGCTCCAGACAACAAAGATCTCAGGACCAACCAGCATATGTTGGAGAATATGACCACCCCTGACCCCACCCATGTCAAGACTCCTCAAGAGTTCCACTCCAGACTTGGGGCTTAGCTCAAGGGCCAAGTCCCCCACACCCCTGCTGACCAAAATTATAGT
This sequence comes from Phalanger gymnotis, assembly GCA_028646595.1. Classification (NCBI taxonomy): domain Eukaryota; kingdom Metazoa; phylum Chordata; class Mammalia; order Diprotodontia; family Phalangeridae; genus Phalanger; species Phalanger gymnotis. Next base: position 39,526,577 of record CM053622.1, on the reverse strand, counting down.
TTGTATTTACTTTCTACAGCACAATGGAGCTGATGGTGGCCTTGAAACCAGGACGACCTGAGTTCAAGGCTTGCCTCTTGACACATACAGGCTGTGCGACCCTGGGTTAGTCCCTTAAATCCTCAGTGCCCTGGGCCGGTCCCAACTAAAATCTCACCTTCTCCTGGAAGCCTTTCCTGAGGTCCCTTTAATGCTAGTGCCTCTCTCTACACATTTATCCTGTATTCAGCTTGCTTTGTATAGATTAGCATAGGTATCTACCCCCTTAGATTGGAAGCTCCCTAAGGACAGCTCTTCTTTTCTGCTGGTTTTTGTCTCCCTCCCATCTAGCCCAGTGCCTGCAAGGAGCTTAGCAAGTTGATTGATGAATGTTTTCTCCGAGGAGAATGCAAACTCCTAGAGGAGGGCCTGCTTCATTTTTGTCTCTCTATCCTTTCCCCCAAGGGCCCAGCCCTGGATAATGGATCTTAATACTTAATGAATAAATGAATGATGGGAGGGGGCCGGAGGCCTTTCTGCAGCCTCTAAGCTAGCCCACCCCAGGGGAGATGGAGAGCTCTAAGATTTCAGAGAAAAAACATTGTGCTACAGTGGGGGGAAAAAAGCACAAGCTTGGGAGTCTGAGGGTGTGGGTTCAAACTTTGCCCCCTTGATGCTTACCAGCTAACCTTGGGTAAGTCACTTTGTGGCCCTGGGCCTCCGTTTTACCCATCTGGGAGTGAGAGTGGACAGGGAGGTCCCATTTCACCTGTTTCCTCTTTCGTAAAAAGAGGGTTGCTTCCATCTATAAATGTGTGATCTTAGGATCCCTTTGGCCCCTATGGACTGGGGAGAAGGCAGCTCAAAGAGGAAGTGGGGCAGTGGACCCAGGGGTCACTCTACTCACCCGTAACCAAGTTCCCTACTTCATGTTCATAACCTGCCCACCTCAGTTAAGGACTGACAAAAAAAAAAAACCCAACTCTGGCCCGGCTGATTGATGCTTGTGCCCTATTTGTATCGTTATCCTCATCTCAACCACAGGTCCCCCCAATTTTCCTTAGCACACAGCAGGCATGCTATTTTATTAAAATATGTATTCTCTTCCTCCTACCTAACCACCTGGGATAAAGCAGACAGCCTCCTGGATTGTGTCAGAACACCTAGTCTCAAATTCATGGCTCTGAATTCTTTCTCTGTTCTAAGCCTCAGTCCCCTGACCTATAAAATGGGTATGATAATCCTTGCCTTATTACCTGCTACAACACAGGGCTATACTGAGGTTAGCCTCATCTTTTTCCCCTTGGGGGCTCAGATAGAAATGGTCCTGGGACAGACTTCTTTCTCTACTGTTATTCATCTTTTGAATTTAATGTTCTATGGATGATAATGGCTATTATTCCAACAATGAATGGTAATAGATAGTAATAATTTCTGGCCAACAGCCCAGAGCTGGGAAAGGCCCCAGGAAGCTTGTCTGTGGCCTGGGCAGGAAGGCCAACACTCACCGTGGTGGTGGCGGAGTGTACTGGTTGGGGGACTGGAGGTTCTGTTCAATTCTCCTGTAGTTCTGGATCTGAGTGGGGACAGGAATGGGGACAGACAGGCCGTACCTGCTACTGGAGAAAGCATTTGGTCGGCTGGGGTGGCTGAGAAGGAAGGGCAAGAGAAGACAGAAAAGTTGTGAGGCCAGAGTCGCCATCTGCTCAAAGGCTGGAGAGAAACCCCCTCCTCCTACCCTACCCAGCCCCCTACATGTTCAGAGTTTGGGCTCCTTGGGGAAATTCAACTAGGGAGAACAATTCTCCAAGTCTCTTCAGACAGACATTCCCTCAAAAGGACCCCACATCTGTGATGGGGTAGCAGGCAGAGCCTCCTTGCACCTAGGGAAATGCCACTGTCCCTGCCTCAGCCTAGCCTCCAGCTGGATCTCATCTTGATCAGACACATCTGGGGTTTTCCACGGCCTGAGCCCTGGGGACTTTTCCCATAAACTGACCCTATTCTGGGCTCGGGGAATTCCTGGCTCTGACACTGAGGTTACAGCAATGTCTGGAATGAATAAACCCCAGCACCCAACAGGGGGTAGAGTCCCCAATTAGGGGCATAAAGCCTGTTCTATTAGCCAAACTTCAGAGCTGGGGGCTTCTCAAGTTTCATCCCTGGCTGTTCTGCGAGCAAAGTTAGTCACATGCACATGGGGCAGGGGGCTCTGGTGGAGCCATAGGAAGACATGATGGCAGGACCCCCAGGGTATATCCCCAAACTGGGAAGATCTGTGAAAGCGGGACCATGAGATGGGCACTACCTGAGGTCAGGAGGCTTTGCTCTCCCATAGACTGAGGGGGATTTCCTAGGGTATCGGCTCTTCTATCACCCCCTCTATCCCAAGCCACAGATAACACCCTGGGGTCCCCTAACCATCACCAACACCTGCTTACCCAGAGGGGCTGGGGGAACCACTGTAGGGGGGTGAGGGAGACGGCGTCCGTCCCTGGCTCTCCAGCCCAGCTGAAGTTACCAGGGAGCTCCTGGAAAGACAATAAGCCTTCAGTGGAGACACACCAGGCTGTCAGACCCTCTCCTCTCAGCTTCCCAAGGGCAGGCTGCAACTTGGCAAGTGAACTAGGGAGACCTGGGTTCTAAGCTCTCTGCACCTCATTTAAACACCCTGCTTTGTCATGAAGCACAAATAAAGACGGAATGAAGAAGAGTACTTGAGGTGGCCTCAGGAGCAGTGAGGTGAGAGGAGGGAGGCAGGCTTCTCAAAAAGGAAAGCTGTGCACGATCAGAAAGCGCCAGTTCGAGGGGTAGAGGGGGACCCCCTTGCTGAAGGGCTAGGCCCCTGTAAATGGAGATGCTTGTTTAGGGCTGGGCTGGATTTGATGATCTCTGAGGTGTTAGTGGGGGTGGCAAGGTTGGGCCAAGGGAATTCCAAGTCAGGAGTGGGGAGGGGGCCTTACCCGCTGTACATCAGACTGTCCTGAGGGGCCTTGGCTCCGGTGGCTTCCCCTGTCAGGTCGGCTGAGGACAGGGAGAAAGAGAAAGTTCATTCGGTGATACAGGGACCCAGGTAGACCTCTGGCCTCTAGGTAGTTTCTCCACCTGCACTCCCAATATACCCCATAGTAGCCTAAAACATTACAGGATTGAGGTTCCTAAAGGCCACCCTGTTGTCCGTCCGCTGGAGAGCCCTCTAAGCATCCCCTTGGTTCTGGGAGTCTAAACTCCTTAGTGGGGCATTTAAGACTCCCCCAACCTCTGTGCCACCCCTGTACCCCAGCATGCTCCACCACTGCTGGTACCAACCCACATATACTAATATATTCATGGGGCACCAGGAAGAGTCCAAAAACCTGCCACTGACCATACTAACCCCTCTGGGCCTCAGATTCCTTATCTGTGAAATGAGGGGGTCAGGTTAGATGATGTCTGGGGTCCCTTCCAGCTCAAGAGAGATAACTAGGCCCTCAAAAAGCAACAGGACAGTTCAGTGGGTAGAGCCTCCTGACCTAGGGTCAGAGTTCAAATTCAGCCTCAGACACCTTGTGACCCTGGGGGCTCTCTCAGCCTCAGTTTCCCTGTCTATAAAATGGGGATGATAACAACACCTCCCTTCCCAGGGCTTTAAGGATCAAAGGATGTGATATGTATAAAGTACTACATAAACACTACTGTTATGATTACTTCGTGACTCGGTAAAGGCTCTGCATGATGAAAGTAGGCATCCTGAATTTGAGGTCAAAAAAACAACTGAGCTTAGGATGGAACCACGTGACCTCTAAGGCCCTTCCCAGCTCTAAATTAATGTGATCCTATGATCTAGGTTTGGGCTCAGAGGGACCTTTTGCTGCCAATCACACCTCCGGCCTACATGGCTTGCTTGCCTGGTACTGGGGAGCAGGGTGCAGAAAGAACCCCAAGGCAGCAGGAGTCCAGATTCAGAAAACGCTGGTCTTGGTTCTCCACCAGAACCTCATTTCCCGAACAGTTTTCAGGCTACTGTAAAATCCCGGGAGGGGCCGGCCAGGGCTTACTGTAACTGGTGACTCATCCCTGCTGCCCAATGTCCTGTCTCTGGCAGAGCCTAGGGCCCGGGCCAGCTCCATCCAAGCCCCGGTTACTGGCCAGCGGTTTCCAGGCTCCTCAGTGGGGACTTCCCAGAGATCGAGGGGAAAGAGTGGAAAGCCTTTGGTTCTGCCCAAAGGCCACACAGGCAGCAGGAAACACATGTAAATAATGATGGGCCCCCTGAGGCAAAGCTGGGGTCAAGAAAGGGGGAGAAAGCACCAGGTTTCTGTGCAAGAACCCAAATGAAACCCAGCCCCAGGAGAGGTATTTGTTTAAACAGAAATCAACTCGATTTCCCCAAAAGGTTTAGGTTAGATTTTTTTGGATCCAAAAAGCTTGAAGTACTCACTAAACCGGGTGACCTGGAACAAGTCACTTCTGCCTCACTGGGGAAAAATAGAGAGGATTCCATTCTATGCTCCTATGTATCAAGAACCCAACTTGGCAAATCCAGGAGTCTAGGATCTCTAGAACCTAGGGAAAGGGCTCAGAGAACCCAGATGCTCACACGGCCTGGGGAAGGGCAGCCACGAAAGACGGCTCCTATCCATGGCCACCCCCACAACTTTCAGTGGGCCTTACTTGGGAACTGGGCAGGAACCATGACGAAATCATCTGTGTCACAGGAAGAGTTCTTGCTGCTGCCACCCGAGTCCTTGGAGCCCTGGAGGAAGCCTCCGGTGTCTGGGGCTGGGGAGGTCAGCGTCTTCTGCAGCTGCTGCTGCATCTCCCCAAGGGACTGCTCCAAGCAAGAGGGAAGGGGGAAAGCAGCTGGTGAGGAGAGGATGGGGAGCGGAAAGATGGCAGGCAAGGGACACTTCTCTGGGCCTAACAAGCTTTCTGAAGCAGAGAATTACTCTCCTCTCCTCTGGGGGAATGAAAGCAGATGGGTGGCCCCGATGGCCTCAGGAAGGTCATGGCTAGCTCCATCTAATACTTGAGTTTGCCTGAGCACCTAGTGTACTGGGGAACCCTGGACAAGGAGTAGGAGACTTGGGGGTCTCTGCAATGAATTCACTCTGTGTCAGGGGCACATGCCAGCCCCCATCTGCAAAGTGAAGGGAGCTGGTTGGATCTCCCAAACCCTACCCAGTCTGAAGGAGTACTGCCTCGTGCTTCCATAATAACCCTAGCCTCCTTCGGAGGATGGGGCAGCACGTGTAGGCAAGCTTCATTAGGAGAGAACATCAGCCCCTTCACCTTGGACATCCATCTCCCCTGGGCCTGCACATGGCGGGTGCTTTTAATACATGCTTGTGGGTTGATTGATCCTATCTGGGACGATACTCACAGGGGGTGAGGCCAGGTGGGAGGTAGAGCTGCTGCTGGAAGAACTGCCTGAGCTGGGGTATGAGGGCATGGGCACTGGGGGAGCTGCAGAGAGAGAGGAAACGTCACCACTGATCTCACGCCCAGGTACCCTGGACAGAGAGGGGATGGGGGGGAAGGTGGGATGGTGGGGTCTCTCTACTCACATTTCTTGATGGAGGAGCCTGCATCCAGGAAAGGGTGATGGAAAAATTCATCTAAATGAGAAAAGAAGGCTGAGTTCAGGAAACAAGAAGGCCAAAGAAAGGCCAGGTGCAGGCAGGCCCCTTGCTGCACTTCCACACCCCAGGCTACATATTTGGTAGGGAGGAAGGCCCAGAGGATAGAGAGCTCTGGAGGTTCAGATCCAACCTCAGACACTTTCCTAGTATTCTTTGTCTTTGGGCACATCCTTTAAGGCTTCATTTTCCTCATCTGACATGATTGTAAGGGCTTCTCTCAAACCTTAATGGAGCAGGGTGGGGTGTGGGGGTCTCACCCAGAAGAGGTCAGAGAGATGAAGAAAGTTCCCATAGACAAGATTTGCAGGAGGACTTTTTGCAGAGACCAGAACTAGGGACGGCGATGCCCCAACTAAGCCTGGCCGATGAATGGGAGTATTACTGTAGCAGGAGCCACGAGGGTTGGCAAGACTGTAGAGAGCTCCAGGGACACTTACAAGAACTGACGCGAAGAGAAAGGAGAGCCAGGAAAACAACGACCGACGGGGTAAATGGTAAGAGGTGGAAAAGTCTAGTCTAGATCACAGCTCATGGTTCTCTATGGCTTTAAGGATCTTTTTTGAGGGTTTGTTTTTAAATAAAATTATAATTTATTTTAGTATTCTTTTTTTAAAAATTTTGAATTCTGAATTCCCTCCCCTTCTGCTTGCCTGTTCCTCCCCCACCTACTGAGAAGGCAAGAAATGGACTATCAATTATTTATTTAAAATCAGGCAAAACCTATTTCCATTTTAGCCATGTTGCAAAGACAAAACAAGAAAAATAAAGTTAAAAAAGGATGAGATGCCCATCAGTTCTCTCTCTCCTAAATCCTTCTGAAGCATCTGGGATGGTTGCACTGATCAGAATACTAAGGCTTTTAAGGATTATAAAAAGTACACAACCATTGCACCCGTTTTACAGATGAGATAACTGGTTTATTTTTCCCATATCACACACACGGTGGGGGGGTAGGTGTTACTAGGACAGCACACCGGACTCTGGAGTCAGGAAGACCTGTGTGTGTGAATCCTTCCCTCCTCAGAAACTTGTATTAACCATGTGATTTGGGGCAGGTGACTTAACTTGTCTGCCTCACTGTACTCATCTGCAAAACGGGAGATGACAATTCCTATGACGACTGTAGGAGCTGTCGTGAGGCTCAAAGGATTCTTTGCAAACCTATGAATGTTGGTCAACATGCAAATACAAAGAGCCTCCGGCTGACAACCAAACTAGCTGCCTCCCACTCCTGCACACTATCGGGTGGAGTTAAGATAAAGGCCTTCCATCACTGAAGCAAATGCCCGGTCTACCCCTTCTGCCTCCAACGCAGCCAAGTGCTGCGGGATGGAGAGTCCTGGTCTTGGAAGTGGGAAGACTAGAGTTCAAATCTAGCCATAGACATGACCTAGTAGCATGACCCTGGGCAAGTCATTTAATGGCTATGTGCCTCGGTTTCCTCATCTGTAAAATGGGAATAAAAAAAAGCACCCATCTCCCCCCAGGGTTGCCTTTGAGGGTAAAATTAGCTGTTTGTGAATATGAGGCAGTTAAGTGGCACCACAGTGAAAAGAATGCTGGGCCTGGAGTCAGAGAGACCAGAGTTCAAATCCAGCCTCAGGCACGTAACAGCTGAGTGACCTTAGACAAATCCCTTCATCTGTCTGCCTCGGTTTCCTCATCTGTAAAATGGGGATAATAATAGCCGTGAGTACCAAATGAGTTGATTATAAAGCATTTAGCACAGTGCATGGCACATAGTAAGCGTTATACGTTAGCTATGATGACAATGATGATAAAGTACCTTAGGAACCTCAAAACACCATATAAACACTGGCTGTCATCATCATCATCATCACTTCATTTTTGTCTCTGTGCCCTTATCATCTTGCAGAGGGCGAGGACTTAATAAAATAAAATAATAAAAAAAAAATTGAACCTAATGTTCTCTAGTTCTTAAACTTTGGCCCTATCCAGGAAATAAGGGCTTGTCCAGAGCACCCAATAAATCCAAGACTGGACCAAGTGCTGGGTTACCTAGGACGCCGCAACGCCCTCTAGCCTGGAAATCGAGATCTCTCTCCCTCATCTGGTGCCCCATCCCACTTACAAAAACAGAAAGGACAAAGTCCTGGAGAATAAATCATCTACCTGCCCTGTGCACCAGTGATAAGCAAGGTGTGCTGGGGGCATGAAGCTCTGTGGGTGGGTGTGTGGAAGGAGGAGGTATCTTTGGCAGCAGTGGTCACGATCAAGGTCTGGAGGCTTTCAAAAACCTGGACAGAGCATCCTCTTGGTTCTGGCCACGAGTATGTGATCGGAAGCATTGCCACAACACTTTCGCCCCACTGACTGGGGAATCGATGGACAAGAAGGGGAATGCGCAGACTGAGGCCCTTTTAGCCTCCCTTCCCAAAACCTGGGGCTGCTTTGCCACTTACCAAAGTCCATCCGATCTTTATGGTTCCGTTGAAGAAGGCCCAGAAGCAGCTGTCTCAGGGGACTGGACGTCTCCCTGGGGATGCTGGATGTACCGACACAGAGATATGTCAACACAAAAAAATATGGATGAGTATATCAAATGTATAAAAATGTGTGTGTATAAAGCATATATATGCATACACACATCATATATATATGAGAGGTAACAGTTGTTTCAGTCACAACTGACTCTTTGTGACTCCATTTGGGCTTTTCTTGGCAAAGATACTAGAGTGGTTTGCCATTGCCTTCTCCAGCTCACTTTACAGATGAGGAAACAGAGGCAGACAGGGTTGAGTGACTTGCCTAAGGTCACACAGCTAGTAAGTGTCTGAGGCTAGATTTGAATTTAGGTCTTCCTGACTCCAAGCCCAGTGTTCTATTCCCTGGGCCACCTATCTGCTCCATATTGTTAGCTACAGATCTCTATCTGTCTCTATATATCTTACAACCATCTGTATATCTATCTATAACATTTTAATGTCGGTTAAATGATTGACAATAACCTGAAAGAATGGGGCTATTATTATCATCCCCATTTTGCAGAAAGAGAAACTGAGAGTCAAAGAAGTCACATGACTTGGCCACAATCAATATCTGAACCCATATCTTCTTAACTCACAGGCTGAGAACTCTACAGACTAGGCCAATGGTGTCAAAGTCTAACAGAAAGAGGGGCCACGAACCCACGCCTAAGGGTCCCCGCAGGATCCATACTGGTGTAGAAAAGTACATACTCCTGTGAACATCTATTTCCATTTGTTCTGTTAAATATTTACCAGCTACATTTTAACCTGGCTTGGGCTCCATGGGGCCACGTGTTGGCCACCTGTGCCCTGAGCTGCACTGGTCAACCTACAAAAGTTGGAGTGAGCATGATGCCAGGGAACACGAAGTACCAGCAGTGGAAACTTGGCTCTGCCCTGGACGTTTACAGAGCGCTGGTGTGGAGGAAGGGGGGGGATTTGGGTTCAAATCCCATCGTGGATACTCAGTCTACACAGAACCTTGGACGAGTCACAAAAACCTCTCTCCAAGCCAAAGTCTCCAATGAAGGTCGGGAATTTGAGGGTTTTTAATCCAGGACCTATGTGACCTCTCTGAGCCTCAGTGTCTCCTCCCCTACTTTGCAAAATGATGGAACTGGATCAGATCTTCAATTAGGCCTCATCTGGCTCTAAAGGCAATAATCTAGGTCTGGGTTATCCTGGGGATGGGGAAAAAAATGGGGAAGGTGATTTAAGGGCCGAGGCTACCAAGAGAAACTCACCTGGGCAACAGTGTCTTATTCTTCTCATAGAACAGCCGTAGATCCTGTGGACTGCTGGCCTGTGAGAGCAAAAAACACCACATAATAATATTAATAATAACTGGCACATCTGGCAGATTTCCAAAGGGTTGTGGTCATCTGAGGCCATCTCATTTGCACCAGGCTGTAGCTTTTCCACATACGCCCCACTCGGACCCACACTCTCAAATGGAATGGGCCGACTTGGGATGTAGTGGTTCCCCATCAGGGTTTGGAAGGCTGCAGCAGGAAAGCCCAGCTAAAGGATCTTCTGCTGGCTCAGGTCTGAGCTGCCCCTCATGACAACTAACGGGGTTTATTAAGCCCTTCTTCCCTCCACAGCAGAGATCTCAAATACTTAGAAACTGTGGGTGGCCTTTAACACCACAAGATTTTTTTGCCTGTTGGGACCAGAAGCATCCAGAAAGTTGACCAAAAAAAAAAAAAAAAAGAAAATGACACGCTGGAGGGGCTGTGTGAAAACAGGCACACGGTCAGTGTGCGGCTGGATGCCTAAGGCACGAGACTACATCATAAAAGTCTAAGTTGGTGCTGTAAACGTAACAGATCATAAATCTAATGAATCTTTCCAAATGATAGAATACGTGTTTAACAAGGCTATAAAATAAAAATTGAACTCCCACTAAGTAAAAAAAATAAACAAAAACCAGACAGCTGATAGAGCCATGAACTGGTCCAGCCATCTTGGAGCATAATTTGGAAATCATGCTCCTTAATTCCCTACAATGTGCATGCGCATTACCCTCTGACCCAGTACCATGGCTAAGCCTGTATCCCAAAGACATCAAAGAAGAAGAGGACTCCCTTATGTACAAAAACATTTACAGTAGTTTTTGCGGTGGCAAAGAAGTGGAAACTAAGGAGCATCTCATCAGAGAAAAGGTAAGTTACGGTATGTGAACGTAATTGTATACTCCTCTACAAGAAATGATAAAGAGGAACCGTTTTCAAAAGAAGGATGAAAGGGAGGGTTCAAGAGAAACCAGGGGAGGCTTGTATGGAACTGAGCCAGTATAAATTAAGCAGAACCAGGAGAATAATTTACAAAGTCACAAACAACTCTGAAAGACTTAACCGTGATCAATAGCCATGATCGACCACTATGTCAGAGGACTCATGATTTCACATGCTACCGGCCTCCTGGCAAAGGCGATGGACTCAGGTGTAGAATGACTCAGGACTTTTGGACGTGAGATTGTTGTACTTGACAATGCACATTTGCTACAAAGGTTTTTACCTCTAATTGGGGAGAGAGGGAGGGGGTAAAATGGGGGACAAGAAAAAAACAGATTTTTTGGTGGTTCCTCTCATTAGTCCCAATTCTTCTTTACATCATGACTAATGTGCAAATGCTTAATATGAATGCCTAAGTAGAGCCTATATTGAATTGCACACCGTCTTGGGAAAGGGGAAGAAAATGTGAAACTCAAAATCTTATGGAAGTGAATGGTGAAAACTAAAAATTTATAAAAAAAAAAATTATTTATTAAAAAAACCAAACATAGAAAGGGCAACCCAGCCAGGGGATTTCCTTCTGCTCAGAGCTGCTCAAGGTCCCTAAAAGGGCAGGCCTCCTCCCCTAAATACTCACCTGGAAGGGGGCCTTGCCCGTCAGGCACTGGTAGATGATTGTTCCTATACTCCACAGATCAGCTTTGGCATCATAATGTTGGGACATGATGACTTCGGGGGCCTGTGGAAACACAAGGTATTCCTTAGTGGGTCAACGAGCATGGTATAAGTGCCAACTATGTGTCAGGCCAGGCACCATGCTATGTGCTGCTGAGAGAAAGGGGAAAACCCACAGTCCATACCCTCAAGGTCCTAATGAATGGTGGGGGTGGGAAAGCAACACATAAACAAATAGTGTCATAAGACTCCTCCAGGGAACATCTCCAAGTTCTATTCTTTCCAGGGGGACCGGCTGAGGGCTGATTCCTGCCCTCGAGAAAGTCTGTGACCCCATAGAACTTGGCCCCTCCCTGATACCTGTACTTGGATTTGCAGGGGCATAAAAAGATGAAGGTGGGGGGTGTCACTGCTAGGAACATCCCTGGTGCCTGCCACAGACTCTATATGCATGAGTACATGTGACTTTTATCAGCACAGGGAACTCTCGGCGTGAGATCTCCCTCCACCAAGCCAAGTCCTAGCCTAGCTCAGAAAGACCAGAATCACAGACAGAGAGCCGCGAGGGACCCCTCAGGGGTCACCTAGTCCAACTCCCTTCATTTTACAAATGAGAAAGAGGAGTGATTTTTTTAAGTGTATAGTATATAGAAGGAGATCTGAGTTCAAATCAAGCCTTGATACATACGAGCTATGTGACTCTTGAGCAAGTCATTTAACCTGTTTGCCTCAGTTTCCTCATCTGTAAAATGGGGATAATAACAGCCCCTGCCTCCCCAGGGTTGTTGTGAAGAGCAAAGAGATAATATTTACAAAGCACTCAGAACATTGCCTGGCATATAAAGGCGCTCTATAAACGTTAGCCATTATTACCATCATTATTATTATAGCTATCATCACCACCGCCATTTTGATGCTGGTGATATTCTAAACCCTGGTCCTTGACTCCAAATCTAGTGTTCTTACTACCACTGCACCATACTGTCTCCCATATGAACTGAGCTGTTTGGTCTAAGTTGGGGTCAGTTACAGAGAGGGCCTAGGCACTCGGCCCCAAAAGACACATGAAACCCCAAGGACGTAGTTATCATTAGGATGGATGGACAGTCAAGAGCCTAAGGGATCAAGCATTTCTAATGATTTTTTTTCTAGATTAAAAGAGCAAAGAGAATAGCGTCCCATGCCTGGAAAAGTGGAAACAGGTGGACCGGAGTCTCCTTCCATAGTCAAGGAGGTGGAGGAGGAGGGGAAAGGGAAGGCTGAGAAACATTATCATCACATGAAGACTTTCTGGGCAGGGTGAGTGCCTGAAAGCAGGCAGGAAAACCAGCTACCCCACCACATATGAGAGCAAAACCATATACATCCTAAACAGACTGATGAATGATTGAGAAACCCAAACCGAAACTATGGTGACTGATTCCACCCCACAACACCACAAAGCCAACCAGAAGCCTATAGGCTTCTGTAGTAGAGGGACTTCTTGGATGGCGAAGGCAGCACCACACTCAGGCGAAAAAGCCAGTAGCCTCTCAAAGCTCATAGGACTTATCAGTATCTGAAGAAAGGAAGAGCTGAGGGTTCCCTGAAAAAACTCCAGGGTGGCTGGAAAACCACGGCACAGGCTCTGGAAACCCCCCAGAGTGGCAGTAAGCAGCTCTCTGAACAACAAAGATCCAGACCCTGGAGTCTGTGCGAGTGTATGGGGTGTGGGGGGAAGTGCTAACAGCCCTGACAGATGAGGCTCAGTGCAGGAAGGCTGGTGATCCAGTTCAAGCCTGACCACCCCAAAAACACAGCCAGAGATGGAGCCTGGCCCTAGCACAAAGTCCCAGCTCAAGCACTAAGGCTGGAGAGATAAGCAAACCAAAGGACCCTGACCACTACTGTCCAGAGACCCCTCAAAATCCAACCTGGAGAGAGTAATGCCATGACAACCATAGTCAGAGAATCAAAAGAAAACATGCATTTGCCACAAGATCTACATGAATACATCAAAGAAATGAAATGAGAAAAAAAACAACAAAATAAGAATACTGGAGGAAAGATATGGAAGGAAAATAAGTAGTACACCTTACCAAAAACAGAAATCCCTGAAAACTAAAATGGACTAATTAGTAACCAATGGCTCCATGAGTCAACAAGAAGTCTTAGAAAAAAAACTGAAGAAAATGTGACCTAGAAAATAGGTCAAGGAGAAATAATTTTATCACTGGACTCCCCGAAAATTATGATTTAAAAAAAAGCCCAGACACACTATTTTAAGAAATTATTAATTAAAACTGTCCAAATGTATTAGAACCAGAGGACAAATAAAGACAAGAAAAAAAAATTGCCAATCACCTGCTGAAACACCAAAAGGGCAAGTCTCAGGAACGTCGTAGCCAAAAATCCAGAATTTCCAAAATACTATAAGCAACCAGAAACGAGCTCAAATACCAAGAAACCACAGTCAAAAATCATACAAGACCTGGCAGCTTTTACTGTGAAATGAGAGGAGAGCTTGGAAGACAAAAAGCAAGATAATATATAAAACTCTGTATCTCTCATGCTATATAAACATAGAGAGCAAGTAAGAGGGCAAGAAAGAGAGGAGAGATAAATCTATAGATATATACAGAGCGGATAAAGGGGAGGGCTTGCAACCAAGAATAACTTACCCTGTAAACTGAGTATAATACTATTGGGAAAAAAATGTACCTTTAATAGAATAGCATTATTAATTATTCTTGATGAAAAGACAAGAGCTAAGTTGTAACTCTGAAATACAAGAGCAATACTTAGCAGAAACCTAAAGATAAACATATCTGAGCAATACAGGAAGGGGCCTTTTGATAAGAGTTCTAATATTCTAATATGGGAGAATACACCAGTGCCCCTTCATAACCTTAACGTCTTCTAAGGGTATTAAGGGAGTTAAGTGATTTAACAAGAGAAAACAAATTTCCTGACCCAAAAAATGGGATTAAAAAGGGGGGCAGCTAGGTGGCGCAGTGAGTAGAGCACCAGCCCTGGAGTCAGGAGGACCTGAGTTCAAATTCGACCTCAGACATTTGACACTTACTACCTATGTGACCTTGGGCAAGTCACTTAACCCCAACTGCCCTGCCTTCCTCTGCTCAAAAAAGGAAAACAAAAAAAAAAGCTAAGAACTGGAAATCAAAGGGGTGCCCATCAATCAGACACTGCCTGTAAGAAACTACTGTATGTGAATTTAATAGAATATTATTAGGTCATTAAGAAATGACCAAAGGGAAGGTTTCAGAGAATGCTCAGAAATGGGAACGAGCGGGAAGTGAATCAAGAAGAACATGGAAAACAATCAATACAGTAACAAACGCCATAAAGAAAAACAACTCTGAAAGACCTATGAACTCTGCTCTGATCAAAACCGTGACCAACCACAGAACCACAAGCAGAAGATGAAGCTTGTTACACACTTCCTCACAGAGAGGTGGTGGACACAAGGTAAAGAAGGGGATATTTTTCTCACAAAGATTTCTCTCTGAATGGATCTGTTTCGCTTGACTATGATTATGTTACAAGTTCCACCCTCCCTACCCCCCAGCCCCTTCTTAAAGGTGGGAGTGGGGGAAGGCAATAGCACTGATATTGTGACGCATTTTTTTTTTTAATAACAGATAAACTGCCTAAGGATTAAGCTTCTATCCCCACAGAGGAACAGATCTGGCCTTCTGCTGGGGTGAGCCTGGCTCCAGGTGGGGTAGCTATCTTGGCATGAGTTGGTAGTTGTCAAGAACACTGGGTCTCACAAGAAAAAATGACCATGAAGAATCCTAAGAAATCTGCGGGGAGAGCTGTATGAACCAGAAGAACAATGTACATGATGACTGCCATGGTGCACAAGACTACTGGTGAAGTGGGCCTCACGGCAGAGAAGCCAAAGTGATGGGGCGTCCGTAAGAGACAACTCCTGCATGCGTGTGCATCCGCTCAAGTCAAAGCCTAACTCCTATGACAGGCCTCTCTGAGTCCCTCACAGCAGCTCGTGCCTTGCCATCAAAATTACCTTGTATATCTCTTACAAGTGGACACATTCTATTGTGCTCCTGCCACCCCTCTCTCTCCCCACCCCCCAACAGAATGTAAGGTTCTTGAGGAGAATGTCTGAGAGCAGGAACAAGACTCATAGGAGGACCCCTGGGTGTTGCACATGTACATGGATGTGCGCATAGGCCAAACAAGGACAAGGCGTTATCATGGACATTAGAGAATTATTTTATTATCCACAAGTGCACGTCCATACAAGCACACGTATAAGGACAGTGTTTCTACACACACACACACACACACACACACACACACGAGAACTGCATCTATTAGGTGGGCACATGTAGGTACATACACATGCCTGGGGCCATCATTAACATCAATGTCATCATTAACATGGCTGAATCTCTGTATGTTACTTCCTTCCTGCCCGTGTGTGTGCTCATATATGTAGATAAACACATGTGTGGGAGGGACGGGGAAGGACGGGGAAACTGCTCACCATGTACATGGGAGATCCGCAGAGTGTGGCTGCCATCATGTTGTTCTGTAGGTAACGGGCAAATCCAAAATCCGCTACAATAAAGAGATAAAAAATGAATTCAGGGTTGATCCTGCAAAGACCCTGCTTGCTTGGGCTGCCCAGCAATACCCCAACTCCCTTTGTCCTAAGATACTGAAAATTATAATACTGACTAGAGGTCCAACTCCTGATACGGACTCTCATGCCTCCAGAGACACACACAAAGACATGTGGGAGAAAAGGCATTGGTTGAGCCAGACCTCCCTACCAAGACCCCACCCAGAGGCTCTGGTGGCCAAAGAGTTAATAGCCCTTTATTCTCTCTTGCTCTTTCTCTCCCTCTCTTTCTCCCCTGTCTCCTATTTCTCTTTCTCTCCCTACTTCCCCTCTCCCTCCCTCTTCTTTGTCTCTCTCTCCTCCCATTCCCACCTTTCTCTGCCGGGACGGAGTCCTGGGCACTGCTGGACCGCAACGACACTGGGCCTCAGTATCTATCCCTCATTCCTAGCTGCATGTGGTCAGGGTCAGCTGGTCGTGCTCCAAAAGGGAAATAGGGCTATACAAGTGCTGCTTGTATTGACTTGATATTCCCAACAGAAGGAAAGCTTCTTAAGGGCAGGGACTGCTTCCTTTTTGTCTCAGTAGCCCCCAGAGCCTGGCACAGTGACAGGCACAGCAACTTAAGTTGCTGAAAATTCTGCTCTCCCACTTTACAGATGGGTCAACTCAGCCCCAAGGGGGCTTGATCCAAGTAGGATGCCAAGCTGGGCCTTGAACCCAGATGTCACTGCCTTCTACAACCCTCCCTCCCTTCCCCCAGTTAGGTGGTGTAGCGGATAGAGTGCTAGGCCTGCTGTCAGGAAGACCCGAGTTCAAGTCTAGTCTCAAGAGTGAGTAAATACAGCTGTGACCTTGGACAAATCACTTAACTTCTGGTTGCCTCAGTTCCAACCAGAAAATGAAGATAACAGTATCACCTTCCTCAGAGGAGTTGTAAGAATAAAAGAGAGAATATTTGCACATAGTAGGTACTTAGTAAATATCAATTCCCTTTCCATCCCATCACCAATGCCATATATAGCTTTCCCATAATGTGAAGGTCAGAAGAAATATACTGACTTTAAGAGCAAGAAAGTCTTTATTTGGACCCAAGGGGGCTTCTTGACTCGGGGAGGGGTGTTTGGATGCTTGCCCAGGGGGCCAATTACCACCCAAGGGACCTTGCTTGGTTTCCTCCTCTGCAAAGAAAACTGGAGATGATCATTTTCTAAGGGCCCCTGCAGCTTAAATCCTAAGACAGCCGTTTGGAGGTAAAGGGATGGACCAGGGGATTCTCTGATCAGCAGAGGCCTGCGCCTCATGGGTCCCAAGAGCTTTCACTGGCTCCTGAGGGACTAGGGCAAAGCAATATCTACGCTCGCCAGCCCCCGTATCTCCACACCAGTCATAAAAGTCTGGCTCGCACCTGAGGAAGAAGACCTCAGATGACCCCATCCACATTCTTTAAGCAAGCTAACTGATTAAACAAACCTGTGGGGAGACAGGGCCGGAAATCAGCTGTTACCCATTAACCTGCGCTGGCCCAGACAGAGAGAGGCAAAGTGGAAACAAGTGACTCTGGAGGCCTTGTCCTCAGGACTGTCCCCCAGGGGAGTGCATGCAGTGCCTTTGGAGTCACAAGACCTGGGTTCCAATATTGCCTCAGATACCAGCTAGGACAAGTCACTCCACTCCTTGGGCCTCAGTTTCCCTCTCTCTAAAATCTGAGGGCTGGACTAAATGACTTCTCCAGATCAATGATCTCAGGAAAATCAGGCTTTGGGATTGGCAACCATAAATTCTGGATCCCACTTTTACAGATCAGGAAACCGATCAGTGATTCACCTAAGGTCACACAGGGTGGAATCTGAACCCGGGTCCCCAATTCCAAATCTAATCCCCTATGGACCAGAAAAATCCAACCTTCTCAACCCTTCCAAGGCTGCCTAGACAATTAAAGGCTTTTGGGGCAGCTGGGTGGTAGAGTGAGTAGAGCACTGGCCCTGAAGTCAAGAGGACCTGAGTTCAAATCTAGCCTCAGACACTTGACATGCTTACTAGCTATGGGACCTTGGGCAAGTCACTTAACTCCATTTGCCCTGCCTTCCCCCCTGCAGAAGATAATTAATGCTTTTCGAGGTCAGGGTAAGGTTTGGATGTGCTTCACGTTTATTGTTCTACGGGCCTTGGTTACCCCAAGTCCCGGTGTTGGGACTTTTCCATCTCCTCCCTCTTGCGCTGTGGATCACAGGCTCCCAAAGTTGACATCCATGATCACAATGCCTGACTATTTAATAGTGCTTAGGAAAGAGCCCTGGATGTGGAGTCGGAGGTTTTGTTGTCTTCTGTTGATTCAGGCGTGTCTAACTCTCTGTGACCCCATCTGAGGTTTCCTGGGCCAAGACACTGCACTGGTTTGCCATTTCCTTGAGGAAATGGAGTCAAACAGGGTTAAAGTTTGACTCTTTGTGACCCCACCTGGGGTGTTCTAGGCAAAGATGCTGGAGTGGTTTGCCATTTCCTTCTCCAGCTCATTTTACAGATGAAGAAGCTGAGGCAAACAGAGTTAAGTGACTTGCCCAAGGTCACACAGCTGGTAACTGTCTGAGGCTAGATTTGAACTTAAGTCTTCCTGACCCCAGGCCCAGTCCACTATCCACCGTACCCAGCAAGCCTCCCATGTTTACTATCCCCATTTGAAACTCAGGATCACAGAGAGATGACGAGCACCTGAGGTAGGATTTGAACCTGGCCCTTCCTAACTTCAAGGGTTAATGTGCAATCCTTAATGTTGCAGGTGGCCTATATCTCATAAATCTGGTCCCAGGTTTGGAGGGGGAGGGGAAGAAGACTTCCCTCAAGGGACCAATCCCTCCAGGGAGACCACAAGTCAATTCTGCTTTTAGTACCTGCTTTAAATGGAAATGGAAACTGCTGCCACAGAACAAATCGAAAATGGAACTGGCCCCAAAGAATAGAGCGCTAAGAGAAAAGCGCTCCCCGCCACATCCCTCCCAGAGTGGAGGATGGGCCATGAGCGTGCAATACAGCAGAGAACAGAGATTTTTTTTTCCAATGTATTTGTTGGATTATGGAATCATTTTTTCCCTTTTGCTTAAAAAAACTCCTCCTAGACACTAATAATAATTAACAAGGACACACACAGAGCACTTTAAGGTTTACAAATATTATCTCATTTTATCCTAACAATTCTGAGAGTGCTACTCGTCTCTATTTTACAGCTGAGGAAACTGAGGCATAGAGGTAAATGACTTGCCCAGGGTCACAAAGCTAGCGAAGTGTCTGAGGTCAGATGACTCCAGGCCTGGCGCTTTATCCACTTCCTCTCAATGCCCCAGCAGGTTCTTAATAAATGCTTGTTGACTGACAAGAGGAGATTTTAGGCAAAGTAAAACCAAAAGATATAAACTTTAAGAATCTTCTTTTTTTTTTTTAAAGGAAAAGTATGGAGCTTGTTATTGGAGCAGATGGCAAGTTCCCAAATGGCATCCACAGGCCCTGCCTGTGTCCTAGGACAGAACCGGTCCCCCGACCTCTAGTACTCACCGATCTTCACTCGGATGTTGTTGGGGTTGGACTTTCGCCCTCCAGAGTAGGACAAGAGGATATTCTGTGGCTTCAGGTCCCGGTGGATGATGCCCTTGCTGTGCAGCATCTTCATGGCGCCTGCTATCTGCTGGAGGAAGAGCCGGATGGTGTCCTCACTCAGGGTCCGCATGGCTGGGAGAGAGAGGAGAGAAAGGAAAAAAATTCAATCAACCCATCAATGGTTATGAAGTGCCTACCATGGTCTCCTGTTTGTTTCTGGGGTTCACCTGTCATGACAACATCCCACCTCCCTAAAAGGACTAAGCCCATGGAAGAGCCCCCACTTCCTGAGATCAAACAATTCTCCAACCTCCCCCCTGCCACTTAGAAAGTTCTTTGTATCTTCCAAAGCCCCCCTTCTCTGCCCCCAGCCATTAGAAGGAGACTGAGGCCCAAAGAAGGAAAGGCACATCACATGTCCAAGCTCACTGGGTTAAGTTACAAAATTAGGGATAAATTCATACAAAAGCCTCTGATCTCCTAACCCAAAGGTGGGGAACCTGCGGCCTCGAGGCCACATGTGGCCCTCTATGTCCTCAAGTACAGCCCTTTGACAGAAACCAAACTTCATGCGGCCTGGAGGCTGAAGGTTCCTCACCCCCAACCTAACCTCTCACTCTGGTGCTCCTCCTTCAGAATTAGAAGGCAGGATGGAAGGAGTCCTTAGGATATAGGAGGTAAAACCTGCTTTCTACACATGCCCTGGGATAGGGAGAAACTCCCTCCCAAATCCCCAATCTTAGCCTTCAGTAATCTGACCATCACAACTAAGGCCGAATGAAGGCTCCTTCCCTCTTCCTGGATGCACACTGTGAGTTTTATCTTCAGCAGAACATCTAGAAAGACCAGATGTTTGCATCAAGCTCAGCTCCTGGGCACTCCTAAACAAATCATCCCAAGGGGACATAAAGAAATAAGGTCTGGCGGGGGCTCTCTGTTTTCAAGGGACTAGCTCTGACTAACCCAGATGCTCCTTTCTGAGGGATGTGGAGAGAAAGGGGGTGAGGGAGAGCTTCATTTAGCAAAAAAAAAAAAAAATACAAACACATGCATGTACATGTGTGCACACACACACAAACACAGCAAATTTCTGGAAAAATGTAGGAACGAAACCTTGTCAATGTACATTTTCTAAAAACAATTTCATAGTTTCATATACAATCCTCTTTAGTACTTTGTATACTGAAATGTTTCAATGACTTGATTTTATAACAAAAAATTAAAACATAAGAACTAAGAAATTTGTTTAAAAATTTAAAATTTAAAAATATGCTCCTGGATACAATACACCTTCCCTCTGCTATACTTTCCACTCTCAAGGTGGTGGTGGTGGGGGTCCACAGGTGCAGGAACATGGTGGATAACATCAGATTTTTTTTTTCTGATGGGTGGAAGGATTTTGGCTAAATTTCAATTTTTTTTAGGTCATAGGATTGAGAGTAAATTTTCACAATCCCTCCTCCCTCCAGAGAAACCTAAAACTATTGGGACTCAGGAGCAAAAAAAGAACAGACGTGTGTGAGTGTGTCTGTCTGTCTCTCCATGGCCCTTCCTTCCCAGCTCCCATGGTCCCCAGCTTGCTTCCCTGTGAACAAGGTCCTGGCATCACAGGGCCCATGGCTCTGATGCTTACTAGCTCTGAGACGTTGGGGCCGAGTCATTTAATCAGTCTGGGCCTCAATTTACTCATACGTAAAATGAGGGAGGTCTAAATCTCTCCCAGCTTTCAATCTATAGTCCTTAAGACTCTGCTGAAGACACCTCAAGGGCAGAGGAACAAAACTGGGTCAGCTGCCCTCGCCTCCCCTCAAAGCCCAGATGCCTGGAAGAAGTCTTTCCTAGTTAGACATGGTCTCTGTCAGAGGGCGTGTCTTTGCCAGCAGTGGGGGGAGGGCAACACCAAAGCATCCTTCCACCTCCCTCTCCTCTAACCAGAACAGAAACACGGGGTTTAGTCTGGAGTTTGGAAACACGCAAAAGCTATGTGGATTATGGTAGAACGGAACCAAGACTATCAGTGTTCTAACCCTGCACTAGCTAGACACTGAACTTGGCCCTTCCTCCTGCTCCCTTCAAGGAGAAACTCTCCAACCATTTATTTCTTGCATACCAGCTCCGGGGGTGGGATTCCTACCCCCATTTTACAGATGAAAACACTCAAGGCCAGAGAGGAGGAAGTGATCTGCCCACAGATGCACGGGCTGGTAGACAGACTTACAGATGGGTGTATGCATGGACACACACAGCTGAGCAGCGCACCCAGGCCCACATGGCACATCATCAGACCACAATCCATGCTCAAGAGCTATAAGGGGGGCAGAGCCAAGATGGAGGCTGGAAAGCAGGGACTAGCATGAGCTCCCCGCCAAGTCCTTCCAAAATTACCTTAAAAAAATGGCTCTGAACCAGTTCTAAAACTGCAAAACCCACGAAATAGCAGAGGGAAGTAGGGCTCCAGCCCAGGACAGCCTGGATGGTCTCTGGGTAAGGTCTATCCCACAGGGAGCTGGGAGTGGAGCAGAGTAGAGCAGAGCAGAGCCCAGTGTGGGCGGCACAGACCAACCAGACTACGAGCCGGGCGGAGCTTGCTCTAGCGCCCTGAATCAGTGAGCTGTGGCAGTTACCAGACTTCTCAACCCACAAACACCAAAGACAACAGAGAAGGTTAGTGGGAAAAGCTGCTGGGGACTGGGAGTTTGTGGTTCAGCCACCGCCCCAGGGGCTGCGGAGATGGGGCAGCTACAGAACTACAGCTGCAGTTGCTTCTGGGCCCAGGCCCACCTGGTGGGAGGAATTAAGTGGCAGATCAGAGCAGGAGTGAAGAGCCTGCTGAAGATCTAAGTCCAGTCCGGGTTGTGGGTTCTTGGAGAAGGAGGAGTGCTGGTGAGGCAGAGCTGGCACATCCCCCTAAGCTTGGAACACAGAACTCTGTATTCTACAAGCAGTCATACCCCGCTGAAAAACTCAAGGGTCAAGTAAGTTGGCTGGAAACATGGCCAGGCAGCGAAAACACACCCAGATTCAGTCTCAGACTCTGGAATCTTTCTTTGGTGACAAAGAAGACCAAAACATACAGCCAGAAGCAGTCAACAAAGTCAAAGAGTCTACAACAAAAGCCTCCAAGAAAAACATCCCTTCCCTCTCTCTCCATGGCCATAACATCTGCTCTGGTCAGAAGTTAACTTATTAATAATTTATTCTCTTTGCCTGTGGTGGGCACCATGGCTGATAATAAAAAGGCAGAGAGCCAAACTAATGAGAGCAGCTGGCATTTCTATAACTCTTTAAGGTTTGCTAAACCACTTTACCTATGATAATAATCATAGCTAACAATTATACAGTGCTTACTATGTGCCAGGCACTGTGCTGCTTTACAAAGATTATTTTTAGGAAGTGGGAGCTTTTATCCCCATTTTACAGATTAGGAAACTGCTTGTCCAGGGTCACATAGCACTGAGGACAGATTTGAACTCAGATATTCCTGACTATCCACTGCCAGGTCACAGATACCCACAACGATCACTTATTATTCCTATCTTACAGAGAAGAAAACTAAGCACAGAAGGGTTAAACAACTCCTCCGGGGTCACAGTCAGCAAGTTACCTGAGGAGGGATTTGAACTCAGCTCTCTCTGACTTCCAGTCTCTACCAGTTTACCAGGTAAATCCAAATCAGTGGCTGGCAATCCTCAGCAAGCCACACTCTATACACCCCTCCCCAGCTGTGTGGGAGTGCTTTCTGCTTCCAAGAACCCTCTTCTGCTCCCTCATCATGAGTGGGGTGAGTTACTCACAGTGCAGGTAGTCAGCAAGGTCGCCTCCATTGCAGTACTGAAAGACAAAAGTCAACATCAGACGGTCACGACACAGTTTCCCACCTGTAAAACCTCCAAAGGCACCCCCTCCGCCCCCCAGCCCTGATATCCTGTGTTCTAACTCCCCCCCCACCAGTCCTGACATTGTATTCTAAGGGCCAATCCAGCCCTGACATTGTATATTCTAAAGGCCCTCCCAGCTCTGACATACTGTGTTTTAAGGGCCCTGCCAACTCTCCCAGCTCTGACATCCTATGTTCTAAGGGTCTCTCTAGCTCTGATATTCTGTCTTTTAAAGGCCCTCTAAGGTGACCTCTCTGTGTACTGAGGATCCTTTCAGTTCTGATATTGTGGGGTCTAAGGTTCCTCCCTTCGACTCTAACATTTTACACTCCCAGGGCCTTCCCAGATCTGAGCTAATATCATTTTGACAGCTCCTTCTAATCTCAAAACAAAGGGAGGAAGGAGAAAAGAGGCCCAGCTTCACTTAGTCCTCTTTTCTCCCACTGTAACTGTTCAGGACCAGAGAGCTCACCTCCATAACCAGGTACACAGAGCTGGCCACCTCCTGAAACACACAAAATAACTGGTGGTCAATTCATGAGAATTTTGGAAAAGTCAGCCCCTCCAGGATCAGAGAGAAGAAGTATGCTGTGAATTCTAAAGCTAGGAGCATTAAAGGAGACCCCTAGCAAAGGACTGCCAGCTGGGGCTGCTCTCCAGCCAATGGAAGGGAGAGGATGGGTCTCCCTGGAGACCTAAGCAGCCTCCCTGGGCTTGTGGGAACAGCCTATTTCAATGCTTCCTTAATGCAAGACGCCAGGAAAATTATAGGTCAGTGCCACACCGAGGGTGAGTCAGGCCCCTGGGACCACGGCAGCAGTGGGCAGGCTCTGAGCCTGTACCAGCCACCGATGCCAGTCGAGCATTCTATTGGCATCTTGCCCCACCCCCTTTTATTTAAATGGTCACTCCCAGGCCCTAGGTGTCAGGGAGGCCCCACCTCCAGTAGGACTTGGGCCTCCCTCCTTAAGCTCTTGGAATCCTTCTTCAGCCCCAAACATAAAAATATACAGATGCTACGTGCTTACAGTCATGTGCTGAGAGAGGCACCCTGGTCCTGTAGAAAGGCCAATGAATTTGGATCTGGGCTGGAATCCTAGCTCTGACTCTTGCTACTGACAGGACCTAGAACCAAGGTCCTTAAACTATCTGTCCTCAGTCTCCCCATATGTAAAAAATGAGGGGCTTGGACAAAAATGACTTCTGAAGTCAGCTCTAAGTGACCTACTTTGATTCCAGGGGACTAATGATGAAGACAGCTACACGCCTCCTGACAGAAGTGGTGGAATAAGGGGGTGGAATGACATACGTTTTTGGGCATGGCCAACCTGGGTATCTGTATTGCTTGACTATGCATATTTGGTACATGGGTTGGTTTGGGTTTTTTTTTGGCTGGGGGGGAGGGAATGGAAGGAAGCAAAAGAAAATAACAGCTTGTTAACTGATATTTTTTTTAAATCTCATGATTGAGGAGATATGCATTTCAGACGAGGGAGACCAAAAAAAAAATAACCTCATAATTTTGCATATAACTACTGACATCCTTAAAGGTAAGAACATGCAGACATACACATATGTAGGCTGACATACAAAATAATCTGCTAAACTAAGCCTTGGGTTACTTTCTTTCCTCTTTTTCTTACCTTTCTGCTAAGCAGGGCCAGGCCAGGAAACCCAGGAGAGCGCCACGCACTCCCAGGCAGTTAGTTATGAATGTTTCAGAGAAAGATGACTGACCCCCCTGGATGGTAACAGGAGCCCCATGTTGCGCTGTCTGACCTGGGGTGGGATTCTAGCCCAGATCAGATCAGATCCCTCCAGTAAGGGATGGATGACCATGAATGACACTGCCAGCATGGACAGGGGGAGCTCAGTAGGGGTATACCAAGTCAGGAGTCAAGAGGATCGAGGATCCACAAGCTGGTCCTCTGGCTACAAGAACATTTACAGCATCATGTGTGCCAAAGGATGGGGCTGGAAGTACACAGTGGAGCGTGGGATGAGGATGCCTATGACCAGGGCAAAGCCTTCCCCTCTTTGGCCAATGGCCAACGGGCTGCCCCCAGGTCTTTCTAGTGCCCCCTGGCTCTTTCTCAATGATAAAAGAACCATCTCCCTGAGGGCAAGAACTATTTCATTCATATCTTTTGAATCCTTAACACCTGGCACACAGTAGGCATTTATTTCATAAATGTTTGTTGACTGCTTGGCCGAGGTCTACTTCCTCCAAGGAGGCGCTGTAGAGCACCCCCAGGCTGTGTCAATACCCACTCAAATAGCCTTTCCCTGAATCCACCATGCTGTTGTTTAATCTCAATTCGACAATCGTTTATTAAGTACCTATGATGTGTCAGATGCAAAGGACCATGCCATCAATGTTCTAGGACTAAAAGGGACTTCAGAGGTCCAACCTATGCCCCCGGCCCATTCCATAGAAGAGGAAGCAGACCCAGATTGGCTAAGTGACTGGACCAAGCTGTCAGAGTCAGGATGTGAATCCTGCCCACTGGCTCGAGACTGAGGACTTTCTCCACCACACGAACCACTCTTCCTCCCCCCTGCTCCCCCCACCCCGGCATTGGACATAGAGCCAACACCATTCATACCACATATGATCTCACTTGCTGCACACCAGAAGAAGCCCTGAAGAAGCATGATTGGGGGAGGGGTATCTTAAAAACTGGGGTCACAGTTCCAGATCAGTACTCCAAGACCTGTCCCAGCCAAAATGGACAAGAATACAGCTGGCCCCTAGAGGATGAGTCGGGACACTGGTCCCAGAAATATCTTCCATCTCCAGCTCTTAGCTCCCCAGGAACACACTCTTCTTCCCCAGATCAGCAGAGAGGTGGGGTTATTAATCAGGCCATTCGAGTTATTCCTCCCTTTCCCCCAGAACAAATCGCTCATTCAGCAGGAGACAGGACATGGGGATATCTTTGGGGCTAAGGAGGAAACCCGGGCTGATGTGGTTACTGGTCCTGACCACAGTCTCATCCCCACCCATGGAAATGATGAAATGGGTAATCTTTCTTTCTTCCTTCCTCCCCAATAGAAACCAAGCCCTGCTGACCCTCTTCATATCCTCAACAGGCTGCTAATGCCCAGGAGGGAGACTATAAGCTCCTTGAGGGCAAGGGATGCTTTTCTTTTTTATGTATCTCTCCCCAAGCACAGTAAACGCAGGTTGGGTAGAGTCACAGAATCTCAGAGCTAAAAGATACCAAAGTGGGCCATGGAAACCGAATCACGCCTAAAAGCAAGACCCTTCCCAGACACCCAGTGGGCATCCAGCCTTTGACCTGGGGCACAGGGTGGGGCGAGGGGGCAGGAACAGAACTCTAATCCTTAAGCAATCCTTTTCTCTTTAAGGGAATACTCCAGAAAGAGGTCTTCTTATCCCATCAGCTGAGGGCAGCTCAGGAGATGCCTAGATGAATCAATGAATTAGCAAGCTTTTATTAAGCGGCTATAATGTACATTTGGAACCCAGGTCTTAGGACTGGAACTGCAGCTTTCCCAAGTTTCTCTGAGTCTCCCACTCCAGCTGCTGTTCTGATCCTCTTTTGTTCAAATGTGCGCCATACCCCTCGCTGCTTTTTTTCTCGTTATTACCGCGAGGTGGGCAGCTAGGTGACTCGGTGGATAGAGCACTGCACTGGGCCTGGAGTCAGGAGGACCCCAGTTCAAATCCAACCTCAGACATTCACTAGCTGTGTGACCCTGGGTAAGTCATTTATCCCTGTTTGCCTCGGTTTCCTCATCGGTAAAGTGAGCTGGAGAAGGAAACGGCAAACCACTCCAGTATCTTTGCCAGGAAAACCCCAAATGGGGTCACAAAGAGTCAGACATAACTGAAATGACTGCACGACAACAAAATCCCCCATCTATTATTTCTTCCACTGGTTCAGGCAGCAAGCCCTCTGTGCCTGACCATCTTATGTGACTCTTGTCCAAACTAACTGGGCCCCCCGAGGCCGTCCTTGGTCTTTTTTGGTTCCTGCTACGTGACTGACTAACTCATCTTCTCTTCCCACTAGTGGTTCACTCCCGCCCCTGGCTCTCCCCACTGTGCCTGGGTATGAGCCCCAATTTTAGCTCTCTGGAGGCTGATATACAGCATCTCCCACCAGGCCAACAACAGGACACTCAAGTCATCCCAGTACTTGAACCTCCAGGCCTCACCTCATCTTCATGGAGTGGATTCAAGGTCCTTCACCATCCTAGTGGCCCTGAAGTTTATCAACAGCCTTCCCAAAGTGTGGCGCCCAGCACACAATGAATGGAGTTGGATGAGTGCAGAATGCTGAAGGATCACCACATCTCTTTATTCCTCTTTCAGTGTAACCCAAGATTTTAGGGGCTTCTCTATCACATTATGGATTCAATTCCTAGCATCTTGTTGGGGGGGGGGGCACGCCAATGGATGAGCCACACCCAGGTCCTGCCCTCTTCCCCCCACCAGGAAACCATCCTTCATCCTGGATCTATACCCCTGGAGCTCCCCGGTCTTAGTAGAAGATGCTGTGTCTCTTAAACCCTTGGAGAAAATATGAATTTGGGGCAGCTAGGTGGCTCAGTGAGTAGAGCACCAGCCCTGGAGTCAGGAGGACCTGAGTTCAAATCTGGCCTCAGACACTTGACACACTTACTAGCTGTGTGACCTTGGGTAAGTCACTTAATCCCAACTGCCCTGCCTTCCCCCCTCCAAAAAAAAAAAGTAAGAAAATATGAATTCACAGAAGATTACTGGGGGTGGGGGGGAAGGCCAAGAAAGTAGGGGTGGGGGAAGTTCCTTCTCCTTTAATCAGAACAAAGTACAGAACAAATAGCAGTAGTTTCTATTTCTAAGACTGACAATTTACAAAGAACTTTGTTCACAGCAGCCCAAAGCTAGATTTCGTACCTATTTCACACCTTAGGAGATTACAGGAAATAAACATGAAACAATCTAAGACATCCCTAGTTCTACCCAACAGTTTTTCAGATTAAGTAAACTGAGGCCCAGAGATCTAAGGAAACTGACATCTAGACATTTTAAGTGACTTGCTCTGGGTGATATGATCATCAGTCATATTAAGGCAGGACTCAAACACAGCTCTACA
Organism: Phalanger gymnotis; assembly: GCA_028646595.1. Lineage (NCBI taxonomy): Eukaryota > Metazoa > Chordata > Mammalia > Diprotodontia > Phalangeridae > Phalanger > Phalanger gymnotis. The sequence goes on along the minus strand of CM053622.1, from coordinate 39,498,411 downwards.
TACTTTGTATCAGTTGCCCCCAAACACTAACGAAATTCTTTAAAGGCATCAGTTCACTGAAATACATTTTATACAACTTTTCAGGAATGTCTTCTATGCAAATCTTCCCCATTGCCCCCTACAGTTGCCCTATTTCAGTCACCATCCCTCCCAGACATTCAAGTTCAAGGTCACCTTTGACCCCTCCCCCCATATAATTTCTAACAAAATCTCTGACCCTTTCTCTGTATTCACACAGCCATTTGTAACCTCTGTTGTCCCTCCTCACCTTGAAATTCAAGAAAGAGTTAACTATGGAAAAAAAAAAATCTTTGTAGCCAGCTTCTCTGACCAACATCTCATTTCCAAGATATAAGAATGGATTCAAATTTATGAGAAAGGGAGCACTCCCCAATTTGACAGATGGTCAAAGGATATGAACAGGCCCTTTTCAAAGGAAGAATTATGACCACTTGGAAAAATGCTACAAATCACTAATGATAACAGAAATGCAAATTAAAGCAACTCAGAGGTTCTACTTCTCACCTGCTAGATTGACCGAAAAAATGGGAAAAAAGGACAAAATTCCTCTCTGAAGCCTTTCCTGATCCCACTTCCTAGTGTCCTTGTTCCCAATAAATCAATTCTGTATGCGCACATATTGGGTGCCCTCCCCACCCCCCATGAGAACGTAAGCTCCTTGAGGATGGGAACAGTTTACTCTTGTCTTGGTATCTACTACCAAGTAGCACACAGTAGGCACTTAATAAATGTTTCTTATTTCAAATGGCCTCCTAATTGGTCTCTCAGCTTCTAGTCCTCTTCCCTCCTCTGATCCATCTTCCATAAAATTGTTCAACAGTGAGCACAGACCTCTATCACAAGCCTGACTATATCACTCCCCTGCCCCCAAACCTTTTGCAGCTCACTGTTGCTCACAAGGATAAAATTTCAAACTCTAGAGCCTGGTTTGGGGCCCTCTGCAAGCTGAAGTCAAGTCTTCCAGCTTTATTTCATGTTACTTCCTTTCAAACACTTTCCAGTCCTGATAAACTAGACTGTTTGCTGTCCCCTGGAACCTCTATGCACATACTTGGGCTGTTTTTCAGTCACATTCGACTCTCTGTGACCCCATCTGGGGCTTTCTTAGCAAAGATACTGGAGTGGTTCTCTACTATGCACATACAAGCTGTCCCGAATCTGGATCAAATGGGTTAACATACGTCAGGCACTTAGAAAGCTTTTCAGGTGTGGTATAAATGATAGCTCCTGCCTCAGCACCATCCCTTTCCCCGCCCCCGCCCCCAAAATGAGCCACGGCTGCCTCCATCAGATAGGCCTCCTTTCTCTAGGCACTTCATAAAGGATTGTTGACAAATCTCTGAAACCCTCATCCAGGCTGAGAGAAGTCACCCATTCTCCTGGATGATTCCCTAACTGAGCCTGGGGGGAAATGAGCCTTTTTAATATTCCCCTCAGAATCTGAAGGGTTTATCCAGGAAGGGGAGCTCACCTCTCCTCAGCTTCCCTGGAGGGTAACCCAAGTCTTAGAACAAAAATGACTAGGTGTTCCTAGAACTCAGAACTGTCTCAGAGAAACTCCCCAAACTGAAACCTGGGGCTGGAAAGGGTTGGATATGCTCAAGCAGCAGTCCTAAACTGGCTCTGTGACGTGTGGCCTAAAAGTCACTGGGCTAGGGATGCCCTATAAAATGGGGGGGGAGGGGGTGAGCCAGCTGCTCCCTGGGGTTCCTTCCAGCAGTGAATGCCGTGATTCTAAGACATGAGATTAGGGTGCTCCTGCCTTTACCATCTGACAGCAGACATCATAGGTCCCTGTTCTTGAGGATAGAGGCAACCTCATTTCCCTCATTGGAGGCCCTGTCCTCAGGTCCTCTGTAGACCCAACCAGCCTCTCCTCCCTCTCCCTAGCAACAACAGAGGCCCTCTATTTGGGCCGCCCTGTTCCCTCTTAAGCCCAGCCTCCCCCATCCTGCAGGGGCCAGCTGCTGTAGAGAGATAGCAGAGAGGTAGATACTAGCCATCTGCTCTCACTGGGAGGGTCCCCAAACACACAGGGCCAGAGACAACACAGGGCCGATCAATCACACAGATACCACTCTGCTCCCTGGTGCTCAGAGAGGAAGGTCTGTGCCCATGCTAGAAGGCAGAGGGCCAGATAGGCAAACAAGGTTGTAGGGGTCAGTGATTCTTGAAGACGAGAACTTCGCTCACTCTCAGCCAGCCTGGGATAGTGGGGGAGCCAGGCCTAGCTGACCCCAACCCTCCATCCTATTGCTCCTCCCCCTCCCCCCAAGGCTGGGGGCCCAGGTGCAGATTCCTGGCATGCTGCAGGTGCTTAATAAATGCCTGCTGATTAAATGCTAACTAGTAGGCACCTCCCTCGGAGCTCCCTCAGCCCCACACCCCCATTCAGTCTCTCCAGCCTCAACACAAACCTTCTGGCAAGGCAGGTCTCCACAGGCTTGGTCTGATCCCCGCCTCTACTCACAGGGTCTAATTCAATTAAACTGCTGGACTCCTTCCAGACCCAAGGCTGGCCCACATCCCCACAGTTGTCCACACATTGCTCTGAAAGGCTACTCATTGGGCCAGGACCTGCTTTATCTGAAGTGTACCCCCTGACCTTCGCAAGGGATCAAATCCTAACCACCACCACCATGGCCACCACTTCCCCTCCCCTACTCACTAGTAATGGAAGTGTGGACCTGACAACAACAGCCTCAGGCCCTAATAGTGACCCAAGAATTCACCATGACCCACATGGGGAGTGGGGAAGGGAGGTGTCTGGGACCATCCTGAAGCCAGGATGGGACAACAGATCCCAGGGAGACTGAACCAGCAAGAGGAATGAGCCTGGAGACCCAAACCCCCCCAATCCCAGATGTCAGACAGACAGCAAGCAACCACACTCTCAGGCTCTCAGCTGGGGGGTGGGGGAGGTGTCTGGGGCTAAGCAGAAAGAATAGAACTCCCGTGTGTCTAGAGCCTCCCTGCCTCCCCTCAGGGCCCAGGCCTCATTAACTCCCCCTCCTTCTACCCTACATTTCACACTTGGCACGAACTATAAGAAGCTCTTCTACTCTCCTAACTTCTTAGGACATCTCCAAATGGCTGTCTGCACTTATGCCCCCTCTTCTCTCCAACCAAAGGCATCCCAGCATGGTGAACCAGAAGCTACTCCTCTAATGTCTCCTGCCCAGGGCTCTCAAAGCACAGGCCTCCTCTCAGGCTAGAAGGGGCCATCTGGCAGGGTAAAAGCTCAGTGGTCTAAGCTGGCCTACCCAGGGCCACAGCATCAAGTTCCATCATCTCCTGCTAAATTTGGTTTTAACAACCTCCCCCAGGGAGGCAACAGGTGTTGCCCTGGGCATGGGCATGGCTTGGACCCCCACAATCTTCAGTCTTGCCACCTAAAAGAACCACCCACTCATTTCTTTCTCAAGATCTAAATTAAGGCTGGGACCCCTAGGAACTTTAAAAACCAAAAAGAAATCCCAAATTCCATCCATTTTCAATTAGACTAGATTCTAATCCAACTCACCTACCTGCTGCCTCTTGTAAATGACATGTTGGCATCTACCTTTGCACTGGTGGTCTTGATGCCAGGAAGGCACACCTTCCCTCACCTCCACCTTACAGTACACACAGCTAAGGTGTCACATGGGGTCTCGTCCTCCCACAACAAAATCACAGTCTCTATTTTATTTATATTTATCTGTGTATATGGAGAAGATAAGCTCCCTGAAGGGAGGACTGTTTGGTTTCTGATCTCAGCACAGAGTAGACCTTTAATAAGAGACAAGTGAGTGAGGTCAGAATAGCCAGGAAACCTTGGTGCAAGTCCTGGCCCCCACACTTAGAAGCTTAAATTTGATCCTAGCCTATGTAAGACCATAGAGGTAGAGCTAGAAGGGTTCCCCAAAACCATCTAATCCCAAACTCTTCATTTAACAGAAAAGGAAACTGAGACCCCAAGTCACACAAGTGGTAAACATCACAGGCAGCAAACAGGAAAGACGAGATTCCTCTGGGACTCCAGAGCTGCACCATGAGGTCTGTCTCTCTGCAAACCATCTATTGGGATGTCAATTCTCTTTGGGTCACAATTTCTCCAACCCCTTCATTTCACTGATGGGGAAACTGATGCCCAGAGAGTTGAAATGACTTGACTAGGAAGTGGCAGAGCTGAGAGTCTAACCCAGGGTCAGTTCTGACCCCAAATGCAGCCTTCCGGGGAAACATAATCATGCTGAGACGGAAAGGGTTAGTAATTCCAACTACCAGAAACAACTCTTGTCATTTCTATTGTGTGTGTGTGTATTTTATATATATATATATATATATATATATACATATATATATATTTTATATACACACACATATATATTTAACATAAAACTTATATAATTTATTTACATATTTATGAAGAAAAAATTTACTTCTAAGGACAGGATCCCAGATTATCGGCTGGAAGGGCCCTTATAGGCCATAGAATCCCAACCCCTTGTTTTATGGATGAGGAAAATGCAGCATAGGCTAGCATAGCTAGTGTCTGAGGCAGGATTTGAACCCAGGTCCTCTCGACTAAAGACCAATATCCCTTATCCACCAAACCATACTTGCCTCTTCACAATAATCCTGGAAGGTAGGGAACACCCAAGGATTCCAATCTCCATTATACTGAGAGGGGAACTAAGGACCAGAGAAACAACTCACCCCAGGAAATATGACCTCCACTGCCAAAAGTGGGGCTACAGACCCCCCGATGGGGAATAAGTCCATAATCCCTTATACTTGACTTTCCTAAACTTTCCAGATCCATCTATACTACTCGTGGTGGTGAAGACTGTCTGTGTGATCCTGTGACAGAGACCCCATAGCCGCAGCTAACCTGGGAATAAGCCTACATAAATGAGACGGGGTTATTTTTAAAGAGATCTCCCAGCCCCTCAAAACACACACACACATACACATATACACACACACCCCACCCCTCTAAAGACACTAAGCCTGCCAACCCCACCCCCCTTTTTCTTTCTGGGAGACTTAAGTCTCTTTGCCTAATAGGATCTCCCGGCCCAGCAGCCAAGGCCAGGTCTGGTGATCACAGGCCTGAGAGAGCATCTGACCTACTTAACTCCTTCCTTCCCAGCCCCTGACTCCCACGGAGAAACCAGAGGCTGGAGTGCTCTTATCCTCAGGAACCCAGACCATGGTAACTCTGGCCCCACCTTGGCCAGGCCTCAGACGACAAATTGCAGCCATTTCCCCCTAGAAAGCACAGTCTAGGTCCCAAGGCTAGCCCCAATTCAGTTGTTTTCTAAAAGGATCCCACCCCCCAACCCCCCCAATTCCAAAGGTCCCTGCCAATATCTCTCCCTTACACCAGAAAAAAATAAGCCTTAATCTTTCCTCTCAGGGAGCTCACACCAGCTCTTGGTTCCAGTGGGCTGCATGTCAGTCTAGGGCCTGCATACAGACCCACAACACATGCAAATGTGCACCTTCCATCATGGGGACAGTGGCCTGGCCATGTCGCTCCATCCACTCCATCCCTTCTAGGATCAAAGAACTCCTGTTTGGAATTTAAGGGCAGCTGGGCGGCCCAGTGGACAGAACGCTGGGCCTGGAAGCATTAAGACCTGAGTTCAGATTTGGCCTCAGAGACTCCCTAGCTGTGTGACCCTGGGCAAGTCGCTTCACCCTGTCTGCCTCAGTTTCCTCATCTGTAAAATGGGCTAGAGAAGGAAATGGCAAACCCGTCTAATATCTTTGCTAAGAAATCCCCGAGTGAGATCACCAAGAGTCAGACACAACTGAAAAACTGGACAACAGCAAAGAGTGGTCTACTGGGAATTGATAACTTGGAGTTTAAAAACCTTTCATAACCAGGCACCAGCCTTTTCAGCCTTATTGCCTCTCCCTGCCTGCGAACATTAATTTTGATAATGATGATGGCAGGTCATATATATTTATAAAGTTCTTTAGGGTTTCCACATTACTTATTTTTCCTCCTCACAAGGTCTCTATGAGAAAGATTCTGAGGTTAAGTGACTTGCCCAAGGTCAGGAAGCTAGTGTCCAAAGCATAATTTGAACCAGGGTCTTCTTGATTCCCAGGCACATACTTTAACCACATTGTCTCTCGAAATAAGGATCATAGGTCAAGAGAGCTGGAACTGACCTCTGGAAGGTCATCTGGCCCAACCAGCTCACTTTATAGATGAGGGAACCAAGGCCCAGAGAAACTGTAAACTACCCCAAGGTCACAAAGATGGAAGGTGGAATTTCAACCTAAATCCACTGCCTCTTTCCACTGTTCCATACTAGGGGGAGGCAGGGTAGGGGGCAGTGGTGGTAGAGAAGATGAGGGAAGGATTACTTTCAACCCCTCCTCCCTATGGAGAAAGATACCAAAGATTGGAGGGGGGAGGTAATCAGACAAAAGCTGCCCTACAGCCCCCAGATTCCACCTCACCTCCCAAGTCAGGAACCTACAGGCCCCCAAGGCAGACCTATCACCCTCAGGGTTCTTGTATCTGGTCTCAAGCCAGGCACTTCCTCAGGCTACCACCTGCTAGCCAGAACAACCCTCCAACAGTCCTGAGGCTATTCAGAAAAAAGCCTCTGCAAACCTAACCCAAAATAGGATGGGAGGGCACTTAGACCCCCTCTACAAATATTCTAGCTCTGATATCAGTCTGTGAGTTGTTATTTTTTTCTCTTTTAAACACAGGAAGAGGAAAATGAGGTTAGGAGGAGCTCACACTCTTTCTCCTCCAGCTTTCAAAAGAAAAGCAAAAGCAAAAAATTAAAATCCCCAAGTCAGGTGTGTATGTACATGTGTGTACACACAGATACACAGGACAAACAACTCCCTCCTGTCTATGCAGCGAAAAGGCTTCTGAGTCACTGCAATGGTGAGGAATTCCCAGGGTGCTAGGAGAACAGGTTAGGCAGGCATGGTGTCCTTGTGGAGGGGTTAGCCCACTGGAAGCCTATCCCCCCACCACCCCACCCTGTCCTGTCCTGCCTAGAGGTGGAGTTACCGAGTCCTCAAGGTGTCAGAGCTGGGGATTCCCCGGTTCCAGAGGGAGCTATTCTTACTCAGATCTGCCCAGGTACTGAAGGTGGGAGCAGAGAGAGATGTGAGCAGAGCCTTCATTCAGCCTCCAGAGAATCCCCCAGGAGCCAGGCCACACCATACCCACTGGATACCCAATTCATGGTCAGGGCACCACCTCTCCTCCATACTGCCCTGGCAAAGGGTACTGGTGGGCCTCACCCCCTAAATCAGCCTCAAGAAGCAAACAAGAAATAATGGAGAACACTGCATTTGGGAAGAGTCAGGAAGTTCAAACCCCAACACACTCATGTTAGCTAGCTCTCTGTGTCACATTAGACAAGTCACCTTAACCTCTTAGCCTAATAATCAAAGTCATAATCACCAGCCTCTTGGGGTTTTTTTTTGGGGGGGGGGATGAAAGTGCTTTGTAAACCTTAAAGAGTCAAATAAATGACATCTATCATAACAGATCAACCTGATTCCCAGAACCATTGGGGCCTGACAACGGGGGAGGGGGCGCAGAAATGGGGGCAAACAGAGGCAGATGGGTGTGTGGGTGTGTGTGTTGGTAGTGTGGGTTACCCAGGGGCTAGCCTCTGCTCCTACAGGGACAAGCAGGAGCGAGGGCCGTTGTCTTGTGTACAGGTGTGGAAATCACAAGGCTGGATTTAAAATCCAAATATGTACTACCTCCCAGACCTTGAGCCAAAGGAACCGTGATGAAGGAAACCCACTCTGACCAGTTAAGTAGTACAGTGCTGGTACAACTCTAGACCTAGAGTCAGGAAGACCCGAGTTCAAATCCGGCCTTAGACACTTACTAGCTGTGTGACCCTGAGCATGTCACCTCACCCTGTTTGCCTCAGTTTCCTCATCTGTAAAATGAGCAAGAGAAAAAAAGGCAAACGCCCCAGGATCTCTACCAAGAAAACCTTAAGAAAAGGCTCATGGAAGAGTCAGACGTTGCAGAAACTGAACAACAAACCCACTCTAAAATCCCCTCCATGTCTATATCCTATGAAAAGTTGTCAGGTTGACTCAGAGAGAGGATTCTGGACTCTCCTTCTTGCTACTTCAAGAGTGGGAAGGTTTGGAGAAATGGGAATGATAAATACCTAGCATTTTCTCATTTGAGCTTCAAAACAGCCCGTGGAAGCAGGTGTTTAAAGGTACTCTCCCCATTTTACAGATAGGCAAACTGAGGGTCAGAGTGGAAATGACTCTCCCATGACCTCGAAGCTAGTTCAGCCTCTGAAGTGGGAATCTAAACCCAAGCCTTCCCAACTCCAGGCCCAACTTAGTGACAGGGAATACGGGTGTTTTGTTTTCATTTTTTATTTTTGTCTAATAGTCCAGTCAGCTAAAAAGTAACTAAAGTCAGTGATTCCACTATGGGGTGGGGGGGGGGGTATTTTCCCCAAAACCCAATCACCCTGGGCTTCCCAAAGCCAGAGAAAGGTGTATCACACGCTACCTGTGTGACCTTGACCAAAAAAAAAATCCTATGGGCCTCAGGTTCCCCATCAGTAAAATGAGCAGATGGAGCTACGGAGCTTCTAAGGTCCCTGGCAACTATTGAGTGACCCAGGTATAATACAAACTTCTCTCTCAAAGGAAAAAAGAAGCTGGAGAAGAAAAGGTTAATGTAGAACCTTCCTCCCCCTCCCCCCATCTGACTTGTGTTGTTATGCACCTGTTATGAGATGCCTGTGCCACCCAGCCCCCTACCCAAGAACAAACAGGAGCTGGGCACAGGGAGGAAAGAGGGGGTGGGCAGGAAGTCCCTCCCCATCAGCGAGGCCGCCTGGGACACGGTGTATTTTGTCCCTAGTTTTCCAGGTATTTGAACGTCCATGACCCTGACCCTTCTTGTCTTAAGCTCTGCCCAGCCATCTCCAACCAGATCTTTACCAGGGTAGCCCCTACCGGTCAAGGGGCACAAAGGGAGGCCTCCTTCTCCGATCCCCCAGCCCCCCTCCCCATGGCCCAGTCCAACCTGGGGCACCGGAAACTTCCTGTCCTTGGTAAACATGTTTCAAAACCATTAGTCAGCAAGACCAGCTGTCACTGACACAAACACCAAAGCTTCCAATCCCTTCTCTGGGATCCCTAGACTGGGTACCAACTCTGACAACAGGATCCAAATCCCCCCTCATCCCCACCCCCCACCCCAAGTAGTCCAAGCTTCCTGAGATGCCAAGCCCAAGAAAAAAACGACGGGCCGTGGGCACAGAGAGCCTCTGCCCTCACTCTACATCCCCCTTGGCCCTTGGGTGAGGGGCACCGTGGGAAAAGCAGTCTGGCCTCTGAGGGAGAGCCGTGGAGACGACACAGGGGTGGGAGGAGCAGAGCCCCTGATCCCGGCACGCCTGGCCATAAAGGAATCTCGCTTTAGACTCTGACGCAAAGAGGCGGCTGGATCCCTGCCAGCCTCCAGGAGCAATGTCAACAAACAGTAGAGAAAGAGCCCAGCTGAAGCTCTCTTAAAGGCCTACCCTCCCCCCAAGCCGGGGCCCCTCAAAGACCCAGAAGAAACAGTCCAGGTGGGCCTATAGAAGCTCCTCTCAGCATCCTCCCCCATGAAGGCTTGGAGAAAAGCCCCATTCAGGGCTTTCCCTATCTGAGGGCCCATGAGCAGCACCAGGAGAGGGGGCCAGACATACACCCAGGAAGTTTGTGCCCAGTCTCTGCAAGACCTCAAAAGCCCCCAGGCGCTAGTGTGCCAGGGAACAGCTGCCCACAGTGGCTGGAGGCTGCGGGAGGGCCAAGTGGGCACCAAAACAACTCATGGAGTCAGCAGAGATCAGCTCAGGCCTGGACCTGCTCTCCCCTCCCTCCTTAGGGGAGAGTATGTGGTCCAGAGGCTTCTCTCCCCCATCCCCCAACCCAAAAAACAAAAGATTAGCCACAAAATCAAAATCAGTACCTGGAAATCATACAAGGCCACAATATTTTCATGTTTCAATTCCTAGAAAAGAGAAGAGGTTAAAAACAGATTAAATGAAGATAAAAAATAGATGTCTATAGCACAATTAAGACATGCAAAGCACTTGATATTAGATTAAGCCATTTGAGGGACAGGAAAACCCATCAGTTAGTCGATATAGGAGAATATTAAAGTGTTTATTGACAGACTGAATAATCCTGAAAAGAAAGCTCTGGAGGAGCTGTCCCCACTTTACAGACAAAGGTTCAGAAGTTAAGTGACTTGCCTATGGACAAACAGGTAGGCAGTAGTATGGCTATTTGAACCCAGGTGTTCCTTCTTTTTAGGTCACAATGGAGAAAAGAACTTGGGACCAGGACCCCCGCCCCAGATATACATATATAATATACAAAATACACGCACAAACTAAGCCACCAAATTCCCCAAGCCCCTCCATTCACCTTCAAGATTTTGATTTCCTTCCCCAACAGGGTCTGAGACTTGGCCAGGTTTTTCTTGTTAATGCACTTGACTGCCACCTCCAGATCGTGTTTCTGAAACCCAAAGACCCATGTTTTCAGGGAGCCCAGGCTCAGGAGGGCCTATCCCATTCCTGGAAAACCAGGCCCCAACCACAGAAAGCCACATTTCTAAGCTTGGTCAAGGGTCCCCAGCCCCATCGGGGCAGGTGCCCAGACTTGTCAGGACATGAAACTACTGGCCCCAGGTCTCCTTCTGGATCCACCAACAGCCACCCCAAGCCCCTCCCCCGCTAAAAAAAATGCCAATCTGGGAAGAATTTGACTTCTTAAAGAAGTTCTCCAGTGTCTGGAAAGGGGGGAGGCAGTGCCCCTTCCCAAGGGGAGGAATAGGCTTAGAGCTGGGGAATAGATGGTGAATCCTTGAGGAAAGGCTACCCCTCACTCACTGGGGCTGTGGGCCCCTAGAACTATAACCAACACAGTGTCAAAGCCCTCTCTCCTCTGGCTTCTTTCTAAAGCCTTTTGGGGGGAGGGTGACTGTGGCCAAGCCGACTCCAGGGGAAATGTGCTGACACGGCATCTCTGGATACAACCACAGGATCCCCTGCCGGCTGGGGTGCTTAAGGCTGAAACCGGGAAGGAAGGGGGAGGGGACCAAAGCAACATATCGCCCCCCCACACACACACACGCGCCCTTTCTCACCTCTTTGTGTCTCCCTTTAAAGACCACGGCGAAGGCGCCGTGGCCAATAAGGTCCTTTCTGCTGAACTCAAACTTCCCCACTGTCTCCATCCCCTAGGGCGGGCGTTCGGCACGCAGCTGGTGGGGGGGGCGGGGGTCCGAGGAAGAGAAGGCTGTGGACGTGGGCTGGACGCAGGAGAGGGAGGCGGGCGCCTGGGGCCGGGTTCCAGCGCGGGGCAAGCTCACGAATGAGCCCGGGGCTGGCCAGGCCCACGGAGGGTTCCCACGAACTCGGGGTCGCTGGGCCTGTGGCTCCTTTCCCCCACTGCCCGGTCCATGGGCTGCTCTCCCCTTAAGTACGGATGGATGGGGGGCATTGTTGGCAGCTGGATGGGATGGGGGGTGGGGGGCTGGGGTCCGTCCTCCTGCTCCGGGTCTTCTCTCGGTCTGTGGCGGCTTAACTCCGGACACCCCGAGGGTCAAGCCCCGCGGGGAAAGGGTCAAAGTCCTCCCGGTCCGGCCGCAGCGCCAGAATCCAGCGAGCGTCTGATGCAAGAGGGGGGGAAAGATGAGAAAGAGGGGGAGGAAAGATAAAAGGACCACCCCACCGTCCCCTGCACGGGCGCCGGTCCACCTTAAGCAGTCAAGTCCACCTTAAGAGGCGCCAGCCCCCGCGGTCCTTGTTTGTACACAGCTCCGGGCGGAGCAGCGAGGTCCGGCAGGGGCGGCCGCAGCCCGAACCCCTCGGCCCGGCCCGGGCCTCCTCTTGTCCGCGGGTCCTGCACCCGCACAGCCCTCCCCGAGCCCCGGACCGTCCTCCGAGTCCCACAAACGCAGCGCTGCCTCCCGCCGGGCCTCCTCCTCCTCCTCCTCCTCCTCTGCCCGGCTGACGCGGGGCCGGAGCCGGGGCTGTAGCTGATGCCGCTGCTGGGAGGGGCTCCGTGGATCCAGATGTGCAGCAGCTGACCCCCCCCCCCCGCCCCCGGGCTGCGCTCAGAGCCTGCCTGCGCCGCTGCCGCTGCCGCTGCAGCTCCTGCTCCTGCTCCTGCTCCGCTCGCAGCCGCTCGGGCTCTGAGACAAAGAGTCGCGGCCCGCCCGGGCCCTCGAGCCTGGGCCGCCCCGGCGCAGCCGCACTACGGACAGACGGCAACCAGCCACGGCCCAGACGGACGGACGGGCCCGCTGAGGCTGCGGGGAGGGCGGGGACTGGGGCGGGGGCGGGGCCGCGCTGCGGGTGGGGCGGGGCGTGCGGAAGCGCCGGGGGCGGGGCGGCAGTTACACCCACTCCACCCCCACCCTCCCCTGGAGTCTCAATCCGCCCTCCGCCCACCCACGGCATCTTCACGTTCTTCTCCCCAGGCTAAGTTTTAGCCATTAAAGACCGAAGTAGATTTCTTTTAAAAATATACAAATAAAATATGAACATCATATAATTGTATTATTTGTGATTATATAAATGCATAAATAACCAACATAAAAAGTAACATGAATACATAATATATAATTCTGAAATACTCAACTATGCAATTCTTAAAAATACAGATGTAAAGGATAATTGTATTATATTATAAATATAATAAAGGAACTAATAATGTGCATCTATAATAGATAAGTGTGAAATATACAATTCCCAGAATGCATATGCATAATTTTATTATACTTTATAAATATAAAATAATGAATTTATAATATTTCAATGTGAAATATGCAAATATACAATTCTTAGACTACACATATGCTTTATATATGCATCTATAATGTATATATAATTCTATATATATATGATAGAAATGTTTGAACATGATAAAACATACTATGAACATAATATATAATGTTGAAATACTCAAGTATACAATTCTTAGAATACATATAATGTACAATTTTATTATGTTAGAATACAAATATATACATAAAAACACTTAATGCAAATATATAATATATAATTCTGAAATGCACAAATATAATTCTTAGAATGCACATAATATATAATTTTGTTATATTAATAATGTGAATATAATAAAATAACTAATAATGTAAATAAATAATATTGAAATACAGCAGAATACAATATTAGAATAAAATGCATATAATTGTGTTATATTATAAATATATAAGTTTGATAATGCATATATATAACAATTTTGAAATGCACACAAGTATACAATTCTTAGAATACATATAATTTTATCATTTATAATAAAATTAATAATACTAATATATAATATACAGCTTTGAAATAAATAGAAGTTTAGTGTACATAAATATATGATTTTAATAATAATAGCTAACATTTATTTAGCGCTTACCATGTGCCAAGCACTGTGCTAAGTGCTTTACAAATATTATTTCTTTTGAGCCTTACAACAACCCTTAAAGATAGATGCTATTGTTATCTGTATTTTACAGATTAGGAAACTGAGGTAGACAGAAATCAAATGATTTGTCCAGGGTCACACAGTTAAAAATATGTGAATCTGGATTTGAAATGTCAGGTGTTCTATCTACTATAACACCTAGCAGCCCCACAAACACATAAATATATAATCTTAAAATATATAATTTTTAAATATATAAAATATCTTTATTAATTTGTCTCTCCCTCTATCCTACCATTAACCAAATTTTAAAACCCCTCAAAATAAAGTCCTCAGTCAACCAATCCATCAATGAACATTATTAAGCACCTACTGTTAAGGGGACCCCTTAACATTCCTTAACACTACTATGGTAAATACTAGGGAATTCAAAGAGGACACATTTGACATTCCCTGCCCTTAAGGGGCTTATAATGTACTAGGGGAGGCAACATGCAAACAAATACATACAAACAAGTTGGTGTGAAGATGACTTTGATATCCCTACTCAATTTAATCAGTATTTTTTCTGTTCATTGTGATTTATGGGTATCAGTGATTGTGGTAGCCAGTTAGGTATGATAAAATTGAGTTTGATTTGGTTAACGCTATTAGAATAAGAGTTACGTGGGTTAGAATTCATTAACCCACTATGTACTGATGACCATATTATTTATATTTGGGTTAGGCGATAGATTTGTACTTTACAGGCTTAGACTCTGTTAGTTAGGCCTATGTTAACTTTTACTAGAGCTAGGGACAGACATCTGCTGTATGACTGCCAATCTCTACCCCCACTTCCTATGAGTGTACTATGAGCATTGTGCTTGAAAAACCACAGATGACTTGTCATAAATGCGCATTTTATGCCTTTGCTGACAAGTGGAACGCCTAAGGACTTGCTGACTGAGCCTTATGAACTCTGGGAAGCCCCTGGATACCGATGACATGATGGTCTGTAGTGACTGGTAGTGGGTGGCTTGTTTTTGATATCGTGTGGAAGCCTGCTGAAAGAGGCCAAGAGGCTGACGAACATTTTCCTTAGCTGATAGTAAGAGGTCTCCCCCCCACCTCATTATCTAATCACAGGTATTTCCCCAGTTCTGCAGAGACATCCCTAGGATTTGGGACCTCCCCGGGACTTCCCATGATCTATAAAAACCTTTAGCCCCTGACCAGAAGGATCCTTGGTCAATTGCTTATAGAACATGGGTCTCCCTAATAAATTGATACCTGCCTCAGTTGCCTTTTGTTGCTGATTGGATTTTGGGGCCCACATAGAAAATAGTTTATAGAGGGAAAGCTCTAAAATTAAGAGGTTGGGGAAGGCCTCCTAGATGAGATGGGATCTTAAAGGAAGCCAGGGAGGTCTGTAGATGGAGTGGAAGAAGAGCATTCCAGGCATGGGGGAAAGCTGGAGAGAATACTTGCAGGGGAGAGATGGAGGGTTCATGGAACAGCCAGACCAAAGAGTAAAGACGACTAGTGGCTGAATGGAGAATGGATTGGAGTGGACTCTCGAGGCAAGCAGACCCACCATTGGCTATTATAAGGATTCAGGCACAGGGTGATAGGTCCTCTAGGACCAGGGTGATGGCAGCTTGTTTTACAGTTGAGGAAACTGAGGCAAACAAGGTGAAGTGACCTGCCCAGGGTCACACAGCTAATAAGTGTCTGAGGCTGGATTTGAACTAAGGTCTTCCTGACTCTGGGCCTAGTGTATGTCTCACTTTTTCCTTCATCCCCGTTTGCCTCCAAAAAACCCCATAACAAGCTATTAGGGGAGGCAAAAAGCAAACAAATGTGTACAAACAAGCTATATACAAGATAAATGGGATATAATTAACACAGAGAAGGCACCAGAATTAGAAGAGATTGAGGTCCATCCTCCCAGTTACTGAGGCTTTTCAACCTCGGTATCATCCTCAATTCTTCATTCTCTCTCACCTCCCATATCCAATCTGGTGCCAAGGACTGTCCATGTTAGCTAGGGCATGTGCCCTTTCTTTATGAGTCTTAATGCAATGCCTGGAACGTAGTAGGAGCCTAATAGGTGTTTATGGAATAACTGACTCAGTTCATGTCCTGTGTGAGTAACAGTAAGGAGGCTGGCCTCATGAGATAGAGATCAAAGTGGGATGTGAGATCTAAGAAGACTGGAGAGGGATGGGAGGGTGGGAAGAGGCTGGGCTAGGTTTTGAAGGGATTTTGATTGCCAAACTGGATTTAGTATTTAATCCTGGAGGTGATGAGAAGTTATAGGAGTTGATTGAATGAGGAGTGGGGTGGGTGAGGAGGTAACTTAGTTCCACCTGTGCTTTAGGAACATGAATGGAGGACAGGCCAGGGTATACAGAGGTACCAGGAGTGTAACTTAGCATGTCATTGCAAATGTCCAGGTATGAGGTGAGGAAGGTCTGCACCTAGGCGGTGGCAAGATTATAGGAGAGAATGTTCTCTCAAAGGACTCATGATTTACCGGAGGAGACAAAGTGCAAATAAGTGTGTACAAAGAGAGATAACCTGGAGATAATCCAGACTTTTATCTCAATTTCCCAGAGAGATCTTAATTCTCCTGAAAGAGATTATTTGAAGCAAGTAAGAAAAGCAGGCCTCCCTTTCACTGGTGGATCGCAGGTGTGGCTGCCTAGTTAGACTAGGGGAGGGGCTGGGAGCCTTTGTTTTCTCTCATCTGGAACTTTTCCCCAGCCCTACCTGAGGGGGAGGTAGGGAGGGCTTGCCTTCTCTGGGAAAACTGGATTTAGCTGCTGAAAGAAATCATTATTATTGCAATGATGGCCCCGTGGGGTGGAAAAGGTGGATGCTGTCCTTGTAGCCACCAAACTGTGTGTGTGTGTGTGTGTGTGTGTGTGTGTGTGAGAAAGAGAGAGAGAGAGAGAGAGAGACAGCTGGCCAGAGTCTGGTGCTAGGTCAGGCAAGAAGAGCTTACATGGATGCTGAGCCTGAAGCCCGGGGGAAGGGCTCTGTCTAGGGCAGAGATGGAGCTGCCTCCCTCTTACTTCTAGGATCAAATATAAATGCCTCTGTTTCCCATTTAGAGCACTGCACATCCTGGCCCTTCCCTAGCTTTCTAATCTACTTCTCCCCATCCATGGACTTTAGGGTCCAGCCACAGTGGCCTATTTCTCATTCTCCCCCTCTCTTCTCTGTGTCCTTATGCCGGTCGTTGCCCAAGCCTGGGGTGCTCTCCTCTGTCACTTAGGACTCCTGGCTTTTTCCAAGATTTGCCTCAAATACTTTCTGCAGGAGGCCCTTCTGAGTCCAACCCACCCCAACCAGGTGTCAGTGCTTTCCCTTCCAAAGTTGCCTAGCGTGTTTGATACACATACACACACACACACACACACACACACACACACATCCTCTCCCCTGTGAGAAAGTAAAATCTCTGAGGGCTAGAATTATTATTATTTTAGTATCGATATCATTAAACATTGTCAAGCTCCTATGTGACAGGCACTAAGCCAAGCATTGGGGATACAGAGGGAGGCAAAAAACAACCCCTACCCTCAAGAAGCTTACTATCTAATGGAAAAGCTGCGGGCTGGAGAATTATTTTTGCTTTTTCTTTGTAATTCTATAGCTTACTATAGTGCTTAACACACTTAGTAAATGTTTATTGACTGACTGTTTGGGCATAGGTTCAACCCATCAGTGGGAAGCATTATCATATGTCCAGTGGGGGTCAAATTCAAATAAATTGGATGGCCATTAGAATCCCTGTGGGCAGCATACTGACAAAGAAAATCATGTTATGTGTTTTTATTCATTTTGTTAAATATTTTGCAATTACATTTTAATCTGGTTCCTGTCTCAGTGGGGACATGTTGTTGGCCATGTTTTGTCTCCTCTGTGGTAGATAGTGAACTTTATCCTCTAGGCCATAGGTTCCCAAAGTGGTCAATACCACCCCCTGGGGGGGCACTGGAAGGGGGAGGTGTTGTAGCCTCTGGTGCAATTGGGGGGGGGGGAATTGAGGGGGAATTGAATAAAAATAAGGGGGCAGTGGAAACATAAGAAAAGAGAAGAAAATTTTGAAAAATCATTTATACATGTTTCATCTATTGTGTAACAGAGTTCAAGTACTAGTGATTACATTATTTTCCAAATAAACACACAAAATGCAAGGTATAACCAATCAATGGTCAAGTCAACTGACAAGTCTTAACAAGCAAGTGTTGGCAGGTAAGTGTAACCCACATTGTCGGGAAGTCAGCAGGAATATGTGCGTGGAATGACTTGTTTACAGTACAATACTATATGATTACATGAAGCAATATTGTGTCATCAAAATTTCAACATAGGAAAAACCCCAAAAATTTACAATAAATTATTAAATTTAAGAGATATCATTTAAAAATATTTTATGTATTTCTGAGATGCAAATTTTAAAAAAGCATTAAAGGGTTAAAGAAATTAGATTTTGGAGGGGGGTGGTACTAAGTAATTTTTTTTTTAAGGGACAGGCAAGCCAAATAAATTTGGGAACCTCTGCTCTAGGCAAACTGACCTTCAGTCAATCAGCCAATTAACATTTATTTGGTTTTAAGTGCCAGACACAGTGCTAAGTGCTAGGGATATAAACACAAAAAAGAAAGTGCCTGCCCTCAACCAGCTTGTAATCTGATAAGGGAAATCTATATACACTGGAAAGCTAAAAAAGGGGGCAGGGTATGATAGAAAAGAAAGGAATATAGTCAGATGGAAAATGGAGAGATAGCTGGTAAATGGAGGTTTAAAAGGAGCTCTCTACTCTGAGGGGCTGCTAAATGTTGCAGTGGATAGAGTGCTGGACCTGGAATCAGGAAGACCCAAGTTCAAATCCAGCCTCAGACACTTGCTAGCTGTGTGACCCTGGGCAAGTCACTTTAACCTTGTTTGCCTCAGTTTCCTCATCTGTAAAATGAGCTGGAGAAAGAAATGGCAAATCACTCCAGTGTCTTTGCCAAGAAAACCCCAGATGGGGTCAGGAAGAGTCAGACATGACTGAAACTACTGAACAATGAATAGATTGAAGCAGTACGTTCTGGTGGAAAGAAAGCTGACTTTGGAGTTTGGGGAGACATTGAATAACAACTCTACTCTTCACTCCAGAGAGGTATAAGGGGCAGAGGGTATTGATGAAGTAAAAGTACCAAGATTTTTGTGATTTTGTTGGGGAGGCAATTGGTGCTAAGTGACTTGCCCAGGGACATACACCTAGTAAGTATCTGAGGCTGAATTCGAATTCGGATCCTCCTGATTCCAGGGCTGGTGCTCTATCCACTGTGCCACCTAGTTGCCCCATTTTTTTTTTTGATCTTGCAGGATTTTATAATTTCTAGTTACGTGATATAGCCATCAACAGGAGTGTATAGCCAGGGAGGCTATAAAGTGTATTCATCTCCCACGTCCATGCCTTTGCATAGGCTCTCCCTAGGCCTGTAAGTGCTCTCCTCCTCAGCTCAACTCTCTTGAAATCTCTAGGTCTCTTTGAGGCGCAGGTCAAATCCCACCTACTTCAAAAGGCCTTTTCTAGATTTTCCCAGTTATTAGTGACTACCCATTACTGTGTACATTTTTGGACATAATCTGTATTATCAGTGAGACAGTTCTTGCCCTCAAGGAGTTTATATTCTACAAGGGGAGCCCTACCATGTGCCAGGTATTGATACAAATACACCCGCTAGACAACCTGTCTCACTACCATATGCCTAGATGCTGCACTTGGAGCCTAGGGTGCCCATCTCAGGACCCTAGCAGGCACCAGGATTCAGTCAGTCCACCAAGAAGTGTCTCCTGAGCTCCTCTGAGAGCCCAGCCCTTGCTTAAAAAACTGGGGGTGAAGTACAATATATGCTTTAGCTCTTGGTGGGGGGTGGAGAGGGAAGAGCTCTCTGCCCCTATGAAGAGAAAAGAAGCCTGGATTAAATGCTGATGGATTGTTTGCTTTCTGTCTCCAAGGACACAGGGCTAAATTGTTGTTGCTAGTCCTTCCTTTTGGAAGATGACCAATGACGTCATGAGGGTGACGTCTTGACATGCTCGTGAATTGGATTTAAATGAGGCAGAGCTGAGCAAAGTCCTCAGCCTCACTCTCTACTCCGGTCATCCAAGTCCAGTGGCAGGACAAAGGTCAAGATGACTTATCCCTGGCCTGGTTTTCAGTGGCTAACCTTGACCTTTCTAAATTAAAGTCTTTGTCCTGTCTGAGTTTGTCTGAGGCTCTGCCCATTCAATGACTAAGGGCTTGGAAAGAATTGAGACAAAAGATAGGCTAATTTACCATCATAAAAATATCAGTCATGGAGGGGAAGACTTGGAGTTTCTGGCCTGAACACAAAACAATTGCTATTTACACTCACTCTGAGCCATCAAAACCTAAATGATAAGCCCTGGAGGCTTGGTCTGGGGACTATTATTGGCCATTCAAAGAAAGCCAGACTGAAGCCGGATTAAGCCCAGGGTAGTCTGAGGAAGGTTCACTAGAGTCCAAGTGTCCTGGAACACTACAAGAACCACACAACAACGATAACTATTTCTGGTTTGCTACGTGCTTCACAAGTTGACTTGCATTGCCGAAGAGAAGCATAGCTTTCCAGGAATTAGGTGATAAGGTAAAGAGTCCTGAACCTTCTGTCCTTGTCAGCTCATATCTAAAGTGCTCTGTCCAGTTCTGGACTACAGAGTTTAGCAAAAACATCGATAAGATTCAGGAAGTTGAAGAGAGGACAGTTAGGGTGGCAAAGGTCCTTGAATTCATGTTACATAAGGGTTGGTTGGAGGAAGTGGGGATGTTTAGGCAGGAGAAAAGAGACTTAAGAGTCAAGAGTGCCTATGTTTCAATCTTGTCCTTAAACTCTTACAGGCTGTATGGCCCTGGGCAAGTCACACCCCATCTGGCCTTCAGTTTCCTGACCTGTAAAATGAGCAGGTTGGATCAATGACCTCTAACTTCTCTTCCAGTTCTTTATTTCCCCCCAATGTTTTTAAAAACATTTTTATTTAAAGATTCGAGTTCCAAATTGTATCCCTCCCTCCCTCCCCTCCCCCATCCCTGAGACGGTAAGCAATCAGATACAGGTTATACATGTGCAATTATGAAAAACATTTCCATGTTAGGCATCTTGTACAAGAGGACACAAATGAAAGAAAAAAATGAGAGTGAAAAATATCATGCTTCAGTCTATGTTCAATCAATATCAGTTCTTTTTCTGGAGGTGAATAGTATGTACCAATAGTGCTTTGGGATTGTCTTGAATCACTGTATTGCTGAGAATAGCTAAGTCTATTACAGCTGATCATTGCACAATGTTGCCTTTACTGGGTACAATGTTGTCTTGGTTCTGCTCACTTCACTATATATCAGTTCATGTTAGTCTTTCCAGATTTTTTTTTTAAATCATCCTACTTGTCATTTGTTATAGCACAATAATATTCCAACACAATCCTATACCACAGCTTGTTCAGTCATTCCCCACCTGATAGGCATCCCTTTGATTTCCAATTCTTAGCCACCTCAAAAAGAGCGGCTATAAATTTTTTTGTACAAATAAATCCTTTTCCCTTTTTTTGGGATGTCTTTGGGATATAGACTTAGCAGTGGTATTGCTGGATCAAAGGGTATGAACAGTTTTATAGCCCTTTGGACACAGTTCTAAATTGTTCTCTAGAATGGTTGGATCAGTTCACAACTCCACCAACAATGCATTAGTGTCATAAAAACTCCAGATCCTTAGAATCTCATCCACTCAACCAGTGTTATAATAAAACCTCACTACTCTGACTGAAAGAAGGCTTGAGTGGTTGAATTCTTTCAAGGCAGACTCACGCTGTGCCCTTGAATTTCAGGGTTCCTACCACCCCTAGTGGTGAAGAAAGAGAAGAGAGGAGAGGAGGGAAGAACATGATATGTGCCTGCCTGAGTGTAAGGGCAGGATGTTAGTGAGGGAACTCAGGAACATCCCAGTGCCCCTCTTTTTTCCCCTTTATTTCCCCACACAGACTTCCGGAATTACAGGGATACAACATTAATCTTGTTCCCTTTCCCCTTCACAGTTAGGGTTGAAGAAGTTCTTGTTCCAAGTAAATATCCGCCATTTCACTAGAAGCTGGCTGGACTTTGGGCAGAAGGGGTATGTGTGTGTGTGTGTGTGTGTGTGTGTGTGTGTGTGTGTGTGTGTGTGTGTGTGTGTGTGTGTGTGTAAGAGGGGTCCAGGGATCATATATAGTATCTCCCAGGACCATGGGATTTATGGCTCAAAAGGCACTTTTGAGATCATTAATCCAATACCATTAACATAGAGAGGTGGGAAGGGGAGGGAGTTGCCCCAGGTCACAGATTCAAATCCAGGTCTTTCTTGCACATTCTTTCCCTGACACCCTAGACAGCTGCGTCCTTAGCCCTGGATGCTGGGGACAAGCTCATCTGCCCTGCCCCTCCCCAATTCTGAAGTTTCTGCTAAAAGGGACCCTGATTCACAAAAGGCTCTAAGAGTCAGAATTAGCGTGGAGCTCAGAGAAAATCCAGTCCAAAGGGGGAAAGGGAGACAACAGTGATGCAGGGAGTGACAGAGCTGGAGCTCGAACCCAGGCCTCTGATTCCAAATCCAGCACTTTTATTTTGGAAGCTATCGGGGTTAGGGTTAAGTGACTTGCCCAGTGTCACACAGCTAGTAAGAGTCTGAGGCTAGATTTGTACTCAGGTCCTCCTGACTCCAGGAATAGTGCTCTATCCACCATGCCTAGCTATCCTCTGGGAAATGCAACGCTTTCTTCTGTGTCTTGGGTAGAAGCTCCAAGTATTTGACCTTGTGGGTCTCAGGGGCCCCCTAATGGCTTATATATACAGGGCTGCTTGTGTAGCATTAAGGAAAGGAAGCCTCCAAAGAATCCACTTCCTCATTTTGAGAGAGGGGTCCAGGGGCTGTCCTCTCTTTGCTGGAGACTCCCATATCTATACTTTTCCAACTGCCTCCTGGATATTTCCAGCTGGATGTCCTAGAGGCATTTCAAACTTAGGATGTTCATAATGGAGTGTCCTTCCCACCCATGGAGCAATTAGAAAAGAAAGGAAACAAGCAAGCATTCCTTTATAGTATAGCAACCTACTATGCCAAAAGTGCTTTCTTGTTCAAAGTCCAATTTTTCCAGACCCCTTAGGAGATTTTCATGGTAAGGATACCTGGATGGTTTGTCATTTCCTTCTCTAGTGGATTATAGCAAACAGAGGTAAAGTGACTTGTCCAAGCTCACACAGTTAGTGAGTGTCTGAGGTCAAATTTGAACTCTGCTCTTCCTGACTCCAAGTCTAGTGCCCTTCTCACAGAGTCATTGAGCAGCTTTTCACTATCCAGGCTCCAGGCTATTATTCCATGCCAATTCCCCCTAATTACCCTCACTAATTCTACATTTCAGCCAAATCTCCCTGCTAGCTGGTGCATTCCATCTCCAGCCTCATGTCTTTGCATAAACTTGCCTCCTGTGCTCTGAATTCCCAACCATCTCCCCTCAGCCTCTGAGAACCTGTAACCCCTTTCAGAATGGAGTCCAAATAAATGCCAGCTCCTTCCAGAAGCCTTCCCTAACGTCCCATTTCTTAGTGTGTCAAGCATTTATTAAACACCCACACTATACAGCACCGTGTTAAGTGCCCCAGATACAAAGTAAGACAAGAATATGGTCCTGGTCCTCAAAGAGCCCACATTTTAGTGAGCAGATAACAAAAAGATAGACCCATTTTACAGATCATTGGATCAATCAGACAACCAACCTGCTATGTGCTGGGAATACAAACAGAAAGAGTAAAACAAAAATCCCTACTCTCAAGAAGTTTATCTTTTAAACAGGGAGACAAAAAGCATAAAATATATGTATATGTATATGAATACAGTAAGTACTCTGGGGCTGTTATGCCAAACCCCGCCCCCATTGGTAGTTTGGGTCTGTAGAGCTCAGCTAGATACATTTCCCTTCAGAGTCAGAAGCAGAGGGGCAGCTAGGTGTTGCAGCGGATAGAACATTGAACCTGAAGTTAGGAGGACCTGAGTTCAAATCCAGCCTCAGACTTTTATTCAATGTGTGACCCTGGTCAAGTCACTTAACTTCTGTCTGCCTCATGTTCTCAGCTGTGAAATGGGGATAATAACAGTATCTCCCTCCCAGGGATGTTGTCAGGATCAAATGAGGTAATAGTTGTAAAGACTTACATCAGTGCCTGGCATCATATAGTAGGCGCCTTCCCTGGTACTGTTATTGTTCACAAGCACCTACTCACGTGCTCACCCCATTCATGCACTTGTAGGCTATATACTGTATAGAAGGAAGGTGATTTCAGAGGAAAGCCCCGAGGGGATGTTTTGGGGCAATGACTGGGGAAAGACCTTTGGGACCATGGCATTTGAGTGAAATCTTGGAGGAAGCCAGGGAAATTAGGAGGTGGAGGTAAGTGGGGAGAGCCTTCCAGGCATGGCGGTCAGCCAGTGGCAAGGGACAGAGCAAAGAGCAAGTAGGCCAGGGTCATTAGATCATGGAATTTGGGGAAGGTCCCCCCTCCAAGACATTTTATATTTATTTTGTGTATATATTGTATTTATTTATCTGTGAACATTTTGTATAGAAGGTCCTTGAGCCCTGGGATTCTATGATTGATTAATTTAGTGAATGAAGGAAGGAAGGAAGGAATGAGAAGACATTTATTAAGCCCTTTTTGTCTACCAGGCACTATGCTAATCACTCAGGATATTAAATACAAGCAAGCAAATCAGCCCCTGCCCTCAAGGAGCTGCAGTCTAATGGAAGATGAAGACAAATCCACAAAGGGGAAGTGACTGTGGAGGTCTGGTTCCAGACAAGAGGGAGGAAAGAGAAGGGACCAAATACAACTTCTTGGGGGAAGGAGACAAAGGTGGTTGATGGATCACAGACTCCATTTCCAATTGAATTCCATGTAATTCAACAAAGTTTTATCAATTTCTTTTGTTGAGTCATTTTTCAGTTGTGCCTGACTCTTTGTGGGGTTTTCTTGGCAAAGATTCTGGAGTGGTTTTTGCCTTTTCCTTCTCTAGCTTATTTTACAGATGAGGATACTGAGGCAAACAGAGTAAAGGGACTTGCCCAGGGTCACAAGGATCTAAGTGTCTAAGGTGGGATTTTTACTCAAGTCTTCCTGATTCCAGGCTCAGTTCTCTATCCACTTTGCCACCTAACTCCTCATATTGTACTAGGTATGTTTTAATCCCCATCCCTAGGCACTGTATTAGGGATACAAATACAAAATGAGCAGCCCTTTGTCTTCAGGGAGCTTATATTCCACTGGGTAGAAATGATATTGATGCATACTCAGATAAATGCAAAATACATACAAAGTAAATACCAAAGAAGTTAGGGGTAGGGGAACATTTACTAATGGAAGGAAGGATCAGCCTCTCCACAAATAATTATCCAGTATTAAATGCCTAGTAAAAGGCATTGTGGTAAGTGGATATAAGGTATGTAGGCTCAGGAGTCTGTATAATCTGGATTCAAATCCTGCCTCAGCAGGATTTACAGGCCTGGTGACCTTGAGCAAGTCAATTAACTCTCTGGGCCTCAAGCAATTATCTAAGATTTGTATCAGGGGAGTGGGTGTTCACACTGGGAATTTCACAGTGATGAAATCCAGGTGTGAGGCCCCCCCCCAAATAAAAAGGTTCTGGAATTGAGGCTGGAGATTTGGGGGAAAGGATCAGGAATACATGGCAATAATAACCTTGCCTTTCTTTGGTTCTTCCACAGCCAAAGGCCTGGCCCTAGGCTGTTCTCAGACCTCTAACCTGACAATTCTCTATTCCCAGGAAAACTCTTCCCCTTTCCCCCTTCCTTCCTTCCCTGTCTTCTTCCCCTCTAGGCTTCAGTCTGAGGCCAGGGCAGTGACCCTACTCCCCATCTTGGCTGCAGACTTAACACTATGTTTGGCATGGTTCCCATAGCTAGCCCAACTGGTTACTCTGAAATCATCAGCATAACCACTGATCCTTCCATTCCTGTCTGACTCAGCCTGAGGCTGACAAGAGACTGGCCTCCAGCTGATGAGACTGTCTGGCTACTGTCACGAGGCAGGTTGGGCATCCAAATGGCATGCAGAGTGTACCGGAGAGTGCAGGGCCCTCACCACTTGGGAATGTCAGAGTTACTTAGGCCCTGAGTCATGGCCAGACCAGTCCTTGGGGATGCCCCTCCTGGATTCTTAGCATCATAGAAGAGTTGTCTGTCACCTCTTATTAAGGTCCTCCTAACAAGCACTCTACTTTCATGGTTTAAGGGACCACCCTCACAAAGCCCTTGACTCTGAGGCCAACAGACATCTGAGACTGAGAAACTGCTCTTGGAGAAGGCTGTGCTCTCTGCCTGATTCTCCTCATTGGAAAAGAAACCAACGACCCACGTGCCCACCTGGAGCATGTTCTCAACTGTTCTGTCCGTCCTGCTCCCCCACCCAGCAGTACCACCTGGTTTCTGGTTACAGGTGTGCCAGGCCCCTATCCTCCTCACCTGTTCAGAGAGCAGGAAATTAGAGATGAAAGCCTGCAGTGCTTCAAGACAACTTTATCCTTTGACCCCTCCTTTCTCCCTTTTCATTCTCTTGTTATCACTGACTCTCCTCTCCCCACCCTCTCTGTGCCTCCCACAGCCTCCTCCCCCAGGTAGGTCCCTGTTCTGAGCTAGCTGTCTACTAATCATCGTTACTAAACACTTAGGTGAGGTAACAAAGAAGTGAAGTCTCACCAGCTCCCAGTAGTGTTTGTATTTTAATAGGGGAATTGAGACCACCCAAAAGCCTTCCAGGTGCGATACCTTGTCCCATGTGGAGCCAGTGTGGGACGATGAGGATGCTGATTTATGATGTGGAGTGACAATGAAGTGGTCTTGGCTATGAGGGTGGCCTATGCCCAGTGCTTGGGCACAGAGTACCGCCCCTATCAAAAAGCCTTTTCTGATTATCCTTCTCTTCTGGTTCTGCTCCTGAGTCTCTCCAGGCTTCTCCACTTCCTCAACATCAGCCTCCTTATCACAGAGATGTGGCTAACTGTTTCAACAATCCAGCTAGCAGCTTCTGTGGGGGTGTAAGATCAACCCACAGTCAGCACCCAGAAAGCTGCCAACAGCACAGGTTCTTTTGATCTGCTTAACTAAGGAAAGCAAGGTGAAGGGGTTGACAAGCTTACTTTAATTCAGCATACAAATATCATTTACTTAGCTCAGGTGAAAAAGACCAGCACACTGAACTTCAGAACAAAATACAAATTACAAACATGGACAGACAGACCTTGTCTGATTCAAATCCCAATTCATAGTTACCAGAGTTCAACAAAGTCTCAGCATCTGGGTTTACAAGCTGGAGGGCTCCATAGCTACAGCTGCCTGGAGTCTCCTCATCAACACCATCTCGAGATGACTGGAACATAATGGGGAGAACAGACCCTAAAAGAACTTTGTTTGGATTCTTTCTTTGAAATTGGGACTTTGGGTGCCACGTGGAAGCCTGCAATAGGCAGAAGTTCCCCAAGAGAACTCTATTTGTTTGTTTGCTTTAAGACTTTACTAACTAAGGCATGCTTGTGCCTCAGGGTACTGGTTGGACACTTCGTATTAGCTAAAGAGATTAACTTGCTTTGACCTAGGGGTGGACATTTGAATTGTTAACAAGTATTGATTGATTGAAGAGATTATCTTGCTGGGACCTAGGGGTGGGTCGTGTTTGTATTGTAAACAGATATTTGGGAATGTCACTGAATGATATGTTTTAGTTTCCTGTGTAATTGGATCACAATGTATAGTGGGTCAATGTATGTTCTAGGATACGTGGCTGATTAGATTATGTATCCTATAACAAGGGGTGGAGTGTATTGGTAAGCAAAATGGGCTCCTTAGCACTTAGTTCAATAAGTGCCCTTGAAGAGTTTGGCTTTTGTTTGCTTCGAGTAATTCAGTGTATTTCATTGAGTCTTACTAAGTGCTAAGTCCCAGGCCCAAACCCTTATTAGGTATAAAACCTATGTGAGTGTGGATTGGCAACTAAGGTGGGGCCCAAGGTGAGGCTAACTCCAGGGAGGGCCTAGTTTACATGTCTGGGACAGCAGAGGCTCTTAGACCACATGGGTTTAAGTCGCCTCTTTGTGACGATTTTAGGTCACGTGGGTGAGTCACATGTGTGACTCACCCCTGACGCTGAAAAACTTATAAACCAGGGCTTGGCCTCCTATTCCTTGGAGCTCTTTGCTGAAGCAGTGGTGGTACCACTCTGGGTCAGCCCTTGTTCTGAGCTCCCAGGCTGAACCTAGATGTTGGTAACTATGAATTGTATTGGGTCTGTCTGTTGATGTTTGTAATTTGCTTGTATTTTGCTCTGAAGTTCAGTGTGCTGGCTTTTTCCCCTGAACTAAGTGAATGATATTTGTGTGCTGAATTAAAGTCAGCTTGCCAACCCCTTCACCTTTCTTTCTTTAGTTAAGCAGATCAAAAGAACCTGTGCTGTTGGCAGCTTTCTGAGTGCTGGCTGTGGGTGGATCTTTCACCCCCATAGAAGCTGCTAGCCAGATTGTTGAAACACTAACTCTGCTGAGCCCTTATCTTAGGGAAGTTCCCTGCCATTCATGCTCACTTCTATCTTGGCTCCACTCCTGAAGTGGTCTAGACTTTTCCATCTTCCCCTCCTCTGTCCCAAGTTTCCTTTCCCACCCCCACCCCCCCATTAGAACATGACAACCCTGAAGGTAGGACTGTCTTTTTTGCTTTATTTGTATTCTTAGTTAATAAATACTTTCTTTGGGGCAGCTAGGTGGTGCAGTGAATAGAGCACTGGCCCTGGAGTCAGAAGGACCTGAGTTCAAATCTGAACTCAGATACTTGACATGCACTAGCTGTGTGACCTTGGGTGAGTCACTTAACCGCAACTGCCCAGTCTTCCCCCACCCCGCCTCTAAAAAATAAATAAATGTTTTTAAAAAAATACTTTATTTCTCTCCTTTTGGTCCTCCCTTTTCTCTCTCTTTCACTCTTTCCGCTTCTCTCTCCTCTCTGTGTCTCTCTGTATCTTTTTCACTCTGTCTCTCTACGTGCTTCTGTTTGTCTCTCTGTCTCTCTCCTGTCTCTGTCTCTGTTTCTGTTTCTCCCTCTCCCCTCCTCCTCTTCCCTTACCTCCCTCCTTCTCCCCCTCCCCCTCCCCTCCCTCCTCCTCTCTTCCCCTCTTTTCCCCTCCCTCCCCACCTCTCTCTCTGTCTTTCTCCCTCCAATCTCTCTCTCTTTCTTCTCTGTCTCTCTCTCATCTGTTTCTCTCTTTCTCTCTCTTCTCTGTCCCTGTCTCTCTCATTAGTAGTGCCCCCTCCCCAGCCAGTATTTCTTTTCTATCTTACCTGTATTACTTATCTCTGGAAATGTTGCAATTGAGCCTCACTCACTCCTTAGCACAGTGGCTGGCTGGTACGAATCAAATAAGTGCTTATTGACTGATCAGCATGTAAGTTTCTTCAGGAGGTCTGGGACCATTTCACTTTGGTCTTTGAGAGATGCTGATCATTGACTGAGTGAGGGCAGCAGGACCAGCAGGCCTGGCAGGCTTTCTGACTCTCCTTGGGTGGTACTATCCTGGGGTAACTCCTTCAGCCCAGACACTTCTGTTCCCTCTCCCCTGTCCCTGAAAAATATTCAAATATTTCTCCTTCACATTTGCTTCTGTAGGTTAAGTAAAAATCACCAACATTATAGGATTTGATCCTCCCCATGGCCTTGTCAGGTAGGTCACAAAAGTCTTATGTCCTTTTTAGAGATGAGCAAACAGAGATCCAGAGGGTGACAATAATTTGCTCAAGGTCATTGGGCTTATAAGTAGTAGGGACAGAACCCAATTCAAGGTCTCTGGACTCCTTTGTTCTTTCCACTAGATTGTAAACCCCATGTAGACATGGGGTGTATGGGGTGGGTGTTCAAGGAGGACCAGTCCTCTAGCACAAGGGCTTTCTGAGGGCCGCTCATCCCCATTTGGTGTCCACCTGTTCCCAGCTATCACTAGTGGCTCCAAGAAGCTGTAGCATGGGCAGTGTCCACACCCAGTAAATCATCTTGGCAGATTGGCTAAACCAAGCTGAGGGTAACTGACAGGCCTCAAACCCATTGGTGAGTCAGGGGGTGTCTACCCCCATCATGTGAAGATGTCCCTGGCAGAATAGGCAGAAGTGAACAATTTGTTCCAATGGGCCTTGAAGGGGGCAGAAGCGGGTGCTATGGAGTGCTTAGAGGTTGGTCAGACATCAAAGATGCCAAGGCCTGCATCCCAGGCCATTGCCACACCTAGACCACTACTTCCTTATCTCTGCCTCCTGGCTTCCTTCAAATCCCAGCTAAAATCCCCCTTCTACAGGAAGCCTTCCTCTGCTCCTCTTTAAGGCTGCTGCCTTCTCTCTGCTGATCACCTCCCCTTTATCATGTCTATATCTTGTCTGCACATAGCTATTTGTATATTGTCTCCTCCATTAGATTCTGAGCTACTTGAAAGCAGGTTCTTTTGCCATTGTTTGTATCCCCGTTACTTAGTGCAGTGCCTGGCACATAATAGCTACTTAATAAACCCTTATTGACTGACTCACCGACAGGGTGTGGATCCTTTGGGGAAGGGGCACTATTGTGGAAATTGATCTGATCCAAACCAGAGTAGTTACCTGAATGTTGCTCAAATTGGCTTAGTAATATTCTAGCCTGGTGACTACAGGACCAAAGGGGTCTGACATAAACCAAGGAGGCCATGTCAAAGTCATAATTAGAAAACTTGACTCCTAGGACAAATGTTATGAAAGTACCTTCAATTCAACTCTATTTTAAAAAGTTATTTACTTAGCCATAACAGGAGGAAGATGTTTGACAATGATAAGCTTTGAGGACAGATCAATTCAACTTCTGAAGAATTAATTTGAAGGGATGGAAGAAATTTTGGAGAGCAATGACTCTGCCCTGAAACCATTGCTAGTGGCTAGGCCAGGGCTTCACCAAGGTTGTGGTGCCTTGGGAGAAGAAGCTGGTCAACTGCTGGCTTGCTATCTGAGTTATTATTGCTAATGATTTGAGTTACTCTTGCTAATTAGGTGCTAAGCTTACTTAGTTGGTATTATGCTGTGAAAGGACTACAATTGCTATCAATATGGTCTGCACCCTTTAAATTTTAGTGCCCTGGGGCAAAGCCCAGTTCACCTGCCCTAGTTCCAGCTCTCCCTGCCCTAACAGGCCTGGCTGGTAATGACCTGAGAGCTAAGATGGGTATATCTGGCTGTGAAGGACTGAGTCCTATTGCTTTTGTTAGCCAATTTGTTTAAACTTAATTCCCTTCTACCTTCTGGCAGGCCTAACTATTTAGTATCCTCTAAGGGGACACTTGGGTGGGAGGAGCTGAAATGTTGAAGTTGGCAGGATAGGGTTGAAAAGAGAGCCAATTCTACCTCCATCACTGGTTTGGGGTCAATGTTTTCTTATTAGGTAGGAGAAGCCCACCTCCTTCTCCCCAGTCCAGAGTCTGAGTCTGATGGTTAGGGGTCAGGGCTAACTGCCCAGTTTCTAGGTGGGGATGGGGCACACATCTAGCCCTGTTGATAAGGAAGATCTGGGTGTTCTCTGGCCAATCCCTGATTAGCTATCTAAATCACTCTTCAAGGAGACTACATTCTCAGCCCTGACACCTTGAGGGCTGCCTGTTGTGCTCTCATCTCCACCGGACTTGGGCTCTGACACTTGATAGATGATACCTGATAACAGGTATGGGTCATATTGACCTGTGGGGGAAGGGTACAGAGTGGGGGGGGGTGGAGAGAGGGGAAAAAAAGCCTAGGAAAATTCTAATTGGATCTCAGTTGCTGGGAGCTCAGGGGGTGACAGAAGAGTGATGGTTTGATTACTAGGTCCTACTTCCCAGGAAAACAGGCTGGGAGTGTGCCCAGATTCAGCTGTGGGCATCCTGCCTAGGTCCTTGAAGGTCAGATGGCATATTTGCCTCGGATCTCAGATTTCGCTGCGAGCTGCTTCTGATGTCAGGCAAAGGGAGCCCGTTGTGGTTATTGGGAGGTCAGAAACTCCCAGGGGGCTGATTGGTCAGAATTTGTGGGCCTGGGAGAGGTTAGTCAGGGATAGAGCACCCTAACACTGCCCAAAGATGTCCAGAGGGTGAGTGGAGGAGATGCCACCTGGGGAGAAGATGTTCCTGAACCAGTTGAAGGGGATTGACTAAGTGTTCCTCTCAAGCAAATGCCATTCCTTTGAAATGACCCTGCGGAATGCACTCACATGTGTCATCCCATAAATATGGTGTCTCTGACTAAGCCTACTTTAGCTCGTCACTTTCTATCTCTTTCCTCCCAGCTTCTTGGAGTATACAGTGCCTGCCTCCAGCATCCTTCTTTTCTAAAGCAGCTGCTGAAATGATACTCCTCCAGTCTGATCATTACTCCCCTGCTCGAGAAGCTGCTGTTGCTCCCTATTACCTCTAGGACAAACTATAAACTCCTCTTTTTGCTACTGAAAGTGCTTCGGAATCCTTCTCTTTACACTCTCTGTTTTCCAGCCAAAACAGCCTACTTCCTATTCCTTGTATGGGACATTGTACTTCCCACCTCTTTTGGAGTATCTCCACTCAGCTAAATGGAGGCCTTTGCTAATCCCTCTGGGTGTTGTTCCCCTCACCACTCTAGTCCCTTAATGCCCTCTATTACTTTGTATGTGTGTGTGTGTGTGTGTGTGTGTGTGTGTGTGTGTGTGTATGCACGTATATACATTACTTTGTAAATTATGTGTAACATACGTATACACATCACATATGCTATATATATTACTTTATATATATTTAAAATTAATTTTTGTTCATATGTTATTAATCTGTGAGTATAAACTCCCAGAGGGCAGGCACCAATTTTTATTTTTGTCTTTCTCTCCTCAGTACACAGCTGAGTACACACTTAATAAATTTTCAAAGGATCGTTGATTTAGAGCTGGAAGACACCTAAGAGAACACTGAGTTCAAATACCCTAATTTTACAGATAATGACACTGCATCCTAGTGAGGTTAAATGACTTACCCAAGGTCATACAGCTAGAAAGTTTTTGAGGTAGGATTCAAACCTATATCTGATGAAACCATCCACTGTACCACAGTAATTGTTGAATAGAATGTAATTAAATTATGATGGCCCCAGAAGTTTTAGTCCCTGAAGGCTGAGAAGACCTCTCTAAACCCTTCAATCCTTTCTGATTCCCCAGCTGCTGTAAGATGAACATAGAACCTTTTAGACCAGATACCATAGTTCCTCTTCCCAGGAGATTTTGTGGTGTTCTCTTACTCATTCACTCACTGGGTCATCCAGCTATTCCTCCGTAAACATTGAATGAGCAACTCCAAGATTCGAGGATTTGCTACACAGCCCTGCCCTCACTGAGTTCACCTAGCAAGGCAGATTTTTGAATGTGAGTCATAAAATCTCAAAGCCAGAGAGGGAACCTAGCAGCCAGCTAGTCCAACCTGGAGATTTTGTGGAAGGAGGTCAATCAGTAAGAGAAAGAGAGAGCTAAGAAAGAGTAGACTTAATTCCTTGTAGTTCATTTGTAGGATTAAGACTTATCTTTTAAGCTAATGCAGTGTGCTACTGTGGTAAGAGTGTCGGGTTTGGAGTCAGAGACTTGGGTCCGAATCTTGGCTCAAGTATTTACCAACTGTGTTACCTTGGGCAAGTCACTCTCTGTGGGTCTCATTTTCCCAATCTTTAAAATGAGAGGTTTGGGGGCAACTATGTGGCTCAGTGGATAAAGCACTGGCCCTTGAGTCAGGAGGACCTGAGTTCGAATACAGCCTTAGACACTTAGCTAGCTATGTGAATCCGGGCAAGTCACTTAACCTTGATTGACTCCACAAAAAATAAAATAAAATGAGAGGTTTGGGTTACATGGCCTCTGAGGTTCCTTCCAGCTCCCAGTCTCTGATCTATGAGTCATGGGACTTAGGGTCCATTTCTGGCTCTGCTCTTTACCACCTGTATGATCTTGAGAAAGTCTCATAGAATCTTTGGGCTTCAGTTTTATCATCTGTAAAATCTCCCCAGGATTAAACTCTAGAGTCCTTTGGGGAGAAGTAGGTAATTATCCTCTAAGAACTCAAACTGCCTCATTAGAGAAATGTGAATTAAAACAACTCTAAGATGCTGCTTCACATTTTTTTCATTGGTAACATGACAGAAAAGGAAAATGATAAATGTTGGAGGAGATGTGGAAAAATTGGGACACTAATGCACTGTTGGTGGAGTTATGAACTACCCCAACTATCCCGGAGAACAATTTGGGACTATATCCGATGAGCTATAAAACTATACATACTCTTTGACCCAGCAATACCACTACAAGATTTTATCCCAAAGAGATCAAAGAAAAGGGAAAAGGATCTATTTGCACAAAAACATTTATAACAGCTCTTTTTGTGGTGGCAAACAATTGGAAACCAAGGGGATGCCCATCAGTTGAGGAATAGTTGAACAAGCTGTGGCATATGATTATGATGGGACGTTATTGTGCCATCAGAAATGACAAGTAGGATGATTTCAGAAAAACTTGGAAAGACTTACATGAATTGATGCATAGTGAAGTGAGCAGAACCAGGAGAACATTGTATACAGTAACAGCAACATTGTGCAATGATCAACTATGATAGACTTAGCTATCCTCAGGAGAATATTGTACATAGTTGTTGTGGTTGTTAACCCTTCTTTCTCTAAAAGGACTAATGACATCATGAGGGTGATGTCTTAATTTGTGTGCGAACTGGATTTAAGTGAGGCAGAGCTGTACAAAATCACAAAAAAATTGTTTTTTGTCTAGAGTCATTGAAGTCCAGTGGCAAAATAAAAGTCAAGACCACTGGTGATGGCCCAGGATCCGTACACAATAATAGCGATATTGTAAGGATGATCAGCTGTGAAAGACTTAGCTACTCTAGTTAAGACAATGATCCAAAAACAATGATGAAAAATGCTATCTACCTCCAAAGAGAAAACTGGTGGAATCTGAATGCAGATCAAAGCATACTTTTTAAACTTTATTTTTCTCGTTTTATTTTTTGTCTGTGTTTTCTTTTACAGTATAGCTGATGGGGAAATAT
Organism: Phalanger gymnotis; assembly: GCA_028646595.1. Lineage (NCBI taxonomy): Eukaryota > Metazoa > Chordata > Mammalia > Diprotodontia > Phalangeridae > Phalanger > Phalanger gymnotis. Next base: position 39,463,742 of record CM053622.1, on the reverse strand, counting down.
GTTTTGCATGAATGCACATGTCTAATCAATATCAACTTCCTTGACTTCTCAAAGAGGGGGAAGGGAGAGGAGAAGCAGGGGGAGGGAGAGAATTTGAAACTCAAAATTTAAAAAAAAACGAATGTTAGAAAATTTTTTACATGTAATTGGGAAATATTTAGTGAAATAAATAAAAATATATTTTAAAAAAAGAACCCAAATTAACAGTGTGTGTGGAAACTGGAAGAGTGAGCCCACGAGTAGTGCTACCCTATGATTCTATTTGTTCCTAATTCTGTCATACTGAATAAGCCTAATCTGTCTTTGGCATGGTTGCCCCTCAAAATCCTGAAGACCACTATTATGTCCATCTCCCTCCAAGTCTTCTCTTCCCCAGGTTAAGCATTCTCTATTCTTTCTCTTCTTTTATGCCTTGGTCTATAGTCCTGGTAGGAAGCACTGAGGGAAATAGAGCAAGAAGTGAGTTCAATTTGGTGGTCAGAGGGAGAAATCCCATGCAGCTGGGGGCATCAAAGGAGGCTTCCTGAAAGAGGTGGCACCATTTCAGTTTGGCGGAAGCCACTCACTAAATCTCCCTCATAGCTAGTTTGCTGCTGGGCATACAGAAGGCCATCGTCCCCCCCCACACCAAAAAAAAAAAACCCAAAAAAAACCACCAACAACCCCAAATCCTTGTTAATTAACCCATTTATTGATGGATATCCAAAGTAGCTATTTGTCAGTCAACCAAACTTGGAGAACAGTAACCATGATAATATCTGACATTTAATTAATGCTTTAAGATTAGTGAAGCACTTTCCAGCTCTTCACAGTCTGGTTCCCACCTCCCTTTCTAGCATCACTGTATGAAACTCCTCTTCTAGAACTCTGTGGTTGAGCCAATCTGGTTTTGTCTCTGTTTCTCCTACAGCACAGTCCATCTTCCAGCTCCATGACTTTTCACTGGCTGAACCCCATGCTTGGAACAATCTCTCTCCTCACCTCTGCTTCCAGGATATGCAAAGGTTTTTCTGATCCCTCCCTATCTTGAATGTATTTTGTATACATACACATGTATGTATACAATGCATATTTATATAGATATGTGTATATATATTTATTGTTCAGTCATTTTCAGTCCTGTCTGGCTCTTCGTGACCCTATTTGGGGTTTTCTTGGCAGAGATACTGGAGTGATTTGCCATTTCCTTCTCTACCTCATTTGACAGATGAGGAAACTGAGGCAAAGCAGGATTACATGACTAGCCCAGGGTCACATAGCTAGCAAATGTCTGAGGCTGGATTTGAACTCAGGTCTTCCCAACTCCAGACCAAGAGCCTTATCCACTGCACAATCTAGCTGCGCTTTAAATATGTATACATAGTTATTGTAGATACATATATGTATGTATATGCATGTATATAATATATATTATAAAGCACACTTTCTCTCCCTCTCCTCTCCCTCTCTTCCTCTCCCTTCTTCCCTCCCTCCCTCTCTCTCTCTCTTTCTCTCTCTCTCTCTCACTCTCTCTCTGTTTCTCTCCTCCTTCTATACCCTCTGTAGAATTTAAGTACTTTGAGAATAGAGACTATTTTCGTCTTTGTATCACCAGCACCTAGCATGGTGCTGACGCACAGTAGGTGCTTTATAAATGTTTACTGATTGATTATCTCCATCTGAGGAGGAGAGATCAGTGGGAGGGAAGGGCTTTCTTGATGGCTTTCTGTAAAAGGAAAGAAAACATTCCTAGTAGAAAAGACATTGGATTTAGAAGCTGGAAACATGGGATGGTGCCCAGTCTCTGATATTAACTGTGTGTCCTGGGTTCATTTATTTTTTCTTTTGGAGGCAATCAGGGTTAAGTGATTTGTCCAGGGTCACACAGCTAGTAAGTGTCTGGGGCTGGATTTGAACTCAGGTTCTCTGGACTTGAGGACTGGTACTTTATCCACTGTGCCATCTAGCTGGCCCCCATGGGTTCTTTGATTTTCAGTTTCTGGCTCTTTAAAATGGGGGTGATGATACTCTTATGCCATGTAACTCACAGTATTATTTGAACATGGCTAGTCTCTTTGGGTTAAAGTCCCAGGTGAAGTCTCTAGTTAAAACCCCATTGAGGTTCTAGACCTTGTGGGGGACAGAGTATGGAGTGAATTAGGGGAGTGGGATTATAATAGCTAATAATAATTGCTAATATTTTTATATAGTGACTACTATGTGCTAGGCACTGTGCTAGTTGCTTTACAATTATTATCTCATTTAGTCCTCTTGACAACTTTGGGAGGTACCCAGTTTACAGATGAAGAAACTGAGGCAGACAGGTGAAGTGACTTGTTCAGCGTTACACAGCTCATAAGTATCTGAGGCTGGATTTGAACTCAGGGCTTTCTTACTCTACACCTGGTGCTCTATCCTCTTTGAATCAACCTAGATTCCCATGCCTCCCCCCTTCCAGGTCTCTCATGTTGAAAGAAGTCATTTTTTTTTCAAGGGTGAGGGCTGCCTTGAATCCCCTTGACTTCTAAGTCCCCTTCTCTCTCCAAGATGGACAGTTTTGCCCTTCTTTCTTTCATTAATGGAATCTCTAAAGTGGGAGTTCTTAACCTGGTTAAGAACCTGGGTCCCTGAACTTGTTTTTGTTTTAAATATTTTGATAGCTATTTTAATAGACAATTTCCTTTGTAATCTTATGTATTTTATTGGATACATTTAAAAACCTGATTCTGAGAAGGGGAGATTTCATCAGAAGGCTGGAGGAGTCCATGCCACACAAAAGATTAAGAACCCCTAATCTTAAGATTGACAGCCCTTTCCCCCTTGTCTTGGTTGGGTATTAGCGGCTGGGCAGGTGGAAGAAGGTCTCCCAGAGTGTCTGGCCTGGCCCCAAGGGGGTGGACCTTGGCTCTTGGCCAGGCCAGAGAAAATGGGTTTTCCCCTTCTCTGTACTCCTTTGTGTTTAGACGAAGACCAGGTGTGGGCCCTGTGATAAAGGCTTGTCCCTGATGAGTGTCCAGAGCAGAGAGTGAGCCAAGACTGAGGAGTTGCATATTAACCAGGCAGACAGAGGAGGTTCCAGGAGGAGGAGCAGAGACACACAGCCAGACAAAACCATCTCTCATCATCCTCCTGCCCCTAGCCCTGCTAAAAGGAGCAGAGAAGGGCTGTGGTATTCCTGGACTCAGGGCCTAGTTGGTTTTCTGAGGTTCCTCCCCTACTTCTTTGCCTATGCCTGATCTGTTGAGAACTCAGAAACAGTCCACAGCCCTGTGAAAAGCCAGTAGGCCCAGAGCTAGTCAGTTGCTGCACTGCCCATACCCTCAGGGTGGTTCTGATTTCCCCTAGCTAGCCTGGTTAAGGGGAAGAAATTATGGAAGGTAACAGCACCAAGTGCCTATCCTGAGGCCCTTGACCACCCCCCCTCAGCCCCATGAATCAAGCAACAAGCATTTATTATTGAATACCTACTATGTGCTAGGTACACTACCAGATGCTGGGAGTACAAAGATAAACTTAGAGAGACTCTGGCCCCAACACACAGCAAGGGTGGCCTGGGCTGGGCCAGGTGTCATCTCCCAGAAACCTTTGGTTGCTTGAATTCTCAGTAAGCCTTTTGTTTGGTCCTCACCCGGAAACTCCACATACCTGGAATCTTGGATTCTTTATTCCTCCTTTTCTTCTTCTCAGGTGGCAGCTCTCACAATTGGTTTGCTTTGAAAATTGCTTAAACATTTGGCAACTGGACAGTGCACTGGATAGAACGAAGGATGTGGGTCAGGAAGCCCTGAGTTCAAATCCACCCTCAGACATTACTAGCTGTGTGACCCCTGAGCAAGCCACTTAATCCCTGTCTCCTTCAGCTTCCTCAGTGTGTAATATGGGCATGGGAATTGCCCTACTTACCCACCTAACGAGTTTGTGATAGCCCTTGGAAAGCCTTTAAATGCTACAGAAATATGAGATATTGTTATTAATATAATAATATCAAGAAGCAGCAGCATAACACAGGATCATTGAGCTGGAAGGAATCTTCTATGTCTTCTAGTCCTATCCCCTCATTTTACAGTTAGAGAAACTGAGGGTCAGAGAGTTGAAGCGATTTGCTCGTAGATAGCTGGCCTCAGTTAGAAAGTCTGGGTGTAAGTCTGGTCTCTGACCCATACTGATTGTGTGACCCTGGACAAGTCACCTTACTTTTCAACACCCCAGGCAACCCTTTAAGACTATAAATTGTCCATCTGCATCAGTACAGGGAGTACTGCTTCAGTACAAAGAGATCTGGGACAAGTGAAATAACAGGCCCAGTATAAAAAAGAAAAAAAAACAATAATAAGGGAGCATGAAATCAGCGAAGGAGTGAGATCCAATGAAGGAAGCAAAGATGTTTAGCCAAGGGAAGAGAAGCCTCAGGTGGGAATGTGATGACTGTTCTGGGGTGCTTAACAGTCTGTCTTCTGGAAGGATAATTATACTTATTCTGATTAATAATAATTAATAATAATCAGAATTTATGTAACTCATTACATTTGGCAAAATACGATGTATTTGCTCATTTGATGCTCACAACAACCTCAGGACATAGGTGCTATTATTTATCCTCATTTTGCAGATGAGGAAACTGAGGCAGGCAGAGGTTAAGTGACTTGCCCAGGGTCACACAGCTAGCAAGTATGTCAGAAATTTGAACTCAGGCCTTGCCTGACTCTAAGTCCTGCACTCTATTCAAGATGCCAAGAGCGAGGAGCAATGAGTGGACATGGACAGTTTTCTTCTGGATGTCAAAAGAACTTATTAATTAGAGCTGTCCCGAGGTGGAATGGTCTGGCTCAGGATGGAGTGAAACTCCCTTCATTAAAGAGCCTTCAAGCAGAGGTCAGATGACTCATTGTCAATTCTAATTTTCAAGGAGTTACTTTCCTCAGTAAGGTTTCGTACCTTTCCCCAAACGATTTATTCTGTTTTCATATCTTTCTTCCATATCTCTCATTTGGTTTTGGAAATCTTTTTTTAGCTTTTAAAAAACTCTTTCTTTAAATCTTCAGGTTCTTTGGGGGTTTGCCTGTAGATTTTTTTGGAGCTATTCTCTCTTTCGTTATTTGTGTCTTTAGCTCCCCTGTCACCCAAACTAGATTTTTATGGTTAGGTTCTTCTTTTTTTTTTTCTCATTTTTTTCTAGCCTGTTTCTTGACTTTGGATGTGATATTGTGTTAGGTTCTGGGTACTTCCAGTAGCAGGGGAAATGGCTGGCCTGAGCTTCTGTCCACTTAAGTCCTTTTACTGCTTTTGAAGCTTTGGGGGCCTGCAAGTTTTCCCTGCTCCCCAAGATCAAGAGAAGTCTGCTTGCTGGTCACCTGGTCAGAGCACTTGTAATTGCCTGACCCACATTGGGGCTTCTCAGCTGGTTTGTGGTCGGGAGATTCAGTAGACTGCTGCTGGGCTGTGTTCCTTGGTCAGTATCTAGCAAGGGCCTCAGTTCCCGATCACTCCTCTTTGCCCTCAATCTGGAACTGGGTAATGGGTGACAGAGCTGCCCTTTGGCACCCATTGCTTGTTCAGGGATCTCCTGGGATATTTTTCTGCCTTTTTCCATCCCCGAGGGCTGGAGTGCTTTGTATTCACACCCTATCCCTGGGGTCCACAGACCTCTCTATTTCCCTAAGCTGCCCCGGGCTGAAAAAAACTGGCTCATTAAGATTTTTTTTCTTGGCTTTCCAATCAGAATATGGACTGGTACAATTTCTAAATCTTTGTGGAGAAGGATAGTTGGGGAGAATCAATTGATCAATTAATCACTACTTCCTCTCCTTCCCTTTTCCCCCCATAACCACTTGTCTGGGATGTCAAAGAGGGATTCTTATTCTGGCAAGGGTTGGATCAGATGGCTGAAAAGAGATTCTGTGAGCTGGGGAGAGAGCTGGGTGGGTTTCTTGGGTGACTAACGGAGCCATTCTCCAGGTCACAGAGTTGGTCCTGTAACAGGGGGAAGCAATTGCATCAGCATTTGAGGTCAGGGTCTTATTTCTTTAGGAAGGGGACTTGGACCTCTCCTGTCCCAGAACCTGATGGATGGCTGATGCAACCTTGGCCTCCTGCCCAGTCACCCAATGAGAGATTCTAAATTCCAGATTCCATAGTCTACTAAAGAACTTGGCTGTCCCAGGATGAGTTGGAATTCTGGGCCAGAGCCACTGAGGGAACCCTTTTATTCTTGGCTCTGAAACTGAGCCCCGCATTCCCAGACTTAAACCAGCTGCTGAGCCTGGGGAAAGGATGGGGAGAGGATCCACCAAGCTGCTACTATGTTCCTTCCCCAGAAATTACTTGGTGTATAAGTTGTATTGAATTTTCTGTGTATATGTTGTTTTCCATATAAGATAGTATAAGCTCCTGGAGGGCAGGGACTGTTTTATCTGTCTATGTATGTATTCCAAGGGCCTGGCACATTTTTTTTTTGTTGTCATTCATTCTTTTTTAGTTGTGTTTGACTCTTTGTGACCGCATTTGAGATTTTCTTGACAAAGATACTGAAGTGTTTTGCCATTTCCTTCTCCAACTCATTTGACAGATGAGGAAACTCGGGCAAACAGGGTGAAGTGACTTGCTCAGTGTTACACAGGTTGTGTCTGAGGTCAGATTTGAACTCAAGTCCTCCTGACTGAAGGGCTGGCTCCCTAAGCCAACTCTACCAAAGCCCTCCCAAAGGGAGGAAACTAGTAATCAAGTTCCTTCTATCTGCTGGTCAAAGTCAGACTCCAGACCTCAGCCCCTGAAAATCCCCCAAAGCTTGACTTTGGGCTGATTTTGGAAGGAGCCCAGGTTTAGAGTCTGCTCATTGTCTTTGGCCTGCTGCTTCCATGACTCCCAAACCTGATCAGGGTTATTATATTATTATTATTTTGGAGTCAGAGGATTTGGGTTCTAATCTTGGCTCTGTTATGACTTCCTGTGTCACTTAGGGCAAATCACTTCCCCTAGGGATGGGGGGGCCAGTAGGACTGCAATTTCCTTTTCCTTTGACACCGGGCTTTGTGATTTTCCTTTTCAGCTGTAAATCTATGATTTTATAATCCCAACCTCAGCTCCAGGACCTGGCAACTCAATCTTCCTCACTCTTGACCTCAGGTCTCAGTCACCAGACCCTGACTCTGATTTAGCCCTCCAGGGCAGCAAGGTAGGAAATTGCATCAGGGTCTGTGGGAGGGAGAGGCTTGTGCTTTAGGGTGGGGACCTGGGCCTTTCCTGCTCCAGGCCTTGCTGGCTGATGCAACTTTACTTTGGCTGCTACTTTCTGTTAGGCCTGTAGATTGTAGGCCTTGTTTTTATGAAGGGGAAGGATTTCCTACCTCCCCTTTCCCCCCCAGGGGCATCTTCATTTCCAATTCACTGGTACTTCTTAGTGTCTAAGATATGTGGCTAGTCTTCCATTAAAGTGGCCTCTGAGATCACATTGTTGTATGGTATTAGGCAAGTATCTTTGTACTTGTATCCCCTATGCCTAGCACATCTTTGATAAATGCTTGCAGATTGATTCTTCCCAAAGGCTATTTGAGGGGAGCACGAGCCCTGGTGGGTCCTGCTGAGTGGGGAGATGGGCTATAGGTTTGTCATCCAAGGATCATCCTGACTAAATTCAGAGCAGGAGAGCTAGAGCGAGGAGGGTCCTCAGAGGCTGTCTGATCTCACCCCTGAATTTTACAGATGAAGAAACTGAGGCAGAGAGATCTAAAGCAACTTATGGAAACTCACATAGAGATTCAGTCAGAGTTAGAATTCATTTTCAGGGTAATACCAGGCTGTACCACAGGTTGGCTGCAGGATAATGGATTAAAAAAAAAAAAGTCCCAGAAAGTCTTGAAGACCATCTACCAAGGCACAGAGGTTATAGGAGCATATATTCAGAAGGGACTTTAGAGGCCTTGAGTCTAAAAACCAAGACAAAGGATTCAAACTCAGATCCTGTGAATCTGAATCAAGCTATCTTTCTTCTGAACCTCTGGGCACCACGTCAAATCACAGACCTAGGAGCCTGTATTGGGAGACTATATTGGGAGATATATGGGATACTATATAAAAGCTGGGAGACTCAAGAATAGTAGTCAGGGCTAAGGGATCAGTGAGGGACCGCTCATTTACTGGCTCCTTCTGGTCTTGGGCCAAATTGGGACACCAGAGAAAGACCCCAGGGCCCTGAGGCTAGTACAGTGAAGAGTACTGGTTTTGGAATCAGAGAATCTGGGTTCACAACCTGCCTCACTTACTACCAGACTGAGTTGACAAATCACAACCCTCTTGATTTCTATTTTTTCCTCTGTAAAATGAGGGGGTTGGGAGTACAGGGTCTCTAAGGTGCCTTCCAGGCCTGGATTTATGACCCTATAATTCTCCAACCCTGAGGCCCTGGCCAATGCACGGGCCTGTGGGCTAAGACCTCAGTGACCTTTGCAGGAAATACAGGAAATCAGGCTGTAGCCACTAAGCCAGTTCTGGAACTGAGATCTGAACACCTGGCTCCCAGTTTCCAGCGCCAGTCCTAGATGCTGTCTCTGCTGTCCCCTGGTGGTGAAATGCACAAATCTTCATTGCATTTCCCCAGCTCCTCTGGCCCCATCTTAAACCCTGCCTGGGACCCTACTGACCTGTGGAGGGCAGGGCTTTCTCCAACACAGCATCTCATCACCCCACACTTCAGGCAAGGCAAAGACAGACTTAGGGGCCACTTTGGGACATGGGAGAGAACTCTCCCTCTCCTCCTCCCCACCCCCCAATCTCTGGCCATGACTGCCAAAGCCTGGCATAGGAGAAATAGCCCTGGGCTGAGTCTGAGGATGTAGGCTTTCCACCTGGCTCTGCAGTTGACATGCTCTGTCATCTTAGCTGTCATTTATCCTCTCTAGGTCTTGGCTCCCTCTTTGATAAAATTGGGGGGGCAATTGGTTCTCAAACTTTTTGATCTCAAAAAGTTATATTTTATTCTCTTAAAAATGACTGAGGATCCCCCTCTACCCAAGAGCTTTTGTATACATGGGCTGTATCTATCAATATTCATTGTATTAGAAATTAAAATTTCAATATTTATTGTAAAAATAGTTTTAACCTTGCAGACCCTCCCAAAAGGCTTCTCACTTTGAGGACCAGTGAATCACGGACACAGAGATGGAAAGGACCTTAGAAATCATCTTATACAGCCCCTTCATTTTACAGATGAGGGAACTGAGGCCCAGAGAGAAGTGATCTGTCCAGATGAACATACCTAGTAAGTGTTTAATGCTCCCTAGAATCCACCCCTATCCTCCAGATGGAGATGAGACTTGTCCCAAGGTTACATACTTCCCAGTGAGGGGCAGCTTGGCAGGGCAGAAGCTATAACCCTGGACTTAGAGCCAGGATAGACCTGAGTTCAGAAACACACACACACCCAGGGCTGACCAATCAAGAAGCAGGATGAGTCTACTCAGCAAGAAAGTCAGACATCAGAGCTGTATACAAAGCAGGAAGAGATTGTGTTTGATTGAAATGCCACACACAGAGATAATGAGGCCAGCCCTAGATGTCCACCTCTTGAAGATCCCTAACTACTCACCCCTGCCTTGCCCTCTGAGAAGTTTCTGCTGAAGGTGGAGAGAGGGCCAACTGCAGGGGACATTGTGTCCTGCCTTCCCAGGAAACGGGCCTCAGCCGTTGTCAGCAGAGGCCAAACAACTCCTGACCTCCTTTGATCAGTCTTTTAATGGCCATATTCTATCCCACCGAGCCCATGCCTCTGGGGGGAGGAAATTCCAGGAATAATAGAGCTGTCTTGACAGCAAGGGGCACCTTGACTGCAAAGCCTTGGGTGTTTCCAAATAAAAGATGAATGGCAAGCTGTGTTTATACCCTCTGCTGCCATCTAACTGTGAGGTCAAGATGGCCATTTGGGGAGATGGGATGGACTTACTGATATTTCTTGACACTCAACTGAGGATGGGAAGCCTCCTTGAGGGGAAAATAGAGCATGTTTGCTTGGGGATGCCCTGCTCTGTGGGCTCTTTCCCTGGGGGGAGGGACAAGAGTGGTCAGAGATGGTCGCTGCCCAGGAAGGGGCCCAGACAGCTGGGCCTTTGCTTCAGATATAGGGTTACGGGGCAAATGCTGTCAAGTGAGATTGGTTTTCCTTGTAGAGGCATCTTCTTAGGCCCTGGGGCTTGGAAGAGTGAGTTAGGGGCCTCACCCTGTGCCTCTTCCTGTCCAACAGCCTTGAAGATTTTACTGACTGCCTGGCCAGAGTTTGACCAGCTCCTCTAGGAAGGTGGAAGACAACTGTGTTGCTTGCTGCTTCCCACCCTCCCCCACTTCCACCTGTTCCAGGGGCCCCCAGTTTCTGTGAGGCCAGGATGGAAGACCTTTGGACCATGGGCTGATGGAGGCCTCATCTTTATCTTCAAGTCTGAATTAAAAGAAAAGAGTTGATTACAACTCCAAACTGCGCCATTTTCTCCTGGAGAATATCTCACCAGCCCTGGGAGGGGGGATCCCTGCCCTTGGTGTTGGCTGTGAGTGGTCCCTGGGGGGGCAACCCCAGCTCTTCCCTCTTCCAGCCCATCATCAGTGGTGTCATAGTACTGTGGCCATCAGGGCTGCTGTCCAGAGGCTGGCCAGTGCCAGCTGGGCCACAAGCAGCTTGGAGAGGTGCCCCAAAGAGGAAGCACTGGATGTGCAGGAGCAGACCTCGTAACCACTGTCTGAGCGGCTCTCGTCATGCTGGCCGGGCCTCGAGTGGGCCCCAGTCCTGGCTCCCTCGGCTCTGACTTCATTTTCAGGGCCATCAGCTTGCATGTCACTACACACCAACCAGTCCTTGGCAGTGGACCGTGGGTAGCCAGGTGCAGCCTCCAGCTCACTGTCCAGTACTTTCCAGTAGTCTTTGCCCCTGAAGAAATACGAGGCCCCTGGGGACAAAGACAAAGACATCCATACATGGGGGGAGGTTATTGGGATTGAGATCAGACCTCACTCCCACTGTTCCCACCCTTACAGGCCACAGCTTACTTTCTTCCTGAGGCCTGGCCCAGGGACTTACCCTGCAGGAGAGTAGACTCAGACTAGACAGCAGAAAAGACTGCTTAATTGCCCAGATTTTTGGCTAAATGCTGAGGTTGTTAGAAGGAATCTTCTCTGATCAGGGCGTGCGTGCGTGCGTGCGTGCGTGCGTGCGTGCGTGTGTGTGTGTGTGTGTGTGTGTACTGTAGTATATACATCTGTCTAGGTTTCTGTAGCTATATGTTTCTGTGTCTAGGTCTACATGTATATGTATTTCTGATGATGTATACATGCATGTTTGAGTGTGTACACATGTCTAAGAGCTTTAGTATATATACCACTGAGGGTGGGAGGATCTGATCTCACAGGAGAACTGCCCCATGGGTAGCTGCCTCCTGAAGTCTCAGGGAGCTTCCTTTGTTCTCTGTGCCTCACTCTTAGGGCATCTTAGAATACACAGCTTTAGAGCTGGAAGTACCTCAGAGGCATCTAACAATAATAACCAATAATAATAATAAAAACCCAAATCCCTCATTTTACAGAAGAAACTGAGGCCCAGAGGGCAAGTGACTTGCCCAAGATCACCCAGGCAGTAGAATAACAGAGGCAAGATTTGAACCCAGTTTCCTTATCTGTGAACCCAAGTTTTCTGCCTCTAATCCCTTTTCCATTACACCACACTGTCTTGCACTGTTCTCTAAATGTTGTATTTGTGAGCTGTGTCTTCCCGCTTCAAGACTGTGGGCTCCTTGAGGGCAGGGCTACATCTCCATCTAGTCATGACCTCTTCTCTCTCTGTAAGCTTGTGTAAGGTAGCACTTCTAAGGCTACTTTGTGTCTATTTTGTGTGTGTTTTGTATATAGCACCTATGATTGTATACATTGTCTCCTTCATTAGAATGTAATCTCCTTGAGGGCAGGGACTGAGTATGTTTGTTGTTGTTTTAGGTCTTCTGGGTTCTGGCTCTAAGGGATCTCCAGCCAGAACCACTCTATGCGGCCCCTCCCTGCTGAGGATGTGGTTAATGTGGCCACAATCCAATGACAGACACAGGATTTGGGTCTGTGAACTTGGGATATGGGTGGACAACATTTCTGAGCCCTCCATGGACAAGCCCCAGAGGCTGTTGGGAAGCTTCCTGTGCTTGGCAGGGGACTCACCATCAGACCAGCGCATGGCATCATCCAGGATGCTGGGGATCCCCCTCCACAGAGGGCTCTCTGCGGGGTACCCGGGGTCCATCCTCCGAGCATGGTCATCATAGCACCAGTACAGATGGTCCTTAAAGAAATAAGTCTTGTCATTGTGGGCCCAGGAGAAGGCAGCATCGATGCCACCTGGCGGGAGGCTGAAGTCGGAGATAGGCCGAGGGTATCCTTCCTCAACGTTATTGTCTTTAAAGACCCAGTATCTGTCTCCTGGGGGGAGAGGAAACAGGCATGGAGCAAGAAAATGGCGGCTGTATAGTGGTGGGAGCTTGGGAAGGAAGGGGTGAGGTCCGTAAAAGGTAGTAGCTGAGGGGATGGGAGTAGATGGGGATAGGTGAGAATAGAGCTGTCCCACGGATGGAGGGCATTCAACAAGGCCGAGTGACCCTACTATCCCCTCAAGCTCTCAACCTACGTGGTCCAACGGAAAGAACACAAGACTTGGAGTCAGAGGGGTTTGGTTCACATCCCCCAGCTTTGCAAACAAACCTTTGTGAACTAGGGCAAATTACTTCAGTGATTTTCTCAGTTTAGGCCTCAGATTCAGGCCTCAGTTTTCTCACTTATAAAAATGAGAAGGCTGGTCTAAATTAGGGGCATCAAACATGCACATTCCAGCCTCAACAGTCATGAGTTCAGCCCCAACCAAATTAAAACATAATTGGGAAATATTTAACAAAATAAATAAAAATACAATAAAATATAGATAATATTACAGTTTAAAACTAAGTTAAACTGTGTGGCCAGCAGGGAGTCTTCCATATGGATCAGTGGCACCTTTTGCCATTTCATTTTGTCTCTACTGACATAGATGATTGCTGAAGTCTCTTCTACCTTGGAATCTAAGCCCTTGTGATCTTTCCTTTTAATGCCAAGGAAAGCTCCTCAAATGCCTCTCCAGGCCTCTACTCCTCTCCTCTCACTCAGTCCTCAACCCCCTCGCACTTAGGCCCCCAGCTTCTTCATTCAGCTGAAAGTGGTCTTTCTGAGGTTGCCAGTGACCTCCAAAGGGCCACATCCAATGGCCTCTCCTTTCTCCAGTCCACGCTCTACCTGGATGCCAAGCTGATATTCCTAAAGCACAAGTCTGCCCACGTCACTCCTCGTCTCAAGAAGCTCCAGTGGCTCTCTCTTGCCTTTAGTATAAACTACAAAATTCTCTGCTAGACATTTAAAACCCTTTACTGTCTGTCTCTAACCTACCTTTCCAGGCTTATTTCACATTGCTCCCTTTCAGTTAGGTGGTGCAGTGGATAAAACTCTAGGGCTGGAATCAGCCATACCCCAAGTGCAAATCCAGCTCTGGGCAAGTCACTTAACTTCTGTGTGCCTCAGTCTCCTCATCTGTAAAATGGGGACATTGTTGTTCGGTTGTTTCAGTTGCGTTTGACTCTTTGTGGCCCCATTTGGGGTTTTCTCAGTAAAGATACTGAAGCAGTTTGCCTTCTCTAGCCCATTTTACAGATGAGGAAACTGAGGCAAACAGGGTGAAGTGACTTGCCCAGGGTCACAGAGTTGGTAAGTGTCTGAAGCCGGATTTGAACTCACAAAGATGAGTCTTCCTGACTCCAGGCCTGGGCCTCTATGTACTATGGTGCCACCTAGCTATCTCCTAGGGTTGCAGTAAAGAATGAATGAAATAATATTTGTAAAGTGCTTAACACAGTGGTAAATGACAGGTAGTCATTTAAAAAATGCTTGTTTCCTTCCTTCCTTCCTTCCTTCCTTCCTTCCTTCCTTCCTTCCTCCTGCACACACACACACACACTAGTTCCAGTCCAATTGGCCTACTTGCAGTTCCTTGTGTAAGATGCTCCTCCCACTTTCATGATTTTGCAAAGGTGGTCTCCCAAGTTTGGAATAATCTCCCCCCTTGTTTGTTCAAAACTCAGCTCAAATACTACCTTCTATACAAGGCCTTTCTTTTCTTTTCTTTTTTTTTGTTTTTTGGCAGTGCAATTGGGGTTAAGTGACTTGCCCAAGGTCACACTAGCTGTGTGATACACTAGTACATGTATCAAGTGTCTGAGGTCGAATTTGAACTCAGGTCCTCCTGACTCCAGGGCCAGTGCTCTACTCACTGCGCCACCTAGCTGCCCCTTACAAGACCTTTCTTGACCTTCCAGTTGCTAGCAGCTGCTTTCCCAAAGAAATTTTGTATTTACTTTGTGTCCATTTTGCATTTCTTTATTTGAATCCGTGTTGTTTCCCCTGGTCAAATATAAGCTTCTTGAGGGCAGGGACTGTGTTGTTTTTGTTTCCATAGCCCCAGCATCCATCACAAACCCTGAAGCATCGTAGGTGCTTAATAGATGTTTATTGAATGAATTTGGGCCCTCTTCTCATTTCTCTCTCTACATTCTCAGTGATTGAATCAGCTCCCATGGACCCAATTACCACAAATCTATATATTAGCCTTGCTACATAGCTGTAGTCCCATATCTCCAACTGCAGGCTGGGGCATCCTCAGCTGGATGTCTTAGACATCTCAAAAACATTCTGTCTACAATGGAATTCATTGTCTTCCCTTTTAAGCCCACCCCTGTTCTATTTCTCCACTAGACAGCTAGGTGGATAGAATGATAGGACTTGTGGTCAGGAAGACCTGAGTTCAAATCCAGCCTCAGACATTTACTAGCTAGGAGACCCTAGGTAAGTCACTGAACCTCATAGCCTTAGTTTCTTAACTTAGCCTCAGCTTCCTTAACTCTAAAATGAGAATAATGATAATATCTATCTCATTGTGAGGATCGAATAAAACAATATTTATAAAGTATTTGGCATGGTGTCAGGCACTTAGTAGGTACTTAATAAATGTTTGTTTCCTTCCTCCATAACTTCTCAGTGCAGCCTAATATTATGTTAGGTTTTTTTTTGCTGTTATATCATACCGTTGACTAGTCTTGAGTGTGATGTCTACTAAAACCCCCAGATCTTTTTCAGATGAGCTATTGTCTAGCCATACCTTTTCCATACCTTTTCCTTCTTGTGCCCATAAAGCTTATTTTTTTTTTTGTACTCCACACACATCGTCTTAGTTACTGGTTAAAGGAATTATATAGGGTCACACAGCCCATAAATGTCAGGTTTTCCAAAACTCTGAGGCCAGTCCTGTAGTCGCTATGCTGTCTGT
Organism: Phalanger gymnotis; assembly: GCA_028646595.1. Taxonomy (NCBI): domain Eukaryota; kingdom Metazoa; phylum Chordata; class Mammalia; order Diprotodontia; family Phalangeridae; genus Phalanger; species Phalanger gymnotis. Next base: position 39,448,405 of record CM053622.1, on the reverse strand, counting down.
ATTTATTCTCATTTATTAAAGCAGGTCCCCTAAAGATTCTGCTAGGTGATACTTTGTTATCCTGTTCTGGGGCCCTTGAAAATAACTAGATTCTTTACAAATGTAAATTTCAGTCCTGTCCTGGATCTCTTCCCTAGGTCAGGGTAGGAACCTCTCACCTTTAAAGAAGACAATCTTGTGGTCAGTGGTCCTCTCATAGACAGCATCCACACTGTCCAGGTGGAGTGGGAGACCCCTCCAGAAGCGGTGGATCTGGGCAGGCTGTAGGGAAACCAGGTGCCTGTCCCGTGTCAGCCTCCAGAAATACTTGCCTGGGAAAGGAGAAAGGACATGGGTGTGGGAGAGCAGAGCTCACCAGAGGCTCCTCCCCTCCCCCTTATCCTCCCACCCATCTGAAATACTCAAGAAGAATTAGAAAAATTCATAGTTAGAAGAGACTTTCAGAGAACCTCTAATATAAACCCTCACAGCAGTTGGCACAGTGGATAGGTCACTGGGCCTGAGTTCCAATCCAGCCTCAGTCACTTACCAGTGATGTGACCCAGGCAAGTCACTTAACCCTGTTTGCCTCAGTTTCCTCACTTGTAAAAATGAGCTAGAGAAGGAAATGGCAAACTACTCCAGTGTCTCTGCCAAGAATACCCCAAATGGGGTCATGGAGAGTCAGACACTATGGAAAAATGACTCAACAATGTAAACCTTTCATTTTACAGAAGAAGAAACTGGGACCCATGGTGTGTGTGTGGGGCCAGGGAAGTGACTTGCCTAAGGTGACAGAGTAGGTTGGTGGCAAACTAAGAACCAGGATAGGGATTTAGGTCTGGCTCCCTGGAGACTTGAGGGAGAATTTCCTGAAAAGAAGCAGGTCAGTGCTTTTGGAAGGAAGGCTGTGGCCAAAGGCTCCCCAGGCTGAAGAACAAAGCCGGGAAGGCAAGGGCAGCCCTGATAATTACAGCAGACAAAGAGGCTTGGCTCTAGAGATCAGCTACCTGGGCTTAAGATTTGTTCTGCAATTTACTAACCTGTGTGACCTTAGGCCAATGCCTTAGGATCATAGGGTCATAGATTTTAGAGCTAGGAGGGGCTTCAGAGGTCACTTAGTCTAATCGCTTTCATTTCATAACTAAGGAAACCAAGGCCCAGAGAAGCTATGACTTGCCCAAGGTCATGAAAATAGGAAGTAGCAGGACTAGGATTTAAATCTAGGTCCTGATTGTAGAGAGAGTCATTCTAGAGGTAGTCAGTAAGCATTTACCTATTATGTGCCAACTGGGGCAGCTATGTGGCACAGTGGATAGATCACAGGCCCAGAATCGGGAAGTCTCATCTTCATGAGCTGAAATTCAGCCTCAGATACTTACTAGCTGTGTGATCCTAGGCGAGTCACTTAACCCTGTTTGCCTGAGTTTCCTCATCTGTCAAATGAGCTGGAGAAGGAAATGGCAAACCACTCCAGTATCTTTGTCAAGAAAATCCCAAAATGGGGTTAGGAAGAGTGGGACATGACTTAAACGACTCAACAACAACATGTGTCAGGGACTCTATTAAGTATTAGAGATACAAAGAAAGAAAAAATAGTCCTCCCTTTTAAGGAACTCAGTCTAATGGGAGAGACAGCAAGCAATTGTGTACAAACGAAATGTGCTAGGCCACTAGGTGGCGCCATAGTGCATAGAGCTTGGGGCCTGGAGTCAGGAAGACTCATCTTCCTGAGGTCAATTCTGGCCTCAGACACTAGCTGTGTGACCCTGGGCAAGTCATTTCACTCTGTTTGCCTCAGTTTCCTCATCTGTCAAATGAGCCAGAGAAGGAAATGGCAAACCACTCTGGTGTCTTTGCCAAGAAAACCCCAAATGGGGTCACAAAGAGTCAGACATGACTGAAATGATCTGCCAACAGGGATGAATAGGAGACAAATGGATGTACTTGAAGGAGATCAGTATGTATGTTCAAGCCTCTAGTATGAGTGCAGGAGCCAGGGAAGAGAATTAGAGCATGGATGAGCCAGATACTGGACTCCTGAGGAAAGAAGCAGGGTGTCCTGGAAGTTGGTAGACAAAGGCTGCCTGAATTTCCCATTAGACCACATAGCACTTTGTCTCTCTGACACTCAGGTTCCTCAAATACATAGTAAGGGTGGGTGGAGCAGATGGTCTCTACAGACCCTCGTAGCATCTTCACATAGCAGGCACTTAATGATTGTCCCTCATTTTTGGAATGTTCTCCATCCTCATTTGCATCTCTGGGCTTCCTTCAGGTCCCAGCTAAAATCTTACCTTCTACAGGAAGCCTTTCCTGGTCTTCCTTAATTCCAATTCTGTGGACAACCCCCAATTTATCCTCTATGTATCTTGATTGTACATGGCTGTTTGTTTGCTGTCTCCCCCATTAGACCGTGCCCTCCTCTAGAGCAGAGACTGTCTTTGTTTTCCCAGCACAGTGCCTGTTGAATGGTAGGCACTTAAATGCTAGTTGACTAGACTGTTATTGTCCTGGTTTTACAGATGGTGAAACTGAGGCACAGAGAGGCGAAGTCACTTGTCCAGTCGTACAGCTAGCAAGCATGGAAGGAAGGATTCAAACCAAGGTCTTCCTGACTTTCAATCCTGTGCTCTCTTCACTGTGACATCCTGCCTGGAAAAGGAGGAAGGCACTGGATGGCCAGTCGAAGCCAGTCCTAGGCAAGTATATTAGGAGCACAGAAACATCAGTCAAAGAGCATTTCGACCACTATTACGTGCCAAGCACTATGCTAAAGCTGAGGATACAAAGTGACAGAGTCAGCCAGGGACAGGAAGGCTCGGGTTTCCTAGCAGTGGAGAATGAGCATGCATGCATACGCACACATGGACACAAAAATACATACATCCTTAAAAGTCTACACTAGTAACCACACATTTTAGTTGTTCCCCACACAATAGTAATAATCATAATAGAAAATTCATATGGTATTTCAAGGTTTGCAAAGCATTTTATGAATATCTGTTTCACACAATAACCCTGTGTGGTAGATGCTATTATCATTCTCATTTTTCAGATAGGGAAGGTGAGACAGAGAGAGAGGGAGTGACTTGACTAGGGTGATCCAGTTAGGAAGAGTTTGAGGCAGGATTCAAACTCAGGTCTTCCTGGCTCCAAGTCTTGTGCACCATCTGTTATAACACCTAGCTGCCTATGGCACAGAAATACACAGACACTGATGTAGTCACATACATTAGAGTCCATGTATGTGATTGATGCCTCATCAACCATATTCACTAATTCAGCTGTTCGGTCTCCTTCAGAAACCTTCTCCCAAGAGTCCATTCCCCTCCCCACCCCTGTGTTTCCAGCCCTATTCTGGGCTGTGTCGGAGGTTAGGATACATGTGTCAATGCCTGGTCCTTGGTTTTCTCCCTCTTCCAAACTGATACCCACTCCCCTTGCTGCTACCTTTGAAGAAGAAGGCTTCCCCTCGGATCTGGGCCACAGCATCAAAGTTAGCACTGCACCGATGGGGTATGTCCTTCCTTGGCCTGTGGAGAGATCCCAGCCCCTGTCTGGTCAGATGAGGTCTTTCTCAGAAACACCAGTTCCCTTGCCCTCCCTCCTGGTAATTCTGGTAATTTAAAATACTAGATAACTCCCCAAATCTGGATAATTCGGAGGATCATAAGACTTAGGGATCATTTAATCCAACCCTCAAAAAAAGTAATTACAATCCAAAATTGAGTAATTTAAAAAACAACAGGAGACAATCCAAAGTGGCAGGGAACCTAACAGTACTTTCTCCTAGCCCTTGGGCTCCATAATGTGAATTTTCAAAAAGTTTGATTTGCTTTCCTAAATATTTTTTGCTCAGTCAATTATTAACATGAACCTGCCTTTTTTGAGCCTATACTCATTGGTTTTAAAAAAAAAAAAAACTTTGGAGAATGCTTAGCACAGTGTCTGGCACATGGTGGGCACTTAATACATGTTTATTGATTGAATGGAAGAAGTGCTGAAAGACTGAATAAAGGCAAATGTCTACATTTAAAAAGGTGGGGGGGGGGCGGGAATGGGAATGGAATCTACAAAGTATAGACCAGTGGGGTAGATTTTGATTCTGGTCAAATTCTTGCACATATATATTATTAAAGGGATGGTTACTGAACATCTAGAAAAGGAAACAGCAATCACAAAAAGTCAGATTAGCCTGGCTTTTTCAAGCACAGGTTATATTAGATTAACCTTATTTCCTTTCCTAACAATTATTCAACTGGTAGATCAGGGTTATGCTTTAGATGTAGCTTACTTAGGTTTTAGCTAAGCGTTGATAAAGGATCTCTGGCTATTCTTGTGGTCATTAATGGCAGAAAGCCAATTTGAGAATAGGTCTCCAGTGGAGTGCCCCAGGGCCTGTGCTGTTTAAAAGTCTTATCAATCAATTTGATAAAGACATATTGCCTGCTCCTCACATTTGCAGATGACACAAAGTTGGGAGGTATAGCTGAAATGTTGGATGACAAAGATAGGATCCAAGAAAGATTTTGACTGGCTATAAAATTTGGCTGAATTTAATAAGATGAAATTTAATAGAGATATATATATCTGGGTGTTTGGTTTTAAAAAGTCAACTTCACAGGGGTATCGAGTGGTTCAGCGAAGAACACTGGCCTTGGAGTAGAAGGACATGGGATTAAGGCAGATAGGTAAGGCAGTAGATAAAATACTGGGTCTAGAGTTAGGAGCCCAAGTTCAAATCCTGCTTCAGAGACTTGCTAGCTGTGGGACCCTGGGCAAGTCATTTAACCACTGCCTGCCTCAGTTTCCCTAACTGTGAAATGGGGATAATAATAGCACCTACTTCCCAGGGTTGTTGTGAAGATCAAATGAGATCATATTTGTAAAGTGCTTAGTATAGTGCCTGGCCTTCACTTTAATAAATCCTTTTTTTTTTAAAGTCCTGTCTTGTTAGCTGAGTGACCTTGGGTAAGCACATATTTCCTGGGTCTCAGTTTCCTCATTGGTAAATGAATTCAACTATGTATCTCTGAGCCATGTAAATGATTGAACTATGTATCTCTGAGGCCCCTGCCAGCTCTAAGTCTATTATTCTATATAAGATGGAAAAGTGGTTAAGGCAGTAGCTTATCTGAAGAAGATCTGAGGTTTTTAGTGGACTTCAAGCTCAACATGAGTCCATAGTCTGATATGGCAGTCAAAAAAGCCAGTGTCATCTTAAATTGCAAAGAGACACAGAATCCAAGAGAAGAGACTTCTAGTTCTTTTAGACTTTGCTCTAGCCAGGGTGGGGAACCTGTAGCCTTGAGGCCCTCTAGGTCCTCAAGTGCAGTTCTTTGACTGAAACTTCTCAGAAGTTTGGATTCAGCCAAAGGCCACACTTGAGGACCAAGAGGACCACATGCGACCTGAAGGCTGCCGGTTCCCCGCCCCTGTAGCCAGACCTTAATAGGAGTATTAAGTTCAATCCTGGATGCTGTATTTCAGGAAGGCCATGGTGAGGTGGAGAGTATTCAGAAAAGGGCAAAGTAACTAGGATGGCAGAGGGCCTTGAATCCATGTCGTATGAGAATCAGTTGAAGGATTTGGGATTGTTTAACCTGGAAAAAAGAGGGCTCATAGGGGACCTAATTGTAATCTCCAAGTATCTGAAGGATTAATTCAGGGATGGGGAACCTGGACAGACTGTAGAGTTAAGTAGAAGATTGTGATATAAAAGCATATGAGTATGTATGTGTATTTATCTGTTACTGAAGTCAGGAAAACTAATCTTCCTGCACTCAAATTTGGCCAGCCTCAGACATTTAGTAGCTGTGTAACCCTGGGCAGGTTACTCTATTGTTAATGTATTTTTTGCTTAATGGGAAGACCTTTCCCATCCATTAGTAGGCTCATGTGTCCTGCTTAAGTCACATGGAAGCCTTAGTCACATGAGTTTGAGTCACAAGGGTTGGGGTACCCTCTGATCCTGCTTTGAAAACCCAGATGTTGGTACTTCTCTCTCTGGTAACTGTGTACGTATTGCTTTTGGTCACACAATTGGAAGCCCTGTCTGTTGGTCTTTGTTGTTTGTATTTGCTCTGTTTATATAATTTCTATATAATTATATAATATAATTATATAATTTCTGCTTATAATTTCTGTTTGTATTTTTTCTGAAGTTCAGGGTGCTGGCTTTTCCCCTGAACTAAGTGATATATGTTGTGCCTGTGTGTGTATGTGTGTGTATGTATATATATATACATACACACACATACATATATACATGCCATATGTACATATATATGTTTTATTAAAGTAGGATTATTGACCCCTTTTGAGTTGCTTTCCTTTAGAAAAGCAGATCAAAGAACTTGTGCCAGCAGCCCTCCTGTGTGCTGGTTTTATTGGTCTTACACCCCCACAGCAGCTGCAAGTAACATTTTTGTTACAGTCACTTAATCCTGTTTGCCTCAGTTTCCTCATTTGTAAAATGAGCTGGAGAAGGAAATGGTAAACCACTCCAGTATTTTTGCCAAGAAAATCCCAAATGAAGAATTAGACACGAGTCATAAACAATTGAAAAACAACAGCAAAATATGCATAAAACCCGCCTTCTGCAGGAAGCCTCTCCCAATTCTTCTTAATTCCAGTGCTTTCCTTTTTAAAATTATTTCCTACTTATCTTGAATATAGCTTGCTTTGTTTGCATGTAGTCCCCCGTTACATTGTAACCTCCTTGAGGGCAGAGACTCTCTTTTGCCTCTTTTTGTAGCACAATGCCTGGCATGGAGCAGGTGCTAAATAAATGGTTATTGAATAGAACATCTAACATATGGAGTGCTGGAGAGAAGAGATTTGGTTACAAGAGATCCTGCTTTCACAGAATCATTCCTGATATCCAGAAGACAGAAACAAGAGCAGATAGGAGAGGATGAACACAATAGTATGGAATAACACGGTAAGGAAAGCTTTCAGGTAAGAAAGAAGGTTGTTTTTAAAAAAGCTGCACTGGGGAAAATAAGAAGCCCCCCAAAGGGGGTTTGTTGTTGTTTAGTTATATCTGACTCTTCATGATCCCATTTAGAGTTTTTCTGGCAGAGAGTGGAGTGGTTCGCCATTTCCTTCTCCAGCTCATTTTACAGATAAAGAAACTGAGGCAAACAGGGTTAAGTAACTTGCCCAGGGTCACCCAGCTAGTGTCTGAGGCTAGATTTGAACTCAGGTCCTCCTCACTCCAGGCCTGGCACTCTATCCGCTGTGTCCCCCGCAAAAAAGGGTAAGGGACTACTATTTGGGTAGATGGGACAATGATATTTGAAAGAGAGAGAAGGTTGAACTGCTCAGTTCTGTTTTTGGTTTGCTTTTTCCGCCAAGAAAAGTGACCTCGGTACGGGAAACGACTAAGCCGAGGTGGGCACCAATGAGTTGATGCTCAGGATAATAAAGGAGATAGTAAGCAAATCTCCTACTATTTTTGTGGAAAACATGGCAAATCTGTAGACCGGGAGGTAATATAGTTAAGATTCAGGACTGGTCAGATGGCTAGCATCAAAGAATAGTTAATGGCTTAATGTCAATGGGGTCGGAAGTCTGCAGTGGAGCACCCCAAGGATCTGCACTGGTCCCTCTGCTATTAAACATTTTTAATCTTGACCTAAAGAAGGGCTTGCTCCTCAAACATACAGCTGACAGAAAGTCGGGAGGCTCAGACAGCTAACGCATGGGATACAAAAGGGTCTGGACAGTACTGGGTTAAACCTAATAAAATAAAATACAAATAAAATAAATGGAAAGACTTATACTTGAATACAAAAAAAAAATCACCCTCCCAAGTATAGGCTGGGGGAGGTGTGATCAGACAGGATTTAGTCTTCAAAAGTCTTGGGTTTGTATTCATTTTTTTGAGCGGACTACAAGCCCGGTGAGTCAGCAACTTGATGTGGTGGCCAAAAAGCCACTTTGTTCTTGGGCTCATTAAGAAGATGCATAGCTTCCAGGAATGAGGAGGCGATTGTCCCACTGTCCTTAGTACTGGATAGCTTACAACTGGCATATGGAATTGTGCTCTGTTCCAGGCGCTACAGTTGAAGGAGGACACCCCGATGAATGGGAAACTATCCAGAGGTGAAGGGCATCGAATCTATGTCGTACGAAGGAACTGGGGGTTTTGAGCATAGAAAGAGGAAGACGTGGGGATGGGGGAATGTAATTACTGTCTTCAAAGTATCTGAGAGGTTGACATGCCTGTTTGGCCCAGGACAGCAGAATAAGGAGTGATGTATGAATAGAAGTTGCCAGGAGACCAAGGTAGGCTCAGTATCAGGAAAGGCTTCCAATGATTAACATTGTCCCAAAGGCTGCCTGTTGTGGGGAGTGTTAGGGGCATGGGTCACCCCTCCTTGGAGGTCTTCAAGCAGAAGCTGCACTGACCACATGCCTGGAATGCACTCACTCTTCACATTTGCCTCATAGAGTTTCTCTCTTTTTTAAACACCAAACTCAGGCACTGTCTTTTGCATGAAGGCTAATGCCCTCCTCCCAAACTAGTCATCTTATAGTACTTCCAGCTTTGCAAAACACTATATATATATATATATATATATATATATTATATATACACATACACATATACATATATATGTGTATATATATATGTATATATGTTGTCTCATTTGATCCTCACAATCATCCTAGGAAGTAGGTGCTATTATTATCCCTCATTTTACAGATGAAGAAACTGAGGCTGAGAGTTCCTTGTTCAAGGTCACAAAGCTGAATAAGTATCTAAGGCTGGATTTGAACTTAGGTCCTCCTGACTGGAGGTCTGATACTCTATCCACATTTTGTGTGTGTGTGTGCATGTATATATGTGTATTTTTGCACTTATTCATTTTATCTTTATGCTGTAAATGTATTTATTTTTTATACGCTTGTCTTCCCACATAAGCCCCTTGCAAGAAGGATTGTCTTATCTTTGTCACTGTACACATAGCACACACTTGTTCGTTGGTTGATTGATGGTGGGGATTCCTTTCAGGTAAGAGTTGGACTAATGTCCCCTTAAGTCTCTTTCAACACAGATTCTCTGATTCTGTGCCTCTGGTTGGGGTAGGTGTAGTCGATGGGCACAGGCGTGGACTGGGGGTTGGAACCAACCAACGTGATGGAAAACATTCCCTTCCAACACTCCTCAGAGTGGAGAATCTATATTCAGATATCGAGATAATTAAGGAGACTTTGTGGCTCTGAGGGTTTGCTGGGGACAGACACAACCCTCTGGTGGGAAGCTCTTCTCTGCCACCCCCCACCCCCGCGACTTCAGGGTGACCTGGTGGCTTACGGTATGGTGGTGCGATTGTCTGGGAGCTCCGGGAGAAAGGGGTGATCCTCGGTCTCAGTGGCTTCTGGCTTGGCCGTAGGGGAGACTGACTCCCGGACTCCTACGGCAGGAGATAAGGAGAGAAGTGAGACGTTTTGCAGTAAGCCCTAGCCAACCCTCCTACTCCAGTCTTGTTCCTCACCTCTCCCACCCATCTTTCCCTCTCTGCCCAACTCGGGACCAAAGAAGGAGAAAGGAGGGCAAGAAAATTCTTCAGAAACCCCTACAACATTGGAAAATGCTGAGTAGGGACAACACAGCGTAGAGGGCTGGCAGCCAGGACACCACTCACTCATCACACACTCTTTTAGGAATTTGGACAAGAACTCTAATCCCATTGCAGAAATCTCTAATGTAATTTGCTTTGAAACATTATTATGGTACTTTGAACAATTAAAAAAACCACTCAAAACTACAATTCCCGTTGGAACTCCAGTGTCCTTCTCTGTAAAACAGGGTAATAATATCTACCTTCCTGGGTATTGTGAGGATGAAACAAGAGCATCCTTGACAATCCCTCCCTGAAACATCTGTGGAATCCATCCCCACCTTCTCTACTGCAGCTGCAGCTTGCCTAGTCCAGGTTCTCATTACCAGTGACCTGGATGACTACAATTGCTTCCTCCTAAGTCTTCCAACCTTCATTCCCCCCCCCTTCCAATCCATCCTCCTTCACATCACTGCCACATTTATCTTTCTTACATATAGATCTCTCTGGTCATATCTCTTCTCTGTTCAAGAATCTTCAGTGGCTCCCTACTACCCATTGAGTAGTCTGGCTATCCACCTCCAGAGAGAGATTTGATGAACTCTGAGTGCAGATTGAGGCATGTTTTTTCAGTTTCTTTATTTTTTATTGCTTTTTTTTGCAACATGTTTTGTATGACTTCACATGTATAATGGGTATTCTATTGCTTGTCTTCTCAATTGGTGGGAGAAGGAGAGAATTTGGAACTAAAAAAATGCTAAAAATTGTTGTTCAGTAGTTTTTCAGGTGTGTGACCCCATTTGGGGTTTTCTTGGCAGAGATACTGGAGTGGTTTGTCATTTCCTTCTCCAGCTCATTTTACAGATGAGGAAGCTGAGGCATACAGGGTTAGGTGACTTGTCTAGGGTCACACAGCTACCAAATGTTTCGAGGCTAGGTTTGAACTCAGGAAGATGAGTCTTATATTAAAAATCAACCAATAGTACAGAAAAGGGAATCTAAAAAAAGAGAAAAAAACATTTAGAGAAGTAAAACCCTTTCCCCCACTCTCTCCTAAAAAAAAAAAAATCCTTAGCCTGGTATCTGAGGGGCTCTACCTCCATGTCCCAACCTTCCAGCCTTATCTCATATCATACCTCTTTGTGCACTCCACAGTTAGACCAACCAAACTGGTGTTTATCTCTGTACTATGTTCTATGCTCCCTTGTTTCTGTGCTTTTGGGAACGGGCCATTCCCTGTGCCTGGAAATGCCCTTTTATCCATCTCAAATGCTACTTCTAACAGGAAGACTTGCCAGATACCCTAACAATCTTCCTTTTTGGAACTCCCAGAGCACTTTGTCTTGTAACCCTCAGATTCATGGTTTTAGATCCAGAAGGGACCTTAGAAGTCAGAACACTGAGGACCAGAGATGTGACTCGCCCAAAGCTATACTAAAATATATTTACGTAATAGTGTATATATTAATTATTTCTTTCAGTCTCATTCCCTACCTAGACTTCAAGCTCTCTGAGGACAAGGACAGAGTCTTAGCTAAACTTTGTATCACTCGAAGTAATTTGTATCACTCAATTTTTTAATCACTGAATTAACACAGTGCTTGGCATTCAATAAGCACTTAGTATGTTTGCTGAATAACTGATCTGTAGAATGAATCAGCTACTAAATCTGTGGGGCATGACCTAGGTTGGCATCATCAGAATTCTCCAGAATTCTCTTGGCTGCCACCTCAACCAAGGCTTTAACACTGGTCTAACCACCAATGCCCTGAAAGGGATTTCTGCTCTTGGGCATCCTTTTTCTGACTGGCAACCATAGTGGCACTGAAAGTCCTGTCCATACTTCCCCTTGTCCCCTCCTCTTAGGCCACCTCTTCCACAACCTGGCCTCCTGGCAAATGCCCATTTTCCCCCCATTACCCCCGCCTGCAATCTAGAATCATGGTCAAATCAATTCTGCCATTGTTCCTGGATGGGATATGTCTATTTACTTCCCTTTGTCTCAACTTACCATTTCTGTAATTTCCCAGACCAAAATGTCCCTTCCCCTGGCCACCACTCTTCTATATTTGTTGTTTCTCTCATTAGAATGTAAGCTCATTGAAGTCTTTGCGTAGCATGCTCAGAGCTTAACATAGTGCTTGGCATGTAGTAGGCTCTTTTGTTTTTAACACAGTATTTTATTTTTTTTCCCCAATTACACGTAAAGACAATTTTAAACACTCATCTAAAAATTGTTTTGAGTTCCAAATTTTCTCCCTCCCTCCCTAAGATGGTAAGCAATTTTATAAAGGTTATATATGTGTAATCCTGTAAAACATATTTCTATGTTAGTCATATTGTGAAAGAAGAAGCAGACTCGAAGGAAAAAAAATATGAAAAAAATAAAGAAAGTGAAAAATAGTCTGCTTTGATCTGCGTTCAGACTCCGGGAGTTCTTTCTCTGGAGGCAGATAGCATTTTTCATCATTGCATTGGATCATTGTATTGCTGAGAAAAGCTAACTCCTTCACAGCTGATCGTCGTGCAATATCGCTATTACGGCATGAAACATTCTCCCGGTTCTGCTCACTTCACTTTGCATCAGTTTGTATACGTCTTTCCGGGTTTTTCACATAACAGGCACTTAATAAGTGTTTTTCCCTCCCTTTTATTCTGAATTGTCTTTGATTCCTTAAAGTTTCTACACAACATCTTACCCTAGCTCAGAAGCTCAAAACTCATTTTACCCACATGTACTTTGACGCTGGCTGCTGATGCTCCTCAATCAAGAAACTGAATACAAGTCATTGGGCCCTGCTGGCCACTTTTTTTTTTCCACTACTGGGCTAGTAGCTTATCTACAAGGATGTATGATGACCTGGCTGGTATGAGTTGTTCCCTGAGTAGAATCCTCCTAGGCCCTGAGACAGAACTCTGCTGTCAGGCTCTGGGTATAGACTAGGGTCAGATGCTATCTTTGCCCTGGTCCCTATGCGATGACCACCAGCTCAATATTCTTTCCTCTGACCTTCCTTCGAGATCTGCAGTTTGGCTGAAACGAGCTCATTAGGAAGCCTGACCAATCCAGTGTGATCACTTGGTCTCATATCCTGCCTGGCATCACTCCTGCTCCCTCCCCCCTGCCCTAGTTTGAATGGCTACAGAGCCTGACCTTCAGCCCCAGATGGAAGGTAGGAAGGCTACCAAGTCAAGGAGGCCTGAGGGTACTGGGGGTGGGTAGAACACAAGGTCAGCAAAAGAGAGGGAAGGGTCAGGGCTGGGTGGTAAGCTCACCATACAGTTGCCAGATGCGGACTTTGTCCTCGTAGGGCAGGTCATATTTCAGGGGGTCACCCACAGGACCCTGATAATAGGGTCTCATGATGGACTGTATGGCTGAGATGTGGGTGAGCCCAATGGCGTGGCCAAACTCATGGACAGCCACAGCAAAGAGATCCGTCCCATGAGCATCTGAGGAAACACAACAATACCTGTTAGGTCTCAGACCAGATCAGAATGGGGCCGAGGGGTCCCTGGTAGCCAGGTCATCTGTTCCAAGCACAGGATTTGGGGTTATTTCTAGATGCACATGCAAGCAAGAGCCTTAGAGCTTAGCACAGAGTCTGGCATGTAATGCATACTTAACAAATGTTTATTGATGGATTGATTGCAGAGATCCAAGGGACTCCTTGGGATGTACCTTCAACTTCTCCAGCCTGAGTCTTGATTGTCCAGAGAATACTACAGGACTCCGGTCTTGGAACGCTTGCAAGGTTCCTTCTCCTATCAGTCCTCCCACAGACCCTGCCCACCATTGATCCTATCAATATGTCTACTTCCCAACAGTACATTCTAAGGGGCCCTGGGCCTCTCTGCTGGCCCATTCGCTGTACTCTCATAAGGACTGCCAGGTCTTTCTTCGGCCTTGTACCTGAAGTCTCCTCTATGTATTGTCTCCCCAGTAAGAACGTGAACTCTTTGAAATCAGGGATTGTTTAACTTTCTATTTATATTTCCAGTGCTCATGTGCAGTGTATGACACATCTCAAGTGCTTAAAAATACATTTTTCAATTCCGTTCTGTGCCTGTGTGAACATGGATGTGCAGAGGTGTGTGAGAAAATATGGGCATATCTTAAATTTGTAGGCGGATGTGTGTCTGGCAAAAGGCAGGAGAAAGGAAGGGAAGGAGGTTGAATGGGGCCATTGTGAACTTCCTTAGGCAAGTGGGGCAAGTGTGAGACCGTGGGGTCAACACACAGTCCCAGCACTATAGTGCCAACATGGGCTTTCTTAGGCCTCGTGGAGTTAGTGTGGATTCCTCAGGGCTATGAGGGATCAGTGTGGCCCCCTCTATATGAGTACACGAGGTTGATTTGGGATCCCTGAGCTATGTAGGGTCTTCCCAGGGGTTGCTCCCCACCTGAAGATCGGAAAGTCCAGGCCTCATCATCATCAAAGTGGGTGTCTCCAGCAGTGTGGTGGTCTCCGGGAAAGAAGGCATGGGCCACGGTGCCCCCAGGGCCATCAAAGGGGTAGCCATCATTGTGATTTGCCTTGGGGAAGTCGATCTGGATGTCAGCGTTGCTACCTGCTACCTCATGGAAGTTGAGCGGTGTAATGTCACTCCACACCTTTAGGGCGTAGTACATGAGTGCACGGACTGTGTCCCGACCCAGTGAGGAATCCCGTGGGAAAGTGCGGACCCTATTAGAGAGCAGAGAATGGCAAAGCCTGAGTATACCTGGCCTGGTCTGAGGCTGTCTTCACTCTCATACAAGTCAGAGGGCCTAAATTTTCAGCACAGGAGCTTCATTCCCTTGGGGCATAATCATTGTTCTCTTCCTGGCTTTGCACCTCACAGTAGGGACCATATTACCTCCTCCCTCTTGCTATCTCCTTCCCTACATCAGGAATGGAATGTGGAGAATTTTAACTATCCCTTAATGGGAAGGGGCTATCCCAGGAGGTAGTGGGCTCCCCATCACTGGAAGCCCTGGGTTCAAATCTTGATTCAGATATATACTAGTGACCTTGGGCAAGTCACTTTAAAAAAAAAAACAAACCTCGTTGTACCTCAGTTTCCTTACCTATAAAATGGAGGAAGGGGCTGAGCTCAATGGTCTTTGAGATCTTACAGCTCTGAAATTTATCATTTATTCATGAATTCATGTTCAACCACAGGTTGGACTAGATGGCTTTTCCGGGCCCTTCTCAATTGTAAGACTGTGACATCCTAGTTGTCTTTAAATATTTAGAGACCACAGATCCCATGGGGCAGCCAGGTGGTACGGTGGATAGAGCACCTGGGCCTGGAGTCAGGAAAACCTGAGTTCAAATCTGGCTTCAGACATCTAGCTGTGTGACAAGTCACTTCACCCTCAATTTTCACATCTATAAAATGAGCCAGAGAAGAAAACGGCAAACCAGTCTAGTATCCCCTCCAAGAAAACCCCAAATGGGGTCATAAAGAGTCAGACACAACTTAACGACAACAAAAGATTTAGAGCAAGATGGGACTTTGGATGTCATCCATAGTCCAAACCCACTTGAGGAAACAGAGGCCCAGAGAAGTATGATGACTTGCCCATAGTCAAATTAGTAGTAACAGGCAGAGGGAGGATTCAAACTCAGGTCCTCTGACTCCAAATCAAGGGCTATTTCTACTATACCATGTTGCCTCATGAAGATGAAGAATCAGACTTGTACCGTGGACAGAACGAGGGGTAATAGGAAGAAACTTCAGATGTAAGGAAACACTTTCCGACACTTGGAGCTGATCCCAAGCAGAAAGGGCTGGAGGAAGTGCATTCCCATTCCCTGGAAGTCTTCCAGCAGAGGCTGGATGACCTCTCATAAGGCAAGGTGATGGAAGGGATTCAGACTCAAGTGTGGTTTGTCCTGGTCACTGCCTGAGGGGCCTTCCAGCTCTGAGATGATGTGATTCTGGGACAGAGAAGTCTCCACATGCCATAAATGCCCCTGTGAGTGCCCTGTAAATGCCCTCATAAATGCCCTCGTAAATGCCCCCCAAAGTTTAGTTCTCCTCTCATAGAGGTGAGCATGTGTGCAAAGAGGGTATCAGGGAATCAGACTATTCAGGGGGAGCAGAAGAGGACCCTGGAGAAACTTGGTCAGTTAGGTTCAAGAGAAAGATGATTTCTTTTGATTTTCTATGATCAAAATGATCCATTTGACATTTTCTAATGCTCTCTCTATATTGTTTGGTCCTAAATCCTTTCCCAACCTATATCAGATTGTCTCAGGGAAGGGACAGGGGAGGGATAGAATTTGGAACTCAAAACTTAAAAAAAAGTTAGAAATCGTCTTAACATATAATTGGGGAAAAGATCAAATATCATTTAAAAAATAAAAAAGAGAAAGACGATTTCTAAAGTTCCTTGCATTTGTAATCATCTATAAATCTATGAAATCCATATTTCTTGTTAGTCTAGGTATGAGCGCCTCAGGAAGATAATGACAGGACTTGCATTTGACTTTGACTTGAATAAGGGAGGGCTGTGCAAGGTCACCAACCTCACTTTCTCCTCTGGAGCCATCTGGGTCCAGTGTCCTGATCTTCACCAGAACGACTGGAGATGACCCAGGATACAGTGGGAGACCCTGGCCCTTTTAGGCTAGTCTGGGTACGAGCACAAGTTGGAGTGAGTGATATCCTGAGTCTGTGACTACGGCTTCATGGGGTTGTTCATTTAGTCTACTTTCACCCAGGGGCTAAGGGGCAGAGGTAGATTTTAATCCAGGTTCCCAGACTCCAAATTCAATGTTCTTTCCATTATAAACTATGCTTTTTGGGCAATGAAAGAGAATCTATTCCCCCTCTAATGAGGGGAACCTTTAACTTCTGAGGCAGAACATTCCACTGGGTTGTAACAATCGGTGGCCCAATGACTCCAATTCCTCTGTCTTCCCGGTCCAAAACGCTCCCTTTTGGCTCTCTGAGGGCAGGGACTGTCTCACTTGCTTCTTTGTCTGCTTAGTGCCTAGTACAGTGTCTGATACATAGTGTGTTTAATAAATGCCTATTCATTCATTCTCTTCCTAATAGGATCGTAGGTTTAGAATTGTAAGGGACATTTGATCAATTCAATACCCTTCATTTTATAGTTGAGGAAATTGGAGGCTAGAGAGGTTAGTTGATTCTCCCCAGGTCACACAGGTAGTAAATGGCAGAGTCAGGATTTGAACTCAGGTCCAGCCCTCTTTCTATTGAACCAAAGAGCCTGAGTTTCCATGGTCTTGCGCACTGGCTGTGGCTTTTTTCTATCTTGGGAAAGGGCTAAGAAGATTTTAGAGCTGGAAGGGACCATAAAGATCATTCTAGTCCAACTCTCCCATTGTACAGATGAAGAAACTGAGACCATCAGAAAGCAAGTTAGTGGCACACTTGGGACCTGAACTTAAATCCAATGCTATGCTTACTGCCCCAGACTCCCTCCACGGAGAAGGCCTCCCTTGATCCGGGCGGCGGTCAGGTTCACATTCTATCAGAGGCCCCTTTCCCCTTCAGGGGCTGAGTCTCCTCCAGGTGGGAAGAGAATCAGGCCTGGCCTTAATAAGCTGCTTCCTGACACCTTTGGATGACTGCCTGCTCTATCCTTCCTCTGGCTCTCACTCAAAGTATCCCATTTCCAGATTAATTTAATGCAGCTTCACCTAATGAATGTGTTGGCTTCTAAGGGTCTCAGCCAGGTCTGTGTAGTCATCATTTGGCAGATACCGTGGGAGGGCTGTGGCCTGAGGGAGCCCAGGCTGGGAAGCCAGGAATCTTCAAAGGTCTGAGGCCTGAGGAGACACTCAGACGAAAAGGGTCTCGAGGAGCTGCTTTGAGCCTCAAGACTGGCTAACCCATAGAGGGCTGTGGGATGGTGCACTGGGTCCTAAGGGAGGAGGCAAGGGGGTCTAAGTGGTGAGGGCTGAGTTGAGTTTATTGGAGGCCAGGCTAGGCCTGTCTTCCATGAAAGGGCTGCAGAGGAGGGGGCAGTTGGAGAACATTTGGATTCTTCCTTCCCTTCCCCCTTTCTATCCCCACTTCCCCCAGCTGAAATCCACCCAATCTGTATTAGCTTCTTCCTGTCCCAAGTCACCAAAGGAAAAAACTAGGTCCAAATTCTCCAAGGCAAATTTCACCTGCCCGAAATGCCTCCTAATCAGTTACTATAATCATAAGGAGCCGTCCCTACACACACACACACACACACACACACACACACACAAACACACACACGTACACATACACACACACCCCACTCAGTCACTCACTCAACCAACCAACATTTATTAAGCCACCTTCTATGCAGAAATCATTATGCAAGGTATATTTGGGTTGCCGGGGAGATACAGTTTAGATGAGATGGAATCCTTGCCCGGAGGGAAAAGGAATGATACAAAAACAGACCCCAAATCCTAGAGTCTTAGTGTTGGAAGAGCTGTTGATCAATACATATCGATTAATCTGTTGCCAAGTGACTTCCTCTGGGCCGGGCCCTGGTACCAGGGGATGGTGATATGAAGGCAAAGCTGAAATAGTCCTCGACCTCAAGAATCTTGTCTATATTGTACCTCCCATGTATTCATTACTCAGCCTTTGCCTGAAAGCCTCTAACGATAGTAGTAGGCACTTAGGTGGTTCAGGGGATAGAGCCCTGGCCCTGGAGTTAGGAAGACCTGAGTTCAAATGTGACCTCAGATACAACTTAGTAGTGTGACATGGGTAAGTCATTTAATTTCTGTTTGTGTTAGTTTTCTCATTTGTGAAATGGGGGTAATGATAGCAGCACCTGCCTCTCAGAGTTGTTCAAACTTCATTTGCAAAATGCAGGTGATAACAGCAGCATTGACCTCTCAGGGCTGTTGTGAAGATGAAATAAGATCATATCTACAATTTGTGGTTGTTGTTGCATTGTATCCAACTCTCTGTGATCCCATTTGGGGTTTTCTTGGCAAAGACATTAGAGCGGTTTGCCATTTCCTTCTCCGGCTCAATTTACAGATGAGGAAACTGAGGCAAACAGGGTTAAGTGACTTGCCCAGGGTCACCCAGCTAGTGTCTGAGGCCAGCTTTGAGCTCAGGTTCTTCTGACTCCAGGCCCAGCTTTCTATGCACTGAGGCATCTAGTTGCTCTTAATATTTCCAAAGTGCTTCGTAAACCTTCAAGTGTTACATAAATGCTAGTTATTAATAAGAAGGAACTCTGAGGCTGTTCCTTCCACTTTGGGTAGCTCTTACCATTAGGAAGAACCAACATCAAGCCTAAATTTGGTTCTGGGTCCCTTCCCTTCCTCCTCGTTCCTAATCTTGCCCTCTGTAGTCAACCAGAACAGGCCTGAGCCTTCCTCCATGTGACAGCTTTCAAATCTTTGAAGACAGATATCAACCCCACTCTCTCCACCCCTGCCCCACTTATCTTTTCAGCAGGAATCATTGAATAATAATATTACATAATAATTAAAATAAACTTGTTAAGGGTACACTATGAACCAGGCACAGTGGTAGCAGTAAGCTGTTGGTGAGTCAGTCCCTGCCCTCAAGAAGCTTACACTCTAATGGGGAATAGAGACAGGCATTATATACAATAAGATCATCTATTCAGAGCTGGAAGAGATTCCAAAGGCCATCTAGTCCAGCCCCCTTATTTTACAGGCAAAGAAACTGAGACCCAAGGTCAATTTGAACCTAGAACCTCAGATTCCAGAATTAGCTTTCTCTCCACTGTACTACAGAAAAGAATTAGGAGAGGATATCTGTAAAGTCAAGGGGGAGAGAATATTTGGTAGGAGTGAGTGGTCAACAGGGCCCCAAATTGCAGAGAGATCAAGGAGGATAAAGACTAAAAAAACCAAAACAAAATGTTGGAATTGTTGGTTGGGTTATCAGTGACCTTTGAGAGACCAGTTTTGTTCTGAAATGGATTGAGTAGAAAGTAGGTAATGAGGAAGAGGAGGCATCAGGTGTAGACAACCTTTCCAAAAGTTTTGTGAGTGAGGGGAATGAAGAGATCTGAGGTGTTAATTGAATGGGATCAAGGGAAGGCTTTTCAATTTTTATTTATTTTTGGAGGGGGGGAAGGCAGGGCAATTGGGGGGTAAGTGACTTAGCCAAGGTCACACAGTTAGTATGTTGAATATCTGAGACTGGATTTGAACTCAGGTCCTCCTGACTCCAGTGCCCTACTCACTGTGCCACTTAGCTGCCCCGGCTTTTTTTTTTTTTTAAGAATTGGAGAAACCTCAGCATGTTTGTAGGCAGAAGGGAAAGAGCCAGTGGAGAGACTGAACATGGCTGAAGGACAACGGCTGATTGATGCGTCCTGAAAGAGGAAGGAGGGAGGGAGATCGAGGTTACAAGGCAGAGAGATCAGTCTTAGTGACTGGAAGGAAAGAAGGAAGAGAGAAGGGTTGATGACGTGAAAAGGTTTGATGGATGGAAGAAGAGGGTTGGGGGAGATGGTTAACTTAGGGCGAGTCTGGGACAACTGTTGTAAGGGCTTGGGGTGGAGGGCTTGAAGAAAGAGACGGTTGGACAGACACACCCAGAGAAACACAGATAGTGACACAGATCACACATGCCCACAGAGACACACGTATGTGAGGACGTGACTTAGAAAGATGGACACGTACCCATCGAGACACGCACATGTGGAGACACAGATAATGACGATGATGATGATGGTGGGTGACAATTAACATTTATATACCACCTACTATGTGCCAGGAACATTCTATAGATATTATCTTATTTGGTCTTTACAACGACCATGAGAGGAAGGAGCTATTATTATTCCTTAATATTGATGAGGAAACGGAATCAAACAAAGGTTAAATGACTTGCCCAGGGTCACCAGGGTCTGAGGCTGGATTTGAACTCAAGTCTTCCTGATCCTAGATGTAGTGCTCTAACCATCGCACCATCTAGTTGCCAGAAGATACATACCCACAGAGAAACACAAATACCTCCAGCCCTGAGATGTGAGTGGCCCTGGAGGGCAGTGGGGATCATGAATGACTATACTTACCGCCACCCATGTCACCCTGCTGGGGCTTAGACCCCCTTCCTTGGGGAGGGCCTGCCGTCAGGACGCACATACCTCCAGGACAGATTTCGCTTGTTCCATTTGGTTAGGGCAGGGGTGTTCCGCTTTCTCCGGGCCCCAGGTATAGCCAGGTCTGGCAGTGAGCAGCGTGGTGTCTTCATCAGCTGTAGGGTGGCCTCATCTATGTGGAAGGCAGTGGGGAGGGGAGCTCAGGGGTCAGGAGCCCAGGCAGTTCCTCAGTCCCCCAGCTGCCTCTTTCAACCCCATGTGGGCTTGGGGGTCCTTTCCCCATCCTCTGGGCTCATGCAGCCTTTCCCCTCCCCTGAGCACCCTCCTTCTTTCCTGGAAGAGATTCCAACATTCCGGCTCTTCCCCTTGTAATCTGGGGTTGATGTGTCTATGTGGCGCATAGGGTCTGAACCAGCCCCGAGGACAGGGTTCTGGTCTGCATACTGACAGTCCTGTGCCCGGGGCCACAGTGTGTTAGCCTAACGCATCCTTGTGAGCTTCATCAGCCCTGTCTGGTTGGCCTGCAGTAGGAAACTCTCAAGGGGCCTTGGGGATCCCCCAGGCCAGTTCCCTCATTTTATAGGGGAGGCCCTAAAAACGGACTTGCTCAGGGTCGCACAGGCCAGAAGTGGCAGAGCTGGAATTCGAACCCTGGCTTTTTGAATGAAAAGAAAACAAACGCTTCTAGAGTGCTTCCAAGTTTGCAAATCGATGGATTCTTATTACTTTCAGAAAGGTTCTCTAGGCATTTTAAAGGAGAAACTGGGGCCCAAGAGGTCAAATGATTTGCCCATGGTCACCTAGAAAGTCAGTGGTGGGATTTGAACCCAGATCTTCTTCACTCCAGGGTCAAGCCTTCTGTCCACTATGTCAAGTTGCTTCCCCTAGACTCAATGCCCTTCCATACCCACCCCTCAGGAGTAGCTCATGGAAAGCAGGGCTCCTAGCACTGAAGGCTGACTGCCCCTTTGTCCATATCTCTGTCCCCCGTCTCTCTCTAGCTCCCTGCCCCGCCACTTCCTCGAATCACCCCAGATTTCTGGGGAAGGTCAAAGCCAGGCAGGGCTTGGAGGTCATTCTGCGCACTCAGGGCAATCATTTCCTAAAGGTCTATGGCAAGAGAATATTAACAAAGCCCGCTGGAATGCAACTTTTAAAGCAAATTAATTAAAAGATACAATTTACAAGGAGCACGGTAATGAACATTTTCCTTCCTCATCTTTGCCAAACCCCACCAGCAAACCAGGAGGCAGTGAACCATGGCTGAGGCTGTTCCTCCTGGAGCTTAGGAGAAGTTTGGAAGGAAAAGAAAGAGATTTAATTAGGAATCCGCTGGGCTCCCAGATCCAGGCTTGGGGTGGGGCCAGGCATCCAGATCTGTGCCATAGGAACAGAGATCCTAGACTGACAGCTAGAAGGGGCCTCAAAGACCATCTAGTCCAATCCCTTTATTTCACAGAGGGAAACTGAGGCTCATAAGAATCACAGAATCATAATAGCAAATGGTTAGTGTTTATATAGTGCTTTTAGGGGCAACTAGGTGGCGCAGTGAGTAGAGCACCGGCCCTGGAGTCAGGAGGACCCGAGATCAAATGTGACTAGATGCTTGACACGTTTACTAGCTGTGTGACCTTGGGCCAGTCACGTAACCCCAATTACCTTGCCTTCCCCCCTCCAAAAAGAAATATATAATACTTTTAGGCTTGCAAAGTGTTTTGCTAATTATAATCTCATTTTATCTTAGTAACAACCCTGGGTGGTAGGTGCTATTATTATCCCCATTTTATAGTTGAGAAAACTAAGGCAGACAGAAGTTAAGTGACTTACCCAGGGTCACACAACTAATTAGTAAGTGTCTGAGGCTGGATTTGAACCTAGGACATCCTGAGTATGGGCCCAGATCAATATTCACTTCACCACCTGGCTACATCATAAATTAGAAGGGACCTGAGGTCACTGAGTCCAGTCCTCATTTACAGAGAGTGAAACTGAGGCGTAAGGGCTGCTGGGTGACCCAGTGGATAGGGCACCAGCCCTAGAGTCAGGAGGAACTTAGTTCAAATCCGGCCTCAGACACTAGCTGGGCGACCTTGGGTAAGTCACTCAACCCCAATAGCACACCTACCCCCCCACCCTGGCAAAAAAAATTCAAGGCTCATAGAGGTCATAGGAATATAGATTTAAAGTTGGAAGGGACCTCAGAGGTCATCTAGACCAGGTGCTTCCTTTTTCTTTTATAGAGGAAGACATCAAGGGGAAATGACTTGAACAAGGTAATACAGGACTAAGGAAAGGGGGCTGGCCTGGGGCACAGGATGGAGTGGGACTATCAGTGGCATGCAACACGGGATATTAGAGAGAGCCATGGGCTGGGAAACTAGAAGCCTGTCTCTAGTACTGTCTCTGCTGCCCATCAGTGGCAGTGGGCCAGTCATATAACTTCTCAGACCCTCAGTTACCTCATCTGTCAAATGGGTATAGGAATACTCAACATGACCTCTCTCACAGGGTTGCTGTGAGAAAAAAGGATTTCTCAGGCCTTAAGGTAAGCTGTCATTTTTGTTTTATTATTTTCACTTGTATGGCTGGCTTCATTGTTATTCAAGGACCTTCCTTTTCTCTTAGAGGAAAGCAGACTCAGCATTTACCTGGAGAAATGATTTTGATGGTTCCCCCAGACAAAGAGCCATTCTGCTATGTGGGCAGGAATTGGCCAGGGGAGCTATTGGGTTGTTGTAAGTACCTCAATTACAGGCCTGTCTCCCTGCAGCCAGCAAATCCAAAGCTTCCTATTGTCAAGGCAGGTCAAGAAATGCTGGAGCTGGTGGGCCATCCTTGAGAAACAGCGGAAATCATTTTTGATTTCGTGTCAGGAGAGACTTGAGTTTGAATCCTGGCTTTGGCACTTACTTATGAGCTAGCTATGTGACCCTAGGCTATGTGACTACTGGACTTCTCTGAACTTTGTTCACTCACGTATTTCAGTCTTTTTTCTTTTTTTCCTGTTGTGTCTGACTCTTTGTGACCCCATTTGGGGTTTTCTTGGCAGAGATACTGAAATGATTTGACATTTTTTTTTTCTCCAGCTCATTTTACAGATGAGGAAACTGAGACACAAAGGGTTAAGTGACTTGCCCAGGGTCACACAGCTAGGAAGTGTCTGAGGCCAGATTTGAATTTAGGAAGATGAGTCTTCCTGACTCCAGGCAGGGCGCTTTATCCACTATGGTGCTACCTATCTATATGGTGCCACTCATCTACAGGGTGTCCCTAAAATCCGGACACATAGGCAAAAATGCAGATTTTGAAATATTTGGAATATTAACAGACCTTAGCCCCCTTGACTTCTTTTTCTGGGGTGTGCTAAAGGAGAAGGTGTACTCAATGAAAATCACAGATGCAACGCACTTGATTGAATGCATAAAGAACGAACGTGCTAAAATTGACGGCAATGTGGAGTTACTGCATCGAGTTCCTGTGAAACTTGCAAAGCGCATCAAGCTTTGCATCCCAAATGATGGAAATCATATTGAAGATGTCATTTATTAATATTCCAATGAAATAAAATGTTGGTGAAAATTTTATTCATTTCATTTCTTGGGACACCTTGTATAAAGTGACAATAAAAATAATACCAGTAGTATTGTATCAGTAATTCCAGTAATAGCTCACGTGGCGGTGGTGAAGCTGGATGAGATGATAATATATGCACTATATGGACATCAGTGATTTTTATTCCATCAGTGCATGCACTCACTGCCCTGCCAGGAAGGAGGGAAGGGGAAGTCCCAGCCTCAGGGTGAAGCCTCTAGCCTTGGTCCAAAGACGGCTGAAGTGAGGCGAGTAAAGCCAGTGTGGAAGACAGGCTCCAGATGAAGGACGACACCTTATTTCAAGCTAATAAAGTTGTCAGACTCCTGGTGAGCAGAGAGCCTTGGAGAAAATCAATGAGTCCCTGAGGACATTCAGAGAGGAGAGAACATCCCTATCTATAAAGACAGGCTTCACCTAGAAGTATATCTCTATATCTGTCGATATTTCTTTACTTAGATAGAGATGAGCAAGTCATTGATAGAGTTGTAGGATGGATTTATAGAGCCTTTGAATGGGCAAGGACCTTAAAGGTCATTTAGTTCAATCCTCTCACTTTACAGATGGGGAAACTGAGCCCCGAAGGGGGAAGGGACATTCTTAAGTTCTCAGAGAATTGAGTGGTTTGTGTCCCTCTCTCCCTCTCTTCTTCTATATCTTCCTCATGACATCCCTTTAAATCCTAGAAGGTGGTACCCCCAATCTTCTCCAGGAACCTAATTCCTTCAGCCAGTTCTGGTATGGAATGATCTCCTCTGGAAGAAGGCAGGAATGCTAGAACTGTGTCGAAATATCAACTTTAAGGTCAGAGGCAACTAGGTTGAGTAGTGAATAGAGGAGTGGGCTTGGAATCAGGAAGAACTGAGTTCAAATCCTGCATTGGTATGTGCTGGGCTCTTGGCTATTCCACAAACAAGGTACTCCATCTCTTGATTCTGGACATTCTCTTTGGCTTCCCCAATGTCTAGATGCTTTCCTTCCTCTGCTTTGCCTACTGACCTCACTGGATTCCTGTAAGTCTCAACTGAAATCCCATACTCTAGGGAAGCATTCCCCAACTCTTCTTATTTATTTCCTACTTACCCTATACATACATACATATATATGTATACATATATATATATATACATATATATATATATACAAAACTTGCTTGTACATATTTGTTTGCATGTTGTCTCCCCCATTAGATTGTAAGCTTTTTGAGGGCAGGCACTGTCTTTTGGCTCTTTTTGTATCCCCAGTGCTTAGCTTAGCACAGTGCCTGGCACATAATAGGTACTTAATAAGTGTTTATTGATTGATCACAGCAAAACTGAAAATATTAAGAAATAATATTTTCTCTAAAATTCTTTCCAGACTCTTGGGAAAGGTGTGTGATAAGTCAGGACATAAAGGGAAAAAGACCCTTCATTAGGGGAATGGATAAAGGAGAATAACCAAATTTAATCTTTGTTTGGTTCACACCATGGCCTCCCCATACGCCCAAAGTGCTCAGGGGTGCCCTTCTCCACTGAGGAAAGGTTAAGATAGTGGTGGAAGGAAGGAGGTCCCTTTGTTTCACTCCAGGGTAAGAGGAATGGTCCAGGACTTGGTTGCTCAATTCTGGAATGTTAACCCCAACTATATTTTAAGATATCTTTTCCTCATTCAAGATCCTTATAGATGTTACCTGAAATCTTGGGGCAGAGAAAATAATATCAGAGGGCATGGATGTATCTTCTTCCAAGCTCACAATGACTTGAATATAAATGAATGGTAAATGAAATGAATGGGCAGCTAGATGGTGCAGTGGATAGAGTGCCAAGCCTGGAGCCAGAAAGATCTGAGCTCAAATCTGGTCTCAGACACTTACTAGCTGTGTGACCCTGGGCAAGTCATTTAACCCTGTTTGCCTCAGTTTCCTCATCTGTAAAATGAGCTGGAGAAGGAGATGGCAAACTACTCCAGTATCTTTGCCAAGAAAACCCCAAATGGGGTCATGAAGAGTCAGACCCAACAACAAAGACTGACCAACAACACTAAGCAAGGTCCTTAAGGAGTGTAACCCAAGAGAGTACACATTTGGCTACACTACACTCTTCTTGTTTACTGTATTTCACTCAGATTTTATGTCTAAAAACTACTGCGTGTTTGTTTGGTTCAATCGCAGTGATAGTCTATGAATTCAGTGAACTCTTTTTTTTTTAAATTTTGCTAGGTTTTTGTTGTTCAGTCATGTTCAACTCTCTGTGACCCCATTTGGGGTTTTCTTGGCAGAGATACTGGAGTGGTTTGTCATTTCCTTCTCCAGCTCATTTTACAGATGAGGAAACTGAGGCAAACAGGGTGAAGTGACTTGTCCAGGGTCACACAGCCAGTACGTGTCTGAGGCAAGATTTAAACTCAGGGAGATGAGTTTTATTGACTCCAGACTTGGCACTCTATCCACTTCGACACTGCGCTTCCCTTATTTTGCTAGGTAGCAACAGCCATTTATTTTTCACTAATTGGGACACTTTTCTGAAGATAGATTTTTCAGAAACACCCATATCATAAAGGAGTGGGTTTATGTTTTATTGTGGTGCAACGGCAACTTCGGGGTTGAATTTACTTGATTGGACTAGAAATTGCATTGTTATGGAACTAGAAAGAATCTTATATGTGTAAAAATGCTAATAGTCTTATGCTGAAAAGTAATATTTTAAGTATGTGAAGGTGTGATCCTTCGTGATGTTACTTATAGAGAAACAGATGTGCATATACACATAAATATCTTTGGAAGTAACGAAGGGAATATAGTACTTTACATTCTTTATTGCATCATACTTTTAAAGTATTCAATATATTCCTGTTTATTTTTCTCTCTGTTCTGTGTTTTAGACAGAAGTGTTTCAAAAATAACCGAATGTATAAAATAATAGTAAATGCCCTTCATGGTGTGATGCTGCATTGTCTATAAAACTGGGTATGTATTAAATTTTGTTTGTCTCAGGAAAAAAATTAAAAACACCTCATCATGATTCTTAGAAGCTTTGCCAATGGGGCACGAGCCCTGGGCCTGGCAGGCCCTCACAAACCGGAAAGGCTTCCAGCCTGGTCTGAGAACCAGCCTGGCTAAGGGCAGAGGGCTCCGCACCAAAGGCTGCCTGCCAAGAACTGATTTTTTTTTTTGTGATGGTTGCTTACAAAAAAATAAGGCTGGGAGAAGTTGAGAGCTTCCTCCACTGGAGGAATCGCCTGCATTGCTGAAATCTTTCTTGGGAGCCTGGATCTGAAGGTGGAAGGGAGCTCAGAGTTTACCTAGGTCAATTCCCTTATGTTATAGATGAAGAAACTGGATAGATAAAATGGTAAATTAAATGAACGGGCAGTGTGTAGAGTACAAAGCCTGGAGTCAGAAAAACCTGAGCTCAAATCTGATCTTAGACATTTACTAGCTGTGTGACCCTGGGCAAGTCACTTAACCCTGTTTGCCTTAGTTTCCTCATTTGCAAAATGAGCTGGAGAAGGAAATGGCAAACCACTGCCTGGAAAATGAAGTATCTTTTCTGATGTCATATAGGCAGTAAGTGACAGAGACAGGATTTGAACCCAGGTCCTATGACTCCAAAGCCAGTGTTTAGAGTGTATCAAACTGCCTCAGTGGAGTGTGTGCTTCTGTGGTGTTAAAGAAATACAGGCAGGTTGTGATATATTACATGTACAGTTTCACACCCAGGGTGTTAATGTGTCTGTAGCTGGAATCTCCATCTCTACAGGGGGGGCGGCTGCAGGGGTGCAGAAGGGGGCATTGAGGCAGGGGCCAGGAGCTTGGCAAGGGGTGGAGTTAAAAGCCCAGGACCTTGCCTTGTTTGCAGTGCACCTGAGAGAAAGGAAGACTCTTTCTTGCTTTCCTGTCTGCGTCTCCAGCCTGCTTCGGTCAAAGCTCCAGGCTGGTTGTGGGAGTGGGGGAAAGGAGAAGGGGGTACCAGGGGAGTGGGAGGTAATGAGCTGCTCAAGAAGTCTGGTTCATTTTTGCTCTCATAAATAATGATAATTAACAGTATTCAGGGAGAGCAGCATGTGGGAGGAGGGGCTCGAAGCGAGCCTTTAATGAGCAGAAGTATCCCTCTCCTAGCATTTTCTTCCTGCCTCCAGATGCCAAGGCTGGGCCATCCTGCCAGTGGCCCTACCTTGGGGATTTCTATCCTACAGTTATATGCAGATTAGTTAGTCAGTCAACAAGCACTTATTAATTGCTCACTATGTTTGAGGCACCATGCTAAGTCAACAAACATTTATTAAGTGACTGCTATGTGCCAGGCACTGTGCTAAGTGCTTTCCATTTATTACCTCATTTGAGCCTCACAACAATCCTGGGAGGCAGGTACCAATATTATCCTCCCTTCACAGATGAGAACACTGAGGGAGACAGAGAGTGAGTGACTTGTCCTGGATCATACAGCTAGTAACTCTCTAGGAGGCTGGGTTTAAACTTGGGTCTTCCTGACTTCAGGTCCAGCACTCTATTTGGTGCTTATATAAGTGCAGGGGATGTGGAGAAAGGCAAAATATAGTCCTTGTCCTCACGGAACTCATTCTAATAGGTCACACATTAGGGGCAAAGTCAGCTTCTAGGGCACTGTGATTGAGGGGCACAGGATTGGAACCTAGCAGATTAGGAAAGTGGCCTTGGTACAATGGAAAGAATATTGTTTCTTGAATCAGTTGAGTGAGGTTCAAATCTCACCCCTAATGCTTACTACTTGTGTGTACTCGGGCAAATTCTTTAATTGTTTTAGGACTCAGCTTCTTACTGCACAAAATGGGAGCAGTGGACTGGATGGCCCTTCCAACTCTTCATCTCTGATTATATGAAATCAGGCTTCTGGAAAACCCCACAATAGGAGTTCTAGCCTTTGAGCCGGTGGTTACTGGGCTTCCATACTCTGGCATTGGGCACTAGAATGTGTCTGGGAGGGACATGTATGGGGCAGAGAGATCAAAAGTCAGTTTGGGCTGGGTTGTGAGTATCTCAGCTGGGCCCAGCCTCCCTTTCCCATCTTCTGGCTTTCCCTCACCAGCCCCTAGCCCCGGACCCAGCCCTGGTGGTACTGACCGAGGACACCGGTGGCCTCCAGGCCCCCAAATCGTTGCATAGCTGCAATGGCCTTGGCCAACTCCTCCTGGGTCTGCAGCTGCCCTGTCACGGGATCTGGCGGGGGCAGGTAACCGAACCGACTTAGCCACTCCTGTGGAAGAGGAGAGAGGGACAGATAAGGAAGGGGTCGGGGTCTGGAAGCTGCTGCCTGGCTAAGCATGGCTGGTCAGTCACCACTGATGCTCTGCTGACCTTCATGCATTACCATGCTGACAGCTAATTTCCCAGCCAGCTGCAAAGTGCTCTGGATAATGGGAACAGAGAAGAGGAAATGCTGGATTATGGACTGGAGACCTGATCATTTATCTTCCCCAGAGCTGGCTCCCAGCTGCATCGGTTCCATTATAGGGGATGACCGGAGACCCCACTGGGGTTGACTCTGAACACAACCCCCACACCCCTTCTAGAGGAGGCTAAAGCCCAGCAGTCTCCATGAGGCAAAAACCCAGACCTTCTTTCTGACTCCTCCCTAGCACCCTGTACCTAGTCCTCTGGCCACATCATCCCAGGTCCACTTGGAACTTTTGTAATCCCCCTCCTGACTGTGGGTTTTGATCCCAACCACAATTCTCTCCCTCTCCATGCTCCTGACCAGTGGTGCCAAACTCCAATAGAAACAGGGGCCATTAAACTATACATAAGGATCCCTATGAAATGCATATGGACTTAGAAAACCACAAATGAGCATTAGCTGTATTCTGCTGAATTCATTTATTTTGGTAAATATTTCCCAATTACATTTTAATTTAAATAAATTTTAAAATTTACATTTCCCAATTACATTTAAATTTACAAATTTAAATTTAAAATAAAAAAATGTAATCCCAATTACATTTAATACAATTTCCAATTACAATTTAATGTTTACTAAACATTACTAAGGTTAGGGCCTTACTCAGGAGTGTTGCTGGTACTATGCTTTGACTTCTCTGCTCTAGACCATCCTCCCACATTCTTGACCTCAGCCCCAGCCATACAACAATCATAATAGCTAACATTTATTTAGAACTCAAAGGCCAACAAAACACTTTACATGAATGATTTCATTGGATCCTTACAACAACTGTGGGAGGTAGGTGCTATCATCCTCCCCCACTTCACAAATGAGGAAACCGAGGCTCAGAAAAAAATTATATTACTTGCACAGCTATTAACTGCCTCTCCTATCATATTCCTAAATAGACCACATGCCCTCATGCTCAGCATAGTCGGCTAAACGGCACACTCCATAAAGTTCTGGTTGTGGAGTCGAGTCAGGAAGACCTGAGTTCATGAGAGGGCTTTAAAAGCCAGAGGATTTCATGTTTGATCCTGGTAAGAAACCACTAGAGTTTTTTGAATAGAAGTGCGTGTGTGTGTGTGTGTGTGTGTGTGTGTGATGGTCAGACCTACTCTTTTAAAAAATAATATCTTATTTTTCTCCAATTTCATGTTAAAACAACTTTTTTTAACATTTATAGCTTTTTTTTTTTTTAAGTTTTGAGTTCTAAATTTTATCCCTTCCTCCCTCCATCTCCTGAGACGGCAAGCAATCTGATGTAGGTTATACATGTATCATGTAAAACATTTCCGTATTAGTCAGACCTATTCTTTAGGAAGGTCAATTTGACAGTCGAGAGGAGGGTGGACTGGAGCAAGGAGAGACCCGAGGCAGGCCGACTCACTCGTAGGCTATTGCAACAGTCCAGGAGATGACAGTCTGCATCAGGGTGGTAGAAGTATCAGAAGAGCGAAGGGGGCATCTAGAAGAATGCTACAAAAGGAGAATTAACACTAATGGGTCTTGGCAACAGACTGGCTATGGGGAGGTGGGGTGAGAGGGAGTGAGATGTTGTGAGATTGTAGGCCTGGGGGAGTTCCCCAACAGTAGTAGGGAAGTTAGGAAGAAGTAAGAGTTTAAGGCGAAAGATGATAAGGTCAGTTTTGTACATGCTGAGTTTAAGATGTCTAGGGGACATCCAACTTGAGATGTCTGATAGGAAGGAAGGAAACAAACATTTATTAAGTGATGACTATGCTGGTGACTATGATATACTAATTGCTTTATTAAGAAAACACTGTATTGAGCCACAGGGATACAAACAAAAGCAAAAAACAAGAAAATCCCTGGCCTCAATGACCTTACATTCTAATGGGAGAATATGGTGGGGGGAGGGGTAGAAAGTGCCTGGAAGCCAGGAACAAGGCCTAGCAGGTGGAGGTGAAAGCCTAGAGTTCAGGAAAGAGGTAGGGCTGGATAAGGAGATGTAAGTAAGATGTAAGAAAGTGTAAGGATATTTTAAATTTGAAGATCTTTCCCACCTATTAATAGGCCAGGAAGCTTAAGTTCCATGTGATGAGAGGAGCCTGCTGACAGGAAGAGGAAAGTGTGCCACAGGAAATGCTGAACGAGTGGTTAGAGCTGAGGAAGAGTGCAGATGTGCTAGCTGTGCTGTGTGTTTGTTGGTGGCCAGGCCCCAGCAGGGGGCAGGAAGGTTTTGGGGTGGAGTGGTTCTCTGCTGTGATATTGTGTATCGAATTCTTTAGGGCTATGATGGATTGGGTTTATTGGTTTTGGGATTTGGTCCTTTGGTGTCTGAATAAATGGTTTACTTCTACCTTCTATATGGAGAATCTCTTACATTTTGTGATACAGAACCACATAGGCATATTAAGAATTATCATCTGTGTTGTGATTATTGCCTTGCTGATACAGAAAGCTGAAGAAATCACCAAGAGAACTAGTCTAGAGGGAGATGAGAAGATGGCCCAGGACAGATTCCTATGGTATGTATAAGAAATATGCAGAGGAGATACAAGGTAACCTTAGAAAAGAACGAAAGCAGCCTGGAGCCTGAGCCCCACAGCCACACTCCCGACAATAATGATACATTGACTCTAGATGGGCCTGTGATTTCATAGGTATAGAAAGCTCTCAGTGAGGCTACTCCCTCTACCAATGCCTGTCGTAACCTCTCTACTGGGGCAGCTAGATGGCAGTATGTGGCCTGAATTCAGGAGCTCCTCTTCCTGAGTTCAAATGTGGCCTCAGACACTTACTAGTTGTGTGACCCTGGGCAAGTCACTTAACCCTGTTTGCCTCAGTTTCCTCATCTGCCAAATGAGCTAGAGAAGGAAATGGCAAACCAACCCAGTATGTTTGCCGAAAACTCCAAATAGGGTCACAAAGAGTCAGATATGACTGAAATGAGTGAACAACAATAAATCCTCTCTTCGACTTCAGCTGCTTTGGATACTGAGTCTTGCCCAAGGTCAAACAGCCAATATATATCAAAGGTAGGACCTGAACCCAGGTCTTCCTGCCTCTGAGGTCAGCTCCCTATCCACTACCACACTCAGTTTCTGAGGTCACCATCACCACCATCATCACACTTCTCATTTTTCAGCATTTGAAGACTCACGAACCACTTTTACCCAAACACAGGGACCACAGACAGCCATCTAAAGCAATTAGGATTATACCTGAACCCCACCCTGCTCCTCCACCCCATCCCCTTCAATATCCCTGACAGGTGGTAGCCTGGTCCCTGCCTGGAGTCTTGTAATAATAAGGATCCTCTCACGACCTTTCAAGGGAGCCCAGTCCACTTTGATGCAGCTCTCATTGGCAGGGAATTCTTTACATCCCACCAAAACCTGTCTTGGAAATTTATACCGGCTCAAATCTAATATTTAGTTAGCACTTACCACGTGCCAGGCACTGTACTAAGTTCTGAGGATACAAAGAATGGCAAAAATAGGATCCATGCCTTCAGGAGCCTGCGGTTTAATGGGGGGAGACACTGTGTGAGCAATCTGTACAAACAAGATATGGACAGGATAAGCTGGAGATAATCCCACGGAGAGAAGACACTGGCATTTAGGGAACAGAAAGGGAGGAATTATATTTCCCTTTTCTTGACATGAATAATGTGATTTTATAATAAACCACTGTTTTAATTTAGCTAGCCTCTTTGTTTTGTCTTCCTTTAACCTAGATCATGTGCGAGGACAGCGCTAAGACAAAGGTCTTCCCCATCTCAGACCCCTGAGGTTAAGACAGACTAACAGATTAGGAAGTCTGTTTCCCCACTGCTGAAATACAACAAACTGTTCCCAAGGTCAGTAGCCGATTAGTTATGAAGCCAACACAACCATGTGTTTTCTCTCTACTAAAAGTACATGTGAGAAATGGTTCCTGTTCAGGAGCCCTTAGCCCATGGAGACACTCTCTGTTTTTGTGCCACCTGCTGCTTCTCCCTGCCTTGGCTGGTAACCATGGATGTAATCAAATCTTTTCCGTTGTTCTTCGGTCTTTCAGTAGTGATCAGCTCTTCTTGATCTCATTTGGGGTCTCCTTGGCAGAGATACTAGAGTGATTCGCCGTTTCCTTCTTTGGCTCATTTTACAGATAAGGCAACTGAGGCAAATAGGATTAAGTGACTCGCTCAGAGTAACACAGCGAGGACATGTCCAAGGCCAGATTTGAAGTCAGCTCTTGCTGCCCCCAGGCGAAGTGCTCTATCCACTGGGCCACCTAGCTGCCCATAAAATCTTTTACCCGACATATTCTGAATTGTAATGTAGTAGGTTTTCTTTCTGCAACGTACGCCGTGTGAATGTTAGTTATTACTATTCATTTCCACCCCACCGAAGTCTTCTCCAGGCCGAATACCCCTAATTCCTTGGAGTAGGCCTATTTTAAGTTTATTATGCTCTGGAAACTATGTCCTAGAGCGACTGAGCGATTTGTATAGCTAGCTAGGAAGTGTCAGAGCCAAGAGTTGAACCTGGGCCTTTTGATCCTCTGACTTTTCCACATCTTCCTTTTTATGCCAACCTAGCTACTCTTGGATCAGGACATTGGGGCTTATAGGTTAGAGACTAACTATGTGCTTCTGGCTCTGATGCCTTTCCTACTCTCTGTTCAGACGTAGGCTAGGCTGGAGGCGGGGGCTGCCATGGGAAGGCTGGGATGGGAGGTGGGAAGAAATGGTGAAAATCTGAAGCTCAGGGGGTGGGGAGGGAGAGAAGGAAGGAGCTGGAGAAAGGGCGAGGGGAAATCGATCTGATCTGGGCCATTACTTTGATTGAATTGGAGAAGGCTGGCTTTAAATCATATAACTAGAATCGGGCCATAGAATTTTTATCCCCCACAACTCCCCCTTCTTCCAAGGGAGGGGGGCTCTCTAGGCTTGGGGACAAAGGCCCTTTGAGTCTCCCTGAGCCTGCAAAGCTCTGTTTCAGAGATGGCAAAGACCCAAGGGGCCTACTCGGGGCTACACTAGCTGGCGACTGGCCTGCCTAGATGCTGAGGCATGGACAGGATGACCTCCAGGTCCCTTCCAGATAGAGGAGACTAGCATCAATTTCTCCTCTTCAAAGGACCTCCTGTAGAGAATCTTTTTAGGCTAACCCAAGGGTTTCCTGTATAGGGGAGAGCAGAATTTTCTTTCCCATTTCCGTCACCTTCCAAATACCATCTCCCCCAGCTGGCTGAATGTCCAGGGGCTTAAGCTACCCTGGCTCTTTCCTATGGGGAAAACCAGAAGATTGGGTCCTCTGGGTCTTGGTAACTCTCTTGCCCCAGGACCACTCACTGGGATCCTAGTTCTAAGTATGAAAATGGGCTTTGCAAGAGCAAGGAAGGAAGAGACCTTAGAAGCCACCTAATGCAAACCTTTCATTTTACCCAATGTGGAAACTGAGGCCCAAGACATATGCCCATGGTTACATAGGCTCCAGTAAGCAGCAAAGCCATGATGTGAACCCAGGTCTTCTGACTTCAAGTTCTGTTCTCTTTCCACTGAACCACGTGGATAAGAAGAGGATGGAGGCCCTCTCCTTCCTTTCCACTTCAGGAAGCAGGTGGGGGCCACTAGAGTCCTGATAGCTCTGACCAGAAGCTCAGGAGCAGTGAGTAAACTTTGCAAAGGATCCAGTTTAGGCTTGTCAGAAAACCTTTCTAACAATGAGAGGTGCCCAGTAGTGGAGTGGGCTGGCTTGGGAGTTGGGGGCCCTCTCTCCTCAGAGGTCTTGAGGCAAAGATTGGACCCTGCCTCCCAGCTGCAGCTCCCTGGGATGCTCAGAGGTTTTTTCTAACCTAAGTGGATTGTCTGAGCCAGAGGGAGGTGTGTGTATGTGTGTGTGTGTAGGAGACCCCAGATCCATACCCTAGAGGAGGTTGAACCCTTCTGGTAGAGGGGAGGAGGGTAGAGAGAAGTGCCCAGGAAAGTGGAGCTAAGACTGTAAAATATTTAGGTTCTCCATCTACCAGCAGTAAAGGCTTGGCCAAACAAGGTATAAATTATTGTGCATTGAAATGAAAAATTAATGGTGCCCTTGTCTGCTTCTGTGTTTCCCCAGGAAGGCTAGAAGCACAGCCTAGGGGTGTCTGAGAGTAAGGAGGGAGAGGGCAGATGGATGGGTATGGCCTGTTCTGCTCTTTCTCTAATTCAGCCTCTTTGGGGATGAGTATGTGTGTACGAGAAATCCACGAAGAGCCAAAACTTGAACCCAGGACTTTGAATCTATTGTTGCTTCCATTGTGCGTCCTTTACTTTCTTTTTTCCTTTGAGGGGCACACACCTCAAGGCCAGAGCTACCAAGGGCAGAGCTGCTGCTCTGGGGATCCAACATTGTGCTGGAACAGGACACGCTGTCTCCCATCTCCAAGCCTTTGCATCAGCTGTCCCTCACACCTGGACCTACTCATTCACCTCTGCCTCTTAATTTCCCTGGCTCAGCTCAAATCTCACCCATTCTAACAGGCCTTTCCTAGTTTTCCGAGCTGCTAATGCCTTCCTCTCTCAGAGGGTCTTTCATCTACTCCCTACACATCTTATGCCTACCAAGTTGTTTATCTGTTGTTACAGTGTAAGTTCCTCGAGGGCAGGGACTTCTGTTTTGCCTTTGTTTGTACCCCCAGTGCTTAGCACTGTGCCTGGTACAAAGCAGTACTTAAATAAAGGCTTGTTGACTTAAGGGAGCTAGGTGGCTCAGTGGATGAAGCAATGGGCCTGGAATCAGGAAGACCTGAGTTTGAATATAGCCTCAGACATTCACTAGCTATGTGACCCTGGACAAGTCACTTAACCTTCTTAACCTGCCTTAATCCACTGGAGAAGGAAATGTCAAGCCGCTCCAGTATCTTTGCTAATGTCCGGTATTGGAGTGCTGGACCCAAAGGCCACAGGGTCACAAGAGTCAGACACAAGGGAACAACGATATCCACTTACCATCCAAACCTTGTGGGGAGCTGCTGTGCACCCCAAAGCCTAGGAGAATGTAAGTGGGTATTGCATAATTTGTCCTCTTTCTTCTAGGTTTGGCATTGAGTGGGAGTGTGGGGAGGATGGCAAAAGAAATGTGAAAGGTCACCCTTCATACCGAGGCTAGCCCTCTGCTCCTTCCCTCTAAACCACTCTATCCCTTCTCATTCAGGAGCCTCCCTCACCTTCATCCTTGTAAATTTCTCCTTTCTTGGTTTCCTCCTGGCTCCTTATAAATATGCTCCATCTTTAAAACACACACGCATACACACACACATGCACACACGCATGCACACATGCACGCACATACGTGTACACAATGCATGCATGCACACACACAGAGACACACTGACACGCACACACAGACACACACAGAGACACACACGTACGCACGCGCACACACACACACACACAAAACCCCCTCACGTGACCCTCTCATTTCCTCAAGCTAAAGTCCTACATCTATCTCTCCTTCATTTCACTGACAAACTCCTAGAAAGAGCTATGTCTACACTTGCTGTCTCTCAACCACCCACTCACTTAAATGTTTTTAACTGTTAACTTACAAATCATCAATAAACACAAACATTTTAATAACAAAGAATAAGAGCTAACATTTATGTAACACCTACTACGCGCCAGGCACTATGTTAAGCACTTTACAATTATCTCATTTGGTCCCCACAACGACCCCGGGAGGCAGGTACTATTATTACCACCATTTCATATTTGAGGAAATTGAGGTAAATGGAGGTTAAGTGATTTTCCCAAGGTCACACGGCTGGTGAGTGTCTGAGGCTTGATCTCATCTGGTCTTCCTGAGTCTCAGCATTCAATCCCCTGAGCCACCAAGATTCTCTTATGTATACTTTGCTAATTTCAAAAGAAATACACAAATTTAGCAAGGCAGTAACAAAACTCCTCTATTTGTGTCCCCTTCGGTATTTTTCTGCTCATTTTTCAAAAATCTTTTATGATGCTTTCCTTCCTCCTTATCTGTCACTACTCAC
Source organism: Phalanger gymnotis (assembly GCA_028646595.1). Lineage (NCBI taxonomy): Eukaryota > Metazoa > Chordata > Mammalia > Diprotodontia > Phalangeridae > Phalanger > Phalanger gymnotis. The sequence goes on along the minus strand of CM053622.1, from coordinate 39,410,834 downwards.
TAACCCATCCCACTTTCAGTAAAACCCTTCTCTTATAACAAATATATATATTCCATCAAAACGAACGAATCCATCGACCATGACTGAGAATGCATGTCTCATCCTGTATTTCTAGTCCATTACCTCTCTGTCAAGAGGCGATACTACCCACTCATTCCTTAGCTCCTTATAATCTGGCTTCTGACCCTACCACTGCACTGAAAGTGCTTTCTTAAAGGTCAGCAGTGATCTCTTAACTGCTAAAGTCAGCAGCCTTTTTCCCAGGCCTCATCTGACTTGCCCTCTTTGGCCAACCCTGCCTCCTGGACAATTTCCCTCTCTTGGCTTTTGTGACACTGTTTTCTCTGGCTTCCCCGTTCCTTCTTCCATGCCTTTGCTGGATAATCAATGAAAGTGTTTTCCAAAGCTCTGTCTGGATGCTTCTTTGTCTCCCTAGGTGATCTCATTGGTGCCTATGGGCTTAATTAATTATCATCTCTCAAATCTAAACACCCAGGCCTAGCTTCTCTCTTGAACCCCAGCCTGACTGCTCCAACTGCCTGCTGGACATTGCCCCTTCGATGTACCATCAAAATCCCAAGCTCAGCACATCCAAAGCAAAACACATTATCTTTTCCCTGAAATTTGCCCTTTCTCCAAATCTACCTGTTTTCACTAAGGGCAACTTCATCCTTCCAGGTTAGCAGCCTTGGCATTATCTTCAACCCTTCTCTCTTCCTCATGTACCGCCAATCAATTGCCAAGCTTCATTGATTCTAGGTCCTGATCATCTCTTCTGTTTATCTCTAATGCTTAGCATAGTGCATGGCGCCACGGTAAGCGATTACTAATTGACTGAACTGATCACACAGCCCTTCTCTAAGGAATTTGGCAAGGCGGATCAAGGAAGCTCCAATGTCTTTTTGGGACCCACACTGTTCTTGAGCCACCATCTCAGTCAGAGGCTCCTCCAACTAACCTCAGTCTACCCCAGACCAATAATAAGTTACTGATGAGTAGCCAGTGATCCAATACACAATGACTAATATTCAGAAATGATAACCAATGACTGACAATCCTTAATTATAACCACTAATAATACTAAGGGGGGCAAAGGGGCAACTAGGTGGCATAGTAGATAGAGTGCTAGGCCTAGAGTCAGGAAGACTCATCTTCATGAGTTCAAATCTGGCCTTAGATACTTATTGGCTGGGTGACCCTGGGCAAGTCACTTAACCCTGTTTGTCTCAGTTTCCTCATCTGTAAAATGAGCTGGGGAATGGAATGGCAAACCACTCTAGTATCTCTGTCAAGAAAATCCCGAATGGGGTCACGAAGAGTTGAACACAACAGAACAGAAATAACAAATACGGTCAATGGCCAATCATAAAATACCAATAAATTACATAGCTAGTAAGCACATGAATTGGGATTTGAACTCAGGTCTCCTGACTCTAAGTTCAGCCATGTTTCCATGATGCCATGCTAATAATGAGGTGCCATGGCTAATGGGCAATCACCAGTTAGTACTAGCTAATGACAATTTGCCAGTGAGTAGGAATAACTAATAATCAATTACTCATAGGCAATAAGAAACAATCAATACTTTAAGTCATTACAAAAACTCAGAAATTAACAAGTAGTTGGACCAATAATTAATACCTCAATTATTGGTGATAATTATATTTAAGGTAGTATACTATATATGTATTTTGAGGTTTACAAAGCACTTTACAAATATTACTTCACAACAAATCTGGAAGGCAGGTGCCACCATTTTCCCTATTAATTACTCACGTTTGTATAATGCTTTAACATCTATTTTCCTTGTAAAAGACCCTGTGAGTTAGGTAGGAAAGGGACTAGAGCTGTGAATTTATTTAATAAAATTGTATTTATTTAAGATACTCCTAAATGAGGAAACTCCCTCTACCAGTGCAGGTTGGCACCTCTTTGGCAACTTAAGAGTTATAGAGAGTTGTCTAGCATACCGAGAGGGCAAATGACTTTACGAAGCTAACGTGTCAGAGATGGAGATGGAAATGAAAACCAGGTCATATGGGCTTTAATCCACCAAGCCATGCTACCTTTCACTGAGTTAGCGAGTTCTTCTAGTATTAATCCCATTTCACAGAAAAGTCCAACTGAGGCTCTGAAAAATTAAATGATTTGTATATAGCCTGTAAGTACACAAGGTGGGATTTGAACTCAGGTCTCCTGAGTCTAAGTTCAGCCATGATTTCACCATGCCATGCTAATAATGAGGTGCCATGGCTAAATAGTGACAATTTGCTAATGAGCGGTAATAACTGATAATCAATTACTCATAGCCAATAATGAATAATCAATAGTTTAAGTCATTACTAAGACTCAGAAGTAACTATTAGCCAATGCTCAAAAACCTGGGCTTCAGAGTAAACATCCCTCATTTTGTCCTCAACATTCACTTCATTTTTGGACCAAGAGAAACTCAGTTCCTTGCAGATTTCTCTGGTTTGGAAACAGAGATACTGTGAGAGTCATCCCAGATGGGGTCATTACAACTTGCCTGAGGCTACGCGTAGAGCCCTGGCCTTGGTGCTAAGCCCTAAGATGAGGAAAATGCTCTTTAGGACAAATGCCACCTGGGCTGGGTTGAGTTGGAACCAAAAACAGGTCTCCTTCCCATGTAACCCTTTGCTTAAAGATCTTACTTAAACCACAAATAATCCTCTCCAACTTCCCCTGCTAAGGGGGTGGGGTTCCACAGCTCTAAAAGAAGTCTCCATCTGTGTAAAACAAACTTCTGTGCTGACCATTGCATTCCAGGAGTCCAGGATATTCCTAAGGACATGGAAATAATTCAATTTAGCACCGACTACCTAGGACCATCTGGAGAGACTAGTGGCTGATCGAGCTGGACTTGGAGTCAGGAAGACCTGAGTTCAAATCCTGCCTCAGATACTCCCTAGCTGTGTGACATTGGGTGAGTTGCTTCATGGTTCTCAGCCTCAGTGTCCTCTCTCCCTCCCAGGGTTATTGTGAGGAAAAATGAAATAAGGCATGTGTAATGTAAATAGACCCCACCGGCTTGCTTAGCTGACACGACATCTTTGTGTTGGTGGTGCTAGGGAGCTCGCTTCCAAGAGAATTAAATTATGATGACCTTTAAGGGAAGAAAGTTGGAGAGACTGTGGCTCCTGTGTAGGCATTCTGTAGCTGGCTTCACTCAGCTAACCATGTGGTTGGAAAGAGCCTTTTTTCAATTGGCTGCTCAGCTGCACCTGTTGGCATTTTCAAAAAGGCCTGAGTCAGCTTTGGCTGGGGCCGTTGGCTTCACTCGGTGACTCTTGTGCCCACAGTGACTTGTGAAAGACTGTGGCAAAGAGAAGGTCCTTCAGGCCATCTCCCACTATGAGAGCATATGGCACACTCCACCCCTGCCAAGAAACAGGCCTTGGGCTTTGGCCTTTTGGTTTGTTTTTCTATTCTGGGTGAAGGGAGTGGGGTCTCTGACCTTGGGAGTTTCAAAGGTTTGGAGAACAAGGCCATAGGAAACAAGGATTCAGAATTCCAGGCTGGGTTTTCAGGTTTTGCAGCCAACAATCAGTATTATGAAGAAGAAGAAGTAATCTTTGGGAGTGGCCTATGGGACTCCAGCCAATGGAAGGACTTACCCAACAGTCAGGCCGTATCTATACACGAACTTGGTGGGACCAACGTTATGTAGGAATTGGGCTAAATCGAGCCCAATCTCTCCTTCCACTCCTAGTGGTTTAGGGGACACTATGTACCCAAGGCATGGTGGGAAAAGTCTGTATGTTTGTTCTTGCTGTATTTTTGAAGTAAATATTCCTTTGTAAAAACTTATTTGTGTTAAGCGGTAAAAAAAGAAGCTTGAGTCATGACAGTATGAGAAAGACACACCAAAGTCCTTAGAGTTACCCCCCGCCCCGGGTCCCTCCAAAGGGCAGATGTAGTAGGCTGGCTCCTGACGGAAGAGACAGAGAGAACGTATTACATATGTAAAGTGCTTTGCAAACCTTAAAGGTTTAAGGTAGCATTGTGGATGAATCACTGGGCCTGAAGTCAGGAAGACCTGAGTTCAAATCTGGCCTCAGACCCTTATTTGCTGTGTGATCCTGGTCAAGTTATATAGCCTCTGACTGACTCAGTTTCTCCAATTATAAAATGGGATAATGATAGCACCTACTTCCCAGGGTTGTTGTGAACATGAATGGGATATTTGTAAAGTGTTTGGTGCATAGTAGGCACTCAATACACTTAATACATCCTTATTCCCTTCCCTTCCTTTTAAAGTACTAGATAAGCACAACTCCTCCTCCTCTTCCTCCTTCTCCTCTTCTTCTTCCTCCTCCTCCTTTTCATCCTCTTCCTCCTCCTCCTTTTTCTCATGAACTCTTTTCGATAAAGCCTATTCAAGCTAGTCAATCACGGGTGTGCTGTGTTGTTCCAAATTACAGGAAGCCTTTGAAACCAGTGCCAAGACAAAGCAGATGACAATCTACACTTGGCCCCACTGAACACCTCTCTGGATATCAATGAACCTGGCTCTTGGTTCTTCCCTCTGATAGCTTCCTGGGTGACCCTGGGTACACCAAACCCGTTTGGGTCTGTTTCTTCACTTATGAAATAGGGATCATTGAAACCAAGACCTATTTAATGAACATCTTCTATGTGCCCAGCTACATTATGAATTAATATGATGCTGTTCTTAGTGGCGATAATGGCTGGTATGTATCCAGTCCTTTAAGGACCAGAAATGGCATTAAGTCCACTATGTCATTTGATCCTCCCAATAACCCTATGATGTGGGTGCTGTAGACATGATTAACCCTATTTTACAGATGAGGAAAGAAACATTTACTAAGAGCCTGCTATGTGCCAGGCACTGTGCTTTACAAATATTATCTCATTGGAGCCTCGCGACAACCCTGTTATTATCTATTTTACTGTTGAGGAAACTAAGGTAGACAGAGGTTAAGTGACTTCCTCAGGACTTAGTAAGTGTCTGAGGCCAGATTTGAACTCAGGTCTTTCTGACTCTAGACTTTCCCTTTTGCTATCCACTCTATCACCTGGCTCTGGCTTTGAGATAGAGCAGCTGTGTCCTGAGACACAGAAAATCCATTCCAGGATTCTGGTAATGTTGGTGACAGTTCCTCTGCTCTCCAGGACTGGATTTCCCAACATAGAACAGTGAGTAGGTGTAGGCTTCAAAGGGCTCAAGAGCTGGAACCACTCCCCAACTCTCCAGAGGAAATTCTAGGGCTAACAGGATAAGTCCCTGGTGGTCTTGGGGTCATGCTGGATGGCTGGACAGGACTGGTTTTATCCATGGACAGAGGAGGCAGCTATACAGTGTTGTCTGAGGAGTCTGGGAAGGCTCTCCAACCCTCAAGTCACGGCGCTTGAAATCCCCTCATTAGAGTTTCATTCCTTTGTGGAGATGGGAGGTAAGCACCATTTTCTTCATGCATCTGGGTGTTGCTTTAAAAATTGCTAGCACCCTTCAAAGGTAACCCACGAAACCTCTGGCAGCCGGTGAAGCCTTGGTGTGGATTAGATTATCCTGCCCTTCTATGCTCTGTGTCTGTCTCTGTTCTCATATGGGATTGTTTTTTAAACTCAGAATGGGGTCAATGAAGGGCTTGGACAGTTGGGATGAGTGGTCAAGGGGAAAAATCAACTGCCTACTCTAAAGGCTGAGACAATGACTACATAGGGCCTTGGAAGTCAGTCTCTCTTTCTTGTCCTTTGCCTCAATTTGTCTCTTCTTTTGTCTCTTCTCTCTCTTTCTCTCATTTATTGGTCTGCTTCTCCCTTACCTGTTTGTATCTCTCTACCCCATCTTTGAATTTTCTGTCTGTCTCTACCTTTCTGTTTGTCTCTCGGTCCTTCTGAGTGTCTCTGTCTGCCCTTCTCGGCCTCTGTCCATGCCCTTCTCCGTCTTTTTCTCTTTGCCCTTCTCTCACTACCTCTTCTACCTTTGTCTGTCTGTCTCTGTCTATTTCTGCCTCCCTCTTTCTCTACCTTTCTCTTTGTTTTTCTGTCTCCCATATTCCTTTCTCTCTTTCCTCTGTCTCCTTTCCCTCTCCTCCTACTCCCTTTCTCTCTGTCTGTCTCTCTGTCTGTCTTTCTCTCTTTCTCTGTCTGTCTGTCTCTCTCTCTTTCTTCCCTCAACCCATGTCTGTCAATCCCTCTCTTGACCCTCAGGGGTCAATGACTCAGGATGTGCAGTTGGAGAAATAAATTCTTTGAAAGGATTTGAGGAACACAGGCTCAGCAGGAAGAATCTGGGGGAGACTCTGTGCCCCCTTATTCCAGCTCAGAGACTGTGGGCTCTGACTGGAGGGTGGCCAAGTTCCATGTGGTCTCAGTGGAGGTGGGGGGAGACTGAGGGAGGCTAGGGAGCTTTCCTCTGGCCCTGGAATGTTGCACTCTCAGGAGGGACATCTTGGCTATGCCCCTGGGAGGCCTGAGGCAACAGGCCCAGGGCCCCTGAAAGCTGACCTCATGCCCAGAGGCTGGGGCAGCTTACATTTCAGAGGTCAGCCATTCAGTTCTAGCATTTTCTGGGCAACTTACTTCCCTTATTCTGAAGCTGTATTTCCTCATCTATCAAACAGTCCTGACACTTTCTTTATGGCCTGTCTCATGGGACTCTTGGGAAGAAACACCAAAATGCTATAGAAATGTGGACTGTAACCATTTGGCAGCATCAGTAAAACTTTCACAGGGCCTGGTACTCCCAAGGGACCCTGCTCTGTGGGAGAGAGGGATGCCCAAGGGAGAGTCCTGAGACCAAGTCTAGGAGAGGCATCTACTTGGTTATGGTCAGGGTGAAGGGAGGAGCCCCTTTGCTTAGGCACAGTCAAGTAGACCAAGTGCAGAAAGTAGTCCAGCCTTGTCAGCCTCGCAGAGGTTTTACTTCATTAGAAGCAGCGAGGTGGTGCAGTGGACCTAGGATCAGGAAGGCCTGAGTTCAAATCCAGCCTTAGACATTTACTAGTTGTGTTACCCTGGGCAAGTTGCTTACCATCTGTTTGCCTTGGTTTCCTCATCTGTAAAATGGGGATAATAATGGTACCTTCCTCTCAGGGTTGTTGTGAGGATCAAATGAGATCATATTTATAAAAATCACTTAGCAAACAATAGGTGCTGTATAAATGCTTATTTCCCCTTCCCCCATGATCTCATTGGAGGCAAACATGTATATAGCATGTGCCGCCATACCTATGTCATACTGTAAGCATGACTACAGTCTGGATGTCACTCTCCTGCCCTTATTACTGAGATAAATTGGGGTCCCTTACCTCATGAACATAGTAGGCACTTATTAGATGTCACATGATCATATATCTAGCATTGGAAGGGAACTCAGAAGGTGAGAAAACTGAGGCTGAGAGATTTTGAATGTGAGCCCATTGGTCACACAAGTGAATTTGGCAAACTTAACCTCCCTGGGCCTCAGTTTCCACATCTGTAAAATAAAGGGTTTGGACTAGACTGATGCTGAGGTTCCTTCTAGCTCTAAATCCATGATTCTGTGACATTTATTAAGTGCCTGCTGTGTGCAAGACATGGGTAGTGAGTCCACATTTAGGAAGTACAAGAGGCGGGATTCAACCTTATGTCTTTCTCATCTCTTTCCACTACACGAACTCTCTCAGGTTCATGAGATTGTGGACTCCTCACCCCAATATATCATTGTGCTAATTTTCTTTTTGAGGCAATTGGGGTTAAGTGACTTGCCCAGGGTCACACAACTACTAAGTTTCTGAGGCTAGATTTGAACTCAGGTCCTCTTGACTCCAGAGCCAGTGCTCTGTCCACTGTACCACCTAGCTGGCCGCCAATATATCATTATAACAAAGGAAGGTTGATAAATGGGAGGTTCTCCCCAGGGCATCAAAATGTGGGGGCACTGATGGTGCATTCAGAACTATAGAAACAATTGAGCTTATCCAATGGGTACATAACTGAGATATGAAAGTTCACATCATAAACCAATTAGAGGAACAAGGAAGAAATTACTATTCAAGTCAATGAAAAGGAGAAGAATTCATGACCAAATACGTGACGGAAGGGTTCATAGAAGATAAAAGGGAAAATTTTGATCATATAAAATTTTAAAAATTTTTGCACAAAAAATTTAATTTAGCAAAAATTAGAAGAGAACTGTTTCTCTGATAAAGTTCTCATGTTCAAGATATAGAAGGAACTGATTCAAATGTATAAGACTAAGAGCTATTCCTTAATAGATAAATGGTCAAAGGATATGAATAGGCAGTTTTCAAAGAAAGACAGCCAAGCTATCAACAATCATATGAAAAATGCTCCATATCACTAATAGTTAGAGAAATAGAAACTGAAGTGCTGCTCCAACTAAGACCCATCTTCTACAGGAAGCTTTTCCTAACTCCCCTTAATTTCAGTGCCTTCCCTCTGTTAATTATCTCCTATTTCCTGTATGTAGCTTGCTCTGGATATATTTGTTTGCATGTTGTCTCCCCCATTAGATTGTAAACTCCTTGAGGGCAGGGACTTATCTTTTGCCTCTTTTTGTGTCCCCAGCCCTTACCACAGTGCCTGGCACATAGTAGGTGCTTAATAAATGTTTATTGCTTGATTTCTTATTTATACTTTACATAGCTTGCTCTGGATATATTTGTTTGCATGTTGTCTCCCCCATCAGATTGTAAGGTTCTTGAGGGCAGGAACTATCTTTTGCCTGTTTTTGTATGCCCAGCCCTTAGCACAGTGCCTGGCACATAGCCTACTATGACATTTAGTGGATGTTTATTGATTGACGGACTGACAAGAGAGGGAAGTAACAAATGTTGGAGGGGCTGTGGGAAACCAGGTGTATGAGCTGGAGCTGTGAATTGGCCCAGCCATTCTAGAAAGTAATTTGGAACTATGCCCAGAAAGTTACTGAATTGTACATATCCTCTGAACCTCTATTAGGCTTATACCTAAAAGACATAAAAGGAAAGGGGTCTATGTGTACAAAAACATTACGGCAGCTCTTCTCTTGATAGCCCAAAATTGGAAATGACGGGATTGTCTTTCTATTGGGAAATGGCTAAACCAATTGGGGCATATGAATGTAATGGAATACTATTATGCTGTAAGAATGATGAAATGGACAATTTCAGAGGAAATTGGGAAGACCTTTATGAACTGATGCTGTCGATGCAAAGTGAGCAGAACCAAGAGAACAATTTATACCGTGACAACGTTATGGAGAAAAACAACTTTGAAAGACTTTGCAACTCTGCTCAACATGACAGCATCATGGGTCCAAAAAGAATGAAAATGAAAAAATGACTCATTTCCTGACAGAGAGGTGAGGAACTTAAAATGCAGGAAAAGACATTTTCAGGCATAGCCAGTGAAGCAATTTGTTTTGCCAGATTACGCAGCTATTTTTTTTTCCAGTTTGATTTATTTTATTAAATAGTAGGGAATAGTGAGAGGGAGAGATTATTTTTTCAAATGTTAATTTAAAAACAAAAATAATAAGCTTTTTTAAAGAAAGAAACTAGATCTAATCTATTTGACAATTAAAAAAAAAGAAAAAACTGAATTTAGCAGAAAGCAAGAATAATTCCTTAAAGTAAAATGCTGGCCTTCTTACTGTTTTCTGCACATGACATTTCATCTCTCAACTCTGTGCATTTTCGCTGGCTGTCCCCCATGCCTGGGATGTTCTCCTTCCTAATCTCTGGCTCCTGGGCTCCTTCACATCTCAGCTGAAGGCCTACCTTCTTTAAGAAGCCTTTCCCAGACCTTTTAATCTTAGTGCCTTTCCTCTGAGACAATCTCCAGGTTAGCCTGTGTATATCTTTTGCATATATTTTTTTTGTATGTGGTCTCTCCTGTTAGATTGTAAGCTCCTGGATGGCAAGGACTATCTTTTTTATCTTCTGGTTTTCTTTCTTATGTTTTTTAAAAATAGGTTTTTATTTGTTTTGTTAAAAATTTTCCAATTACATGTAAACATTTTCAATATTCATTTAATTTTTTTATTAAAAATTTTTTGAGTTCCAAATTTTCTCCTTCCCTCCTATCCTTCCCCCACTCATTGAGAAGGCAAGCAATCTGATATTGATCACATATGTGAAGTCATGCACAATGTATTTCCACATTAGCCATGGGGGCAGGGCTGTCTTTTGTCTTTCTCTGTATCTCCAGAGCTTAGTATAGTGCCTGACGCATAGTAGGCATGTAATAAATGTTTCTTGACTAACTCACTCATTCATTCATTCCAACCCTTTCATTATGCAGTTAAGGAAACTAGAACCCAGCTAGGTTAAGTAACTTGCCCAAGGTCACACAGGCACTAAGTGGCAGGGCTGGGATTTGAACCTAGATCCTCAGCCTCCAAATCTATCCATTTCTACGACATCACACTTTCTACTTTCCTGAGAGCCAGTTCAGGGTCAGTTAGTCCCTGCAAATACAGAAGTGGGATGCCCCTCCTCTCTTCCCCATCCTTTTTCTTCATGGTTTGTTTAGTCGTTTTTCATTCATGTCTGATTCTTTGTGACTCCATTTGGAACCCCAACTTCTTGGCAAAGATACTGGAACGGTTTGCCATTTCCTTCCCTGGCTCATTTTACAGATGAGGAAACTGAGGCATGGAGGTTAAGCAACTTGCTCACAGTCACCCAGTTAGTAAGTATCTGAGGTCACATTGGAACTCTAGTCTTCCTGACTCCAGGCCCAGAACTCTATCCACTGCACGGCCTAGCTGCCCTTTCTCTTTAGCCACTGAGTAATTTGTGTGTGTGTGTGGGGGTAGGGATTATTATGAGAAACCCTAGTCTTGTCCCTGGTGATGAGGCTGAGGCAGAGCCTCCGGATTTGGGGCCCTGCCACGGTCACCACAGCAACAGCCAAGAGAGCAAATGATCAACTTCCCGGCAGGCCCGAGGTGGAAAGAGCCAGAGCTGGAACTCAGCCATGGTTCTGGGGACGTAAAGTGGAAGTGGCAGAAGCTGCCTCCTCCTGATGGATGCAAGTCCTGGTGTCTACCCCCTTGCTGCTTCCCCAAGGGGCTTGCGGGTCTCCAGTCTGTGCCCTGCCTCCTTGTCTGCCTGACTATGTGCTCACCTATCCCTTGACATCCTCCGCCTCCTGTGCCCTCCATTCTTGCCAGGCCCAGTCTCTTCCAAATCCCCATCCCTGCCTGGAGATGTCTCCTTCCTTCCTGTCAAACCAAACCACAGGATCAGAGATTGAAAGCTGGAAGAGGCTTTGGGGACCACTGAGTCCAACACCACCGCCCCTGTCCATTATACAGACAGTAAAACCGAAGTAGAGAGGATAATTGCTTTGGCCTCACTTCCTCCAGTGAACTTTCTCTATGATTGCAGCTAACAGAGGAAGGGAGGTGAGAAGAGGCTGGGGATGTGTTGGCGGTGGTCAGAGTGGGACAGTAGCCAAAGGGCAGAGACCAGGAGCACATCATAAGATCATTCGAAGCTGGAGGGAACCTCAGAGGCCATCTGGTCCATTTTGTTCTTTGTTCCTATTTGTAAAATTTTGTAAATTTTGCAAAATAAGGAAACTGAGGCCCAGAGGAGGTAAGTGACTTGTCCAAGGTGACACAGGTCACAAGTGGAACTCCAAACCCAGTACGCCTTCCCTGTAAAGGATGTGGTGAAGACAGAATGGTGACTTGTTATGAGCAGTAAGCGCCACGGATGTTGACATGATAGGGAACCACAGAAGTTTGCTCTGACTCAAAACCAAAGGATAGAGACAATCTCTCCTTTTCCTACATTTTTGAAAACTTGGCCTTGCTCAGGTCCTGAGCCGGCCCCTCCCTTCTTGCTCTCAGGCCCTGGCTTCCCCCTTTACACCTGGCTGGGAATGAGAGAAGAAAAAGCAAGAGCGGAAACCTAGTGAAAAGCCGCCTAGGACAGAACACGCACATGGCTACGCACCTCTCTGTCATTTACTTACTTAGCCAGCTCAGCTCACATCTCACAGGGACAATTTCTCCCCACATCTCCGGATTAAGAGGGATTCTGGGAAGGAAAGGCAGAAGCAGCCAGATACTCCTGGGGAAAACAGCTGCAAGACGTAAGTCCCTTGGTTTTAACTTGGTCTTTCTCTAATTAGCCTCTCCACCACTCCCCCATCTCTCCTTGACTTCCCCATCTCTCCCCAGCCTCCTCTGTCTCTGCCTTTTCTCTCCTCCATCTCTCCTCCTCTCTTCTATCTCTTTCTTCTTAATCTTTCTATCTGTCCTCAGTCTCTGTCTCTCCTCTATCTCTCTCTTTTCAGCCTTTCTATCACTTCTTGGTTTTTCTGTCTCTCCCCCCTCTTTTTGCACCATCTCTCTCTGTCTCTCCTCTATTTCTCTCTTCTCAGTCTCTCTGTCTCTCCCTTATCTTTCTGTTCCATCTCTCTCTGTCTCTCTTCTCTTTCTTTTCTATCTCTCCTTAGTCTCTCTGTCTCATCTCTCTCTTCTTTCTTTCCTCAGTCTCTCTGTCCCTCCTCTATCTCTCCTCAATCTCTCTGTCTCTCCTCTATCTCTCTTCTCAGTCTCTTTGTCCCTCCTCTATCTCTCTCTGTCTCTCTTCTCTCTCTTTTCCATCTATCTCTCCTTAGTTTCTCTGTCTCATCTCTCTCTTCTTTTTTTCCTCAGTCTCTCTGTCTCTCCCCCAGCCTTTTGCTCCCTCTATCTCCAGTCTCTCTTCTATCTCTCTGCTCTCTCCCCTCGATGTCTGTCTTGTTTCTATTTCTGTTCTCTCTCCTCAGTCTCTGTCTTTCCTCTATCTTTGCTCCATGTGTTCTCAGACTCTGACTCTCCAACTGCTGCCTCTCCAGCCTCTCTGCCTCCCTCTGGCTTCTTGTCCTCGGCTCTCTCCTTAGCCCTGCTGATTCCCAGCTTTCTCCTTTGCAGGTTCAGCTGTTGCCTGATGCTCTGGGCTCCCCTCCTCTCACAGAGGTTCTGTTTTGCTGTTTGCTGGGCAATGGCTCCTGAGGGGGCTCATTCTGATTGCCTGAGTAACAGTGATAATGATAGTCCCTCAAGTCACTACAGAGGAAGAGAGAGAGAGAGAGAGAGAGAGGAAAGAAGAGAAAGGGTGGGGGAGCAGGGAAGAAAGGTCAGAGAGAGGGATGCAGAGGCAGAAGGAGGGAAGGAAAGGCAGACGGAGGGAAGGGGAGGCAGAGGGACGGGAGAGAGCAGAGGCAGAGGGAAGGAAAGGAAGAAAGAGGGATGGAGACACAGAGGGAAAGAGAGGCAGAGGGTGAGAAGGAGAGGTAGAGAGAGGGAAGGAGAGGGAGGAGGAGGGAAGAAAAGAGGGAATAGGAAGGAAAAAGAGGAAAGGAAGGCAGCAGAGGCAGAGAGGGAAAGAGATATAGTAGGAAAGGAGAGACAGGAGGGAGAGGGGGATAAGGAGAGTTAAGGAGAGGAAGAAAGGGAAGAATGGGGAGAGAGAAGGGCAGAAACAAGAGAAAATAGGCACAGAGCTCCTTCTAATTCCTGAAGATACACAGACAAGTCTGAACACTCCTTACTCTGTAGAGACACATAGATAGACAGAAGTCGTCCCCCACCCCCACCCCCGCCCCAGCCCAAGTCTTGTATTCACTCAATCAATAACTGGAAGAGAGAGGAGTAAAATCCTTTGATTCCAGTGGTTCTAGCCTCAGTCTGTCTTTTTCTTTCTTTTTCCTCCCAGCCAGAGAAGAGAGATAGGGCAGGTAAGGAGACACAGGCCTCCTTTAGAAGGATCATTTTTTTCCCCAAGCTTGAGGCCATTCTCCCAACTCTAATTTGTGTGTGTGCATGTGCATGTGCGTGTGCGTGTGTGTGTGTGTGTGTGTGTGTGTGTGTGTGTGTGTGTGTGTGTGTGTGTCCCAGTCACAGGGTCTGGCACACCAAGAATACTTATTGTAGACCCGAATTTAATTCTAGGTTCACAGATGACCAGAGCAGGGATGGCTTTCACAGATCATCTAGGCCAGGGGTTCTTTACCTGGGGGTCCATGAACTTGTTTTGTTTTGTTTTGGGGGAAGCAGTAGGTGTTAAGTGACTTGCCCAGGGTCACAGCTAGTAAGTGTCTGAAGCTGGATTTAAACACTCCTGACTCCAAGGCTGGTGATCTATCCACTGTGCTGCCTAGCAGTACCCCATGAACTTGTTTTTAAGAAGTATTTTGATAAATGTATTTCAATATAGCTGGCTAACTTTGTAGTCCTTTGTATTTTATTTTATGAATTTAAAACATTGTTGCGGAACAGGTTCCTTAGGCTTCACCAGATGGGCTAAGAACCCCTGGCCTAGGTCAAAGTCTTCGTTGTAGAGAGAAGCAGACTGAGTCCCAGAAAGAATGGCCACGTACAGCTTCTGGCAGAGTGGGATTAGAAACCAGGTCTCTTCATTCCTGGTCCAGGGTCCTCTCTTCTGCATTATATACCATAGGGCAGGTTCACTTGGCTTGCTGTCTCCATGGCAGCCCTGGGCAATAAACATACTCTTGTGAGTTCCAAGGGCCCATCCTACTTGGGTGCCAGCTGCTCTGACATTGCTGCCATGGCTCTCTACCCCTACCTAGCCAAAGGCTTTGTCCCTTACAGGGAGGGCCCGTTGGGACAGCAATCTGGCATGGGTACCGCCTTCACTGGGGGATACCAGGCTAAAACCCCCTGGAGCTACTATCTGCATCAACAATCAAGGCTTGGTTGGGGGCAGGCAGAGAGGCTTGGGGTCCTCCTAGGACCTTTTCAGAGAAATTTTTTCTTCAGGGTGACACGGTACACTGGAAGTCTCCACTTGATTAAGCCTCAGCTTGTAAAATTAGGATAATAAACTCCTACCAGTGCTGATTATAAGGAGAGGAGGAGACCTATACATTAAAAAAATATTATCAGCACACACAAATTCCTTGCCCCTCTCCCCACTGGCATAACCCACTCACAGAATTCCCTTGAAGAAGGGGGCTCTCCAAATCATTTTCCCCTTCCCGTCTTCCCACAAGATATAGTCTCTGATCTCTCACTAGCCCTTTAGCCAGTCAGTGTGCAAACCTTACCCACCCCAATTCAGACTTGTGGCCTTGTTAGCTACTTGGGCTCAGTTAAGGCAGGCTTCCCCAACGAATTAATTCTAGCTCTGCCCTCTCTAACCCCCCACCCCCCACCACCACTTTATTTGCCGGTCTCTCCATAACCTGAGGCTGAGAGACAGAAATTAGAACGTTAAAAACACCTTTCTCCACTGGTCCTCTAAGATTGTGCCTTAACCTTGTACCTGCCCTGGATGGTGACTGGGGGAAGGGCAAGAGAAAGGAGTCTGGTTCTTCCTGGGTGAAAAGCTTCCTGGCTAGGGACTCTGAGGGAGGAAAGGCAGGTGCGTCTGCTGTCCTCATAACGACCACCAGAGGTCGCCCTTGACTTACTGATGGAATTGCAGCTCAGGATTCACCTGCCTGGGCTACCTCCTGTCCTGTCCTTCCCCCCACTCTGGTAACATCGCCCAGGAGAATTCCCATCTTCTACACCAAGGTGCTTCTGACCCAATTATTGACATCCAAATTACTGAGCCTGCACCCCTACTCCCCAGCCCCCTCATGCTTAGTGGTACCCTGTCCCCAGGATCACCCATAGCTCTGTATCCCACTGAAGTCACTGTGGGTGACTTTACAAATGCTGCCTATAGGCTGGGGACTGGATAAGATGCCCTTACAGAAATCCTTCTAGTCTAAGAGAGATCAGAACCTGGCTTGGCTCTAAAATGATCTCCTCTCTCTTATCCCTCAAGACCTCCATTCCCCCATCTGACTCTCAGCAGCTCCCAAAGGGGACTGACCAAGTAATTCACACTAAGGTGTGACTGACCAACAGCTCTGAAGTGTGAAATAGTCGATACAACATGGACCCAGAGCAGGGCTTCTTAAACTTTTTTTATGTCCTGGACCCCTTTGGCAGCCTGGTGAAGCCCATGGACCCAGTTTCAGAATCATGTTTTTAAATGCATAAAATAAAATACCTAACACTATAAAGTAAAGAACAATTAGTGAAAATAAAGATGCATTTTCCCCCATCCATTTTCATGAACCCCATGGAAATCTATCCCCAGACTCCTTGGGACCAGAATGGGAACGAGCATTTATTAAGTGCCTCCTAGGTTTGAGGCACCATGCTAAGCTCTTTACAAATATTATCTCCTGTGATCCTTGGGCATACTTGGGTAAGAACTCCTGGCCTAGAGTCAGGAAGACCAGAGTTCAAATTCCACCTCTGAAACTTAGCAGACATGTGACAACTGAGTCACTTAACCTGCTTCCTCACTTGTAAGATGGGGATGCTGAAATTGCCTGTAATTTGTGGTACTGTGGAGCTCAAACTGGTTCTGTATTTAGAGGACCTGACTTCCAATCCCACTTCTGAAGTTTACCACCTATGTTACCCTGGGCAAGTCATTTAACCTCTCTGGGCCTCAGTTTCCTCATCTGTAAAAGGTGAGAGTTGGACCAGATGACCTCTGAGGTCTCTTGCAGCTCTAAGTTCAGAGGATTCTGACATAGGATTCTCACCTACCTCCCAGGGTTGTTGGAAGTGTCGAATGAGATCAAGTATGCAATGGATTACCACAGAAATGTCAGTCGTCCTTCTCTCAGGGTGATTTCATTTTAAGAGGTTGGCGGTCCTTGTTCGAAGGAACAAAGGACTTTGGGAGAAATTTGCAGGCGAATGGTGAAGATTATTATTTTTTTTTGGTGGAGGTGGAGAACAATTCTTCCCAAGGTCCCTGACATCATGTCACAGTTGCAGGCCCCTGGGTGTATGCTCCATTGTGATGTGGGAACAGTAATTGTGGGAAAGGGTCAGTGACAAAATGAGACTCCATCCAACTGCCTCAGCTTTAAAGAGCTGAAGACCAGGCAGGGAACAGTTGCCTGGTAGGAGGTGGAGCCCAGAGGCACACAGATACTTGCACTGGAGATTGGTAACTGCAAATGTATTTAAGAAGAAAAAAAAATCGGTAAATGTCCCATTTGTGACTTTGTATTTGAAATGCCTTTCATGTGGGGAACTGAGTGTTAGTTAAAGCCTGCCACTGATTAAAGGCAGCCTGCTGGCCACTCTCCCCACCTAATTCTTCCACCGAGGCACATGCTTTCATCCTTGGTGACTCCATGGGATGTTAGGCTGAAAAATTCCCTTAATTGAAGAATGCTGTTGGGTCCAGGGAGGGGGTTTCAGGCAGGAAATATTGGTACCAAGGAGAGGGCAGCAGCATGGGGTGGGGGAAGCCAGGAGAAGAGCATTGCCCTTGGAGCAGGGAGACTTGGGTTTGAATCTTGGGCGACCACGAACAACTAACTACCTCCCTCCTGTCTCCTCCTCCGTAAAATGGAGGTTCCCTAGAGGAGGGGTTCTTAACCATTTTTTGTCATGGCTTCCCCTTTGGCAGTCTGATGAAACCTACGGACTCCTTTTTGGAATACGGGTTTTAAATGAATGAAGTAAATACATAGGATTACAAAGGAAGCCAATTATAGTGAAATAAAGATAGAATTATTTTCTCAAGTTTATGGAAGCCCTAAAATCTATCCACATCTCCCACTGGGGATCTTTGGATTAAGAAGCCCTGAGATCTTCTTACAGAAGGGGTTTCTTACACTCTAAGTGAGATCTTCAAGGTCATGGGAAGCTTTAATTTTAAATGCCAGTGTGGCTGACAAGAAGGAGCCCATCTACTAGGAGTCCCATGAGTGTCGAAACTGGTGTCTTAGTTAATATCTGTATCACCCCCAGGACTTGTATTCTGTACACAGTAGGTGCTTAATAAATGTTAAAGTTCTAAGGATCACAGTTTGAGAGTTGCAAGAATCCTCAGAGGTCACCTAATCTAATTGCTTCATTTTACAGATAAGGAAAGAGGCCCAGAGAGGCTAAACAACATGTCTAAGGTCACAGGGAAAGCTGGCAGAAGAGCTGGGATTTGAACCCAGGCCCTGTGACTAGACTCAGTTCTATTTCCTCTGTATCACTTTCTATCCATTCATGGTTGAACTGACTCCCCTTGGGAATGAATGTGTTCTGTGTGTCTCAATACCCTCAAAGGGGCATCTCCCTGGGGGCAGTTAATGTTAACAATAGCAACAACTCTCATTTCAAAGAGATTTAAGGTTTACCAGGTACTTTGTAACAACTCTGTTAGTACAGTAATACTGGTCCCATTTTACATATGAAGAAGCTGAGGAACAGAGAGCTTTCGATATTTACAAACATCTTCCCCTCATTTGCCCCTCCCAGTGCCTGGATTTGTACCATTAGAGATGCAATCCTTCGCATCTTGGAGGCTTTTTTTCTAGAATCTCCTATTGAAATGAAAATATCTTGAAGGAGAATACCACAAGCTGATATAAAAAATTGAAGTAAACAGCATCATAGAGTTGGAGTTAGGAGGAACCTCAGAGGTCATTCAGTCCACACCTTTGATTTTACAAATGAGGAAACTAAGGCTCAGAGATGTTAGGTTGTTTGTCTGAGGTCACACAAGTCCTAGGAAGATGAGCTGGAATTTGAACCAAATCTAGCCCTCTTCTCCAGGTGTGTCTCAAGCTGTCCTCCCCTTTTCCAATAATGTTCATTCTTTGGCAGTCTACAGGAGGGGCGGTGTGTGTATGTGTGTGTGTGTGTGTGTGTGTGTGTGTGTGTGTGTGTGTGGCATCCATAGTTAGAAGGGAGGAGAGAGAGGAGATACAAAGGGAGTGGATGGTCTGGAAAGACTGCAGAAGGGATGGGGGAGGAGGTGGAAGGAAGCATATGGACATGAGATGCTGCCTGAGGTTTAAAGGAAATATCATATCAAGAGAGGTTTTACTCCAACTGAGGAAATACCCTGAGGATGACGCCAATGACTAGATATGCAGAGAGACATCGAGTTCAGGGTAGCAGTGGGGCTCCTGGGAAAAGTGCAAAGGACTCCATAAATGAAGGCAAGAAGGGGATGAGAGGGGGCCCTTCCTCCCACCCTCTCCTCGTCCAGGGCTCAGGTCTTCCCTTGGACCCAAGCCCTAAAGAACAGCAGGGACTGGGTTCTGTCTGAGGGGGAAAGGAGAGGAGGGAAGAGAGAAGAAATGACTCTAGCCTGGGTAGCAGCTGGAGTAAACATGTCCACAAGATGCTAAGAACAGGGTCTAAGGGAAAAAAGGGATTCGGATCCTGGACTTCCTAAATACCACGCGCTGCTTGGACAGGATCAGCGGGAAGAATCTGGCTCCACTCATTTGTCTCCCTTTCTCATATCTGTTCTAAACCTTGTATGGGGTGGGTTTAATGTCTTATTCTTTGGACCCAGAAACACTATTCTCATAGTAACCTGGCACAAACATATATATACATACACATGTATCCATGAACACATGGCTCAGTGTCCTAGGAAAGCTGGGGGTGGGGGAGGGGAGGGATGGAACAGTGAGGGGCAGACCAGCACACACAGCTTGGTCCTGGCAGGTGGAGGAGAGGATGCCCCTGGGAAGGGGCTGTGCTCAGGGCTGGTTTACAGCTCTGTCTCATTCCTGCTGGACAGAACCTTGGCTGACCTGTATGCCTGGGTCACCCCTCCCTTCCCCAGCCCAGAGAAACTGGGCACTGATGGTAGCCCCCGGAATTGTGCCCCCAGACCTGAAACAAAGGCAACCCCAGGAACCGGAACACATCCGGCCAAGCACGCGGGAGACCCCACAGGAACCTCCATTAAGGAATGCAAATGTGGTCCCCAGGCAGCGGATGTGGGAGGGGACTGACACTTTCTGCCATAGTGGGGGTGGGACGAGACAGGCACGAACACCCAAAGAGAAAGAGATCTGGGTCCTGTGGGCTGAGGATGGGAAAGTGGGGTGAGGGGGTCATATTGGAAGAACAGAGAACATTTGCCAGGGGAATTGGCGAGCAGAAGGGCTTCAGGAGCAGCCTCCCACCCCTAGCAGGATGCAGCACAGCTCAAAGAGGACGCCTACAGGGTTGCCAACACATGGACCAGGGATTCACAGGAGATAATACAGTCTCTTGCTTGCACAAACTTGGGGGCACCACAGCTGAACTGGCCCCCACCCATCCATTACCACTACCAGAAACTGCCCAGACATCTCTGCTGCTTTTCCCAACTGTCCCCTTCAAATAAATGAATTGCCTCCAACTCAGCCCAAGAAGCTTTAGCCCCTCCCCATCAGTCTGGTAAAACTGGTCCCAGCATCTCCTTCAAAGGGCCACCCCCAACTGAACTGCCTCACCCTCTCTCCCTGGGCTTATCCAAACTGCACCAATCCCCATTTCCCCACCCTGAGCCTGACCTTGTGAATGTCTAGTCCTGGGGGGAAAAAGGTCTTCTTTTTCCTGGACTCCCTTTCCCCAGCTCTGATCACTAACATAGGCCCCAGATGAGGCAGCAGGGCAAGGATGCCCACTTAGCCTCTGCACAGATCTTGTCAGTGTAAAAATGAACAGAGGATTTCAAAGGGTGGGTGGGTGGGAAGAATGATTTCAGAGGGGGCGGAGGGTTGGCATATTCAGGGGAGAGGGCTGTCCAGATAGATCCAGCAGGTGGGTAAAAAACATTCAAGTCAGATGACACCATCACCAGGAAGCCCTCTCCTGCCCCATGAAGGGTTACTCTGAAAGCCCACAGATCCTGGATCTTCTGACCTTTGTATGTGTGTACGTGTGTGTGGGGAGGACGCGGCGGAGGGCGGGGGGAGGGCGGGGGGGAACCTGAAGTTTCACACCCAAACACCACGCGAAAAAACAAGCCAATCCAGGCTTTGCTCTGGGGACCATACATTGGAAACTGGAGAATTTGACTTTTCTCTTGTCCTCTGACTCGGGTTAGTTTCCAGGGAGACAGCAGCAGCAACAGCAGCATCACTTACCGGGTAGGAAAAGGGAAAAAAGAATTAGTCTGTACAGGAAACTCGCCTTCGCTTAAAAGATGGAACTGAGAACGGCGAGAGGGTTGATATGGAAGGCTTCCAGGGAAAGATCTGGACCTGATCTCTCTTCCTGGGTCTGGATCCCTTGTATGACTGCACAATAGCTCCGTGACTCAGTTTCTCCCTGTACGAAATGGGTACATCTCTACTCTATCCCCTGCCGTTGAGAATAAAAGAGCTGTGGGTGCTGGAGGCAGAGAGGAAACCACCAGAGGGGCCTGGGCTGGCAAACAGGTTTCTCAAGGCTGTAGGCACTGAGCGGGCTTAGGGAGCTTTTGCGGGGCACCCTCCACACCATCAGGTTCCCGAGGAATATTCACATCTTCTGCTCAGAAATCCTTCCAGGAAAAAAGCAAAACGTAATGCAAGCCAGAGTTACCCAGGGCTCCCAGCTTCTGAATCCTCTAAGACCAGCATGGGAAAGGAAGAAGCTGCGCTGGGAACTGGTAGGGAAGAAGGATGCTCCGGAGAAGAGGGAAGAACCGGACTCAGGAATATCTCACGTGACAGGTCCAGATCCGACAACAGCAGAATTCCCTGGGTGCAACACGTCCGGGAAGCCACCTCCTCGAAGCCCCAGGCACGCCAGCAGGCTGGGCACCTGCTTGCCTTTTGCTTCCCGCCCATCGACACAACCACACGCACCGATATCCAAGGAGGCTGGATCCAGTCCAGAAAGACTGGGGCTTTTAAGCCTCCGATGCTGGGGATGAGTAGGGGCGTCACATAAGCCGCTGTAGACCCACAGCTGCCCTTGGACTCAAGAAAGGGAGGGGTCTTGGGTCTTCGTCCTGGCCAGTTGTGCTGTGAAGCTCCTTCTCTCCACGTACATCTAGCGATCCCTTTTCTCTCCTGTCCATCGGCTAGGACGTTCAGCTGCCCCTGGGGGCAGCTGACCCTTCTCCCCCCTTCCCGCTCCCTGTCTTCTTTCTGGGCTCCAGACAAACTTTTCCCCGCTTGCCTTCGCGGGCGCCCGGGGGCAGCGGGGGTTCTGGCCTGCTACCTCCTCTGTGCTTTGCCCTCCGGGCTCGGATAGCCGGGGATCAGCGCCCGAGGCTCTGGGGAATGACTGGCAGCGCTGACCGAGGGCCCCTTCCCTCCATCCGCCCATCCTCCCCTTCCCCCCGCGGTCCCGCACTCACCACTCCCAGGCTCAGCTCCTCGGTCCGGGGCGCGGGCGCCGCGCTGCCCTCCCGGCCCTGCAGCCACAGCGCGAGCAGCAGTAGCGGCGGCCCCAACCCCCGGGGAGCGCCCCGCACCATCGCGTCGCGCCCGCTCCGGCTCGGGTTCGGGCTCGGGCTCCCGGCCGTGGGACTCACATCGCCCTTGGGGCGCGCTGGCTCCAGGTCCGGCTCCGGGGGCTCTGCGGGCTCATATCCCCGGCAGCCGCGCGACCGCCCCGCCAGCCTCTCCGGGCGCTGCCTGTTCCGCTCCGGCTCAGTCCCTTCGCGCGGTCAGCTCCTCGCTCTGAGTGCGCCCCAGGCGCACCGGGCTCCTTCTCCGGCTCCGGTTCCAGCTCCCAGCTCAGCCCTCAGCCTACCCCTGCCTCTCGGATCGTTGGTCCAGACGGCCCTGGCTCTGGGCTCCGCCGCCGCCTTTCCCCGGGCCGGAGAAACGGAACCAGTGCCTCCACCTCCGAGCCGCCCGCCGCGCGTCTCTCCAGCCCCGGACACTGACAGCGCCAGAGCCGCCAGAGCCTAGCAGTGACAGGGGCGGGGCCATGCCAATGAGCCCAGCCCGGAGGGTGGGGCCTGAAGGAGAGGGGGCGGGATCCCATCCTCCCCACCCCCGCAGCCTTAAAGGGCCAGCGCCGGCTTTTGGGGAGATACTGAGGGCTGCAGGCAGAGGGCTCTACTAGGGCTGGCGAGCCAGGGTGGCCGGCCGCAGCGGAACTGCCAGGGCAACCCATCCATTTGCTCCAGACCCAAGAAACGAGTTTAAGCCGGTAGTGGTGTGGATCTCCCAATGAATCGGAAAATTGCGCCACCTGGTAGTTACACTGGGCTTGCTCCGCTTGGAGCTGGCCAGAGCTAGGACTGCACCGCCGGAATCTCGTACCAATCCGGCACTGAGGACACATACGTGGTCTGGGCGGCCTGGGGTTCCGGGCTCCGAGAGCGTGACCCTCGGGACGCCTCTCCGTCCGAGCTTAGGGGCCAGCCGTGCCCGCGCAGAGGGGTCGGGATTGGGCTGGGGGTGCTGAGTCAGGCTGTGGCCGAGGAAAGGGGTTCACCTGCGGGCTGCAGGGGTCCTCAGGGTCCCCTCTTGCCCAGGCTCTGGCTCTGGGACACCTGCGCTGCCCACGGAGAGGAAGGATGGGGAGAGGGTGCAGACCCTCCCCTGATTCATTCCGCACCCCAACCCTAGGTCACCTGGGGCACTGGGCACAGTCTCCCTCTCCTGTCCCTCATCCTTGCCCCACGTGGTCGCAGCCTACCAGGAAAAGCTCCTAGGGAACCCAAGATATTGCGCAACACCTGTCCTAGCCCCTCGCCCTCCTGCTCCTTCTCTTACCAGCTGGCCCTGGCACTCACCTGGCCTGATGCCAAAGGGCAAACTTGCCTCCCCTATGGGGCTCCGTGGGCCTTGGGGAAAGAGGGAGGGAAGAGAGCGGCCGGGAGGAGGTCGAAATTCCTCGGATACCGGTTTGAGAACAAGAAAGGACCTTCCACATTATTTAGTTCCTTTTCCCGCATTTTACGGAAAAAGAAACTGAGGCCTGGAGAACGGAAGTGATCTGGCCGAGGTCATCAGGTATTTAGTCTGAGAACCGTCGAGCCACTCTTCGAACCAACCCTTGGCCTGAAGAGGGCTGAGGCCCTCCCGCTGTGTCTGTCCAGTTTACGGATCAACTACACCTCTCAAAATGTCAGATCAAAGCTGGCAGGGCCCATAGAGGCCATCTGGTCCACCCCCTTCTTTCTAAGGAAGAGAAGGAAACTGAAGCCAGAAAGCAGTAGGGACGTGTCCAAAGGCACTCAGAGAATCCTCGGAAAACTCCATCTCCTGACTGGCAGTAGGGCTGTTTCCACGGTGGGGAGCTCATAGTCTGGTTGAGAGAGGGAAGTCATCTCTGGAGCAATGAAACAACTGATTGGGAAGGACTATGGGACCAGACTCCGAAGTGCTTAGAGCCTGGAGACAGAGAAGATTTATGCAGACTTGTCTCCCTGTCCCCCCCCCCCCCTTGCTCTTAGTAAGGAGGATGGTACTCAGGTTGGTGCCAGGGAAGGAATGGAAGCCCAAGGGTAGATTTCTGTCCTCTAAGGACCCCAACCCTAACTCCTTAACCTATCCTGGCTCCCAGTCTGGCTCTATTTGAATTAGTCAAGTTTATATTTACACTTCCCCCCCCTTTTATTTGTGTTAACCTGTGATTTCATTCCTATGAGGAACTCCTGGTGAGGGGAATTCCTTTCTCAAAGCAGATCTAAGCAGCTAGACATCTTAGTCTTAGACCTGAACCTTTGTCTTACTGACTACCCCCATGCTTCTCTGCCTCTCTCTGTCTCTCTACCTCTCTCTGTCTCTCTGTCTCTGTCTGTGTCTCTCTCTGTCCCTCTCTCACATGGTTGGAGGCAATCGAGGTGACTTACCCAGGGTCACACAGCTAGTAAGTGTCTGAAGCTGGATTTGAACTCAGGTCCTCTTGAATCCAGTACCAGAGCTCTACCCACCTAGCTGCCACATAGCTTCCCCACTCTCACATATATTTATAAGGTAAATACAGAGTAACTTTGGGTGAAGGGGTTAGGGGTGAGGATAGGTGGCACAGTGTCTTTTAACATAACCTATTATGAAATTAATGTCTATCTGTTATCATTTGTTCTTACTCTGTGACTGGCCCAAAACCTTTCCCAGGCAGGAATACACAAATCCTTATTTTACAGAGGAGACTGAGGCCATCATCCTTTTCTCTCTTGCTGGACCCCAATTCTGTATTCCCACCCATCTTCCAAGAAAATGGGGAGATCAAAGGATCCTGACTTTAGAGCCAAGGTCATCTTGTCCACCCCTTTTATTTTACAGATGAGGAAACTGAGCCACAGAAAGGTTGGGTGACTCTCCAGAGGACACACAGGTAGTGAGCAGCAGAGCCAAGACAAGATTCACACTCAGCTCCAGTGTGTGTGTGTGTGTGTATGTGTGTGTTTGATGACCACCAGCATTCAGGAGGTGGGAGAGCTCGAAGTGTAACTGAGCTGAAAGCAGTTGTTCTTCCCTGAAGCTCTGGAAAGCAGATCCTGGATTCCTGTACCCACAGCCTGAGATTGTCTTATTATCTCAAATGAAATAATACATGCAAAGTATTTTGCAAACCTGTATAAATGCCGCCCTATTTTCTTGTCCTGGTTTCAGAGAATCATAGAATTTCTGAGTGAGGAGGAACTCCAGGAGTCATTTAGCCTAACAAGTGGTCAACAGCCTTTTGTAGAGCTCTATTGTGGGGCATCCCATGAGGCAGCTTATTCCACGATGGAACAGTTCCAGGTGCTAGACGGCTTTGGTCCCCCTGATGTCAAGTCTAAATCTGCCTCTCGGTTGCTTCTTGCCATTATTCTAGTCCTGGAGTTGATCAGAACAAAACTGATCCTTCTTCCACTGGACAACCCTTCAAGCACTTAAAGACTCTTCTCATGTCCTTCCCAAGCCTTTCTTCTCCCGGTTGGCTCAGTTCCTTCCACTGAATCTCATAGGGCTGGATTTTGAATGAATAGATGAACGGATGGAAAAGCACCCATTAATCAGTAACTCTGCAAAGTGCTGGGGATACGAATCGAGAGCCCAAATTCAAGGAGCTCCCATTGGAGTTGGGAAAGACACTACACTTAAGAAAATTCAACTATGGGACAGATGGAAAGGCCCTGTGGTCTCAGGGTGCCAGAGGTAAAGAAAATGGCATTGCATCTTCTTTAATGCCATCTCTACAGATAAAACCATATCCATTAATAATGTGGAACTATTTGATAGTGCCGAGGACTTTGGTAGTGGGGAAGACTTTTTCTCTCGAATCTGCAGGGGAAGTGGGAACTACAGCGCCTTGCAGAGGGAGCTGCTGGGTCTTATCTCTACAAGGACAATTTCCCAGGAGGACAGCTTTAGGGACTGGGCTGGAAGCAGGGATAATGTTCTGAGAAGAGTTGACATTTGTGAGGCTTTGGGGTTCAGGGTCCTGGGCTATCTCATTTGTGTCTGTGGTGAGGTGGTGGTCAAGGTGATTTGATTTGCCTGGTATATGCCTCCTGTCTCTCCTTCAGGTGCCTTGTTACTTGAACCCTTTATCATCCTGGTTTCCCTTCTCTGGGTGCTGTCAAGTTAATCAAAATTATTTTTTTTGCTAAATATTTCACTCAGAATAGAGTACCCCACAGAGTCTGAATGGGGTAAAAGGGAATGCAGCTGTCACTCTCCTAGTCCCAGATGTTGTGCCTTTTAATGTAGCTGCAGCAGGAGCAATATAGTATCCTAACATTTTCACACACTTTAGGCTAATTTTTCCTTAAAAGTTATGGAGACCATCCTCAATTCTTGGTTGACTTAGAGGACTACAGATTTAGGCTGACGCCATCACTTCTGGGGCAGTTTGAGTATGAAACATTCAGGAGTCCAAGGGCACTAATGGATGCCTCATTGGCAGATTGTGATGGGCGACTACTCAGATACGGGAATTTCATTCAGCTGAATCAACTTGTTTTTCAGTTGTGTCCAACTCTGTGACCCCATTTAGGGTTTTCTTGGCAAAGATACTGGAGTGGTTTGTCATCCCCCCCCAAATCATTTTACAGATGAGGAACCCAAGGCAGACATCAGTTAAATGACTTGTCCAGGGTCACTCAGCTAGTAAGTGTCTGAGGTCAGATTTGAACTCAGGTCTTCCTGACTCCAGGCCTGGCGCTCTGTCCACTGAGTCACTTTGAGATGATCTTAATGCCTATCCTTGTCGGATATCCTTTTTCCTGCTATGGCTTGGTAAATCTCCTTTTGTTAGCTGTCGGACAATCTACCAATGCCTTGTTTTGGTTCCAGTTTTGAACTGTTTCAAAACTAAATTATGGGGGAGCAGAGCCAGAACAGACCAACTGCAGGAGTTGGCACAACGAGCTAGTTGAAAGTGGGGGAGAAGCCGCATAGAGCAAGGTGAGCCCGGATTGATCCTCATGTGATCCTTCTAAATTGGTACCTCCAGAGATTGGAATTCCTTACTTTGAGGCTCTGCCCACTCCTGGTGATTAGAGAATAAGCTGCAGGTGGTCATTCGGCAAGGCGAGACAGGCATGAGTATGATCTGTGTTCTTAAGATATGGGCTCTAAAGATAAACTGTTTTAGGCCCTCCAGCTTTGTTGAGCCTTCCAGCTTGGTAATTTAAACCTCCTTCAAGTTCTATTGGGGGGGAATCGCTTCAGAACTCAGTTTACCTTCAAAGCACTCAGCAAGGATTGAATTGGGACTGATGATGCCTTTGACTTGCTAATGGTCACCATCAATTGCCTTGGGGGAGACCTCCTGCATAAGCTGTTTAGTTTCGAATGACTTTTTGGAAATGATGGTGCAGCTGAACCGACGGTCTTCCATCCTTTAATTGCTTCTGGACATCGCCAGCCATTGGTGGGCGGGGGTGGGGCAAGAGAGACCTGACGGAGAGAGAATGAAAGCCAAGACAAATCGCTGGAATTTTAGGATTGTTCAACAGATGCGCTGAAGGAACTCTCTGAGCTTTGTTTATCTATTAATTTGGAATTTGAGAGATCAACCTCAATTTGGCCAAGTGGATTTTGTTGGGTTGTTGTTGTTGGGATTCTTTTGTGCGAGTCATTGAGGCAATTGGAACGACGATGTTAAATTCTCCCCAGGAGCCTAGAAACATTTCTGGACGCGGGGATTTAGACAAACGTGCCAGTGGTACCTCATTTCATTAGCTGAGGACAGGCAGAGGTACTGCATGTAAAACTTTAAAAAGTCCTCTGTCTTTCCACTTTCTCTGTCTCTCCCATCTTTCTGTCTCTCTCACCCCTCTATCTGTTGGTGTTTCTCTTTGGTGATTCCCTCTCCCTTGTCTGTCTGTTTCTGGCTCTCTCTCTCTCTCTCTTTCTCTCTCTCTCTCTCTCTCTCTGTCTGTCTTTCTCTGTCTCTGTCACACTCTCTCTGTTTCTGTCTGCTCTCTCTCTCTGACTCTCTGTCTCTGTCTCTCTCACCCCTCTATCTGTTGGTGTTTCTCTTTAGTGATTCCCTCTCCCTTGTCTGTCTGTTTCTGACTCTCTCTCTCTCTGTCTGTCTGTCTGTCTGTCTGTCTGTCTGTCTTTCTCTGTCTCTGTCACACTCTCTCTGTTTCTGTCTGCTCTCTCTCTCTGACTCTCTGTCTCTGTCTCTCTCACCCCTCTAGCTGTTGGTGTTTCTCTTTGGTGATTCCCTCTCCCTTGTCTGTCTGTTTCTGTCTGCTCTCTCTCTCTGACTCTCTGTCTCTCTCTCTGTCTGTCTGTCTTTCTCTGTCTCTGTCACACTCTCTCTGTTTCTGTCTGCTCTCTCTCTCTGACTCTCTGTCTCTCTCTCTGTCTCTCTCTCTCTCTGTCTGTCTGTCTTTCTCTGTCTCTGTCACACTCTCTCTGTTTCTGTCTGCTCTCTCTCTCTGACTCTCTGTCTCTGTCTCTCTCTACCTCTCTCTTTCTCTGGTGTCTCTCCCTCCTCCCCGTCTGTCTGTGTTTCTGCCTGTCTGCCATTTCTTCGGAGCATCTCCTCACTCTGACAGAAATTGCTACTCTTTGCAGAGGTGGAATAGAGCTCATGTACTGGCCTAGAGACGTCTTGGCTTTGTGACTTTTTGTGTAGCTTTCTGTCTTTGACCCAGCACAGAAGGGCAGAGTTGGGCCCCAACAGCAGCACCCACAGGCACCTGCTGAGCACTTTTGCCAGAGCGGGCCATGTCAGGACCTGCCCCCCCAGGGTAGTCATTCCTGAGCAGGGGCAGTGCAGTGGTACTCAGAGTTACGGCAATGCTCTGATCCGGGATAGGGTAGGAATGCTCAGGCCCCAGTAGTGGCTCTTGTCTTACCCTGGCAGAAGGGGAGAGGTACCATTCAGAATGGCTCCCAGTGGCAGAAGAATGGGCATCGCTGGCAGCCCCTTCACATTGCTAGTACAATAGCTGGTGCTCATGGTGTAACTACTCCCTAGGGAGTACTTGGAGCACCAAAGTTGGGTCTGGTAATGAGAGTCTGGTAATGAGAGAGAGGTGCAAGTGTCTAACCTGTCCCCACAAAGGAAAGGGCTGGGGCCAAAGCAGCGGGGTGCTGATAAACGGTCAACAACCTGCTTTCTGAAAAAGACAAGCTTTTAGGTTTAATTTGCATTATTGACATTTTCTTCATCACTTTCTTAAGTCCAAAAAATCAACAACACTGTGAATTGTGTTCTGATTTGTAGCATTTGACAGATTTTCATGGGGGGAAATGCTCTCACTGAAAATCGAACAACAGGTCTAACACAGGTTTGAACTGATGCCAGCACATCCTCGGCCGGAGAGACAGACCAGGGAAGGATCCACCCAATTCAGACTCTTCACACTATTCATTCTTGTCCCCTTTCTCAGGCCTCTGTCTCCCATCTGTTTTGAGCTGGCTGTAAATTAATAATTAATTAATGTCAGCCGATGCCATCAAAGACCTTATTTCTTTGAGGGGTTTGTGAACTCTCTCCATCAAAGCAGATCACAATTCTATGGCTTAGGAGAGGAGACTTTTCATTACCTAGAACCTAAGATTTTACAGGTTCACTGGGGACCTTCCAGTGAGGTAAATTCCTTTATCAGGAAGGAAGGAAGGAAGGAAGAGAGAGAGGGAAGGAGGGAGGGAAGGAAGAAGAAAGGGAGAGAGGGAGGGAGGAAAGAAGAAACGTCAAGCATTTAGTAAGTGCTTACTATGTGTCAGACACTGAGCTAAGCACTTTTCAAATAAGATGCAACAGCTCTAGGAGATAGGTGCTACTATTACCCCCTTTTTACAGATGAGGAAACTAAGGCAATCAGGGTTAAGTGATTTGCCTGGGATCCCACAGCTAGTAAGTGTCTGAGGCTGCATTTGAACTCAGGTCTTCCTGACTCCAAGGCCCGATGCTCTATCTGGCTTCTAGAATCTTAACGTCAGCTCGTCTTTTCTCCTCTCGGCTCCATTTCTAGGATCAGGTCCTACACAAGGGCTGCACATATTTAACCGTAAGCGTTGTAAAGTGTCTGAGACAATTAAGGTAGGTGGAAGGATATACAGATGGAGAGGGAGGAAGGCCAGCCCCAGGGGGAATAGCCGAGGTCCAGCACAGTCCAAGCAGATGGAGAGGCCTGGGATGCCTGTGCAAGACTGGATGATGCCGAGAGAGGAGCCGAGCTGGCCGCGCCTCTGACAGCTGGCTGCGTTCCCTCTCCCTGGGAGGAGAGAGCCCTCAATTAGCCAGGCCAGAGTCCAGAGGAGAGAGAAGGGTCTAGCTTCCTGGTGGTGAGCTGCAGGAGTTAAGTGAGGAGGGACACATGAAGAATGAACTCTGATAAAGCCTAGTCAGTGGCTGGGAAAGCAGAGAAGGGCCCATTGCGCCGGGACACCTCTGTGCCTTGCTGTGGGGGCTCCTTGAGGGCAGGCACCACATTTCTTACACTCTACCGGGCAGTCTCTTAGAGCACGGCCATATCTGCTTCGTCAGACTCTGGGGGGTTCCCTGAGATCAGGAGCAATGCCTCCTCTCCTGACACTGAGTGGGAGGGGTCTTCTAGGGATGGACAATGTCTCACATTGGGATACTGGGGGGTTCTGGGAGAGGGGCTGTGTCTCCTCCTCAGACTGAGGGTCTCTTGAGAGTGAGACTGTCTTCCCCTTTCAAATTGGTGGGGGGGGGAGGGTCAACAAGTAGAGGGACTATCTCTTCCCCTCTCCCCATGCTGGACATTTTTGTTCGGAATAGAGACCATGTCTTTACCCCGAGACTGGGGGCTTTCTGAGCAAAGGGCTCAAAAGAGGGCTTCTGAGGGCAGTGGGTCAAGTCTCTTCATCCCCCCGGATGGTTGCTGAAGGGAGAGTACATATTCTGTCTCTTTTTTTATATTCTGTTTTTTTACTCTTTTAAAAATTATTTGATTTTTAATTTATGGAATAAAACAAGTGTTTTCATAACAGTATAATAAAAAGATGATTGCACATGAAACTGCAGATCTATTATATACAACTTGCTATTCTCTTATATATAATAAAGTTATCACATAACTTTGTTTTTCCCTTTTTTTCTCTCCTCCCCATCCTAGAGATGGCTACCATTAGACACACACGCACACATATACATATGCATATGTATGTGTGTAAAATTATTCTATACATATTTACGAGGGGGGTCTGTGAGGAGAGGGGCCATATATATTTATAAATATATATTTAGTATATGAATTCTAAATAGTATTTTATGTAGCGCTTTAAGATTTGCAAAGTATGCCACAAATATAATCTGTTTATCCTTGCAAGAACCCTGAGAGATAGGTGATATTACTATCTTCATAGGAAATCGAGTCAGATAGAGATGAAGAGACTTGGCTAGGGTTAAATGGCTAGTAAGTATACAAGGCTGTATTTGAGCTCAGGTCTTCCCGACTCTAGGCCCGAGAATCTATCCACTGCACTAATTCTAAGAATACACCAAGCCTTGGTCGGTGCCATTCCATGAGCCCCAAGTATTCTGTGACAGATGGAATGTCTGTGCTCTTCTCAAGGCCCGACAGCCTGTCAGTCAGGTCCTGCTATTTGCTCAGCCTCCTCCCATCCCTGCTTCTCATAGCCCGTGTTCACTAGGTGGGACTCCTGTCTGCTGTTCTGAGAAAACGTCCCCTGCCCCCAGCCCTCCAAGCCCAGCCTCCCCTTCCAGTCCCTCAGTGACATTGTCCAGAAAGAGCAAATATTTCTAAGCCTCACAAAATCTCTGGCACCCAGAGATGTTATCAAAGGAGGAATCAATTCCAGTTGAGAAGATTCAAATTTACCTCTTGGTATTTGAGGAGAAGAATTAGAAATGCAGAATTGTCTCGGAGACAAGATCCAAGTATCCCAGCCCCAGGTTCCATGTTCAGTCACAGCATTAAATCTTCAGGTTTTCTCCCAGCTGGCCCCGAGGCCCGTTACTTGTCTGAGTTATCTCATCCAGCTCTCTCTAGGAAGTTCTGAGCCAACCTATTCATCAGAGAAGCCTTCGCTTGGCAGAAAAAAAAAAAAACTGCAGGCTCCCTGTAGAAGAGCCCAGCCCCCTGCCTTCAGCTCCCATTTCTCAGGCCAGCCTGCTCTATGCTCTTTTTTCTCCTACCTTCGGGGCAGGCAGGGTGGTGCAGTGGATAGAATCCTGGAGCTGGAGTCAGGAGGGACAGGGTTCAAGTCACTAGACATTTACAAATCACCTGTTATGTGCCTGCCTCAGGGACCCCAAGACAGAAAGAAAAGATCCCACCCTCGGAGGGGCTTACATTCTGCTGGGGGAATAATGATAATAAAACTAGTATTTATTATAGCACCTACTCTGTGCCAGGTGCTGTTCTAAATGATTTAAACATTATTATCTCATTTGGTCCTCACAACAACCCTGGTAGGTAGGTGGTGAGGAAATAATGCAAACAGAGTCAAGTGACTCCACTGAGTGCTAGGAATACACCTACAGGCCAAAAGGAGGACAGTCAAAGGCAGGATTGGAACCCAGGTCTCTGTGTGTCTTTGATAGCCCAGATGGTAATCATTCACTGAGGGCTGACTCTGTGGCTGTCGCTGGTCTGCGTGGCACCAGACCCAAAGGTCACAAGAGCACAGCAAGCCCAGAAATGACAGGTTGGACAACATCCGAAGGAGGAGTTTCTTGGTTCTGGCCCCAGTTCCTCCCCACACTCTGGCAGTATCTCTATCATTTCTATTGACCCAGAATTGGGACCCTCCCTTTTACCGTCATAGTCCAGTATTTGAATTTCGTCAGCTTTCGAGAAGGGAAATTATAGCCTTAGGCAGAGAAGAGTATGAGCGTTTCTTACCTTTGTTTATAATCGATATGGAAGAATAGAAGTCTCTCTTCAGGACCAAATTATCTTTTTCTTACGACAACAATAAAAACAACCAAGGAATCTCTTTCCTTCACAGCCCCAACACTGACACCCTTCTCATCTCACCTAGACCTCAGTAAAGTTCTCCAGGGAGACCGTAACCCTCCTGATTCCAAATCTAGCCCTCTATGTGAGAAGACTCACAATCTGCTTCCAAGGATGAAGGAAGCCCAGGCCAATCATAAGCAGGCCTATCCTCTCTGGGAAATGGCAGCTGTGGCCCAGGAAGCCAGAGGATGAGAAATCACAGGATCAGAATCAATAAGCATTTATTAAGCACTTACTGTGTGCAGGACACTGCGCTAAGCACTGGGGTGACAACATGTGTAACATAATATTATGCATAATTATGTAACATATAAATATAATCTATAACAAGCAATATCATAATATGTCACACAATGCACACAAATATACATGTACACAATATTTTGTTGTCGTTGAGTCTTTTCAGTTGTGTCTAAGTCTCTGTGACCCCATTGCAGTTTCCTTGGCAGAGACACTGGAGTGGTTTGTCGTTTCCTTCTCCAGCTCATTTTACAGGTGAGGAAACTGAGGGAAAGAGTTGACTTGCCCAGGGTCACTAGCTAGTAAGTGTCTGAGGCCAGATTTGAACTAAGGAATATGAGTCTTCCTGATTCCAGGCCCAGCATTCCATTCATATTGCCACCTAGTTGCCCTGTATTCAATATACACATACATACAGACATGCGTGTTTATATGTGCATGTATACATATTATGCCTTGTATATTGCATGTTATATTTATATGACACATCAACCTACTGTACACATTACACATATGCGTATGTATACATGTTTCTATATTATACATACATTACAATATGCTTTATATTACATATGTATATGCTTATATGTACATAAATATATGTATACATACTTATATACACACATAACCATAGCATATATTATGTCACATGTACATGTACACATGCATATGCTTATATACATATAAATAAGTATAAATAAGAATACATGTACACATGTTATGTATATATACATACACATGCATATGTGTATGTAAATATACATATAACATATTTATGAACATTGTTTTATATTACATTATACATTGCAAGTATCCATATGTATGTGCAATATATGCTTATATTTATATAATATATTGCATGTAACACATATAACACAACATGTATAGATATTACAATAGATATATACACGGATAGATAACTATAGGTAGATAGTTATAAATAGATAGTTATAGATGGATACGGGTAGACAGATACAGACAAATTGTTGTTGTGTTTGTCCTTCATTTCCGAAGAGGACCATGACATCAGGAAATGATAACATGACTTGCAGTTAACTTTGATTTGAGGGAGGGAGGACTGGGCAAGGTCACCAGCCTCACTTTCTCCTCCAAATAGATGGATAGATAGATAGTGGAGGGCCTGCTGTACTATAGTCCCTGGGGTCATGAAGAGTTAGATACAAATGAACAATAACAAACATACATATACACATACACAGGTATACATAGGGCTCTATTAGATGAGAAGCACTACTAGAGAAGGTGATATTTGCCAATGGACAAATTGAAAATGGCCTCTTGGAGATGGTGGGATTTGTGTTGAGTGATAACAGAATCCCAGGAAATGGAGAGGCAGAGGTCAGGATGCACTGGATAAGTCAGTTCAGAGTCCCATCAAAATGGCCCTTGGAGTATTGTGTTTGAGCAACAGCAAGACCAGAGTGAGTGGTTCATGGAGTAAGTGGAGGGGAAGAAGGGGAAGAAGCTTGGGAAGGTAGGAAGGGGCTGGGTTGGAAAGAGCTTAAAATGCCAAATGGAGGTCTAATGACTGGCAGGTTAAAATGCCAAATGGAGGTGTTGAGGAAGGTCTAATGACTGGCAGGTTAGTACCCTTGATGGTAACAGGGAAGTTTGGAAGAGGCAGGGGTTTGAGGACAGCTGAGGCAGCATTTGTGGCAGAAATAATTCTGGATTTGCTGTCAGAGAATTGAAGCCAAGATGAGTCAATGCATTTGAGATGAGTTCAGTGGTCTCTTTGTGTGGTTTGTGTTTCCCTATCACCATCATTGGTCTCTTGGCTCTCTTTCAGTCCACATCAGTCCATAAAGTTCATCCCAGTTGTCTCTGAGCACAATGATGTTCCATTACCTTCACCTACTACAGGTAACTCATTGGTGAGTTAGGGGACGTCTACCCCAAGCATGTGAAGACTTCCCCTGGAAGAATGGGTGGATGAGAACAATTTGTTCCGACAGCCATGAAGAGGGCTGAGGCAGGCGCTTAGAGCTTGGTCAGATATCGAGACGTCAAGACCATCCTCTGCATCCCAGGCCATCACCGGTCATCCTGACTTCTGTCCTGCCACTGGACTTTGATGACTCTGGAAGAGAGAGTAAGGCTGCTTGACTTTGTGCAACTTTGCCTCACTTAAATCCAACTCTAGTTGGAGATCTAGTAAAGGAATCACCAACAACATCATTGGTCCTCTTAAAAAAACCGAGATGAACAACGCATTAATAATAGTCTGTACAGTCAATGATGTTCATTTGGATTCCAGTTCCCTGCTACCCCATTAGGTGCAGCTAGGAACATTTGGATATATATGGGAACTTTCTTTTTGCCATTGACTTACGTAAGATATATGCCTGACATTGAAACCCCATCGTTTTCCAGAAGATGGGACTGAGAGATGGAAGGAACTTCTTCAATCAGTAAGATTCCCTCCCCCCTCCGCCCCAGTCTTGTGGAACCTCTCCCCCATTTCCCACTTTCAGATAGTTCAGTCTAGGTTCTCTCTTTTAGGTGCCATTGATGATGGCTCAGCCATCATGTCTGTCCTGTTCATTCAGGACCCTTGGATGGAGTTCATCTGAGCCAGGTGATCTGAATTCATCAAGGGCAGCTGAAATAGAAGCAAGGCCAAGTGTTGTTTGTTATGCAGGGCTTTCATCCTGTCCAACTCATCATGACCCCGTTTGGGAATTTCTTGGCAGAGAGACATGAATGGTTTGCTATTGCTCTCTTCTCTAGGTCTCTTTACTTGTCTTGGGATCAATTCCCTTTAAGCCATTTGTGTTTATTCTCCTATATAGGGAAAACAGAAACAAAATAGTTCTCGAGCAGCTCTTTTCTCTCGTCCAATAACATCATCCCATTCGCTTTCAACAAAAAGCCTTTTCTTCTTTCATCCTCTCCTTTCTCCTAATATAACTAAAAAAAAAATCCCTTTTTATTGTCTTTAGCTTTTCTATTTAGTTCATTCTGAATTTTATTATTCTTGACACAGTTTTTATAGGGATGTGCCATGAATATATTTATCTTCTTTGTTGCTTGGGCAGGTTAGGTGAAGCAGTGGATAGAGTGCCACGCCTGAAGTCAGGAAGATGAGTCTTCCCGAGTTCAAATCCAGCCACAGATGCTTACTAGCTGTGTGACTCCGGACAAGTCACTTAACCCTGTTTGCTTCTGTTTTTCATCTGTAAAATGAGCTGGAGAAGGAAATGGCAAACTGCTCTAGTATCTCTGCCAAGAAAACCCCAAACAGGGCCATGGAGAGCCGGACGCAACTGAAACCCCAGAGTAACAACAACACTTGGCCTTGCTTCCATCTTCTCTACACTTCTTTTTTATTTTTAAAAAATTATTATTCATAGGCAGCTAGGTGGTGCAGAGAGTAGAGCACTGGCCCTGGAGTCAGGAGGACCTGAGTTCAAATTGGGCCTCAGACATTTGACGCACTTACTAGCTGTGTGACCTTGGGCAAGTCACTTAACCCCAATTGCTCTGCCAAAACCTAAAAAAAAGCTGTTAGAAAAAATGATTATTTATTTATTCTTAACATTCATTTAAAAAATTTGAATTCCAAATTCTCTCCTTCCCTCCTGCCCCTCTCAAACCTGTTGAGAAAGAAATGTGATATCAATAGTACATGTGAAATCATACAAAATATATTTTCATATTAGCCATGTTGCAAAAACGCAAGAAAAAATAAAGTGAAAAAATTTATTTCAATCTAAACTCAGACTCTGTAAGTTCTTTTTCTGAGGGTGGATAGCATTTTTCATCATAAGTCCTTTGGTATTGACTTGCATCATTGCATTCATCAGAATAGTTGTCAGTCATTCACAGTCGATCATCATTATAATGTTGCCATTACTGTGCACAGTGATCTCTCGGTTCTTCTCACTTCATTTTGCATCGGTTCATACAGGTCTTACCATGTTTTTCTGAACTGTCCCCTCCAGCCTCCGTCACTTTTTATAGCACAATAGTACTCCACCACCATCATCTGCTACAACTTGTTCAGCCTTTCCCCAACTGATGAGCATCCCCTTCAATTTCCAGTTCTTTGCCACCACCAAAGGAGACACTAGAACTGTTTTTGTATCTACAGGTCCTTTTCCTTTGAGGTCTTTGGGATACAGACCTAGCAATAGTATTGATGGGTTAAAATGTATGCAGTTTTTGTGTGTATACGTATGTGTATATGTGTGTATATTTATGTATGTGTATGTATATATGTTTATGTGTGTATGTATATATATACATATATATGCGTGTACGTGTGTTTATATATGTATATGTATATATATATACATATACAGAGGGGGGGCATAGGATGAGGTGAAGATGAATAAGGGATGAGAGAGGAATAAGAGAAGAGAAGGCAGGTGAGGCGGAATGAGTGAATTTTGCCCTCCTCAGATGTGACCTGAAGAGGGAATGCCATACATACTCAGTTGTGTATCTTACCACACAGGAAAGAAGGAGGAAGAAGATAAAAAAAAGGGGGTATGATGGAAGGGAGGGCAGATGGGGATGAAGATAATCAAAAACAAACACTTTTGAAAAGAGACAAGGTCAAGGGAGAAAACCCAATAAAGGGGGATAGGTTAGGAAGAAGCAAAATATAGTTAGTCTTTCAAAACATGAGTATTGTGGAAGGGTTATACATAATGTTATGCATGTGGTCCATGTTGAATTGCTTGACTTCTTAGGGAGGGTGGATGGGAAGGGAAGAGGGGAGAGAATTTGGAACTCAAAGTTTTAAAAAAATAGATGTTCGAAAGTAAAAAAGTTTTTTTTTTTCATGCAACTAGAAAATAAG
>CM053622.1:39174485-39372571 GCA_028646595.1 Phalanger gymnotis | reverse complement strand
CTTATTTTCCCTCATCCCTTCTAGCATCTGTCATTTCTGAGAGGCGTGAGGTGGCACTTCAGAGTTGTTTTAATTTGCTTTTGTCTAATGAATAGTGATTAAGAGCATTTTTTCATATGACTATATAGATAGCTTTGATTTCTTCTGAAAATTGCCTGCCCATATCCTTAGACCGTTTGTCAATTGGGGAATGCCTCTTATTTTTATAAATTTGATTCAGTTCCTTATATATTTGAGAAATGAGGCCTTTGTCCAAGAAACTTGCTGTGAATTTTTTTGATATTACTTTATTGTCTATGGTAGCTTTTAGCAAAATGTCATTTCCCTGATTATCTTTTTCAATTAGGAGTATTTTTTACTTTGTCTGAGATCATGATTGCCAGCCACTCCTGCCTTCTTCACTTCAGCTGAACTTAACAGACTCGGCTCCAGTCCTTCATTTCACCTCTGTGTTGTAGGCTTCTTTTTAAAGTCTAAGTTGGTGGGTGAGTTCCCTGAGCATCATTAGACAATTCTCTCTCTCTCTCTCTCTCTCTCTCGGAGGCAAATGGGGTTAAGTGACTTGCTCAGGGTCACTGAGGTTGGACTTGAACTCAAGTTCTCCTGACTCCAGGGTGGCTGCTCTATCCACTGCACCACCTAGCTGCACCTATCCATTCTCTTTGGACAATTCTCGTTTCTGCCCCTTCGCTGGATTTTTTTCCCTTTATGTCCTCAGAATTTCATTCTTGAGAATCTCTCCTACCTCCTGAGTTTGAGATGCTTAAGGGATACCCAGTTCAAGATGTGTACTGAGCTTATTATCTCCCCCATTAGACTGGAAGATCCTTGTCTTTTACTTGTTTTTGTATTCCCATTGCTTAGCTCAGTGCCTGGCATAACAGGCATTTACAAATGCTTACTAATGCACTGCCTGATTAAAAATGTCAAATGCTTCTGAGGTCATGAAGATAGGAAAGATCTTAAAGGTTGTTGACGATCATCTCCTTATTTTACAGATGGAGAAACTAAGGCACTGAGTGGTTGTGACTTGCCCAAGAACACAAAGCTATTCAAGTGTCTAAGGCAGAATTTGAACTTAGGACTTTCTGACTCCAAGTCCAGATCACTACACTGCCTTGGATCGGACAAAGCTGCTAGCTGATCCATCATTGCTGCCTATATGTACATGTTGTTACCCTCAATAGAATGGAAGCTCTTTGAGGGGGGGAATTGTTTCATTACAATATGGAGATTGCTTTACTTTTGTCTTTCTCCTAGTGCCTAGCACAGTCCGCAGAACATAGTAAGTAGGGTACCTAATAAAATGCTTGTTGGTTGATTGGTTGGCCGTGAGGTACTGAGTTCAGGGCTCTTCAAATGATGACTGCTCAAGCTAGGAAGGGTTAGAGATACACAGATATAAAGGTTATAGAGATACAGAAGGTACTGAAAGCAGGCATGAACATTTCACATGAAAGGGACAGAGCATCTCACAGACTCGGCAGCCTGGACTGAAGCAGCTGAGGCCGATGCCATCTGGCCCTTGACTAAAGGAAGGGATGGAGACAGAGCAGGTTGGAGGTGCTTTCCCCGAGGGCCATTTCCACCTTAAGGTCAAGCATTGGACTTGCACTCAGCTGACTGTATGGATCACAAGGAGCCTCTGTCAGCATCTTCAAATACAAACAAAGCCCTGGGGGCAGTAGGGGAGGACACAAGAGGGCCGAGCTTGGTAAATGTCCATTGCCATCTTCAGCCCCTGCTCCTCCAAGCTTCCTGTGCCTGAGCCCATCAGAGCTGAGGCTGAGGTGGGGACCACATCTGTGAATGAAGCGGATGGGAGGATTGATGAAAAGTATCTGTGGGTGGCAGGTGTTCCTGAAGCCACAATTCACTTAGGAAGTAAGGGGAGTCAAGGTCATTGCTGTTATTTACTGACCGTTGATATTTACTGAATAAGAAAGTCACATAGGAGGTCAGCTTTAAGGCTGGTCTCTAGCAGAGAGCTGAGCAAAAGCAGTGGTGGTTGTTGGTGGAAATGGGAAAATGAAAGAAGCCATCATGAACCACACCTTTCCAAGGGTGAATGACTTGCCTAAAGTAATAAGCGGTAGAGACAAGGATTGCTTTGTGGCCTCATCTGTCCTCCAGAACCAGGGTTGGTTGAGGAATTGGACCTGAACTCAGTTCCCTCTTTGAGTGGTTTTTGATTGCCATTTCTTGGTTCTGCTTCATGCCACATCAGTCCATATAAGTATTCATCCCAGGTAGCTCTAGATTCCCCACAGTCATCTTTTCTTAGAGCACAATGATGTTCCGTTACATTCCCAGACACAGTTTGTGCCGTCCATAGATGTCCACTTGGATTCCAGTTCCCTGCTGTCATGTTAGATGTAGCTAGGAACATTAGGAGGGTACCTAGGTGGCGCAGCAGGGTAGAGGGCCAGGCCTGGAGTCAGAAAGATCTGAGTTCCAATCTGACCTCAGATGCTTTCTGGCTGGGCAACCCTGGGCAAGTCACTTAGCCTCTGTCAGCCTTTGTTTCCTTATCTGTAAAATGAGGACCATAACGGTACCTCACTCCCAGGGCTGTTGTAAGGATCCAATCAGATAGTAATTTTAAAGAGTTTAGCACATGCTAAGTGCTATATAAATGTCAGCTGTTATTATTACTATTAATATCTTGAACTTCTCGAACTAGAGTTTGCTTTAGGTGACCTTTATGGACCTTTTCCAGCCCTAGATCACAAGGGTTTTATCTAAGATACATAGAAATTACCTTAACTAGGGTGTCTCATGTTTTGGCATGGAGGATCAGTTTAATAAATAATAGTTGACACTTAGTGATTTATAGTTCACAGGGAATTTTCCTTATAACCTAGTGAGATAGGTGGTGTGATTTCTTTTTCTTTTTTAATTGTCCACATTTTAGAGGTGAGGGATCAATACTTCTGGCGGTGCAGTGACTGCCTGAGGTTAGGTGCCTTTGTGAGTGTCAGAGCTGAGACCTGATTCCAGGTTTTCAGGGATTTGGAACCATAAGACTTGAATGTGAAGCCCAGCTCTGACCTCTGAGGCCAACACATATCAGACACCAGGGTTAAGGCAATTTCTATGTACCTTAGAGAAATCCCTTATGATTAGAGCTATATGAATACAATTGCAAAATGTTCTTTACAGAAAAAAAAAAAGATCTAAATAAATGGGGAAAAGCTAATTGCTCATGAATAGGCAAAGCAAATGTAATAAAAATGACAGTATTTCCTAAATTAATTTATTTATTCATCATCATACCAAACTTCCAAAAGCTGACTTTTAGAGCTAGAAAAAATAATATTTACCTGGAGATTTAATAACATTAAATTAAAAAGTTTTTGTATAAATAAAACCAATGTAGCCAAGATTAGAAGCAAAGCAGAAAATTGGGAAAATTTTTTATAGACAGTTTCTTGGACAAAGGTTTCATATCTCATATAGAGAACTTTGCCAAATTTATAAGAATATGAGTCATTCCCCAATTGATAAATGGTCTAAAGGATATGAACAGGAAGTTTTTGGATGAAGAAACCAAAGCTGTCTACAGTCATATGAAAAAATGCTCTAAATCATTACTGATTAGAGAAATGCAAATTAAAACAGCTTTGAGATATCATCTCACACCTATCACACTGGCTAAAATGATAGAAGGAAAAAACAATAAATGTTGGAGGGGATGTGGAAATATGGGTTCCACTGTTGGTGGAACTGTGAACTGATTCAACCATTTGGGAGAGGAAACTGGAATTATGCCCAAAGAATTATAAAACTGTTGCATGTCTATTTACCCAGCAATTTCCCAAGGTGATCAGGGGAAAAAGGAAGAGAATCTGTATGCTCTAAAATATTTATAGCAACTCTTTGTGGTGGCAAAGGACTGGAAATTGAGTGGATGCCCATAAATTGGGGAATGGCTAAACAGGTTGTGGGATAGGGTTGTGATGGAATGCTCTAAGAAATGATGAGGTTGATTAGAAAAAAAGACTTGCTTGCATGAAATGAGTGAAATGAGCAGAACTAAGAGAATGTTGTATATAGTAACAGCGATATTGTTTGAAGAATAACTGTGAATGACTAAAGCTATTCTAAGTATTATAAATATTCAAATCAGCTAAAGGCCCTATAAAGGAAAATGCTATCCACTCTCAGAAAAGAACTGATAAAGTATGCATAGTATGGTTTAACATATCTATATCTTTATCTCTGTGTCAGATGCTGGCCTTCTCTAGTGTGGAGTTGGGAGAGAGGGAAAGAGACAGTTTGGAACTTAAAATATAACCAAAAATGGAATAAAATTAAATTTAAAAATAGGTTTATTAGTGGAACAGATGAGGTATACAACATTTGGAAGCAGTCCAACATAATAGCACAGTGTTCAATAAACCCAAAGACCCTAATTACTGAGGGTAAGAATTCCCTATTCTATAAAACTTTTAGGAAAACTGGAAAACAATTTGTTGGAAATTATGTTTAGATCAACATGTTACACCACATACCAAGAGAAGCTCCAAAAAGATACATGACAGACACAAAAGGTCATGTCATAAACAAGTTCAAAGACTGAGGAATGAAATAATTTTCTCTACTATGGCTGGGGAAAAATGAAGGGACATTTTGTATACATAGAATTGGAAAGTTTTTGCACAAACAAAATCAATCCAGTTAAAATTAGAATGGAGAGTTAACTGGGGCAGGTGGGGGAGGGCGGGGGAGGCGACTTTGAAAGGTACGATGTTCAAGATATGTAACTGATTCAAAC
This sequence comes from Phalanger gymnotis, assembly GCA_028646595.1. Classification (NCBI taxonomy): domain Eukaryota; kingdom Metazoa; phylum Chordata; class Mammalia; order Diprotodontia; family Phalangeridae; genus Phalanger; species Phalanger gymnotis. The sequence goes on along the minus strand of CM053622.1, from coordinate 39,367,794 downwards.
ACTTAAGATTTACGGCCATTCCTCAAGAGTCAAAAGATTCTCAAAGGAAATACAATCTATCCATATCTAGCCTTATGAAAAAAAAATGTTGTACATCTCTAATAAACAGAAATGCAAATTAAAACAACTCAGACCTATCGGATTGGCAAAAATGACAAAAAAAAAAAGGAAAGCGTTAACTGTTGGAGGGACTTTGGGAAGGCAAGCACACTGATGTGTGCTATTGCTGCTGCTATAGCTTGGTCTAGCCATTCTAGAAAACAATTTGGAAATATACCCCACAAAATCACTAAACCGTGCATACCCTTTGCTTGGGACCACTTGTCTCATACTACAAAGATATTGAAGAAAGAGGAAAAGGACCCATATATACAAAAACACAGCGGATCTTTTCGTTATAGCAAAGAACCAGAAACAAAGGAGATACCCATCCAATGGGGAATAGCTATACAAATTATGGTACATAAATGTAATGGCAATTATTGGGCTGTAAGAAGTGAGGAAGGGTACTGTTTCAGACAAATCTGGGAAGATTTATATGAACTGATGCAGAGTGAAGTGAGTGAAACCAGGAAAACAATTAGTAAGAACAATATAAAAAATAACATCAATATTGCAAAGAAAAACATCTTTAAAAAACCTAAGAATTGTGATCAATCAGAACTCTAGAGAAATGAAGAAATCTATCACCAACATCTTCATTAAAGGATAGCAGAATCAAGGTGAAGAATGAGACATGCATTTTTGGATGTGGAAAACATGAGGATTTTTGACTTTAATTATTTGTTACAAGGATTGTATCAAAAAAAGAAAAAAAAGCCATTGAAACTTTGAAAAAATGCACAAAAAGAAGTTCAGAAGGAAACCAAACTTTGATTAGTGGCACTGAATTTATTATATACTTAAAAATCAAATTAATAGAAATTTGCAATTTTACATATAATTTTTCTTAAAATCTTACTTTGTATATGGAAATGTTCATTTTTGGTGTTTGTTAAGTACAGAATAAAAAGATGAAATTAAACATTTTATTGAAATCTTTTGTTTTTACATCACTTTCACTCCCAAATATATTTCTCTCTCCTCCTTTGATCAGTAAGCCATGCATGCATGTCTTACAGCACAGAGAAAAAGCAGCATAACCAACATATCAACTGAATCTGACAGCATAAGCAATATTTCACACCCACAGTCCCTCAACTTCTGCAAAGAAAGGAGGGAGGGGAGCTTTCTCATTTCTTCTCAAGGGCCAAGCTTAGTTATCACAATATGGCTCCACTTCCTACACAGAACAACATTGGAAACCAGGCCTAAGAAGTAGCAAACAAGACTTCTTTGCACTACACAATTCCCTAAAGAGCAGGAACACAAAGGTCATTCAAAAGTTTGATCTGAGGGCAGCTAGGTGGCACAGTGAGTAGAGCACCGGCCCTGGAGTCAGGAGGACCTGAGTTCAAATCTGGTCTCAGACACTTGACACATGTACTAGCTGTGTGACCTTAGGCAAGTCACTTAACTCCAATTGCCCTGCCAAAAAAGCAAAAAAAAAAAAAGTTTGAGCTGAGTTATGCCACCATTTTCTGTCAAGCGTACTTTTTTGAGCTGAGGAAGAGGGAACTCAACACTCAGCTTTCTGTAGTTGTGTCTAATAACAGGAACATCAACTCGAAGATGTAGGAGCTAGTAATTGCTAGAGATACTTCATGAAAGATAGTTATTGCTATGATGAAAAATCAAACACAGGGAAATAACATGGTGCAGGGGAAGAAGCAATCCTTCTGGGGTTGGAGCACCTGGGTCAAATCCTCCTTTGATGATTGTGACCCATTAGAAGTAATCTTAGACAAGTAATTTCTTCCTAGGTCTCAGTTTATTTGTACAATGAAAGGTTTAGACTAGATACTGCTGGGGTCCTTTCTAGTTCTAAAATTATGCTCCTAACGGTATTTAGCGCATAGTAAGCATTTAGTGCTTTTTTTCATCCATCCATCCATCCATTCATCCATCCATCCATCCACCCACCCACCCATTCCATCTCATTTAGCCATCCCATGATTTCCCACTTAGATAGAAATGAATTTTGGTTTACAGAATCAGAATTGAGCTGGAAGGAAATGCAGTGGCTATCTGGTCCCACCTGGACTAAAAAAGGAATCCCCTCCCTTCCCTGGCAGCTCATTCTATTTTTGAACAGCTTTTATTGTTGAGAAGTTTTTTTCCTTACAAGGTTCCCACAACAACTCATATTTACACAGCCACTCAAAGTTTAGGACGCACTTTTCTCACAGTATCCTTGTCAGGATGATAGCACCGACAATACCATCCCCCTCATTTTACAGATGAGGACTGAAGTCTAGGGACAGGGGAAAGGATGTGCCCGAGGTCACAAGGCTGCTAAGTAGCAGAGCCAGCCAAGGCTTCAGCCTCCAAATGCAGCGTCCTTTCCCCCATGCTCCTCTGCCAAACAAGCTGCTTGATCAGAAGCTGCCTTTTACAACGTCACATTTGAAAAACAAACAAATATTACCAGGACTTTACTTCCTTTTATAAGGATTCTAAATGCCATTAACGTTGACAGCCTGACGGAGAAACGAGCTGGTAGTAATGTTTACTTGGTACTTTTCCCCCCTTTTCTGATCTGGGCACTCTATATTGCTGTAGAACCTCATTGCTGTACTCGACAGCCAAAAAAATCTAACACCTTTGCTCTGCCTTAATGGGCTGACTGCCAGAAGCCATTGGGATGGGCAGGAAATTATTCCTAGGGCTGGAAAGCAGATAGTACAGATGGATGGGCTGGGGGGAACCCTTAGTGTTAAGGCTTTGATCTTACTGTACCCCACGTGGCTGATAAAACCTGTTCCTACATAAGTCCTGCTGGTTTGTGCGACTGCAAGGCTGCCAATCCCTCCACTGCCAAAGAGAAAAGATGTATTTAAACTGTACTTACTAATAAAAGCGCCAACTAGAACTCATGGTGGAGATCAATATTTTTTCTCTCTAGAAGTAATAAAAACAGTCACTGGCTCCAGATGCATTTTTATAAACAAGGCAGTCACATTTTTTTTTTTAGCTCTACGAAAAATATATTCCTTTATCCAGTTTGGGTTTTCTCTCATTGGATCCTCAAAAACCAGTTGGTGTATCCACTAAGACTGTCTAGGTGTGTAACATACAGAGTCAGGATTGGAGGAATCTGCTTCTCTCAGAGGTAACAAAGACATAGGTCCTACACTGTACGGGGCCCAGGAAAGGAGGTAGAGCCCTTCTTGACTACAGGCCTATTTATAGTGCAATTCCTGTTGAGCAGGGGGGTGGAGGTGGGGGTATCTTTTTGACATTTCAGACACTAGGCTCTGGCATACTTACTGGTCATGTGGTTCAGGATGACCATATATTCAGTCTACAGTGATTCTGGCACTAAAGTCTTCTGAGTATAACTAGAACATCTAAAAAATAATTTGATTTAAAAGGTTGGTAACTGGAGAACTTCAGTAGAAGAAACAGAAAGTACACTCATCTTTACTTTTGAAGTGATAATGAAGGAGGAGAACTCATTTTAAGGGTTTTTTTCAAATGTTTTATTTCAGGGTTCTAACTCTCACATTTTCCTAATCTGTCTTGATTAATTAATGGGACTGTACTGAAAGTAACTTCACATATTCAAAATAGGTTGAGGGCATATTGCTAGCTGTTTATGAAGGCAAGATAGTACCTCCCCCTCCTTAAATTACAGTATTTCTCAGATGGGGAAATTAAATTTGACTTTCCTGGATTTAAAATTATGAGGGGCTGGTGACATCATCTTTAATAGTGATAAACATACCGGACGAGGCTGCTTTAAATGCACCCTAAAGCTACCTATTGAGGGAAGCCATTCCTGCTCTTTGCCTTCCCCTCAAATTATCTTGCAAATACTTACCTTTTTACATATAGCATTCTGTCCCCATCTCCTTCCCAGGGCAAGCAGTGACTTGCACCTAGCAGGGGCTTAATAAATATTTGTTGGACTGAACTGGGGAAGTCAAGAGGGAGTTTATCAATTAAGAGGATACGTACCTCATACTTGCAGTTAACCAAAATCCTCATTGATGTAACTGACTGAAGGTAGTTGAGATTAGCTTGACCAACATAAGAAGTAAACTTAATTCAATTCATTAAGTAATTACTGAATGCCTGCTAATGAAGTTGAATTCTAGGGTTCCAAATAAAAATTATAGGAGTCTTAAGTCACAAACCAATAAAGAGCTTTCTGGCTTCTTTATGCTTCCATCCTTTAAATGAAGGGCTATTTGGTTTGTATTTTAGTTCTCAGAATAAAAAAAAGCAAGTATTCTCTCTTGCTCTGACATTTGCTTGCCCATCTTAGAAACAGCTGAGAGATGGATCCTTTGAAACCCAAAGATATATCCACTTTACCAGGTCTGAGTAGGTCTGTGCAGGAAGGTTGGGGCAACAACCAGCAGATAGGTGGCTCCTGGGAATACCTCCATTGGGGTCATATTTGATAGAAACTTTCTGGGGCTTACCAAATAACTTTGCCACAATAGGAGTCACCTTTCGGGGCCTCAGCAACACCTTCTGGTTTTGGTCCTGAATGACCAAAACCATTTGCCTATAAACTCAAGTGTCATGAGTTATTTACCATGCTAAGCAGGAAAGAGATTTACTTCTTCTTTCCTCCCTTTCCTCATTTCCCCTTCTTTTTTCTCATCTTAGTCCCCTGTTTTCTAGTTTTTCCTCCTGTTTTTCCTTTTTTCCCTATTTACTTTGTAAGGAAACACCACTGAAAAGCCATCCTGACCACAAACTTCCTCTTTTCCAGTGGCACGCATAAACTGCTCCTGCTCTTTAGGGTATACCATGCAAAAAAAAAAAATGGTTATCTAGGGGGCAAATCTTGTCACTTACAAGAATGAATAGGAAAGTGACCTAACCAGAATGTCCCCTAGGCACAGATGGACATACCCTGGGCGCCAAGAGGGTATCAAAGTGAGATACAATTCAGGTAGAATGGCTACTCTTCATAAGAACACAACAACATGGTTTGTTATGCTTATGTATGTTCCCAAATGGGAAAATATAAAAAGCCTGCTGTGTTCTTTGTGATCTATGGGTAATCAGGTTTCAGGAGACTGCTCAAAACTCTCTTGGACTGTAAATTCCAACTTCCTAAGCTGTGGGCACACAATAGCTATTTAAACACTACATTTCACTATTCTAATGAAGCTATCCTTGAGGAGTTGTGACCCTGCTGGTTCAGTGAGGATTTCTAAATCAGATCCAGCACGAAAGCTGCCATAACTTTTTATCCATGCTAGAGATGGCTTTGAACAAACAGGGATAAACAATGTCAAACAGGGTCCAACGAGAAGCAATGGGAAAACAATGGCAATCACTACTGGGGAGTAAAATTGCAAAAATCAAAAACAAACAAAAAAACCCCCAAACCAACCAACAAATCACTCCAGTATCTTTTTTCTTAATGTCTAAGAGGTTATATGAACCTCTGGCAATGACCTCCTAGAGCTGAACTAGTAAAATAACTGGACTAGTTAATTTTGTACCAATATAATTGTTTCCCATTTCCCTATCTAGGAGGTTTTATTTCTGGTTAATGATCCCAGCCTTTCCCTGCAGAGGGAAAAACAGCAACATGAAAACATTTTAGTACACTCTCTGTGTGACCCACAGCAATTTGTTATAAACGTGTGTATGAAGTCATTAACTTTCACAATAGCTCTCCTGTTCGGGAGGAGATGTCAATTCCTTCCAGCCAGGTGGGCCTAACCCCTATGCTTGAAGGCCCCGCACAAGGCTCACTTCCTTTCGCTTCTCTGCCCTGCGTGGCCTACAAAGCCTCGCCCTTCACCTAAACTCTCCAACCTCTATAGATTCTCTCCAGGCCTACCTCCAGCATGCAGCCTGGGCTCACAGAGACCTCTGAGCGACTCCTCTCCATCAGTCACCCTGTCCTTTAAGTCACCTATTGCCCAGGATTTAGAGTTTCTTGTTTCATGGGAATACATCTTGTGTTTTCAACTAGAGAGTTAGCTCCTTAAGGCAGTGTGCTTTTGGACAGAGTGGGTGATCAAAAAATGCCCTTTGGACAGGCCTGAGAGAAGAAGGAAAAAACCTTATAAGAAGCTTGGAGAGATCTGGTTTAGGCAGAGCACTTTCTCACTGGATGTGTTAAGATTTCTTATCCTGGGATTGCAATGTATAAGACAGAAAGTCAACCAACTGCTTATGAGAATCTAAGGCTGAGTTTTGCCTTGAAGCAAGAGGATAGGTTACACCTTAAATTAAGCACTAGAACTATTTTGGAGAATAAAGTCCGATTGAATGAAATGAAGCTAGTATGCTGAAATAAAAAAAAAAATTATTTGAAACAAATTTGGACTTTTATCAGTATTACAAGAAAACTACCAGGGAAAGCTCAAAATATGCTCTCTTTACTACTTATAAAACAGATGGTAAACAACTTAAAAAACATATAGGTCGTTTGGTACAACAAATCTGTCACGAATTACGGGGAGGTTGGGGGAGAGGGTGGTATGTAAACTAATGGATTGCCTAAAGAATGACAGCAGACAGTAAAATGGTAAAAATCACTACTTCCAAAAAGAAGAAACTGCCAAAAAGCTGCTAGCTAGAAAAGGTGTTTTTCTCCCATTTTATTTGGTAATACATTTTCACAGAAACATGATATTATTTACAAATATACAGATAAGAGACTGCTGGTCAAAAATCTTAAACTGAAGAGGTCATCAAAAATCAATTTACAAAAACCTTCAATTGTCCAAGGGAGATCCAGGGTGGAAAATTCTGGCAGCGCTTGTGAGGGTGGGGCTGGACAGAAATAAGGTTTTTCTGATCTTCCAATTCCAATAACCTCCTACAAAAGGAAGCTGAGGACCAAATGCTCAGAGTTCTCTGATCCACAGCTGCAATGAGGCAATGGAGACGGTTTGCAAAATCCCCTCCCACGTGTTCCCCTAAGGAACGGTCAGTTCACTGGGTCTCAGGAGGCACTAGTCTGTATGTTTTTGGAAGCGGCAAGCATTGCTCTCACTTTGGCCATGAGATCCTGTTAAAAAGAAGAGCAGGTTGAAAACATTTTCATTCGCTTTCCACTAAACTAAACATGTCTGTCTAAATAACCTGGGTAGGCACCTAATCCCCGTAGTGAAGAGATATCTGAAAATGCTGGGAGCACACATAAAGCAGGGTTCTTTAAGTGGCAAACACAACTGCAAACTAATAGAGTGGTGTACCAGCTGACAGAAGAAATAGGGAATGGGGTCCTGGCTGGCACTGCCCCACCAGAACCCCCACAGAATCCTGCACTGGTGAAGTCAAGCTCGTAATTCAAAAAGGGCGCACGGAGGAAAGCGGAGGCTGCAGAGAGACACGATCCCAACGCTCTGTGGAAAACGAGACGTCCTGGGGGCCGGCCACTGCACCACTCGTATACGATCAGGAATCGAAATGCGCCTTCTCGTTCTCCCTACCTTGCGAAATTGATTCCACAATTAAAGTGCTGCGCTGGCTAGATAAGGAGGCTTGGATACAGAAAGGAAAGGTGCCAAACCATTCTACCCTGTCTCTCTCTCATTTTTGTGACTGCGGGTGAACCTGGCGCAATCTCGGCACCGACAGCCCAGGCCAGCGGCCGAGCGCACTTTTACTAAGGCGGACGAACAAAGCTGAGCTGAAACGATGAGAAGAGCACAGAGCTAGCGCTGCAGTTCAGCACCAGATGTTTCCTGGGTGACACAGCTGGAATCTTACCTGAGTTATTTTACTTTGCACTGAGGACACGATTGCTGAAGAGATCTGACCATCTTTTTCCTGAGAAACTCCCCTGATCGAAAGATTAATAAGACAGATTAATAAAGCACACAAAACCAACACTTTCTTGGGAAAAATAAAGACTGAGATAAATTAAAAACTAAGATTTCTGGAATAAAAACCTAAACCAAAATCCATCCATTCGATGGAAAAAAGCATTATAACACTTATGAACAAGATGTCTAATTCCTCATAATAATAAGGCTATCGGTTTAAGTTTAGATGGGCTGTGGCTAGCTAAGCATTCTAATTCTAACATGTCATCCAAGCGTAGGGTGTGAAAAGAGGTTTCTATTCCTTCTAAGAAAATTAAAGGCTGACACAATAAACTCAAAAACAGGGCATCACATTATATTAGCATTTTAATAACTAAAACTCAGCTAACATACGAAAGATGCAGGCACTGCTTTCAAAATCTGGCATTAAGTGTCTGCCACTTTATGCAGCACCACGCCCAAGGAATTTCTGTAAACTGAGACATTTAACCATGGACTTTGATCATAATGCCCTACATGTTCTGTCTTAATTTCTGGTTAAGCTCTGACTAGCAGTGGTTCCTTGCAATGGAAATTTCCTGATTTCTTCTCTTAGTACTCAAAGATTTGGAAATAAATACATTTATAAAAGCGCATAACAATCTGAAGGAACTCTTCACTGTGTCCTAGTGTAAATAAATTAATCTTTCGCTATTGCAAACATCTCCAACCTGGTATTTCTATGCATGCAGTCATTTCTAGGTTGGATAATGATATATATTATGTAAATTTATATAACAAAAAAGAATGTCTTGATTTTAAAAAAGGGAGGAGAAAAACTCCAACCTATGGGCTACGAATATTTGCAAAGCGCTTAGCACAGTGTCTGGCTCTAGCAGGTGTTATGTAAATGTTAGCTGCTGCTGTCGCCGGCATTGCTATCATCACCATCCTCACTGTCGACCTCGTCATCATCATCATCATCTGCAATCCAGCCCAAACTTCCCCTAACTTCACGCTAGGCCCAGACCTTTGTCCATTTTGTACGGTCTATCCAGCTGCAGGTCAGTCTGGAGTATGACCTTTTTTCATCCACTTTTTTGTTTCAGTGTGGGTGGAGAGAAGCCCAATTCAATGGGGAAGTTTTATAGCTTGCAGCAACTATACAATATCAGCTGCACACAGCCATCTGGAAAAGCTCATCATCAACAAGGAATTCTTATTTTAATGGCACCTGCAGGGCAAATCTTCCATAATACTTACATACGCCTTTGAAAATGTCTCTTTATTCTATACTTGCTTCATATTAATAATACTCAGTAGATCACTAAACAAAGTGAAATCTCTAGTTCTATCTGTCAAAATCACGAATCATTTACATATTTGAGTGGGAGGTGCCTTGTGAAAGAGGATCTGAAGACTGAATTTTGTTGTATCCAAACAAATGCTTAAAAAGAAATCAACAAACAACAGTGGAATCTTAGCTCCTCTGGGTCTCCCGGTCGGTTGGGTGGCTGACTAGAGGTATGGTCTGCTGCAGGAATTGTTAGGGACTTGGGGTTCACTTCTCATGTTTTCAAGCAAACCTTCAGTGTGGGCATAGACCATTCTCACAAAGCTTGATGTAAGTATGAAAAAGCAGGCATGTGAGCTGGTGATTGCTAATCTCCTTAGCTTCCCCCATCAATTCCTTTATGGTAAAAGGTCTGTCCTTCATGTTTTCCCTCCTTTTCTTTGAACATATCTTGAAAACTGAACTCCAAAGTGCCTTTCACCCCATATCACCTTCAGCACAAATTTCTTCTGTATTTATGTGGTGAGATGCAACTACTCCTTTTTCCACCGCCATGTCCTGATGTCGGGGGCTGAAGCAGCATTTTAAATGCATCACTGATAAGTAAAGATCATTATAAAACATGGCGGACCTGTTGCATTGTAGATGTCCTTTACACTACAAATGCTCTCAGGATGCTTCAGTCACACAGAACACGATGTCAAGCTCTAGGCAGCCTAGATTTTTCCTTAATTATAGTTCTCTATGGTCTTCTTGGTTCTTCTTCTGTAATGTTTGACAAAAGAGCTAATGATTCGAGTTGGCGCTGCCCTCTTTCTCCTGGACAAGAACATTTTTTTTCCTAGTTTAGGGAGTCTTCACCTCTTCACTGCGACAACTATTTTCTGTCAATTAAACATCTTTAGGAAATGGCAATAAATGTCTTTAACTTTTCTACATGCCCCATTTTTCACAGTAATAGCTAGCATTCATGCGGCACTTTAAGAAGTGCAAAACACTTTACAAATACCTTCTTATTTGAGCTCCACAACAACTCTGGGAGGCAGGTCCTATGGTTACCTGGAAAGTGCAGCAGACAGAGTTCACGTGAAGGAGCTGCCCAAGGTCACACGGTAGGAGGTATCTGAGGCTACTTCTTGACTCTAGGCCTGGCTCTTCACTGCCATTCTAGCCACCTCTAGATGAAACAGATCCCAGTAGAGCCAAGCACAGTTAGCATCTTCTTTTCATCTTGATCCTTTCTTCAGATGTTCTGTTTACACTGGCCTTTGCTCTACTCGATCTACATGATGTCACTGCAAAGAGCGTACGGTGACATAACCAGCTGCTTCTTGTCTAGGGTACAGGTAATTGTTTTTGGAGTTCCAATATCCAAAGGCTTCGAATTCATGATGTGAGGTTTCTGAGACGAGTCTTTGGCTTTTTCCATTTTTTTAATCTCGAACTATACAAAAACACAGTTTTTGCTGGTGGTCCTTCTGCTCACTTTTGCGCTGACATCACTGAATATCAAGGTGATGTTGACTTTGTTTGGAAGATCTTGTCAACCTCTTCACAGAACTGCCGTACTTTTTCATCAGCTGTGATGGGCAGTGTTACATAAGTGGCAAATGACTTAACGGGAGATTTGGCTGCTTATACTCATCACTGGCAATACACATCAAGATGACCAAATGTCTCCTTTTGTGAAAGGATTTTTCCTGTTGCCTTTAGGTGTATGATGAAAACAATTCTACACTTCCTTTATTCACCATTCAGAATCTTAGTGCTATTTTTCTATTTAGCTGTAATTTCTTTAAATTACAGTGAAACTGCCAAGTATGACTGTGGTTCAGTTCTTCCAGTTGTGTTTAGATTTGTCAGACATTGGACAAGTATTTTATCAGAAGAGACAATAAAATAAATGTTTGGAGACAGTCTAAGAATTATGTTTTTGTTGTTTAAAAAAAAATCACCCACTGACCCCCTTTTGATTTCTCTGCCATATTATTCCCTTGGGATGGAGGTCATTTTGTACTTCTGTCTATTTCATAGGTAGTCATGGTTAAAAATAAATCAACATCTCAAGGTTGTCCTGGCAATGTGCTTCTCTGTACTTTGCTTGCCTGGTCCTCCAAAGACAAAGAATTTGTTGCCAGAGAACTTTGCCTCATACTTTATTGAGAAAATTGATGTCATTTGTCATGAGTTCCCTCTCTGAAGCCCCATTCTCTTCTCCTTTGAGGAGATAGTTCTTCTCTTTGGAAAAGCCAAGCCCTCTGCTCCCATGGTCTCCAAAGCTTGTCTGCCCCTTTGATGATCTCTTCTCTCCTTCCAATACGCCATTTTTCTTTGTTCACCAGATTTCTCTCTGCTGCCCACAAATATGGCTGGGTCTTTCCTATCCTTAAGAAACCTTCACTTAACTCTACCGTCCTTTATTGTACTCTATCTCTCTTGTCTTAGCCTCCACTTCCTCACCTCTCTGTTCATTTATCAGTTACTTGTAATCCGGATTCCTACTCATCTTTTAAACTTTTAGTTTTTCGAAGTTCATCAATGATTTCTTAACCGTTAAAACAAATGGCTGTTTCTCAGGTCTCACCTTCTCGATCATTGTGTAGTGTCTGACACTGCCGAACCTCTTCCTCCTGGGCATTCTCTCTCCTCCCCAGCCTCTTGTGACACTGCTCTCTGCTGGTTCTCTTCTTGTCTTTGTTGACCAATCCTCCTAAGACTCTTTTGCAGGATTATTGTCCGTGGCCCATCTCCGATGTGTGAGTACGTCCTGGGACCTTCTGATCTTATCAGCTTCCATGGCTTCAATTTACCTCTATGCAAATGACTCTCAAATCTACCCATCCAGCCCAGCATCTCCACTTGGATGTTCTGTAAGTGTCTCTAACCGTGTCAAAAACGAACTTACGACGTTCCCCTTGAAACTCATCTCTCTTATCTATTTCTATTTAAGGTGCCATCATTTTTCTAGTTACCCAGGATAACAACTTTGGAGTCATCCCAACTCCCTCACCACTCCTCCACTATAAGAAGTTGTTGAGTATTGACAATCTTACCTCCACAGTATCTTTCATTCACTATCTTCTCTTTATTTCTATGGCTACCACAAAGTCAAGTCTAAGTCTGGCCATCAAAGTCCTCTATAATTTAGCATGCCATACCTTCTTACCTGTCTTCCCCATATACCACATTTCAATCCAACTGGCCCAGATTCTTTGCCCACCTCTACATTTTCCTATCTATTTCCTTTTGCTTGTGTCATTTCTGTCCTGGGAATGTCTGTCCTCTCCCTTTTCATTTGTACAATGTCTTCCTCAGTCTTTGAAAACAGATGAAATGCTACTTCTTCCCTGATCTTCCCCCTTTTGGTAAAGACCCCTTCCCTGGGAGACTACACAAAGTACTCTGTTGTGTATCCTCCCAATGTACTTGCCATGTATAATCTGATACTGTAGTTACCTGTGCACTTACTTATTTATCCGTCTGGTATGTGCTATGCCCTCCTTCTAGAACATCTAAGTTACACAAGGGCAGAGACCGTGTCTTATTTAAACTCTTTATCATCCTCTTCAGAGAACACGGTAGTTTGTACATGGAAAACACATTTGCTGAATTCAACTGAGTAATAAGTAAAATAAATACATCTCCAAACACTGATAGAAATGAGACTGCTATATCCCATCCTTTGCCTTTGTCTCCAGGATCACTAGGATGAGAGATTTACAGTCAGAAGCAATTTCTGCATTTTAAAATGGAGTTAAGTGCCCTTTGATAGATGTGATTTGATGAGGTGAATGTTTTAAAGTGCCTCACTTCTCACCAAGAGAATGAGAGGCCCTGTCACAATAAACTCACTGAGCATTTCAGTCAGCTGGTAATTGGCATTATACCCAAAAGACCTAGCCCATGCCCAAGGTCCATGATTTTTTTGGCCTGATGCTGTGGGAAGAGCTTATTACCTGGAGCGCTCTTGGCTGGATTCTCTACTCTCCACAGGAGAGATGCTGGTTGAATGGGCCGAGTTCTTGTGTGCAGCCTGTTTGCTCGGTGACACTGATTGTGACCTTGCCTTGGACTTAGGACGTGACCGAGATCTTCTCTTCTTCTTCTTCTCATGGGGACTTCTGAAAAAGAAAGCATTAGTTTTTATTGAAAGACAAAAACTTGCATTCCAAATGATGCACAAGTTTAGGCAGTTCACCATCTGGTTTAGAGAAACTCCTTGAATGAAAATGACCCTTTATGCAACATCACTGATTCAACTGCTCCTTGTATACCTCTATTTTAAAGCTGTATTATATACCTTTACTTAATCAGTAAACTGATGGCTTAAGAAATCTGTGATAAGCGTCACCGTACTGGGTAAACAGTTTCTTCTAGAGATGGAAACTTTTATTCATATTTGAGGATTTCAAGAAAAACTCATGTTTTCAGTAAACAGGACTTTTTATTTAAGAAATGTAAGATAACCAATCACCAAACATCTAAACATTATGTCTCATCCAGTACCTAGCACAGTGCTTCATATAGGGAAGATTCTCAAAAAGTGTTTGCTGACTTGTTTAATTCCGATTTAAAGTTTCCTAAAAGAAAATGATATAGTTTCTATTTTGTAAAGCTGGATGTGCTGAACTCTTAAGTATGACTTACTAACTCTTTGTGAATGGCAGTGAATTGCCACTGAAATATCCCTGTCAGAGAGAAGGACTCTGTATGATGTTTTAGTGTGGCTCCTACCTAGCTTTGTTTCTAGTCAATTCAACTAACATTCATGATGATTATCTAGTGCTTACCCTTGTGTGGAAAAATAGGAAAGTTAAGTAAGACAATCTTCTATGCCCTCAAAAAGCTTTCTGCTACCTTTTTACTCTATTACCAAGTAGAAACTAAGTGAAACTAAGACATGCAAGCCAAGAATTGTGATGTTCTGGGATGTGGGAGGTACAGCTGAGTGAGAGCTTGGGACTGTCCCTTAGTGTTAGCAGAGTGTTCAGCATATAGTAAGCAATTAATAAAGACTCCTCTATCCCCAACTATCTCCAGCTCCTATCAAAATACTTCGCAGGACTTTTAAGGGTGGGTCAGATTTTGCTAAGTGGAGGTAGTGGGATGACATTTCATGTGATAGAAGTCATGTTATGAACAGATGAAAGAAATGGAAACGTTTAGTGTGAAGAGATGATGGAGGGATAGAAGTGGGAATTAAAGTTGTCTTTAAGTATATGGGGGGGAAGATTGTTCTCTTGAAGACTATTCTAGGGATCATGAGAACTAAATGGATAGATAACAAAAAGGAAGTACTTTTCAATGATTAAATCTGTCACAGTAGTGTGATGTCTGTCACTGAATGAATTTAAGCAGAAACTTGACTGTCAGAGATTCTATAACTGGTAAAAGGCTGGGCTAGATGACCTTTAAAATGATCCTAATTCTCAGAATGATCTAATATATCATTGTAATTTATTTAGTAAAGAAAAATTGGACTTATTATTAGTTACTAGATTCCATGATCAGATAGTAATATAATAGTGAATCTTAGTAATAATGAACCTTGATTTCAAGATAACAAAGCACAAGCTTTGTTAACAGAAGCCTACCAAGGGGGCTGTAAGAAAAAAGATGTAAAATGACGCTTTTCTCTCAGATTACGCTGTACATAGTCAATCCCCAGTGATGATCTGTGTGCACTGTATGGCTCAGAATGCTTCGATTTTAGCTAGCTCAAGATCAGAGAGATCAACTACAGACTATGTTGCCCTCTGAAACAGACTATAACATGAGGATGGCGTTGAGAGGAAACAGAAAAGTCGGTGCACCTTTCTTTTAAATATTTAATTTAGTCACTGCTCTAGCTTCTGAAACATGAGAATGCCTTTATGGGCAGCACGTGTATGACAACTTGGAAATAGGCATTAAATTTTAGAATTCACACTTACAGCTTGTCCTCTAGCCTCTTCTCATTTTATTCATTAGAAAATTTTTTTTTGGAATTTGGCATCTCTTACAACAAAGAATAAAAAAAAGAAAAGTTCAGCAAAATTTGATGGTCTGGTAAAAGGTCACACCCCCATCCAAAACCTTTCCTTAAAGAAAGGAGGGAGGTGCATCATCCTCCATACTTCTCCAGGAAGGGCCAACCTCAGTCATTAGAACCAAAGAGCCTTTGCCATTCTTTTTATATCAGTGTAGTCACTGGGCATCTTTTTCCCTGGTTTTGGTTATTTCAGTTTGTATCATCCTAAAGTTCTCTGGACTGTCCATTTCTCATGGTCCATTCCATTCCATTCACATTATAGGACTGGTTCAGCCTTTCCTCAGGTGTTTGGCAAATCCACTGCTCCTCACTCTTTGCAACCACACCAAGTGCTGCCATGAATATTTTGATGTCCAAGAGATTCTTCTGTCTTATTTCCTAGGGGTGGATGCAAAGCAGGTGGACCTCTGGGTTAATGGACATGAACATTGTCATTATTTTTAAAAGCATAATTTCAAATTGCTTTCCAAAATGGGTGGACCATTAATTTATAACCCTTCCAACTCTGACCATTTACATATTTTGTCACCTTGGCAAATTAGCTGGGTGTGAGAGGTTAAGTCTTAGAGCAAACTATTTATTTTACATAAGCATGAATATGAAGAGTTAACAGGAAAAAAGACCATCAAGCAGAACGTGGTCCAGTGTCACTGAACTCTCAACTTCTTCAGAAATGACTGCAAATTAAATTAATTAGGTTAGCCTTGGTTTCCTTGACTGTCATTAAATTAAACCTGAAAAAGAAGAGCTTAGCTCACCTAGAATGAGGTGAGATGAATACAGCAGTAATTTTAATTTCAGGCCTCTAGTTAGGAGCATGAAAACAGACTGTTCTAGGTGATGATTTTTATTATAATTTACTATTCCTGGTGTGTGTGTGTGATGTATTAATTAAAGAATAATCTATATAAAATAATTCAACTGTTGAGAAGGATAAAATAAATTCCAAAATTTTTTTTCTAATGAATAGAATTAGAAAAGCCTTATTTGGGGTTAGAAGGCACTATCTGATATTTGTAATATTCACTGCTCCCCCCTCCCCCCATGCATTGGTTATGTTAACGCAAAAATAAGCTTCTATTCATTTAACATTCTTGCTAGGAGGGAGTGGAGAGATTAGCCTCACATTAAAATGTTAACTTAGATAATGGAGACATGACTATCCTAGAGGGTATTGCTTCCCCATCTGCTTCATCAAATCTCTTCTTCCTAACCTTGAAACCCTACATATCTAATTTTTTCATTCACCAACAGTTCAGCTCTAAACACTCCTTTCTCACTATGCTGTCAGCTGCTTCATGATTTAAACATATAAAACTGTGGCAAACATCAAGCCTGACTCTTACCTGCTATGAACCACAAAACTGCTCAGGGAGAAAGGAATACACATTTATATGGTGCCAACTATATGCAAGATAACGTGCTAAGAAATTTTGGAAAGCAAATATTTCACTTGGTCCTTGCAACACCCCTGGGAGGCAAATGCTATTATTATCTCCCCCCCCCCCCCCCAGCCAATCCCATTTTACACTTGAGGAGAAAGTAAGGCAGACAGTGGTTAAGTGACTCGCCCAAGGGATGCCCAGAGAGTGGGCGTTGGAGGCTAGATGTGTGATCGGGTCTTCCTAACTTCAGGCTCAGCACTCTGTTCACATGCCACCAGCTGGTAGGCTATGGAGAGTAAAACAATGACAGTAACGAGGGCACAAGAACTCTGCCACAGCAGGACACCTACTCCAAGAAACAAGTTTTGTGTTTCAGGGTGGCTGCCTCAGTAATGTAGGCTCCTAACAAGTGACCACAGAAATGACAAAAAGGTGAAAGGCTCGAGGAGGGGGGAAGGGCTGTAAATTGCTGTACTGCTCCAAATTTTTTCTCCCACTTTTGCCCTTGCTTCCCACTCTTTTCCTGTGTTGTCATCTACATAATGCCTTCTAACTCTGGGTGCTCCCCAAGGTTCTGCCCAGGACCCTCCCGAGGCATGTCGCTTTATCTGTCTGCCTCAGTTTCCTCACCTGTAAAGTGGGAATAATAACAGCACTGACCCTCCAGAGCTGCTGTGAAGAATCAGTAATATTTGTGAAAATGCTCGGCACAACGACAGCACACAGCAGGCGCAGCATAAACATCTCATCATCTCTAGGCGGATGGCTCCAGGATCCACCCATCCAGCTGAAATCCCTCCTAAGCTCCAGCCTTGCGTCATCAGCTGCTCACAGGGCATTTCAAACCAGCCGTCTTGGACACATCTGAAACCCAACGCCTCTAAAACGGACCTCGCTTCTTCTTGCCCAAACCCTCCCCTCTTCCTAACTTCCCTATTTCTGTCCAAGGCACCGCCTTCCTTTTGGGGTCTCCGGTTCATAATCTTGGCATTCTCTCTGACTTCTCCATCTCCCTCACTCCACCACTTCTACCTTCGCAATCGCTCTCCCATCTGACCCCTTCGCTCAACTCACACAGCTACAACCTTCATTCTGGGTCTCACCGTTCTCACCAAGATTACCGACACAGTCTTCTAACTGGTCTCCCTGCCTCACGTCTATCCTCTCTCCAGGCTGTTCTACACAAATCTGCCAAAACAGTTTTTCTAGATTATAAGTACAACCATGCCACTCCTCTACTTAATAAATTCCAGCAGCTCCTTACTGCCTCTGAATTAAACTATAACTTGTTCTCTTTGGGCACTTGATGCCCTTCGCAACTTGGCTCCTAGCTATCTTTCTAGCCTCACTACACACTGCCTGCCTTCACACGTGATGTCTTCTTGCATTTCAACCTCTTGTATTTGGGCCTTTATTGCACTAGCCATTCCCCATGTCTGGAAAGTAGTCCTTCCTCACCTCTACCTTGTAGAATGCCTAATTTCCTTCAAAATTCAATTCAACCACCAGCTTTAATGTGAAACTTTTCCCAGTCCTCCCTCCCCAAACTACTTTGTTTTAATTTTGTATAAATTCAGAGTGAACAAAATGTGACAAGGTAAAACTACAACTCTACTAATCCTCAGCTGCTCATTAATCCCTTGTCTTTTTGTCCTATGGCTGTAATATGCCCTGCCAAATCCCACCTCTAGATCACCACCAGCACCCACCTCCTTCGTTCCTAGTCACACGCTACTGAGTGGAGCCGGAGGGAATCATGAAACTGGGCTGACTGGGCCCACTAGAATTTATGTCGTCTGATCTCACCTGGGCCCTCAGTGCAGTAAGGCAAACATTCTACTCTCTAATCAATTTGTTTCCTCTCTCTCCACAGTGGCTGTTCTAAATCTCTTGTGTCAAAAACTTCCCATGGTGCCCCAATCCTGCACCCTCTAGGCTGGGAGCTTGCCTCACACTTCACAATCAAGGAAAGTTCCCCTTTCTCCCTTCCTGCTTACTGTCATTCAGATCTCTTCTCCCCACTCTCATTTCCTCCTTTACAGAGGTCTTGAAAAGGTGGCACTTCTGCACTCCACAGCAAATTCCTCAACAGCAGTGGTGTGTTGCTTAATGACTTAGCTTTAAAATGTAATATTAACCATCTTTTTACTGTACTTTTATTTAGTTAAATATTTCCCAATTACATTTTAATCTGGTCAATCACTCCCACTGTTCTTCCCATTCTGTCACCTTCCATCTCTCCCTGCTTTCTACAAACATGCCTATGTCTTTTGCATCCTTAAAAAAATTTCACTTGATTAAAAAAAAAAACACAAAACCTCATCATTTGTGCTCATTCTCTTCCTATATTTCTTCTGTTTGTTGCTAAAATTCTTGAAAAGACTGTCTACACTGGCTGGGTCCTTCCATTTCCTCTCTTCTCACTGTCTTCCAAACACGGGGTAATCTGGCCTCCTCACTCATCATTCAAATAAAACTGCCCTTTGAAAATTACCAATGGTATCTTAATCACCAATTCCAATGCACCTCCCTCCCCCGCCATTTTCCATATCCCTTGACCCCTCTATAGCATGTGGCACCGTTATTAATCGCCTTCCCCTGAAGCTCCTCCCCTCTGAGTTTTCCTAACCTTGCTCTCTCCCGGTTCTGACCTCCTCAGTTTTCTTTGCCAGACTCTTTTGTTATGCCCACTAACAATGGCTATCTCCCAAACTGGGCCCTCTTCTCTTTTGCTTGTCTATTATCTCACTTGTAACCTCATCAGCTCTCATGGTTTCAATTACCACCTCTGCACAGAGGATCCCCAGAGCTATATAATCACTCTAGTCTCTACTCTCAGCTAGCGATATATGCATCACCAACTGTCTCTTGGATATCTGGAACTAATATGCCCCAAATGGACTCATTATCTTCCCTTCCAAACTCTTCCCTCTTCCCAACATTTCCATCACTGTTGAGAGTACTATCATCTTTCCAGTTACCAAGGCTCAGAACTTCAGCCTTCCTTAAATTTTCACTCTTGCTCCACATACCCTTCACAACAGCTATATCATATATCCAATCACAGCCACCCATCCATAATTTGAGACCCCTGTCATCTCTTCATGGACTACTCTAATAGCCTTTTAATTCATTTCCTTGACTCAAGTCTCTTCTTAATCTAATCCATGTTCAGGTCTGCTGCCAAGGTGATTTTTTCTAAAAGGAGCATCTGACCACGACATTTCCTCACTCAATGAGCTCCAATGACTTCGTATCGCTTCCGCCACCAAATAGCAATTCCTCAATTTGGGTTTTATAGACCTTCCTACTCTTCTTACCCTATATTCCCTTCCATGCTCTCTATGATCTGGCTGCACAGGTCTTCTTGCCTCTTCATCCCTGACACTCCATCTCCTAAATCCAGCCTTTACACTGGCCTTTTGCTGCCCAGCTGGAAGGCTTTCTCTTCATCTCTGCCCCTTGCTTTCCTTGGCTACCTTTAAGATTTAGCTTAAGTTTCATCTTCCACTGGAGGTACTTTCTGGTTCTCAGGCTTGTAGTGTCTTCCCCTCTCAGGTTACCTTTCCAGCTACTTCCTATATACCTAGTTTGTGTGCACCTAGTAATTTATGTATTCTTTCCTTTGCCTTTTTTTGTATCCCTAGTATTTAGAACTATACCCAGCACAGTAATTTACTGACTGGTAACAAATAAAAAATCACATTCCCAAAGCAGCAAAGCACCTTGAGGGCAAGATGGGGGGCAGCATGTGCCAGCCAAGTCAAATCACCATGACCACCTTGACTATCATTTCTCCTTAGATTGTAGGGAATGCCTCATTTATTCATTCCAGGATAATTTCATGAAAACATTTAAAAAAGTTATAGTTGAATCTACTAAAGTATACAAAACACACGTATAAATTAAATTACAAAATGTTCCTTAAAGAAATAAGGAACCTAAATACCTGGAGAAATATTTAGTGCTCATGGGTAGGCTGTGCCATATAATAAAAACGACAACAATCCCAAAGTTGATTTATCCTTGTAATGCTATACATCAAATTATCAAAAGAATAACTTAAAGAACTTGACACATAACCAGCAGTCATCAAAACCATCTGGTATTAGTTAAAAAATAGAGAGACAGATCAGATTAAACAAGGAATAATCGGAAACAACTGAAGTTGACAATCTAGTTGTGCTGTAAGAAATGATGAATGTGATGAATACAGAGAAGCCTGGAAAGATCCATATTAACTAATGTGAAGTTAAGTATGCAGAGCCAAGAAAACGATCTACACAATGGCTAGAACAATATTAAAGTAAAGAATAACCACACACACACATACAAAATCAAATGTGAATGTTGCAAAGTCATAAGGAATAACCAAGGCTCAAAAGACATAGGAAGCCATTCTCTTACACCCCTTTGCAGAGGTGAGGGCACTGCACGTTGCAGAGTTTTACTTTTTTTTTTAAGGTCTTGATCAGTTATGCTGATTTATTCTTTTTCTCTTACGCATCAATAAAAACCTATTTTTAAAAAAGTGATGGTTGAACTTAGTATACAGTGATTTTTGTCACAGTAAAATAACCTTGATACTTTTTTTTTTTACCCTCCTGAGGGTCAGTGCTGTGCTGTCAGTATTTGCTGTGCCACCTAGCTGCCCCTTTGAAACTTCTCTAATGGTCGGTACGTAAGGATTTGTCTAGTACATTTATGCAATAGAACATCACAATTCAAACTTTTCCCACTGACATATTGTGCATCTTTCAAGTTCCCGCGCAGGTGACACCTCCTCCATGAAGTCTCCTGATCTTTCTAGCTGGGACGATTCTTTCACCCATCTGATCTTCTTATGCTCCTTTCAGACATTCGTCATTGTCAAATTTTTATTGTATTTGTCTATGGTCTTACCTATCCTCACTAGACTAGCAGGGGCTAGGACTTACTTAGACATCATTGTGTCTCCCCTAATGCCTAGTACAGTGTGTTGCCAAGGGCAGCATTTCAGTGAATATTCCTATCGGTAAACCAACAAGTTATCTGCTTATTTGGGGCTCATATAATTTAACTTCCCTATTAAAGTCCTATTGTTATGCTTGGTTGTTTGGAAGTAGGCCAGTCAAGTCTAAGTTAGGGTGATGGCCACGAGGAGCATGTTGTTATATGCAGAAATGAAATGGCTGGCCCTTCCCAAAGGTATGGCTAATCACCTTCCCCAGCCATAAGAGAATGCTGGGGTGATCCTGCACAGACAATGCCATGAAGTTTTATAGTTTAGTTGCTGCTTAGCTAAAAGCAGCAAATTTGTTCTAGATCAGGGAGAGCTATTCCAAAACTTAAAGTTTTCCTTTCTCATTTAAGTTCTTCTTTGTTAGCAATAAATGTTTTGGAAAACTCACATAGTACATTCTAGGACAAAAGGCTAGAGCAATAATACTACTGCTGCTGTGTTTTGTTTTTCGTTCTCAAAGAGGACTGAAGAGCAATGATATGCTAAAACTTGGATCTCCTAGGCCTAGTATAGGAACAAGGGAGAGTATTCCCTGGAGAGGAAGTTTGGTGGTGGTTCTAATGAAAGAGGGTAGAAAATTATGTTCCTAGTGTCTGCCAGTACACAGGGGTATAGGGTATCCTGGTGGACTGTCAGAGGACATAAAACCTAGAGTACTGGATTAGTATTCCCTTTTCAAGCCATTTACTAAAGGACCGCATAAATTAATGAGACTAGGTCTTTACCCAGCCACATTCAGGTCAAACATCAATAGAAGTACCTGAAAACCAAACTGCAGAATGGGTATAATTGCATTTACAAAGTGGCAACTCAAAATAGTTCCTGCCTTTCTGAGGCAGGTAGCCTGACCTGGGGGTGGGGCAAGTCGTGTGGGATCATTTTACAGCCACCAGAATTGGCCTGTGTCACTGTCTTTGCTTTGATTATTAACCCACCTTGGCCAAACCACAAATACTTTTATGAGAAGCCAACATAATGCAATAGAAGGATCCTAGTTATGCGATCCTGGGTAAGTCATTTTACCTCTCTGGGCCTCAGTCTCCTCAGCTGTAAAACAGTCACATGATGGATAACAGATGTATACCCTACATGTTGCAATGGTATCTTTGAAATATTAAAAGACGAACTGGAAGGCTTCTGGGACAGTAAGGATATTCTTCATGGAGGGGTATTAAAAACTGCAGAAGTAGAGGGAATGTCTACACAGATGAAACTACAGATTCAAAAAAGTATTCAAGTAATAATCACGCTACCTTGACACAAATTTGGTATGAATCAATGTTGAGTTCTTATTATCCAGCATGCAAACATCAGGTTTTTTTTCAAGTTGGAGAAAGACTCCCCTTCCCTGAAGTTTGGAGACCCCCCTCCTCCCACACACCTGGAACGTGTGCGTTTCCTGCTGATTCCCGGGCTGTTGCTCAGACGGTAAGCAGTTGGAACACTTCTTTCTTCTCTTCTTCTCTCAGGAGAGTGAGCTCTTCTTCTAGGCGACCTTGACCGTGACCTGAATGAAGATCAAGTAGCTTTATTTCCTGCTGGTTTTGATCTGAATCTATCACATTACTTCTCTATCACTCCAGCAGTAATCAGACATCATCTAAGCCTACAAACAACTAAACAGAAGGTTCTTGAAGATGTGGTTATTATAAAGCTCTCCACATGGACTAGTCTGTGTCATGCCAGAACCTCCCATATCCAGGTTCGCAAGAACTCTTTCTTCTTCTTTTCTCAACCACCTAAATCTATAGAGCAGATTTCTTAATCTGTGCTGAACTTTCAATCCATATATAACTGAATCTGGAGCTGCCTGCTGCTTAGCCAATTCTCGATTATACAAAGTCTGATGATATAATTTATGGATTACTTAGGCCTTTTGCTTCATTTCTGCTTTCCTAATTTTTTTTTTTGTATTTTCCCTGCTCATTAGTAGATTTTATTACAGGCTGGATATGGGAAAGGTATTACAATTCAAAGTAGTTAATTTTATTTGCTGCAATTTCAAGTAAAAAGTTTGCTTGGGGAGGAGGCTAAAATAAGATTTAGAAATTACCTGTGAATTTCATTTATTCATGCCACCCCTCTGTCCCATTAGTATGGATAATCAAGGATTGGCAGCAGTTCTCACCGGGACACTGAATTTACCCAACTCTCTAACACCCAATTCTTTCTTTGGCTTGAAGCCGAAATACTTCAACCCAATTCTGAATATGTCTTTACAAATTAACATTAAAGCACCACTTTGTTTTTAAGCTCATAAGACTTCCTGGAAATTATCTACTCCAATGAAAACTTTGGCAATACTTTTCATGTGCCTGAGAGAGATGTCTTTTATTCCTCTAGCACCACAACCTGCGTAAACCAACGATAATCTGTGAACGGTACTTCCACCTGGGACACTTTAGAGTCAGAGTCCTTAACATAAGGCCACTTAACAGCGGCTTTAGGACTTCTCTATTGCATTTTTTGATTCATTCAATAAAATTATACATTTTCAGGAACACATGCAATAATCAATTGGAAAAAATCATCTTGTCCCCCTGTTTCCATAACAACCCACTTGAAAACAATCTAAGAAGAGCAGCTTGATTTTGCCACTTAAAAAAAGACTCTATATTGATTCATTTTATTTACAATTAAAAAAAAACATTGTTGTTGCAGAGACCAATGATGCATTAAAATACCAGTTATAATCACATTCCACCCTCTAGATTCATACAGAAGAAGCAGAGCCATTCTTCAGGAAATATAACAATGGAATAGATCCCTTTCTGGTACAAACTATGGTATCCAATCAGTTTTAAGCTCTTCACTCATGTAATTCTTCATAACTTAGAAAACTACTTTTTTCTCAGACCTTTCTTAAGATTTATAAAACAGATTACAAAGGTTGAGGTCAGTTAGACACCTTGACATTTTACCAGGTTTTCCCTCAATAGAGCTCCAGGAGTCAAATCTTTTCGTTGTCGAAGCTGCCTGATAACTGTCTTGATCTGTTGCTGCTGCCACTGATGAGCTGCTCTGACATGGCTCCGTGATCAGTGTCCCTGTGGAGGCTGTGGGTCTGTGATATGGAGGCACACACTTCACATTCAGAATAAAATGTGCTAGATTTGGTGTTAACTAGAATCCTGAAAAAGCTCTGTACCTTAATCAAAGCTCTATTATCACCTTATGGAGCACTTACATGTATACGTCTAACAAAACCCTCATATTATCAGGAAAGTCACTTAGCTTTTAGTGCTTGTGAAGTCTGGTACTCCAGTAACAATTTGTTGCAATTTGAAATGGAAATGGTTATTAGCATTAGATTTCAAATCATTCTAGAAGAAAGGCCATTTAAAAATCCAGCTTAGTAAACTGCACGAGATATTTTAAAGTTTTATATTAATTACAGCAGCTCTCATGCTTCGTATACTACTAATTAGATTTTTACAATGGCCACATATCCAAATCTTTGAAAACCACAACAAAGCTAAAGAAACTGACATTCTATCTTATTAGTAAACTACCCAAATAAAGCAAATGGAGTTTTCAAAAAATATGCCTGAATTTGTAGTCTTTCAAACATAATCTCTGCAAAAACTCAAATTCTTAGGAAAAACAACCATCATTTTGAGATTTGCTTAAATTACTATAAAAAGAAACTTCAAAAGTTTCATTTGAAGGAAACTATAACTTTTTCAAAACTTCTTTCAAGAATCTACAACTATATCACCCAATGTATTTTAGTTACTGCTTTAAGACTTTTAAATGAGGAAGCTGAGTTTATTTAACACTAGATTGCTAGGATAATAAATCAAGAACAATACTGGGGATGTTCTCAGCTTTTAATTCTCTTGAAATTTAAATAGTGGATATAGTTTTAATTTACAAATCATTCATCGTTTACTAGATAAGTCTCTTCCCACATATACAAATACATGCACGGATTGATTTTAGGTCTAGCTTCAAAAAGATGGGTGCTCACATGAACACAGTCAATATTTTGATTTACAGGTTTAATCCTTCTATTTGTATGATCAGTAGACTGAGCTCATCACACAGGCTATTTTGGCTTTGATCCCCCAAACTAAAATATGATCCTGCTTTTGCAGGCTTCAGTATGGTTATGTTTCCAGCATTTACCTTAATATTTAAAGGGGCCAAATGTGAAGTTGAGATGAAAACATTTAGAGAAACAAATCATTTATGATAAACATAGAGAATATAGAATCACATAGGACTATTATATGTGGAAGCTGACAAACTTTTGAGTCAAAATCAGGAAATTCAAGAAACTAATTATCTTACTAATAATAAACAGATCTAGATAACAAAATCAGAATAGCTCCAAAGATAAATTCAGAGATTATAGATAAGTACAACTAGAACTATAAATCCTCTTACTAAAAAAGTTTTGAAAATCAAATTGGGAAGCTAATAGGTACATTATCATCAATAATTCAAACTACAGAATTTAAATGTCAGGCAGTAGTATTAAGCTGTGCGAGAAACTTCTTAAAATAATTTATTCCAAAAGACAAAGGAAATACAAATGAGACTCAGAGAAAATGCAAGTGAAAACAATGCAAAGTGAAAAAAAACCTTGCATTTAATGTTAGTTTAATAAAAAACACTCAATATATCTTTTACTCTATTTTTTGAGACACATTATACTTTTCCTAGAAATGTATAATCATATGAAAGATTTTCACTTATGGGATCTTTAGGTATTCTATAGCTAACACATATGATACATAGGATTTCAATAAGTCCATAAATATTAAAGTGCACATGGGGTTTCCACCTTCTGGTAGAACATACGCCAGACTGCACCTCACTTTATTGCTTAGACTAGCTAATTTCAAAAAGAAAACATATTTCAACTATAGTTTAGCCCTGTCTAATCAGAAATGACAGAAAATGGCATCTTTAATTTTCAGCTGGTAGCACTCCTTTCAGAACAATCATGTAATTTAAACTATCCCAGAACTCTTATTTATTCTGTTATATGTAGACTCTCATATCTGCAATGGATTAAACTATTTGAAAGAAAAATATTTATAAATTACGACAGGAGCATCAATGGTTAATAAATTTTGAGGAAAAAAACCTACTCATACATTTGAATATTTTACATATCATTTTGAAAAGTGATTCTCCACCCACATTTTAGAAATGTTGGATTTTTATGCCATTCCAATGTCCAAGAAACATTACAAGTCATGGCACTATGTAAGTGGAGAAATTAGGTGGCCAAAGACTGCTGCCAGTGGAGAAGAATAGGAAGTAATACTGAATGCAACTCGAAGCAGTCATTCTCCACTGCTAAGGCTGAGGCAGAAGCCTACATAAAAGAAGGTAATTAAAGGCAGGGAAGCAAGAGCTTGTTTAACTCCTGTCCCTGGGATTCTGGAGGCATTACAAACTAGCACTGGCCCTTCAGCACAACTGAGGCTCTTATGCTCCTCTCACTTAGACCCCTGAAGGATGGTTAGGATTACAACAGGTCATTCAGTACCATGGGGCCCTCTTTATAGGATGTAATAGAGGGAAACGAAAGACAAAGGAGAAGTGCCATCATTTCCAAGAGTAATTACTTGGTAAAATGTTAAATAGCAAAAACGTCTACCATAACCAATTAATATTGAAGGCATCAATTTAGCTTTATTTTTGTTGTCCTGTAATTTGCCTGACATCACTTTATGCCTATAAAAGCAAAGCCTCTGTGGACTGAAGTTTTGGACCAGTCAATCCAGTTAAATCTTGGTTTGACTGATGATTTTTAACAAACTGATTGATTTACTGACTTATTGGCCAAAGTAATCATTTTTTGGTATCACTATAAAGAATCACATTTAGAGCTATGGAAATACTGTTACTTTGATATAGTATTTTCATGCTTATAAAAAACACTTTACAAAAGTGTTTTAAGTGTTACAAAAATCTAGAATAAGAATATGCTTCTTGAATATATCAGCACTGGATAAACACATAGTCCTAAAATAGATACACTAACAAAGATAGATTTAATGTTTTATAGATATAGATATGACATCAAAGCTAAAAATTTATAGCTTAAGTTTTAGAATATTTTAAATTTCTGAATATAACCACTGGGAAAACAAAGTGTGTAACAATTACAGCATCATTTTCTTAATTAAAACAAAGCAGGCAGAACAAATGTAAACATTGCAAATTAAAAAGTTTTACTTAAAATATGTTTGAATTAATCCTGAAAGAAGATTTTCCTAAGACCAACTTCTCGCATTTAAGCAACAAAATAAACATTCTGTTTTTAAGACTGGATTTTCTGAGTCCAGTAATAAAGAATTTGCTATATAAACTGCAGTCCTCTGCTGCTCTAGAGAGAGTACGACTGGACTTGCTATAAGTGATTAAAATGACTTTTCTGCATCTGTTACATGTCCTCAGCCAAATCCTACTGTCTCAGCAGTATTTTCACATGAGGGAGAACACAAATGCCCACCAGGGGCTTTCAAAGAGAGACAAGAGGAGCAGCAAACACAGTCATTTCATCACCAAAACATCCAAAAGAGTCAGGTTTGGTCATTATCTTTCCCTTTAGCCCCTGCCTCTTCGAAACTTTCCTATTACTTGAGGGCACGTTACCTGTCTTTTTTCAGGTTTTTTCTGAGTCACAAAAGGTTTAAGTCCACCCGAAATCGTGGAATTTTAAACTGCTTCTATATTAGGGCAACGTGCATCATTTAACCCGGTTTTTATTTTTATTTTTTAAAAGGAAGATAGGATAAATCCATCTTTTCTCTTGAAAAGAAAATACACAAAAACCAAAGTACCAATTTAATGAAGAATATATGGAATACAAGTTAAAAAGTTTAAAGAAAACTCTGAATTCAATGAGATTTCCTCCCCTTAACTTCCTAAAAGCAGTCACTCCTATTATGACAAAATACTAAATACTATAACTTACAAAAATCCGAATGCCTTTTATTTACACTGTCAGAAGTATTAATTTTGTTTACTTCCTTTGCCATTAATTCTTCAAACAAACACCTGATTAAAGAGAAGGGGACCTTACTCCTGATGCTGTCCATCACGTGAAAACTTTTTTACACAAGATAGTGACTGCCAAAGGGAGGTTTAGAAAGACAAGCTTTAAAAACAAGCAAAACAAAACAAAATGAAAAACCAAAACCACTTTCACTATACTTTTTAAAACCTTATGAGTTTTTCATTCACTACATACACCTCCATGTGACTATGCAGAATGAGTACACATTTATAATTCTACTAACAAAGATTTCTTTGGTACTGAAATCTGGCATCAAAAGAAATGAGACAGTAAGGAAGAGTTTACAGAAAAAAAAAAAGGACCCTCTATTTTTCAGGCAATGTTGTGTGGAACACATTCATAAATCTATTTGATGATAGATGAGTTGTTAAAACCCAAACCATTTTTAAACTGTCCTGACTGGAGGTGTTGAACAGCCTCCCCCTAACTTATGAGCTCCATTAGGGTAGCTTTTACACGTTATTTATCTCTGTATTATTTAGGCTACTTCCCAATACTAGGCATTCAATAAATATTAATAGAATTAAAAAGATTATCTTTGAATATGCTGAAAGTAAAAAGGAAAAAAAATGTACTTTTCTTCATTATCATTAACTGTATTTACAAGGATTTAATGAAACGGTCCAATTTTCTCTTAAATAAAAATTGATCTAAAAAATGAAGAAAAAGACTATTTCTTGCAGACTCACCTTGACCGTCGGACAGTTCTATAGGCACTGGGAAGAGAATGCTTTGCTTTTGAATGTGATCTAGACCTGGACTTAGATGATGAATGGTATTTGGGAGAGCGAGATCTTGTCCGAGACCTTTTTTTGTGCTTTTTCTTTTTCTTTTCCTTTTCTTCTTCTCGGGGAGGCTCTTTACTTTTGCTTGAAGGCCTTTCTGGTGGCTTAACTTCCAAAGCTGGCAGAGGTCTCACTCCAGTCAGTAAAGTACATGGCATATTACTGACTTCCTGAAAGAATGAAGCCAATGGCTGGCTGTTAAAAAAAAGCGGCTGTGGTGGCCTGAGTACATAGTCAAAAACCCCGATGTAAAGAATGACCCCCCCCCCCCACCGGTAAACCAAAATCTTTTACTCTACACTTGTTCCTCTGCTCTTCCCCCTATCTTGATTCCTTGGTGAACCTGTTTAACTCTATGGAGTCCTCTTCTCGAGTCTCCGGCTCCCTTTAGCCTTGGGTCACTCTCACCATCTGCTACCATTCTCCTTGTTTGCTGCTGAATGTTGAAGGAGACAATCACACGACCATTCTCAGTGGGGCCATCACAAATTTATGTTATACAAGTTCAACTGGGCCCTCACCTCTGTGAGGCAATCTTCAACACCTCCCTAATTAATTCATTGTTCCACACGAATTTTTCCAAACCCTGTTTTCAGCCTTCCTCAAATATCTTATGACTCCCCTCCTCCCCATCCTCTCAGCTGAGAATCTTGTTTCGCTTTCACTGGAAAAAAAAAAAAGAGGCCATTCGCCAAGAGCTCCCTCTTTTCCCTTACCGTCTCCCATCACCCAGATGCC
Organism: Phalanger gymnotis; assembly: GCA_028646595.1. Lineage (NCBI taxonomy): Eukaryota > Metazoa > Chordata > Mammalia > Diprotodontia > Phalangeridae > Phalanger > Phalanger gymnotis. Next base: position 39,337,691 of record CM053622.1, on the reverse strand, counting down.
ATCTGCCACTATCAGACACATATTGCTACCCCTGTTTCATGTGAAGAGGTGGCCTTATTCCTTGACAAGGCTAATTCCTCTACATGTAACGAGGAATTCTGTTTCATAAACTGCGTCCTCTGTCATCTCCACTATCTCTCTTATCTTCAATCTCTGCTTGTCTCTCTAATGGCTGCTCTTCTTCTACCATATGACGATTCGCAAATCTATCTTTCCTTCCCCAACCTCTCTGCTGACCTCCAATCTCACATCTCCAACTGCCTTTCAGATATTCTGAGCTAGATGTCCAGTAGACATATTAAACTGAACTCACTATCTTTCCCACTAAACCCTCTCCCTTTCTAAACCTCCCTATTGCTATAGAAGGCAACACTATTCTTCTAGTCCCCCAGGCTGACAACTCAGGTGTCTTCCTGCTATCTTCACTATCTCTCCTCATGTTCAATCTGTTGCTAAGGGTGGTAGATTTTGTCTTGGTAAAATCTCTTGCATGGTCCCTTTTCCTCTGATACTGCCCAAGAGGCCCTTATCAACTCACCCCTAGATTATTGCAATAGCCTGCTGGTCTGCCTTTCACAAATCCTTCCTCACTCTACTCAACTGCCAAAGTAATTTTCCTAAAGAGTAGGACCAATCACGTCACGCTCCTACTTAATGAACTCTAGTGATCCCCTATCATCCAGAGTCCTTTATTTGGTATTTAAAGCACTTCATAACCTATTTTTCTCCCTGTTCATCTTATACTCCCACCACAAACTCTTTGATCTTGTGACACCGCACACTTGCTGTTCCACAAACAGGATACTTCAGCTTTAGGCTCAGGGCATTTTCTCTAGCACCTCTTATGCCTGGAATGCTCTCCCTCTTCATCTTGGCCTTCTGGCTTTGTTGGATTCCTTAAAGCCCCAACTGAAATTCCCCCCTTCTGGGAGAAGAGTTCTAAACCCCTCTTAATTCTAGTGCTTTCTCTCTGTTATTTCCTACTTATTTTGTTTATTGTCTCCTCCCAACAGATTGTGAGCTCCCTGAGGATGAGGATTGTCTTTTGCCTTTCTTTGTGTCTCTAGGTCTTAGCACAATGCCTGGCACATTATTTTAGACTGAAATATATATATATAGTCTCATCTGTTTTAAATCACTAACCTATCCTCTGGCATAAATAACATGTTTAACTAAGCCTGTACCTGGAAAAGTGACTGAAGTCAGTAAAAAATAATTTTAGAAGAGAAAATTAGGCAGGTAAAGTTTTGAGACTACATAAACATTTTCACTAATGTATCTGTGGGGAGAGTGGCAGTTTAGTGCCCAGATGGCCAGCTTTGGAATCAGGATAACCTGGGTTCAAGTCCTGTCTTTGACACATACTGCCGTGTAACCTGTGTCAAGTTGCTTAATGTCTCAGTGCTACAGGTATTTCCCTAAAAGTTTAAGTTGTGGGGGAAGTGCCAATCTGTACTGGTAGGGTGGGTTTTCTTTTTTAAACATTGAATTCTTTATGCCAATGCAATCAACAATGCTAACCCAAAAAAGAAATCTTGGCAGGGGGAAAGTGGGGACATCAAAGGTGTTTTACTGCATAATTCTTCAGTCTTGAACATTGAGAGAAAAAAAACAAAAAGCTTTTGCTCTTTGAAATCTCTCTCACATACCAATTTTCTCAAATGCATACATACTCTGTTATAAACCTGTAGGGCTGCAGACTAATAACAAATATGTAAAAGTGAGTGGTCAGATGCAGACCCTGGGCGAAACGTCAACCCCAAAGGACAGGGCAGCGGAATGCCAGGAACAATGCCGGCTCCCCAGCTCATTGTGCGTAGGCAGGCAGGCAGGTCATTCCCCAGCTCGGCCCTGGTCCTTGATAATTCCTAAAATGGGGGCAGCATCTGTCTGGATGAATTTGAAGGGATGCTCCCTTCCAGCTCTAACATACTAAGACCATGTGGTTCTGACATTCTGTGAGGAGGTCTACATTTCATCTTTGTCAGGGAAACAAAGAATGACAATTTACTTAGAAAAAGTGATTAAGTTCTGTTTTCTGTTAATGCGATAAAGTAGCTTTTATGAATCGTAACAACACCCTGAAGATTGCTTCTCATCAACGAATGAACTTAAAATAAGACACATTTTGTATTAAGGTAATTACTACAAATGCAAAGGTATGCAGCCCCCTAAACACCTTTATATTAAGGATAGAAAGGTCATTCCTCAACTCATTCTAAATGAATAATTTTAGCTACAGTCAATTAACCACCACACACCTCAAGACATATAGAGAAACACGCAATTTATCATTTTGTGCCTCAGAGAATTCTGCTGCAAGGTTTATTTAAAACAATTCCAGTCAGGCAGACACTACAGGTTTGTCCTTCATTTCAAATTCTGACATTCCCAAGCTGTTGTTTCATAGGAATTGGAAAAATCAGATTTATCTAGCTTTAATTTCCACCCTGCCTATCCTGACATTTCCCTATTTATGACTGTGAGGCCTAATTTGAATACAACAGGAACTAACAGATTAAAGTATGGAATTTGTAAATCAGAGTTTGATAATTAATCTGTGCTTTCTACTTCCCTATTTAAATATGTATTATCATAAAGAAAGGCTCAAAAAACATTTGGAGAGATATATGCCATATGTGGTTTAAATTATTATACCAAATTGTAACCAAAATTACCATTCTCAACTGTTTTGAGACTAGCTATTTTTGTAATATTTACAAAACACATTAAAATAATGCTAAACTCATTTGAGTTTCAAGGATCATAAATAGGTTTGAGAATTATTATCTAAATTGGCAAACCTGGTTTCTCACAATATAGGACAGAGCTGGTTTACAAGCATATGTATTCAAATTAAAGATAACAGTCTGGGTTATTTTAATGTGATATTTTTGTTTTTAAAACTTCTCCTTTGAAACAACTCTTGAAGCCAACTATTCCTTCTCACATATTTTTAATATCAAGCACATCATTTAGACTAACACAAAGATGGTAGTGATTTTAAAGTTAGAAACATTTAAGAGAATGAAACATAAGTGGTAAAATCTATCACTCTGAATGGCTGGAAAAAGAGAATGTCTAGTTAATTAAACATCTGGTAACAGATTTATCATATTAATCACGTATGGATCACCTATATACAGAGAGTCCAAATGCATCAAAATACATGAAACACTAAAACTCCCTTGGAACAAAATTTGATATTTTCTTGATGATCCAGAAGCCTTTTTGGGAAATTATAAGAGTCAAGGGCCAACATTACTAAGGAATGCTGATTATCACTGCTGTATAAAAGTGTGCAAAATCAGCACTGAAACAGCAGGTAGGTTGATATACCTCTAGAAAGAACACTTTTTGGTGAAGTGAAAGGAGCTCTGACAGATGATCAGATCCAAAATTAGGATAATATCACCAAAGCAAACAGAGTATTTGTATGGCAGTAGAATTTAGCAGATGAGGTTTTGACACCTAAATTGTAACTCCCGCATCTGGATTATCTGATCAACCATAATCACAAGATTAAAAGCTGCCAAAGAGAATTTTAGAGCTAAAACGTTTGTTCGAGATCACTGGGTTAATTTCATTTTTTTTTACCAAAGAAGAAAGCTGAGCTGGAGTGATTTGCTCAAGGTCACAAAGTGACTGAGTGTAGGTGGTAATGCTAGTACTACTAAAGAACCCTGGCGGCACAACTGTACTAATAGGGCCTACTACAGGTCAAGTTCCTCAGAATTCTTGTCATCTGGCTTCTTTGAGACATGACATATGAAAAGTCCCATAAACATAAAAAAACCCCAAAAAACCCAAGGATGATTAAAAAGGCAAAATTACCTTTCGAATTTCAGATGAAAGAAGGCAAGAACTAACTTCCTCAGGAAAGATCAAACTCATTTTTAGAATGTGAGTACAAAGCCTAATATAAACCTGATTCAGGTATCTGTCTGTGCCTTCCTCTAGTGAACATTCAAGCGCCAGGGCCATTGGTTTTCTTGTCCCTGGCAGCCAATTCTCTATCTCCCGACCCTGCCTTTTCACTGGTTGTAATCTGTACTTCTCATTTACACTGCAAGCATCTTGCATAGAAGAAGTGGTTGGCATGTTGTCTCCATTCTTAGAATGTGACATTCTCTGAGGAAATGGGGCTGTGTCTTTGCCTTTCTTTGTATCCCCAGACCTTAGGACGTCTGGCACATAGTTAAGTGTTTGATAAATGCTTGCTGACTGACTGTTTATGATGCTAGGCATTGGGGTCATAGACAAAAAAAAAAATGAGCTCATGGAGGGATATAACATGAACAGAGACATAATCGTCATTGCGGTAATTTTTCTAGCTAGCGATGTATTAGACACTGGATACAGAAAGGTATGGCATCTACATATGGTTTTTAGGGCTTTTGGTATGGGGGAGGAGAGGAAGGCACCAAGGAGGAAAATACCATATATAAAAAATTGTAGCATATGCACACAAACACACATTCAATTACGGGGCACAGACATGTACATGTGTACATGTCTTTAGCTACAGAGGTAGCTAAAGTGGCAAATATGTTTCATTATCTGCTAAATGGGAACAACACTTGTAGTACCTGCTTCACAGAAACATTTTGAGAAAAATACCTTATAATCCTTAAAGCTATAGCTATTATTATTTGAACTAAGGGATCTTGGTTTTATTATACTAACTAGTTTATGTGGGATAATGATGATACAATGTTCTTTGTTAATTGTTTACATTTTTCAGTTTCCTCTTTTTAAGCAAGGGAATCAGCTCACTCAAGATTTTCACATAACAGTAATCAAGATATGGGGATGTGAGGGAGAAACAGGTTCCATGAAATCTACCAAATAATTGATCTTTACACTTAAAGTGAAAACGGGACTTTGATTCATGCATTCGAAACTGGTCATTACAACAACTTGGATTACATTCTGTGTAATCCCATTTTTAGCTTAATGGTATATACAGAACATTCCCTGTAGAGGTTCTTGACACATTATTTTAAAACCAATAACTAGCCCAAGGATCCCAGCTATTGGGGTAAGAACTCAAAATTTAACAAAAACTGTTGGGAAAACTGGAAAAGTTTTGCAGAAACTAGGTTATCAACCAGGATCTCACATTGTATACCAAATAACCTCCAAATTAGTAAACAATTTAAACATAATGAGTGACACCAATAATAAATTAGAAAGGAACAGGGGAAATTTCCTGTCAAATATGGGTTTAGGGGAAGAGTTTGTGACCAAATAAGAGAAAGAAAGGTTCATAAGAGGTACAACAGATAACTTTGATTACATAAAATTAAAAAGGTTCTGCACAAATTAACTCGAGGCAGCTAAAATAGAAGAGAAGCAGGAAATGAGGGAAAAAATATTTGCTGCATGTTTTTTTCTGATAAAGGTTCCATTTCTAAAATGCATGGGAAATGAAGTTAAATCTGTAAGAAGAACCATTCCTCAACTGATAAATGGTCAAAGGATATGAAGAGGCAGTTTTCAGAGGAAGAAGTCTAAGCTATCAATAGCCATATGAAAATAAGCTCTAAATCACTATTAGGGAAATAAAAATCAAAACAACTCTGAGGTGACAGCTGATGCCTATCAGATTGGCTAAGTTAACAAAAAAGGAAAATGACAAATGCTGGAGGGGCTGTGGGAAAACATGGTTAGTGGGAAAATGCTTGATTAGTGGAACTGTTAACTAGTTTAACTATTCTGGAAAGCAATTTGGAGCCATGTGCAAAAAAACATAAAGTGTATATATAACCCTTTGACCTAGCAATACCACCACTAGGTCTGCACCCCAAAGAGACGAAAGAAAGAGGAAAAGGACCCACATGTACAAAAATATTTATAGAAGCTCTATTTGTGGTGGCAAAGAATTAGAAACTGAGGATATGTGCAAGTTATGGTATTGCAGTATAAGAAATGATAAAGGGGCTGGTTCAGAAAAGCCCCTGAAAGATTGGTAGGAATTGAAGCAAAATAAAAATGAAGATAACCAAAACAATTTATACAATAACAATATTGAAAAGATAATCAATTTTGAAAGACTTAGTAACTCCAGTCAACACAATGACTAACCACAACTCCAAAAGCCTCATGATAAAACATACTACCCACCTCCAAACAGGGAAATGATGAATTCAGAGGGCAATGAAGCACATTTTTTTTTCTTCTCTCCCTCCTTCCCTCTCTTATTATTATTGACCATGGTTAATGTGGAAATTTGTTTTACAGGACCATCTGTAGTTGTAATTTTTAAAAACCTCAATGGATGGAGGAGGGGAAGGAGAAGAGAAAATTCAGAATTGAAAATAAAACAGAATAAAAATACCCAACAACTGGCTTTGGGGACAAAAGAAAAATTAATAATCATAGACAACACATAGTTCTGATAGCAAATAGCTCTGGTAAAGACAATAGCCATGTATTGAAAAGAAAATAAGCTAGTAGTTTCAGAACTATAAACATATATACACCAACAAAGGCTTTTATATTAATAATCTATATAATCTTACACTATCCCCTCTCAATATTTTCACTCAGATAGAGGGTGAAGTTGGTGATAAACAAGCATGCAGGAGCTCCTTGGAATCTGAAGTTGACTGAGCAGAGGTATTTGAAATTTAAGAACCTTCTTTCAAAGGGAAAGAGGAACTCACGTAATGTTTCCCAATAATGCTGCAGGTGCACCAGGGGACACTCAGGTGAAACCCAGAAATGATCATCTGAATGGAGTCTTAGGTCATGAAGAATTAGCACTTTTTTTGGGGAAAAAAAAATCATTGGACAAAGACAGAACTTTTGGGATACTAATCTCTTCTGGTTTTCCTCTTACCTCTCTGACCACCCCTTCTCTGTCTCTTTGTTAGATCTTGCTCCAGAGCATGGCCTCTAACCATAGGTGTCCCTCAGGGTTATGTCCTGTGACCTCATCTCTTCTCCTTCTGGACTACTTCATTTTGTGATCTTGATGGGGTGCTTGTGCTTGTATCCCACCCCTAACCATGTCTCTCCCCAGCCCAAAGATCCTATCTCTGGCTGGGTCCCAGTGAGGCAAACTATGTCTCCCTGGTACAAGAACAAGCTGACCTCTATGGAATTTCCCTTTTATGAACAGGACTATCGTGTACCAGTAAAACTCTCATACTGATGCCTACGGCTACTGTATACAATCTAGATGTCAACTCCCAAGGGTATCCTGTTATAGATACAGACGTACAGACCCCTTAGAAGCCTCCCCCTGCTCCTTCACCCAGGCCATGCCAGTAGTGAATGATGCTGTGCCCAAGGTAGAGAAATCATATGTTCATTTAAGATCTGATCACTCCTTGATTCTGCCCCCCCCATAATTAGCACACTTGCCTCATAACTCACTGAACTTTTTCTACATAAGCTATAGCATCACTCCTGTTAGGTTTCAAGTTTCCTAAGGAGCTCTGCCTGCCATATTAGCATTATAATAAACATTGGACTACTTGAGTGTTTCAACAATTTGGCTAGCAGCTGCTGTGGGGGTATAAAACCAACAACAACCAGCTCACAGAACACTGCGAGCCCAGGTTCTTTTGATCTGCTTTACTAAGGAAAGCAACGTCAAGGCGTTAACAATCTTACTTTGATCCAGTATACAAATATCATTCACTTAGTTCAGGGGAAAAAGCCAGCACCCTGAACTTCAGAGCAAGTACAAACAAATTACAAACATCAACAGACAGACCTTGTATGATTCAAATCTTAATGCATAGTTACCGGAGTTTAATAAAGTCCAAACATCTGGGTTTACAAGCTGAAGGGCTCTTAACTACAGCTGCCCAGAGTCTCCACATCAGCGCACCGCCAAGAGTGAGAGCCCTAAGTAAATAGTTCTGTCTTCCCTTTTTATGCACTCTTTAGCCATCATCAAACGTTATCTGAGCGACCAGAACTTAAGCTCTTACTATTGGCTTTGGAGTTAGCAACTCCCTTCAGGATCCACACCACCTAAAATCATCACAAAAATGCAACTTAAACCCATGTGGTCTAAAAGCCTCTGATGTCACAAACATGTCTCTAAAACCCACATAAACTAGGCTTTCCCTTGAGGCAAGGAGGTCATCAAGGACTCCTAATTTAATCAAGAAAACAAAGGCCAAACTCTTCAAGGGCACTTGGTTGAATAAGTGCTAAGAGCCCATCTTGATTCCCAATACTCTGCATCTGTGAATTTTTTCCAGAGAACTCTGCCCTGGACCTTGATATTTTGGGATCCTTGTACCCCTAAACTGCATCAATTTTTATGAGCTCTCATGGATTTAATTAACATCTCTATAGGCTGATGATTCTCAAATCTATAATTCCTGCTCCAATCTCCTTGCTGATGGACCTCTAATCTCTCATCTCCAAATGTTTATTAGATATCTTATACTCAACACATCCAAAACTGAACTCATTATCTTGCCTTTATTGCACTGCCTGAAAACACACCTCTATGTAGTCAAATCATTTGATTCCCTGGCTCCCTGCTCCCCAATAAAGAACCTAAATTAGCTAGCTGTTTCCTTGAGAAAACAGTCTAAAATGTTTAAGAAAATGTCTCTCACTCAATTTAAATGTTGAATTGAGTTTAATTTAAGGCATTTTGAGTTTAACGGCTAATCTAAATTTTCTAAGTGAGTACTTTGCAATACAAGTTAAATGGTCATGCTCAAGACTCGAGTCCAACACCTTTTCTTTGGCTTCCTAAGGCATCTGTCTGAACTCTCAAAAGAAACTGATCAATAAGAAAGTGTTTGAGAAGCTTGTAGGAGGGCAGGATAATTGGTATGGGTATTGAGCAATGGCAAATTATTCTTCTAAAGACAGTCTGAGCTGCCTTCTCGAGAAGCAGTTTTAAATGAAAATGACTAAAATAAAAATCAGCAGAAAAAGGAGACTATAATAATGAAGTCTAACTTTTGAAGATCATAGTGAAATATTATAAAATTTATAATAGAGCAAATCATATTTATTTATCCTCCCACTACATTATGGTATTTGTCAACAGGTCAGCAATAAAAACTAACACGTATTTCCTGCTGTGAAAAATCAACTGCTGAAAAGCAGATTAACCCTCATTTGAAAAAACAAATACAATGGTATTTATCAAGAAATACCAAATTAGCTACAAAACAGGATTAAATATGAAAACTTCAGACTTCTATCAAGTTTTTTGTCTTTGTGAAACTTCATTAAATTATCAAGTCATTTTCCTATGGATAAACCCCCTAAAAAAAAAGTGCTAATATGTTTTATTATCTGCTTCCAAATACTTCACAGTTAGGTTATTATTACTGAATATGAAAGATTCTGAGTTATTTAGAAAGCTGGTAGATGTATTTATTATTTGCAGGTCCTCCCAATTTCCTACACTAAAATTAGCTTAAGTATGTAGGGGCTCAATAAATACTTAATTGTTTGCTACATTACCATTTCCTTTTTAAAACTTTAGTTGGATCTATATTATCTGCACTTAAATGCTTACTTTAATAATTGGGAAACTCTGGGTTCTCATCAGTGTGGGTATTCCCTCCTCTGACAAAGACAGCAATCCCTTCGCACCTTAGTAGATGGCTTCATGAGTTGTTATACTTTAAAAAACCTGACCAGAGACTTTCTCCAGGAAAGCAGAGCAACAGCCCAGCTCTCTTCATAGGATTAAAAAAAAAAAAGAATTCCAGAATGGAAAACTAACACGAAATCCAAGGAGAAGCTACGGTAAATGCAGCTGAGGTCTGCATAAAGAGACATCTAGAAAAGCCTGGTTCAGGGGCACAGCCTGAAGCTACATATCTAGGGCAGGGAGACTACAGCCTATGGCTATGTTTTTCTGTGTCTCTGATCCTGAACTTGGGATCAGAAGCCTATAGGGTTCAGACAGGAAAGACAATGATGTCCTGGATCACACTACAACCTTGAGCCCAGATAATACTAATCGGTATCAAAGAAATTCCCACCATTCCCTACTGAAGGGCACAGAGGCTAGGCCCAACACAAAGTGCCAATTCAGGAAGTCGCTCTGGAAGAATGAATAAATAGAAGAAAATACCAATAGAGAAATAGAGAATTATTGCAGAGTCAGGGAAACCCAAGACACAAACTCATTAAAGAGTAACTCTCTATGATCTACAAAATAACTGAATATCTGATAATAAGACTCTTTGGCTTAGGGAGATTAGTTTTAGAATGAATAGCTTTTGACAGTCTTGTGTTCAAATCCTTTCTAGCCTGAGAAGCCCGGTCAGAGTTTACCCTCTACCACCAGTTTCTGAGATAAGTTTTATTAACTAAACAATTATAAGACACAAACCTGGAAACCGCAGGCAGACTTGCTATATTAAATTAACCATCTATAACTACAGGCTGTCAGGGGTATATTTTTCCTATAACATAAATGACTGCATATCAGGTAGGACACTGATTTCAGGATTGGTTTCTACAGCAGAAATATTCCAAATTATTGCCTCCTGAGACAACAAAGGATGATTGATTGATGTTACAGAATTGTAAGACTTAAGAAAAATTCTCAATAAGTATATTATCAAGTTTTCATTGAGGAGAAAAACCAGAAACTGTACATCTTGAAAATACTGTCTGATCTCAATGTGCCTGATCTCTGCTTCATTTCTCACCTACCCTTAATCACTGAATGGGTGTTGCCTGGGTCAAACTGAGATCTGTTAAAGACCTTAGCTTAAAAAGGCCAAGGTCTCCCACTGCATCTGGGCCTATCTCCAGTTATCCTGATCTATATCTTGCCACTAGACCCAGTTGGCTCTGGAGGAGAAAGGGAGGCTGGTGACTTTGCATAGTCCTACCTCACTTAAGTCCAATTCACTTGCATGCCATGGTATTACCTTCCTGACGTCATGATGCTTTTTGAGAACGAAGGGCAAACAACAGATCTAGTAGGTTAACCAAGAGACTACAACTTTTGAAGGCTTGAGAAGAACTATGGTGAAATGGATAAGGCTGGGCTCAGAACTAGCTCTATTGCTAACTAGTTGCAAACCCCTTTACCTCTGTAGCCCTCAATTTTTAAATCTGTAGAATAAAAAGATAATTATCAGATGAAACTTTAAGGTCCCTTATAACTCTAAAATACTATGGTTATATGATTCCATTAGGTGCACAAAATTTCTGTTACTGGATTTGTCTAAAGTCAAGGGTAATATATAACCTCAGAAATGGCATCAAACTAAAAATATTTTAGAGTCTGTGTATTAATTATAGCAACTTTCAACTTAATTACAAGTATTTTTGTTCAGAAGCAATTAAAGATATTTATCACCATCTGTTACTAACATTACATTTCTGTGGGCATATTTTATCAGTTACAATCTGTGATTATATATCCAGGAGAGTTATCCAAATGATTTTTTAAAGCAAGCAAAAAATTTCTTTTTAAAAAAAATTTCAAAATAAGGTTTACTTTCAGGGAACTGTAAAGATGGGAGAAGTAAGACATTAAATATTGTACAAAAGGAGATGCAATACTGCTATAACAAGACAGGAAAACATGGGGGAAAATTAGGTAACAAATAGAGAAATGAAATAAGTTGTGGCTAAAATTCAATAAAAATATAATTTAAAAAATCTCAAGTCTAGGTTCTACTATGATAGAACTTCTCAACACTCAGAAATCATCCCCTTAAACTAAGAGTGAAATATTTGTCCTAAACCACTGAAATACAAAGGAACTGAACAGAGATGAGTGGCAACAGGACACAAGTGGCTCAAGACAGGTAAGTGCCTTTGTAATGGTGGATGGAGGTATCCTGTCATGGAAATTTATGGAGAAGAGTGGTATACTCAAGGACCATGAGGTGGTAATTTGAGAGATAAAAGAGACATCCTATACCTCTACGTCATCCCATTAATTTCTGTTCCCCTTTATTTCAGTGGTCCAGGAATGTTTACGTAGACATGCATGTGTATTCATGTGTGTTCACAGGTATGTAGGTGCACATATTTGTATATAGTCAATTCTGGTCACTGTCATAATTCAAGGATTATGTGTGCAGCAGAGCCAAAAACAATTCTCGAAAAAGCAGTATAGATCATCTGAGAACAAGATGGCACAGATAGAATATGCTGCCACATTTTGGATTCTGATAATGCTTCATAAAGACTGTTGGAAATCTTACGATTCTCTCACTTGGGTCAGTCTTTTGGTGTCATTTATGTCATAATTTTCAGGGCAGCTGGTGGTGTGGTGGAGTCAGGTCTACAGGGTATTCCTAAAGTCTGGACACAGGCAAAAATGCATACTTTCAAGAAATGAAATGAATGAAATTTTCAACAACATTTTATTTAACTGGAATATTAACAAATTACATCTTCAACTCATTTGTGATGCGAAGGTTGATGCGTTTTGCAAGATTCATGTGAACTTGAAGCAGTAACTCCACATTAGCGTCAACTGCCTATGTGTCCAGACTTTAGGAACATGTAGAATCAGGAAGACCTGAGTTAAAATCCTGCCTCAGACACTTCCTATCTAGGTTACCCTGGGCAAATAACTTCACCCCATTTGCCTCGGTTTCCTCAACTGTAAAATGAACTAGAGAAGGAAATAGTAAACCGCTCCAGTATCTCTGCCAAGGAAACCTCAAATGAGGCCATGAAGAGTTGGACATGACTGAAAGAGGTGAATAACAACAAAACCCTCCTCTTGGGGTTTCTAGAGCTAGTTAACAATAGCTCTGGATTATAAAATTAATGTAGGATTATTGCTACTGCAGATGTCAAAACAACCTGTATCCACCAATTTAAAATATTGTTAAGACTATTTTCTTTCAAAAAGCTGTTTGGGAATGATCAGAATTGTTATTTTTACCCCTTGCCTCAGAAGAGGGTTTTTTGTACTTAACACCATATCTAAGTTTAGCAACCATAATCCATTCTAAATTTCAGTTTAAATGCAAAGTGGTCCTTTGATTGATTTCAATTCTGAGTACTAGCTTCTTCAGTCATTCTGGAATATTAAAGTGCCACAGTTTTATTGTAATGATTTACTGATATGAAGATAATTATGCCTTGAAATGAAAGTCTGGTCATTTTCTATTATGTTTTGTGATTTAAAAAAAATAGGCAGGTCACAAAAATGCTTCTAAGCTCAAAGGGCCCCTTGATATTCTTGGAATAGAGTTTAAAAAGAAAAGTTAGATTGCTTCAAATTACAAAATGGCAAAAAGCTCTAAAACTTTAAGACTCAGCAAGATGAGATGGAACATCATTTTAATTGGTTATTAATAGTGGACAAAAGAATGACAGATTTAGAACTGTCCAACCTTTTCATTTTCAAGAAGAAGAAAATGGGGTCCAGAAATGTTAGTCATCTTGGTTAAGGTCACACAACCAATAACTGACAGAGCTGAGATCTGAACCCAATTCCTGAGGATCCAAATGTAGTGCTTGTCACAAAAATCTGTGAGTCAGATAATTTCATTTTATCCTTTTCAGTTACTGGCCCAGATGCTATTTTCCTCTGTATCTCTGAGCAGAAAGGGGTTTGTCAGTTTTAAACTCAAAGATCACAGATAACAAAAATGTTTAACTGGGATTGGAGCTCAAAATTATATAATTAACACAATTAAATTATTACATTCAATACACACATTATCTCTTTTAAAAATATTTTAAATACCTTTTAGTTAGTCATCAAAGGGAAATAAAATATCTCATTAGCAATGGAAAAAACTCCCAAACTATCTCATTTTAATTTCCTGGAGTTTGAGAAAATATGTTACTTAATATTGATACTCGGAATGTCAAAGCATCAGGATAGGTTCTCAAAAGCCAGGCAACTAAATTGAAAAAAAAAAAGTTAATTTATGACTAATTACACACTACACTAGGTCAGTCCACTGATTAAATATGATATTAACAAAACACAATGTGCTATCATTTACACAGAACTAACTTATTTTGGTTAGATAAGTTTTCAGTAACATTTTACACAAAAATAGTATAGTTAAAAATTTAATATTAACTCTAAAAGGAAAGTTGTAACTAGTCAATTTGCTCATTATCTTGGCAAAGGCAACAGTAAGCAACGATTTCTTAGCAGTCATTAAGAAGTACGGAACACAGAATATAGCATTTGCACACAAACTATCACAAAACACCAGCTCTTAAAAACTTCTTTAGAAACTTCTGAAGTAGTGTGGTAAGCAATTATATAATCTCTGCCCTTTCTTGCCCAGCTCAAAATGAGATTTCACAAAGTCTGCTTTGTAACCAATATATTTAATCATACAATGTTGAATGCTAGAGCTGTGCCAGTGCCTTATCCCCAACTAGACTGTAAGCTCTTTGAAGGCTGATGTCTTGTATACTCCTAGGAAGCCTACCAAAGCAGGATGTACACAGTAGGCGCTTCATAAATACTTGCTGTAAGTGGTGGTTTCTGGAGATCCTGGTAACAGGTACCTCCTGGCTCCCAAAAGCATTCTCCTTCCTTTCTCAAGATTTTAGTACTTGGCTCATGGATGGGCTCTATTCCAACTACCTTTATACTTAGAGATTTCAGTTTACACGCTGATGTCCTGTCAAAAAATGCCAGTTCATTAACCTCTTCAACTTCTGTGATGTACACCTTCATATCACCTCAGCACACAGAACCCTTCATGATCCACAAAGTTTACTTCTATGATTTACAACTGTGAAATACCTTTATCTGACCAGAATCCCCTATATTTTTTTTTCTGTCTTTAAACTTACTCATTCTCTTTCCTACATGAAGCCTCTGGTTCCTCCAGCACCTCCTGCTTTCCTAGGCTATCCACCTTTGCTCTGGCCTGGCTTTTCTCCCTTCTAAATCTTGATTATAGCTAACTGGTTCAACTTTATACTGTTTTCTACTCTTGAATCCTTTGTACCCTTAGCCTACTGTTGCTCACCTTTTTCTATCTCCTCTTCCCTGCCATGGATTACTCCCATCATTTACCTTTTTGGCTCCTACTCACACATAAGTGGGAGAGGTCAGGAAACCATGCTGAGCACTGTGAGGTGGCGCAATGGATGGAGTGCTGGGCTTGAGTTTAAATTTGGCTGCAGACACTTCCCAGCTGTGTGATCATGGGTAAGTCATTTCACTTTCATCAGCTTTCAGTTCCCCAACTGTACAAAGGGAACAGTAACACCACCTACCTCACAGAGCTGTTGTAAGGATCAAGAGAGGCAGTGTTTTGTTCTGCACATAGTAGGTATTTAATGTTTCCTTCCTTCTTTCCAATTTCAGCTGGGTTCTCCATGCTGTATTTCATTCTGCTCACTCTTCACTGGTGAATTATTTCACTCCCACTGTCACTGTAAACCTTTTCTTTTCTAAACTCCTCCCAATCCCTCCCTCTTAGCAGATAACTTCATTTCAGACTTTCCTGAAAAAACTGAAGCCATGTGTCACAAGTTACTCTTCTACTTAATTCTCTGTTTCAATTCCCTCAACACCATGGCCCATTTTCTGGCTTCTATGCTTTAGTCTTAGGGGAAAGGATGGCTAAGCAGACCCTTTCTCCTAACTTCTCCCCTTTGGTTGAAGGCACCACCATGATCCAAGTCACTCTTCTGTCTTGCCATCATGGCAGGCCACATGAGACCAGGGGCCATATGTAGGAGGAGTTAAGCATGTTCACACATACAGGATGGGACATGGATAACTTCCTTCCCTGGCCACCACTTGCCTCACTGTGGTCTGCACAATTAGAACATAAGCTCCTTCAGGGCAGGGACTGTGTCAATTTGTCCATCTGTAATTGTATCTCCAGTGCTTAGAACAGTACTTACCACATAGTAAGCGCTTGATAAATGCTTTTCATGCATTCTCCTTTCCCCATATTCAATCAGTTGACAAATCTTACAGGTTCCATCTCTATTAACATCTCTCACATTTGTCCCCTTCTCTTTTCATAATGCAATTACTCTATTTTAGGACTCCAAAAGTTCTTGCTATTAGTCTCCCTGCATCTCGCCTCTCCTTCTCAAATCAACCCTCAAACAGCTGCTAAATTGATATTCCTATAGCAAAGTTTGACCATTTCATTTGCTTGCTCAAGAAGCTTCAGTAGCTCCCTATTGCCTCTAAGATAAAAGAGAACCTCCTTTAGTATTTAAAGATCTTCACAATCTTGCTCCAATCTCCCTCCCAGAAAATCACATGTTGCTTTTCCTCATAAACTCTGAAAAGCTGAAAAGGCTTATTTGCTGTTCCATATCCATGATATGCTACTTCCCATTCCCATACCTCTGCAGAGGTTGTCCCGCATGCATTGGAATAATTGCCCTCATTATCTACCTCTTGAAATCCCTATACCCCTTTGGGGCAAGCTCAAGGGCCACCTCATCCTGATCCCTCCCTCCAGTTGTCAGTAGCTTCCCCACGAAATTACTTCTTATTTATGCAGTTCACATTTTGTATTTGCTTGTGCATATGTTATTCTGTCCCCACTTCCCATTAGAACTGAAGTTCTTCCAGGGCAGACTGTTTCACTTCTGTTCCTGTATTTTCAATGCATAGCATAGGACCTGGTAGATAGGAGGGTCTAAAAAAACTCAAAACTTACTGTTTTGGAACTATGTCCAAAAGGCTCTCAGACTGTGTATACTCTATGACTCACCTATATCATACCAGGTCTGTATCTTCAAGGAGTTCAAAGAAAGAGGAAAAAGATGCATCCATACAATATTTATAGCCGCTCTTTTACTGGTAGCAAAGAAATGGAAACTAAGGAGGTGTGCCCTTGACTGAGGAATGGCTAGTATTACATGGATGTAATGGAATACTACAGTGCATTAACAAAGGATGAAAGACGTTGCTTCAGAGAACCTAGAAGACTTATATGAACTGATGTTCAGTTAAATAAATAGAATCAGAAGAAAAATTTATATAATAACAAAAACAATATAAGAGAAACAATTCTGAAAGACTTAAGAACTCTGATCAGTTCAATGACCAACTATGATTCTAGAGTACTCATGGTGAAACATGCTACCTACCCCCTGATATCCTAAGGTGATAGACTCAGGGTACAGACTGAGATATGTATTTTGGCTTTGCCTTTTCTTCTGTTTTTAATGGGGAAAGGGAAGCAGGAGAGGGCAGATTTTTGTTTGTTGAGAAAAACAAAACAAAATGGCTTGCTGGACTTAAGATGAACTGTTTTTGTTGTTGATAATGAAATGAGCTGCTAGCCAATACTCTAACATATTTCATCAATATGGTTAATACTTGGTTAATATAGTATATGGTTATACCACACAGAAGATTATACAATAAATATATAAGTAATATAACTAGATAAAAAGTATTTACAGTAGTCCCTTTGTTGCAGCTTAAATCTGCCTAATATTAAGGAGAGAAAGTGGACCTGAGTGTCAGACTTTCAAACTCACCAGAAGGCTACCATGAGGTACCAGTGGAGAGAATGGCAGCCATGTTGGTGGGATACTGACAATAACATCAATAGCACCATGCAGACACAGTACTCTCACATAGCTCACCTCCACACCAAAGGGATGATCATCCACCTTCCCAGATTCTGCTTCCGACATGGGGTTTTTTAAAGTCTGTAAAAAGAGAGCAGCTTTTCTTTTCCTCTCAGCCTGAAGCTGTTTTTCCTTTGACTCCTTGGAGGCCTGGGCCAGCTTTTCTCGGGCAGCAGCTGCAAGACGATCCTCTAGTTTTTGTTTTGCTTTGGAAACAAGCAAAAATATGGGCAATTTGTAGCAAGCCATCTTAGAAATGGAATGAAGTTTTCTCATACTTGATTTTTAACAAAAAAGGAAAAAGACATCTATAAAATAACATACATTTAATAAGTAAATTTTAGTACAAAATTTTGTTTCTACTACAAAAACTGACTGTTAGAAAATTCTATACAATTCATCTAAATGCAAAGACAAACCATTTGTTTTTTAAAAAATATTTTCAAAAATTTATTTTTCTCTTTAAATTTTGAGTTCCAGATTCTCTCCCACCCTCCCATACCCACTGAGAAGGCAAACAATATATCAATTATACAAATGAATTAACGCAAAACACACTTCCACATGAGCCATGTATATATTTTCAAGAAGACAAGAAAAATAAATCAAGTTAGAAAATTATACTTTAACTTGCACTCAGAGTTCATTTGTTCTTTCTCGGGAAATGGATAGCATTTTTTCCTCGTGAGTCCCTTGCAACGGTATTGGATCACTGTATTGATCAAAGTAGCCAAGTCTTTAAAAGATGATCATCATCATAACAATGCTGTTACTATGTACAATGATCTCCTGGTTCTTTTCACTTCACTTTGTATCAATTCATTACAGGTCTTGCCACATTTTTTTTTGGAAACCTACCCCTTATCCTTTCCCATAGGCTAGTAGAACTCCATCATAATCATATGTCATAACTTGTTCAGCAACAACCTGACTGAAGATCATCCCCACAATTTCCAATTCTTTGCCACCACAAAAACAGTTGCTATAAATATTTTTGTACCTATGTAATGGCAAGCAAAGTGGGACTTTCTGTTTTGCTCTTTTTTCTTTTGGAGTTCTAGTTCTCTGCACTAAGGCAATCAAGTGCCTTTGACTGAGTCTTGTCTTTGTTTGAATTAAGGGTCTTTGATTGAAGCAAGTCTTTGATGACCTGCTTAAGTGACAAGTCACATGGTTGTAACGCCCTCTGACCCTGAAGAAGTGTATATATACTCTGAGATTAGCATTTTGTTTTAGGGGCTCACTCATTGGAAGATTGTTCATGTGGAGACTCTGGGTAGCCTGTTAAGGGGTCCCCTGGCTCTGAAAACCCAGATATTGGTGCTTCTCTCTCTGGTAACTATGTATGCATTGCTATGGACAGACGGTTAGAAGCCCTGTCTGCTGATTTGTGTTATTTGCTGTGTTTATATAATATCTGTTTGTGTTTTCTTGTGAATGATATATGTATGTTTAATTAAAGTGAGATTGTAAACCCCTTAAAGTTGCTTTCCTTAGAAAAGCAGATCAAAGAATATGTGCTAGCAGCCCTCCTGTGTGCTGGTGTTGTTGGTCTTACACCTCCACAGCAACTGCTAGGAGCACTATTGTTACAACCTGTAGGTCTTTTTTCTTTGATCTCTTTGGGATATAGAAGTAGTAATGCTATTGCTATTGCTGGGTCAAAGAGTATGCACAGTTTTATACCCCTTTGGGCAGTTCCAAATTGTTTTCTAGAATGGTTGGATGAGTTCACTACTCCACCAACAATTCATTAGTTTACCTATTTTTCTCTTATCCTTTCTAACATTTGTCACTTCATAGGTGTGAGGTGGTATTTCAGAGTTGTTTTAGTCTGCCTTTCTCTAATCAACAGTGATTTAGAGAGTTTTTTCCCCCCTATGACTACAGGTGGCTTTGATTTCTTCTTCTTCTGAAAACTGCCTGTTCATATCCTTCGACCATTTATCAACTGGGAAATGGCTCTTATTTTTATAAATTTGACTCAGTTCTACAGTCAGTATATATATGAGAAATGATTATCAGAGGAACTTACTGTAAAAATTTTTAATTATTACTTCATTGTCTATGGTATGTTTTAGCATAATGTAATTTCCCTGATTATCTATCAATTAGGTCCATCTTCGCTTTTGCTTTGCCTGAGATCATGATTTCTATCCCTGCCTTTTTTCCTTTGGGGGATGCACATAAGTTCTGCCCCAGCCCTTTGTTTTAATTGTGTCTTTCCACCCTCCTACATGCTTCCATTTTATGGACAAGCTCATTCCATTTAGAATTCTGATTACTGTGTATTTTCCTATATCCTATTTTCTTCTATTGCTTTCTCTCTTTTTATCCTATCCCTCCTGAAAAGTTTATTTTTCTTCTAACAACTGCCTCCCTTATTTCCTCTCACGCTCTTCCCCTCCTATTTCCATATTGGGTAAATTACATTTCTATACACCACTGTGTGTGTGTGTGTGTGTGTGTGTAATCTTCCCCTGAATTCTGATGAGAGTGATTCAAGGACTGCCTGCCATTCTCCTCCCTTTCTCTTCCATTGTAAAAGCTCTTTTTTGCATGCCTTTTATGTGAGAAAATTTCCCATTCTCCCTCTTTTTTCTTTCAGTACATCCTTCTTTCTCACCCCTTCATTTTTTCTGGAGACCATTCCAGCATAATCAACTCACACCCATGCCCTCTGTCTATGTAAACTCCTTTTAACTGACCTAATAATGATAAAATTCTTAAGAGTTATATGTATCACTGTCCCATATAGGAATGTAAACAATTTAACTTCATTATATCCCTTATAATTATCCTCTTGAGTCTTCTGTTTGAATGTCCAATTTTCTATTCATCTCTGGTCTTTTTATCAGGAATGTTTGAAAGTCCTTTATTTCATTAAATGTTCACTCTCCCTCATGGGGTCCCTCCCCTTCCCCCAGATTATATTCAGTTTTGCTGGGTAGGTGATTCTTGGTTGTAATCCTAGTTCCTTTCCCTTCTGGAATATCACATTCCAAGCCTTTTGCTCCTTTAACGTGGAAGCAGTCAAATCTTGTATAATCCTGACTGTAGGTTCACAATATCTGAATTATTTCTTTCTGGCTGCTTGAAGTATTTTTTTCTTTAACCTGGGAGTTCTGGAGTTTGGCTATAATTAAATCCTGGGAGTTTTCGTTTTGAGATCTTTTTCAGGAAGTGAGAAGTGGATTCTTTCAATGTCTATTTTACCCTCTAGATCTATGATATCGGGCGGTTTTCCTTGATAATTTTTTGAAATATGATGTCTAGGTTTTTTCTTTGATCATGGCTTTCAGGAAGTCCAATAATTCTTAAATTATCTCTCCTTGATTTATTTTCCAGTTCACTTGCTTTTCTGATGAGACATTTTACATTTTCCTCTATTTGTTCACTCTTTTAACTTTGTTTTTACTGTTTCTTGATGTCTTGTAGAATCATTAGCTTCCACCTGACCAATTCTAATTTTTAAGGAATTATTTTCTTCAGTGAGATTTTTTAACTTCTATTTCCATCTGGCCAATCCTCTTTTTAAGGAGTTATTTCTTTTTAAAAATTTTTTTAAATTTATTTTTTATTTTTAGTTTACAACACTCAGTTCCACAAGTTTTTGAGTTCCAAATTTTCTGCCCCTCTCTCCCCACCTGCCAAGATGGCATGTAATTTGATATAGGTTCTACATATATATTCACATTAAACTTGTTTACACAATAGTCGAGTTGTAAAGAAGAATTATAACCAATGAAAAGAATCATGAGAAAGAAGAAACAAAATCAAAAAAGAAGGAAAAGAAAAATAGAGAGCAAATAGTTTGCCTCAATCTATACTCAGACTCCACAAATCTTTCTCTGGATGTAAATAGCCTTTTCCATCATGAGTCTTTTGGAGCTGTCTTTGAATCTTTTCCTAATTTTTCCTCTAGCACTTTAACTCTTCCAGGAATTCTTACTGGGCTTGGGTCCAATTAGCAGTTTTTCTTTGAGAGTCTTCTTATATAAAATGAATAGTATGGTAATGTGTATATGTGCATGTATAACCTATATCAACTTGATATACTGATATACCTTGGGGAGTGGGGAGAGGAGGGATAGAAACTAGAACTGAAAACTTTTTTAAAAAAAGCAGTTTTCTTTGAGGCTTTGTTTATAGCTCTTTTCACATTGTTGTTGTCTTCTGGAGTTTATGCATTGGTCTTCCTTGCTACCAGAGTAGTCTTTTATGGTTAAATTCTTCTTCTTTTTTGTTTGCTCATTTTCTCAGCCTATTTCTTGAGCTTGAACTTTATGTTAAAGTTGGGTTTCAACTGTCCCAAAGGTTCTGGGGGTCTGCAAGTTTTTATTACTTTCAAGGTAGTGTTATCCTGGGAGAAGCATGGTCACTACTGTCCTGGTCTGCACTGCAGTCTTTATCCAGGAAGGGCCCCTGGTCCCCTTCAGCCACAAGAGCTAGTGCTCTCTTTGCCTTGGAATTGCGACAGGGCCCTTACTGCCTTGTGACAGATCCCCAATGCTCCTATCTGCCTTAGAACTGAGACCCAGAAGTGTGTATGGTCAGTATAGTTACTATTCAGTGCCAGCGAGGGGTCCTCCATAATCTCTTTTTCACTAGTTGTCTGATCCCCTTACCCTCTCTGGGCTGAGATCTCCCAAAGCTACTGCTGTTGTTGCCATCATATGTATGGGCGCCAGACAGGTTTCCATCCCAGAGTCATAAACTTCTCCTGCTGACCTAGGTTTTCTTAGGCCAGAAAAATGTCTCACCTTGACTTTTTGTTGACTCTGCCACTCTAATACTTGATTTAAGGCATTATTTTAAAGTTGTCTGGAAGGAAATGTTGAGAAAGTTCAGCTGGATTGCCTCTGATCCACCACCTTGGCTCCTCAAATACTCCACATATCATTTCTAATAATAATATCTAGAATTAAGTAGCTCTTTATATAAATAATATCTCATTTGATCCTCACAGCACCCTGGGAAAGGTATTATCATTTTCATTTTACAGATGAGGAAACTGAGGCACAGAAAGGTTAAGTAACTTGCCCAGGGTCACACAGCTGGTAACCGTCTGAGGCAGGATTTGCACTCAGACCTTCCTGACTCCAAGCCAGAGCTATATCCACTATACTCTAGCTGACTTTCTATTTTCTATTATACAAAAATTAATCATTAAATTAAAATTAAATCATTTTTTGAACATTTCTAAATTTATGTTTTTGACATCTTGTAACCCAAATTTAGGAATGATAAAAGCAATTTAGAACAATTCCACACAATACATATAGCTACAAAATGAAAAATCAGATTTAGAATGACTATCATACACCACGCTCGTAACTAGCCCATTATTATTCTATGAGAAGTATTTTGTTCCGAATGATTAATACCTTGTTTAACTTATACAAACACTCGTTTTAAAAGTACATGACCTTAAAGTTCTGGGATAAAATTCATGAGGGGAGAGTTTAATATAAAATCTTTACAGTAAAATTAACATGGTAGAAATCACCTTTTTACAAATGTCTTTTGTCCCACTCACCTTATCCCAGAAAAAACTATAAAAATCAAATAATATCACTTTTCACTTACAAATAAAAAGTGAATTAACTAATTTGAGGCCTCCAGCATAACTGGATTTGCTAAACTTCTAACCTCTGCTAAATTTTTCTAAACTTTTTTCGATTGAGCCGTGAATACTAAGTAATGTCCCTCAAAAAGTAGTCCCTAGGAGTAATCTGCTAGGGAGTAACATCTTCTATACTGTGAAGCAATTTAGGTGTCTAGGAATGAGTCAGAGACTTTCAGTTGTTTTGTGGTGAGACGACTTATAAAGATAAATCCCATTTTGGAAAAGGGATACAACTGGGGAAAAAGCCTGAAGGTTTCACTGCACAATGGCAATTAAAACAAAAAATGCTTTGTCCATTAGAGCTCTTTGCCGGACTATTAACTTGCTGTACTTAGGGAAGCTAATGTGACTAATTTCAAAACAAAACTCTAATGGGAACAAAGACTATACTTAACTGAGGAGCTGTAGGCAGAAATGATATAGAACTTTTGAAAATGTGTTTATAAATGCATACAACTTCTAGTTGAAAAAAAAATCCCTAAGCAGAAACCAGCAATATTTCTGATAGCTTCGCCTTCTAAGACTACTAGGCTTTATCACGGCAAATAGCTACTTTTAATTGACCTCACATATAGGTAGTTCCTATTTTTCTAATGAGTTAAACATTAATCTACCTACCTTGCTTGGCTTCCAGCTCCTCCTGGGTAAGTTGAGGCTTTTTCTCCTCAATAACTACACAGGGTGTGACAAGTGCTGGGTTAGGGTTTGCGGAACTACTAGAGCTCTCTTGGCCTTCCTTGCCCTCTTCATCATCATCGTCACTGTCATCATCTAGTTTAACACGGTTTTTTTCCAGGGGGAGCAGATCATTTTCTTTGGCCTTGATTGCAAAGCTTATAGGAGCAAATGAAGCTAAGAGGAAAAGATGAAAATTTAAAATGTTTTGTTAAGATTCCAGCAAAAAGAGTTAAAAATTTTCACTGGACTGATTTTCCACTTCAAAAGGCAAAGTCTATAGGAAGGTACACCACCAGTCTTATTTTCCTACCAGACAGTCACTACCTGATAACCTTTTTAGCATAGGTGTGTCTATATAAGCCTTTCACAATAGAACAATGAAACTGCACGATAGCAAAAATTCTATTAAAAATTTCTAGAACTTGATAATTTATGAGTTTCTTTTTTTAATCAGCCTCCAAGAATTCTTCTCCCATGAGCCCATGCCTCTCCTTTCTTACCTTACCCTTTGTCCTGCCACCCACTGGTACTTAGAAAAATAAACTTGGAAAAAATTTGAAGTCTTGAAGTTCAGTTCTAAGACACTTAAAAAAAAACAAAAACAATTTCTAGACTAGTTATTCACATATTTAAACACACAAGTTTCAAGAACTAACAGCGGTTAGTCTTGATAAATGTTAAGCAACATAATCCTATTAAAATGGCTATTGCTATTTATGATGATGGGTTATTAAAAAAACAAAAACAAACCAACACACCAAACCAGGGAATTATGTAACCAACTGTAATAAAGAGAAAATTTAAATACACTCCAAACACAGGCAAATTTGTAATATGTACTTATTTAAAATAATTTTCTTCCTTCAAAACCTAACCCAGGTGCACCTCCCTTTATGAAACCTTGATCCTCATACAGAGAAACGACTCCTATTTGGAGTCTCTCCAAATACCCCTTGACCTGTCCTATAACCCTATTCGTAGTTTGGCTCATAAAACTGTTTCTTGGTTCATTTCTCTCCCTTACCCCAATAAGAATATAAATATGCTGAGGGCAAGAGCTGTAGTTTTTCATTTTGTATCTTCAGTGCCTAGCACAGTGAACTGGCATCAAATGTCATTTACTACATATTTATTAAAATCAATTGAGTGATTTGCAGGATACAATACTTTGGAACATTTTAACATCATAGCTCTTGGAAATACAGCACCAGTCCATTAAAGTGACAACGCTAAGCATATACTCTGAAATAAAAGAAGCATTTTGAAGGCT
This sequence comes from Phalanger gymnotis, assembly GCA_028646595.1. Taxonomy (NCBI): domain Eukaryota; kingdom Metazoa; phylum Chordata; class Mammalia; order Diprotodontia; family Phalangeridae; genus Phalanger; species Phalanger gymnotis. Next base: position 39,312,603 of record CM053622.1, on the reverse strand, counting down.
AAGAATCATCACCTTACACACAGAGAGATAAAAAAGAAAACATTAAATAACAATTTATACAAATTACAGTATTATTAAATTTATACAGATCATTCACTTTAAAGTATTTTAGACTAGGCAGACTATTTACATTAAAACTACATCCTCTGGGATCAATAAATTAAAATGAGGCAAATCTTTTGTAAGGTATAGCATCTGACCTGAAATTAACCCTTTACTATTTGTACATTCTCTTTAAACAATGCTGATTAGAAAGTCTACAACATAGAAGCCAAAAAAACCTTTTCAATGTGTAAAGACCTATCAACAGTAAACATTCAGTATTGAAAGGAGGAAAACAATGTCTTCTGAAAATGTCAAGTAAAAGTGAGGAAGCAATTCTAAATCCAGTCTTTCTTCCCCAACTAGAATATTAGGAACCAAAGCCAACATTAAAGACCTAGGCTCCCTAAGATGTTACCTCTTCCATCTTTTATCTATACTTGTTACTCCAGGGTGGGGACTTCATCAAGGCTAAAGAGTAGTTTATCATTACTCTTATGCAAAACAAAGAGCACTGCAGAAAAATCGGATAATCTCAAAAATTTGTAGAGGCAGCAGTAGCAAATGGTGGCAACTGGCCAACCGATTTGTGAATTAACACTTACTTATGGCAAACATCATATAAAGAAGTTATTGCATGTGTTTTGCTTTGGCTCTTTTTGTTTTCTAATTCAATTATAAATTGTATTTCAAGAGTTCAAGGGCTAATTCTTTTACATCAAAACTACTTCAACTATTTATCTAAATAGCTGCATTTCTCCCAGAACCAAAAGCACTATCTCATATCTGAATGATATGGGTAACTGACACAAAAATATAATGCAAGGCCATTCTACAATAGATAAGTTATCAAAGGACATGAACAACTTTCAAAAGACAAATTCTAAACTATAAACAATCACGTGAAAATACACTCAGAATCTCTAAAATTGTTGCTGAAGTAGTATACTCCTCCTCCTCCTGCTAGCTACCATTAATTTAAAAATGACAATAATCATAATCATTTATAAAACCTATGTGCCAAGCTCTATGCTAAGCATTTGATCTTCATAGCAACCTGTGAGGTATATGCTATTATTGTCCCCATTTTACAATTGAGGAAACTGAAGCAGATAGGTGAAATGAATTGCCCAGGATCACACAGCTAGTAAATGTTTAAGGCCGGATACCAACTCAGGTCCTCCTGGCTCCAGATTCAGCATTCTCTCTGTTCTGCTACTTTTATCTCACATTGTATAAACTGGCAAAAATGACTAAAAATGGAAACAGTCAATGTTGGGGCCGTGACAAGGATGCAAATACAGTACTACCTACTTGTGAACTAGTCCATCTCTTTGGTACACGAACTTGGAATTTTGCAAAAGAAATGACTCAGTAGATCATATCCAGTGGCCCTGCAACTGTACTCTTGGTTATATATATCCTAAGGAAGTCAAAGATAGAAATGGGATGTCCAACACATACACTAAAATAGTGAGTTTTACAACTCCTCCTGGTTTGGCTATGTTCTACTTTCCCTGATCTCTTGCAGTTTTCTTGTAAGAACTCTGTGCTCTAACCACACTGACTGACCTGTGGTTTCCCATCGCAATACTCTATCTTCCATTTCTGTTCTGTTGCAAAGGTTCTTCCTTGCCTATTACTGACATGTTCTATCTCCTCTTCTTTGACTCCAGATCCCTTCAAGGCTCAGTCCAAGGCTGCCTCCTTGAAGAAACCTTTCCTAATCCTGTTGTTATTAGTGACCCATCTCCTAAAACTATGTTGTACTGACATGTAGTATTTACTTGTCTTCTCAAGCACAGCTCAAATGTTATTTTTTCTAATCATCCTGGTTGCCTTTCCTGATCAATGAAATCCATTTGTGAACATTTTTTGTTTATATAGATGTTGTATTCCTCCAGGAAAATTCATGGTTTTTTTTTTTTTGAAAAAGTGTTTGTTTTGTTTCGACTCTGTAACCCTAGTGACTAAAAGAATACATGCAGGAGGCATTTAATAAATGCTTTATTTAACTTAATCTAATAAACAAAAGGTAACTTGCATACCAGTATCTTTTCCCTGAGAATGAAGGGGGGTAGTGAAAAATACGTTGGGAAAGCTCATTTAGAATTAAAAAATGAAAGAAGCCAAAGACTTATAGACAACTTAAGATTCCTCTTGACTATACAGAAAAGAGAACATTTTATTCCAGAGAGTGGTTCCAGAGCCAGGCACATAGTAGGAGCTTAATAAATTTAATTAACACTTTCCCAAAAGAGATAAAGTAGTGGACGTGGCAGGCACCAATTATCAGCAAAAACGAAACTGACTTTATCCTAAAGAGACAGAAAACGAAAGAATTTGACTACTGACATGGGAATTGCTTCTGAATTAGCAGTTTGTGTACAGTGAGACTACTGATTAGTTATAACACAAATCAAAATTAATAGCAAACCAGAATTAAGGACAAAAACGATAAGACAACATTATGAGAAATTATAATGACTCTAACCTGACCTATTCCAACATGCTATTGACATTATCTCTCCCTCTCATACTGGAAAAGAAATCGATGCTGTCACCACTGCTCAAAAATATAAATTGATGTATAGGAAAGCAGTTGCCACAACAAGTAGGCCAAAAGAGCTTAGAAAAATCCTCTGGAATCCTGATCTCTCTGGAAAGGAGAGAGACATGTTCTGGGTGACACTAGTTTGGACTGTAACCTATAAAAAGAACCCATCTTTTGAATAACAATATTATTCTAATTATGTATGGTCTCAAAGTATGGAAGATCTAATCTTTAATCAAGATTTCAAGGGAGCTGGAGGGTGCTGGATAAAGACATATGGTGGACCAAAGTAGTTATGACATATCAGTGATGACCTACACATAAGAAACAGCATAAGATATACATCATCCAACGATGCTGGATGAGATAAACAAATCAACTGGTGATGTTGAATAAGGTAATAGTGAAGACAAACCCCAATGCCAGACTACTATCCATGGAATGTTAAGAACTTGAGAAAGGCCTTCAGTACATTGGATAGGTTCTCTATATGGACTGATGGGAAGACAGGCTAAAAAGATATGGCTGGATAGTGATCTCTCTACTAGAGAAAGCATCCACACTGGTGACATCTTATCTTTTTAGGCACTTATGCCTATGTTATGATGAGAGCTTTATGAACTCTGGAGAACTTATATGATCAAGGTCTGTTGCCCAGTGGGTATCCCTTTCTAGTAGAATGTAATTTAAGTCCTGTGACGACAGGTGTTTTTTATTTTGTCTTTGTCTAATTTTGACAATGCCCAACACTTTGCCTTGCACACAATGGGTATCTTATAATAACAATATAGCTTTCTGACAAGTATTTCAGTGCTAAAGTTACTCTAGGCCTGGTGATAAACTCATCAAGGGCAAGAAGGTCCTCTTCTAACGCCCTTTAAGCCATTTCTGTTCTATCCTTTTCAGTTGAAAGAAAGTTCTCATTCAACAGAAAAAAAAAGAAATAAGAGCTTACAAGTCTGGTGTTGTCTCTCTCTCTCTTTTTTTTGTTCTCAAAGCAATAAGCTAACAATAACAATAACCAGCAGTACTTTAAAGATTGCAAAGTGGTTTACACATTTTGTCTCATTTGATCCAATTCACTCTATGTTAAAGCCCAATCCTCTCTGAGCAGTGACACTACCCCCGCTTTAAGCCTCTTTTTTTCTAGTATATCTACTCCCACTTCTGCTGTTTCAAAAACGAAGAAAAATTAAGCTGCTAAGCAAAATCAACTAACACAGCAACTAAATTTGACAGGATATGCAACGTTCTACGTGTGAACTCTACCATTTTATGACAATAATGTGAATGAAAACAACAATATAAAGTCAGAAAATCTGTTTAATTGCAATGACCAGTCTTGGTTCCAGAAGACTCAGGATTAATTACGTTTCCCTTCTCTTGGTAGACTACCAAGAAACCATTAACTACTCTTTTTGGCAGAGAGCATTAGCAGATGTCTATCTTTGACCATCATTCCTCCCCTTCCACTGCTAATCTGTCAGTCGTTAAACACTTATCCTACTATGTGTCAGGCACTGGGTATACAAATAAAGGCAAAAGACAGTCACTTCCTTGGAACAGCTCACTATCTAATGGGGATAAAACAAGCTAACAAATATGTACAAATGAGCTATGTACAGGATAAACAGGAAACAATTAGAGGGAAGGCACTAGAATTAAGAGGGATTTGGAAAGGCTTCCTAAAGAAGGTGAGAATTTTCGGTGAGACTTGAAAGAAGCCAGGAGGCAAAGATAACGATGAAGAGCACTTTCAACACTGGATGGACAAAAAATACACCTGGAGCTGAGAGATGAAATATCTTGCTTGTGGAACAGCCTGAAGGCCAAAGTCACTAGGATGTTAGCATAAGATTACTGAAAAGGTATGGGGGAGTGGGGGGAGAGGGAGAAGCAAGCATGCAGGTTAGGTTAGGAAGGATTTTATTGCCAAATAGGATTTGCATTTGATTCTGGAAGTGATAGGGAGCTACTGGAATTTCAGCATGTCACTGGATCTGAGCTTTAGGAAAATCACTCTGAATGAAGGATGGACTAGAGTGGGGAGAGACTTGTGGCAGGGAGACCCACCAGCAGGCTGCTGCAACTGCCCAAACATGAGATAATGAGGACCTACACCAGGGTGGTGCCAAATATCAGAAGAGAAAAAGGGGCCTATCTCTGAGAGATGTTGCAAAGGTCAAACAGATAGGCCTTGCCAACAGATTGGATAAAGGGGGTTAAGAGATACTGAGAAATGCAAGATTATGTCCTTTTCAGAAACCTAAATCTGCCCCTGCCCTTATGGACTAACCACTAACAGTTTTATTGGGTGTCTCGCTGACAACTCTTCCACATAACACTCCCCTGTGTACTTGAAGAGACAGCTATAATACTTTCCCATAAATCTTCTCTTTGCTAAGCAAAACATCCACAATTCTCTCAATTGATCTTCATCTGGTATGACATCAGGCCCTTAACCAATACAGTGGTCTTCTTCCTCTGGATATCTGTCTAGCTTTGTTAATGTCCAACTAAAACATAGTGTTCAGAATTGATCAAAACAATCTGGATATGGTTTGACAAAGGCAGAATATAGCAGGACTATCACTTTCTTATTTCTAGATACTACGCACGGTAAATAGTATGACACAGCAGCCAAAAAACCCCTAAGATCTTAGGCTTTATGAAGAGATGCATAATGGACAGAACACTGCAAATATTATTTCCACCATTGTGTTCAGTTCTGATTGTCACAATTTATGAAGAGCATTGATAAATGAAAGACTTTCAGTAGAAGGAAACTAGGATAGTGAAAAGCCTCTAAATTATGCTATATGACAATCGACTGGAAATTTTGGGAATGTTTAGCTTGAAGAAGAGACAAAATGATACTCATTTTCAAATATCTGACGGGCTATTATGTGGAAGAGGGCTGGCCTTTAGACAGCAAAAGCTGGATGACCACCTTTAAGGAATATTTCACAGGTGATTCTCATTCAGGTATGGGTTGGATTACTCAGGTTACTGAGGCCCACTTAAATGCTGAAATTCTGTGATTTTCACTGATTTCATATAGACAAAATTACCAAAGTCGTACATAGAGTGGTATCTCTTCTACATAGGAATACATCTTTCTAGGTCCAATTTGTAAGACTTAGATCATCATTAGCTGGTTGCAGGACACCTCTTTCTAAATATCCTTTGGCACCTCGAAGTCAATGTCTAGAAGGAAGCTCATTATCTTCTTTGATAAACTTGCCCTTCCCCTCCCCAATCCCCCCCCCCCTTTTTTTCCTGTAGAAACCACCAACATCTTATGCAATGCTAACTTTCTTTTTAACTGGTTTAGCAACATGAGAGTCATTTGACTCCTCCATCTACTTTAGATATCCAATTAATTGCCAAGACTTCTCAATTCTATATCCACAACATCTTCTGCACCGATCCCTTTCTCCTTACTCATGTGGCTATCAACTGAGCTCAGGCCCTCACTTTTACCTAGGTTACTGCAATATCCAAATTGGTATCTCTGCTTCTAAGTCACTCCTTTCTGCTATCCATCTTTTTCCTAGCTGCACCCCCCTATAAATTAAAATCATTCTAGTGCAAAATGCCCAAACATTCAATGTTAAGGTCTGAATCAACGTTAATTTCAATTTCACAAGGTAAGGGACCAATGGGGTAAATTCTATTCTGGATCTGCTTTTCATCAGAAGGGAGAAATGGACTGGTGGGATGGAAATAATATAAACCTAAATGAGAAGTAAGAACTTGATCTGATATTTAGGGTAGAGGAGAAGAAAGCTTGGGACATTCTGACATTTAGATTTCTGGTGAACAGATCTGAAGAGCTTCTGAGGAAGGGATAGTAGAGTTCCATGGACTAAAATTCTACAGAGGGAAGTCTGTCTAGGAAGGATGAGAAGCTCTTAAGAATGAAATTGAGACCCAAAGAAAGGTGTTTTTTTTTCTTCCTTTTAAACTATAATAGGGAAATTAAGAGGATCAAAACTCCAGAGTGGATAGGATGACGATGACAAAGAAAAATAAGGCTGAATCTTTTGGCTCTTATTTTGCTTTTGTCTTCTCTGTGAAGAACAATCTTTGGATTGGAGAAGAGACAAAAGAAATGACTGAAGAGGGAGCTGATATTGAAAAGAAGTAAAGAGATAATGAGAACATCTCAGCTCCCATGGTGAGTACAAGTTAACTGGATCAAAAGAACTATACTCTTGAGTATTGAAGGAACTGAGATATTTGATTGCTGAGGCAATGTCAGTGACTTTTGAAAAATTCTAGAAAACAGAAGAGGTAGCAAAGGATTGGAAAAGGGCAAATGTTCCATTTCTTTTAAATAGAACAGAGTATGTAAATAATAGGATAGTGAATATGACTTCAATTCCCAGCAAAATTCTAGAACATATTAAAACTATAGCTAGTGAACAGTTAGAAAAGAAGTATTCAGAGAAAGCTAGGAATGGTTTTTTTTGGCCTAATTTTATTTTTATTGGTGTTACTAACCTAGTGGGTCTAGGGAAATACACACACACACAAACTACCTATTAAACACCTACTATGTGCTAAGCACTGGAGGCACTGTGCTATCTTAATTTTATATAATATAAACTTCATAAAGTCTTAATGCTATTCTTTTTGAAAAAATGGACTGGTTAACGAAAGAGCTACATCAATGGAACGGACTACACAAAGAAGAATGAGGAACAATGAAACTCAATAACCCAGCGTTTCATAAAGCGGAAAATATTAATCATCTAGGAAACGATTCTTTATTTGATAAAAAATGCTGGGAAAATTCTGTAGAGCAATTTGGAACTATGCCCAAAGGACTATAAAATCATGCATACCCTTTGACCTAGCAAGACCACTACTAGGTCTGCATCCCAAAAGAGATAAAAAACAAAAAGGAAAAGGACCTAAATGTAAAAAAGATATTTATAGCAATTCTTGGTGGTGGCAAAGAACTGAATATTGAGGGTATGCCCATCGATTGGGGAATGGCTGAACAAATTGTGCTATGTGATTATGATGGAATACTATTGTGCCATAAGAAATGAATAGCAGGATGCTCTTAGAAAAATCTAGAAAGACCTACAGGAGCCGATGCAAAGTGAAATGTACCGTGTACAAAGTTAACAGCCAGATTGTAAGATGACTGTGAATGACTTAGCTATTCTCAGCAATACAATGATCCAAGATGATGCTGAAAGACTTATGAAAAATGCTATTCATCCCCAGAGAAAGAACTGATGGTGTCCGAATACAGATTCAAGCACACCTTTTAAGTTTTCTTTATTTTTCTTGAGGGTTTTTTCTTTTGCTCTATGTTTTCTTTCACAACATGACTATTATGGAAATGTTTTGCACGACTACACACGTATAACCTATATCAAATTGCTTGCCTTCTCAATAAGTGGGTGTGGGGAGGGGAAAAGGGAGAGAATTTGGAACTCAAAGTTTTAAAAATGCTAAAAAATTGTTTTTTACATGTAACTGGGGAAAAATAAAATGAAAAAAATTTAAAAACAAACAAAAAAATGCTGGGAAAACTAGAAAGCAGTCTGGCAGAAATTAGCCCTAGACTAACATCTTACAACATATTCCAAAATATATTTTAAATGATGTGTAACCTTAATATTAAAGAATCATATTATATAAAAAAGACACACACACATTTACATCCATCTAGCCACATTTATTAATCGGCTATTATATGCCAGAGACCATGCTAAGTACTAGAGATATTTAAAAAAAAAAAGCAAAAAAGGCAATCAATCCCTGCCCTCAAAGAGCTTACAATCTAACGGGGGAGACCACATGCAACAAATATATACAAACCAAGCTATTTACAGGATAGATAACAGAGGGAAAGCACTGGAATTAAGAGAGGCTGGGAAAAGCTTCCTGTAGAAGATGTGATTTTTGCTGCAATTTGAAGGAAGTTAAGAGAATCCAGGAGTCAAAGAGCATTCCAGGGATGGGGGATAGCCACAGAAAAAAACCCAGAGTTGAGAAGGGGTATCTTGCTCATGGAACAGTCAAAAGGCACTGTAACTGATGAGCACATGTGGGGGAGTAAGGTAAGAAGTTTGGAAAGGAGACCAGTGTATGAAGGGCTTTGAATGACAAACAGAAGATTTTGTATTTGCTCCCGAAGGCAACAGGGAATCAATGAAGTTTATTGAGTGGGGGATGATATGGTCAAACCTGCACTTTGGGAAAATCATTTTAGTGGCTGAATGGAGAATAAATTTGAGTGGGGAAAGACTTGAGGCAAGCAGACCCACCAGCAAACTACTGCAGTAATCCAAGTATGAGGTGATAAGGGTCTGCACTAGAATGGTGACAGTGTCAGAGGAAAGAAGGGGGGGGGGTGTTATTTGAGGGATGTTACAGAGGTGAAATCAACAGGCCTTGGCAACAGCTTGGACATGGAGGTGAGAACAAGGAATCCAGGATGACTTCAAGTAAGTCTGATGGGTTACTAGGAGGATGGCATTACTCTTTACATTAATAGGGAAGGTAGGGGATGGGGAAAGAGGGTTTAGGAGAAAGATAACGAATTGCGTTGGACATATTAAAATGTCTACTGGACATCCAATTTGAGATGTCTGAAAAGCAGATACAGACAAGAGACTAGAGGTCAGCAAAGATGCTGGGGCAGGAGAAACAGATTTCAGAAGTTATCAGCACAGAGATGGCAATTAAATACGTGGGAACTAATAAGATCACCAAGTGAAGTTGTATCGAGGGAGAAGAGGGCCCAGGTTCAAGTATCAGTCATTACCCATCTCCTTGTTTGTACAGATGTCTACCCTGATTATGTGCAATAACTTCTCTTTACCTTTCTTTCATCCTAGTGTATTCTTCTCCTCTCTCTCTCTAGTCTTCTCTTAAGATCATTAAGACATAACAAAACTACTTCCAAGACTTCTGTCTAATTAGACTCCCTCTATAACCTCTGACGAGCATAGGGTTTAACCACCTCCCCATGTTAGAATATAAGCAATTTATCCTTGTTCAGTTCTTTATCCTTGTTCATGTGTTCTCTTAAATTCTGTGCTTGAACTTCAAGATTTCTACACAGCTCTGATCTTTCCATCAGGAATGCTTGGAAGTCCTATATTTCATTCAAGATCTCTCTCCCTTTAGGATTATATTCGGTTTCACTAAACAAGTTATTTTTCACTATCGTCTATCTTTTGCTTTTTGGAATAGGGTATCCCAATCTCTCTACTCCTTAAAAGTGGTAGCTGCTACATCATATGTGATCCTGACTCTGGCTCCATGGTACTTGAATTCTTGCTTTCTGGCTGCTTGACCTGGAAACTCTGGATTTTGCCTGTGGTGTTCCTGGGAGTTTTAATTTGAGGATGTCTTTTAGGTGACTGGTAGATTCTATTTCCACTTTGTTCTCTGGTTCTAAGAGCTCTGGGCAGTTTTCTTTTAAGATTTCTTAAAATATGATGTCTAAGCTCTTTTTTGGTCATGGTCTTAAAACTGCTTTCTCCTTGATCTGTTTTCCAGGTCAGTTGTTTTTGGTATAAGATATCTTACATTTACTTCTCTTTCTTTTCTTCAGTTTTTTGACTTTAATAGCATTTTCTTGTTGTTCCATGAGTCATTGGCTTCTATTTGGTCCATTCTCACTTTCATGGAGTTTGTTGCTTAGGCAAGGCTTTGTACCTCTTTTTGTTCAAGCTGTTAATTCTCTCAGATCTTTCTTTCCTAGCTTCTCCCTTTTTTCCCATTCTTTCCTCTAGTACTCTCATTTCATTAATAAACTCTCTTAGTTTACTCTTCCAGGAATTTTGGTTTAATTTTTGGCCCCCACTGTGTTTTTCTTGGACGCTTTCTTTGCTTGTAGACATTTTTGGAGTCACTCTACTTCTCTGTTTGTGTCTTGAGTGTCTCTGCCACCACAACAGCTCTTTATGGTGGGGTTTCTTTTTGTTTACTCATTCCTCCCACCTAATTTCTGACTTTGGACTTGATATTGGGTCAGGCTCTGTGCATTTCTGGAGGGAAGGTCTGGGCTGGTCTTGTTGCTGTTTTCTTGAGATAGGGAATCTTGTGTTCCAGGTTCTCTGGCACACAGGCTGGGGATCTGCAAGTTTTCAGTGCTCCCAAAGTGGTCTGATTCTGGGTAAAGTCTGATTGCTGCCCCTCTGGTTTGAGCTCTGAAAGTGCCTGGCCTGGATTTGGATCTGAGCAACAGCTAACTGTTGCTAGGCTCAGCTGCCATCAGTTAGTTAGAAGAAGGCTTTGCTGGTCCAGGATGACGGCACTACAAGTGCCTCTTTTGTCTGAAATTCTTCCCCTAGTTATTCCTCTTCAGACCTCAGAGCTTTGCTACCAGGAATATTGCCCCTTGGAAGAGGTCTCCTTGCTAGTCTGCCCAAGATTTGGAACTGGGTAGAAGACAACAAAGTTGTCAGTTGGCACTTGTGTCCCTGTTAATGTGTCACTGCATGGGCCTGGGACCTGTTTGTTCTGGTAAACAGCCTCTCTTTATGTTGGAATGCTCCCTAGGTGGTGTTCTGGAGTGTCCCCAGCATCCACAGACCTCGTCTCCCTATGCTGACTTGAGCTGGCAAAATTCTTCACTGCAACTTTGCTTTGGATTTCCTCATCAGGATTTGCTCTGGTACATTTTCTAGATCTGTTTAGAGGAGTTTTTGAGGGGAGCTTCCTGTATATCTTCCTTCTACTTTGCCATCTTGGCTCCATCTTAAGGCTGAATTAAATATGGACAAATGTAAAGTCTTACACTTACATGATAAAAAAAAAACTTTCCCCAAAAGCACAAGCTTGAGGAGGCACAGTTAAACTGAGGCTTGTCTGAAAAAAGATTTTGGGAACTATGGGAGAATGCAAGCTTAGTATGAGTCAACATTATGACATGGTAGGTGGGAAAACTAATGCGATTCCAGACTACATAAAAGTACATTTTCTATGACTAAGGCGACAGTGAAACTATATTCTGTTCTGGTCAATCAAATCTCCAGTATGGTATTCACTTCTAGAAACCACATTTTATGAAGGACATTGAGATACAGCAGAGCACTCATGGGAAGGAAAGCAGAATGATGTAGGGGTCTTAATAACATGAGGAAGAGAGAGTTGAAGGAATTGGGATGACTAGCTTACAAAAGACTCAGGGAGAATATTAAGAGGTGTTTTCAAGCATTTGAAAAGCTATATCACCTGGAAGAGGAATTAAACTTATTCTGCTTTGTTTGGAGAATGAATTGGAAGCAGGTGCAGATTGCAAAGTGGCAAATTTAGGCTCAACATAAGGAAAAATTTCATTTAATTATACTACCAGAATCCAGCAAATCTTTGATCCCCTGGATGTGTCTTTTTCCAGTGTTCCAGATCACAACTCATTCCCCTGGTTGCTCATTCCTTGAAATTTTTCTCCTTTACCTCAACTTTACCTCATGAAGTCCTGATATGGCAAGATTCTTCCTTGAGATCTTATGACTTTGTGAGGACAAGAGAGCAGTCAGACTGTCTCCTCACACTCTGCCCCCTGCTTTTTTTTTTGGCAATGATCATATATCTTGACCCTCTGGTGAAGGGTAGAGTTGGATAGAGTTCAACTCTATACTGTCCTCTTCTCTTGATTGCCTTGCCCCCTATAACATCACTACATGTGCCCTTCCTGGATCATTCCCACCTTTGCTCCTATACACATGCTGCTAGATGATGATGGAGACCATCATGCAACGCTGTTGAGCGGATCCATCACAAATTTACGTTCTATAACCATAACTGGGTCTTCATTACTGCTAGGCAATCGTTTTACACCTAATTAACTCAATAATACGTTCACTAGAGTGGTTCTTCCAAACCTTTTCATCTGCCTCCCCATTCTCTCAGCTGAAAAAATTTTCTCCTACTTCACAGAAAAGGTTGAAACCATTTGCCAAGAATTTCCTCTGCTCCCAGTCTCCTTCCTCGGCCTAATAGGCAGTGTGGAGATATGAGATTGGAGGTTAGCGCTTCAGCCATTATTTTCTCTTTTAACTGTCTCATGTGGTGAGGGAGCCCTTCTCTGTGCAAGCACTAACCCTTTTATGTATACAAGGGATACTATTTTATGTGTATGATGGATCTTCTTAAAAAGACTGCCCCATCCACTACCTCTACTCTCTTACTTACCTTCCATCTCTCTCTGTCTACTGGCTGTTTTCCTATTGTATACAAACATGTCCACCTCTCCTCCATCCTCACTTGAGCTATCCATCAGTGCTATATAGTCCCATATTTCTCCTGTCTTTTGTGGCCAAATTTCTTGAGAAGGATGTTTACATCAGGTGCCTCTACTTTCTCTCTTCTCACCTCTCTGTAGTCTAGTTGTCAATCAAAACCGCTCTAAACAAAGTTAACAATGATCTCTTAACTCCCAAATCTAATGGTCTTTTCTCTGTTTTCATCCTTTTTGACCTCTCTGCAGCCTTTGATGCTACCGATCACTCTCTTCTTGATATCTTCTTTGATTCTCTCTAGGCTTTTGGGACACTATTCTCTCCTGATTCCTCCCCTATCTGGTTCTTCTCAGTCTTTTTTGCTAGATTTTCACCAAGTCATACCCCCTCTAATTGTAGGTGTCCCAGAGGGTTTTATCCAGAGCCCTCTTTTTTTCTCTCTTTACACTACTTCATTTGGTAATCTCCCCCCGTTTCAATGTATCATTTCTATGATGATTCTCAAATCCACTCACCCAGCGCTAATCTCCAATCTCATATCTCCACATTGCCTATTAGAGATCTCAAACTGCATGACGTATAGAGATCTCAAACTCATGAAGTCCAAAACCAAATTCGTTATTTTGCTCTCCAAAACCTCCCCTCTTCTGAACTTCACTGCCACCATCCTCCTAATCCCCTCTCCCCCTCAAGAGGGCCACATGTGGCCTCAAGGCCACAGGTTCCCCACCCCTGCCATAGGGTTTGCTAACTGTTTATGTGTGTGTCTGTGAAGTCTCCAACAGTTCATACTGGTTTCCTCTTCATGTCATTAGGAATTGGTTATCTGTGTAGATATTGTTTCTCTTTAGAAAAATGGAAGTTCATCAAAGGTAGGAAACAGGTGTTTAATAAATGTGGATTGAAATATTGAAATCACACAATATCTCTTGGAACCTAATAAAATCTCCTAATTCAACTACAATGGATTTGTGTATTTTTGAATCCAGTAACATTTCACTACTTCAGAAAATGGTGGGAGAATTTGTATAAATTAGGGAAAATTCTTTGAGACTATTTTCAGTGAAATGTCTTGTCACTTTCAGCAGCATCTTTGAAGGCCAGACTTGTTCTTTGGCATCTTCAGAGCGGGGACAAAAGGGCTTGGTCAGTCTGGTGCTGCTGACAGTGATGAAGCACTCATCCCAATTTGGCTTCTCTGGCTTCCTCTTTCCTACTACCATTGCTGCCACCCCTGAGGAGTCACTGTCATACTTGCCTGGGCTATTACAACAGCCTGAAAGGACTTCTGTCCTTAACTCTAGTCCGGGGGCTCCTACCCCTATTTTGCATCATGGGCCCTCTCTGAAGTAAAGACCCTGCCGAAGTCTATAGACCCTTTCTGAGTCATGTTTTCACACATGTAAAATAAAATACATATGTTACCAAGGAAACAAATTATATTGAAACAGTTCTCAAAATACTAAAAAAAAAGTTTGAAGAACTCTGGTGCAGAATGTCTGCTATAATTCATCTTTCATACCACTGCTAGAATAATCTTTCTCGCAGATCTTGGGACAGCAGTGCTCTCTCTTCAGAAGTCTTTGGCAGCTCTCTATTGCTTTCTGAGTAGAGTTTAAACTACTTGCTGTGTGGAGTTGGGCGAAGTCACTTAGCTTAGTGACTAGGCTTCAGTTTCTTCATCTGCAGAATGCCAAGGCTTCCCTCAATGTAGAAAATTCTGTTTAATTCCAGATGCTGTCAAGCTATATACTTCAGGCAATATTGTGAAGCACAGTTATTTTTGATGATCTTATCCCTCACAGACCTTGAGTGTAATAAATGTCTCATCTAAACTTTTTATAGCATTCAGTATACAAAAGGCACTTCATGTTTGCTGAAGAATGGATATGGAAGTCTACAGGCTACCTTAAACTGGGCTTAAACAATTTCAAATTTAAACAATTTGCCTGATAAGAAATCTGTCCTTGGAGCCAAAGGGCCCGAAGGATTCAAATCCCAGCTCTATGACTTGTTAGGTGTATGTCTATAGACAATTTATCCCATTTCTTTTAGGCTTGGTTATATCATCTGTACAATAAGGGTAATAATAACACTTAATGCATGTAATTACCTTCCTCAGGGTTACTGTGGGTATAAAATGAGATGATATGCAAAGCTTTTTATAAATCTTTTTATCTGTACTCTCAGTTCCTAGCACAATGCTTGGCACACATTAGGTTCTTAATATCCTCTGATTCATTACAGTGGGATTTCTTTGGTGGTGGGGGTGGTCTTGCTTTACTTTGGAGCATTGGTGAGGAAGCTCCTTCTCCTAAGGCAGATCAACAATTGTTTACAACTTCTAATTCTGACAGAGTTTCCTGGGGCAGGGAGAGGTTAAGTGGCCTGTTTACAATCAAGCAGCCAGGACGCGTCAGGCTAAATACATGCCATGTGTGAAAGCACTATAGAAAATTTAACTATATTTGTTTCTCTAAGCATTTGATCTTTTTCTTGTTTCAAACAGACCAGCTAACAAAAAGGGGACTTCAGACAAGCCTCTGTCTGAAATAAGTCATTAGTACACTGACTTACTAATAACAACCAGTGCCTAACAACAGCATATGATGTGCTGTAATTCAAAATTCTTCCTTGCTAAATTTATAACCGAAAACAAAGTAATAGGATTGGATTTCAGTTTTAAGAACCATGCCAACTTACCTTTCACCAGTTTGCCATCACTGACGGCTTTACTGGAAGCTGACTCCTTTTTTGCCCCAGAGGCACCCTTTCCTGCTGTGTCAGTGGCATCTTCAGACCCACCGTCTTCTACCACTTCACGGGCACTTTCAGGGGCAGGCTCTGCCGGAGCCTCTTCTGCTACAGCAGTTGCCGTTACAACCTACAGAGATTATACATTGCCCAATTGTAACTTAAATGGTATAATTATAATTTTTAAATTTGGAAATAAGCAAAGTATACATTTAATTCATTTGACACTAGCATTTTGGTAACAGTGTGCACTTTATCTGACAGAAAGAGAACAAGAGGAAGAATAAAATATTCTTCCACAAGGTCTGATGCCCATGGATTTTCTTAAGACTAAAGTAGTTTGTGAACCATTGTTCAACATCTTTTCTTTGGAGATTCTGATTACCAAGGTTGATTTTAGAATGCTAAATTATCCCCATCTCCTGCAGATGAGTCAATTTCCTTTAGTCTGGACATTCAAAGATAGAGGATTGCAGACATCTACTGATAAGCAAGTTGTATCTCACCCCTCCGCCAAAACAGGTATAAAAAGTTAGGGCTTCCATGCTGTTGAGAATAAAAACAGAAGAAAGGCCAATAAGGAGGGATAAACTAAGGAGACAAAAAAAAAAAAAGCTTTGAATAGGGATATAATAACATTTTTCTTTGACTGACACCAAAGTCAGGAAGCAGGCAGGGGAGGTGACTAGATAAAAGCAGTCGCAATGAGGTAGAAGGAGGTTATACTATCTCAATAATGTTAAGAGCCCTATGGGTGCTCTAGGTGCTCAGTATGACATAAAATTTTAATACAAAAATAAGATTTAGAATTAAAACGTCAGTCGGATTTATTAGATACCTAACATTCACAAATATGAGGCATCATTGTATTACTCTACTTTTGATGTATTTGTGATCTTATCAATGTGGACATTTCTTCCTCCACTCACTACTGCCTTTACATCCTGGGTAATTCTTGATTCTGTCTTTCCATAAGTCACTTATAAAGGAGGGACCTAAATGTGCTGGAGGTCTTCTGGTTTTTCAATATTTTGTGGAGGCAAGTACATCACTGGGCTTTCCATTGGTTCTTGTTCATTCTTGCTACATAATCAGCTAGCCCATCATCTTTTCTTCTTTGTGTCCTCAATGATGCCTTTTGTATCACTTCCTGAACATTATTTGTCATTGATAATGTTTCAGTTTATTTTCATCTACCATGCCTTTGGGTTACTGCCAGTTTAACTCTGAGATCATGATCTATTCTAATTTGAAGTAATATGGACTTACATATAAAGAGAATTTTGGTGTTAAAAGGAAGAACTTGCAGTGGAGTGGCTTGGAATCATTAATAATGCTGAACAATTTTAAAAAAGCAATCCAGTCTGTTACTTTTTAGATCTATGATTCCTCCTTGGATTCTGGGCTTGGTTTATTGTCCAGATCAGTACACTGAGAGGCTACTTAATGGGCTGACCATTGAGCATCACACCAAATTCTGGGCAGCAGGCACTCCTCATTCGCAAGGGCTATTTCATATGCTGATGGCCAAATTAATCTCTTTTGGGTGACTAGAAATTACAGGAGCAGCTAGGCAATGCAGTGGATAGAGCACTGGGCTTAGAATCAGGAAGACTCATCTTCATGAGTTCAAATCTGGCCTCAGACATTTATTAGTTGTGTGACACCAGGCAAGTCACTTAACCTGGCTGGCCTCAGTTTCCTCATCTGTCAAATGAGCTGGAGAAGGAAATGGCAAACCACTCCAGTATCTTTACTAAGAAAACCCCAAATGGGGTCATGAAGGGTCAGACACGACTAAAACAAACAAAACAACAAATGAAAAGCAGATTACGCAGAGGCCTTATCATGATCTTCTGATTTAATACCTTCAGCACAAAAGACAGAACACAAATGGTTTCTGGAGAGCTGAAAGCTAAGGTAAATAAGGAGCAAGAGAGCTGCCTCCATTGAGTTTAAGTCCTTGGGACGGGATGAACTACAAAACAGGGCACTGAGATTATTGTTGGATACGCTTGCTAGGCAACAGCAATTCTGAAACCAGTTCATGTGACAAAGATCTGAAGGTTTTAGTGGACTATAAGCTCAATGAATAAAAATACAATAGTAAAGAAGTTGATGTGATTATAAAATGTATTAGGGGAGGGACAGTGTTCAGAATATAGGAACTTACAGTTATACTATACTTTGCCTTGGTCACAACACATCTGGGTTATTGTGCTCAGTTCTGAAGGCTATGTTTTAGAAAAAACTGTAATAATCTGGAGAGTGGCCAAAGGGGGATCGGAAGATGCGCTTCAATATCATGTCACATGAATATTGGGTGAAGGGGCACATGTTTTACTTGAAGAGATGGATATTTAGCCACATGATAGCTGTCTTACAGCATCTGATAGGCTGTCATATGGAGAGGAATGAGATGTTATGTTTGACTATATAGAGCAGAACTAGCAACAATGGATAGAAAGCTGCTGGGAAACAGATTTAGGTATAACATAAGGAACAATTTCCAATGAACTGAAACTACCCAACAATAAAATGGGATGCCTCTCATGGTAGTGCCTCACCACAGATCATTCTTTAAGTGGAGGCTGGCTGACCAGTTGTTTTGGGGATTAAAATACTATCCTGACACGGGCTCGACTAGATTGCTTCTGAGGTCTATTGCAATTCTGACGTTCTGGGAAGGCCGTTTGCAAACAAGAGGATTTAAAGAACGTCCTCACTGACAGGGAATCCCTCTTCACACTTTCTCTTTGCACTACATGTTCCTCATGACCTATTTTCCTAAACATTACATTCCACTTTAGATCTTTTCTGGTCACTTTGAGTCATTAATTCTCTCATTACTTACATACATGTTCTCCATACCTGCTCACTCTCTCCCACCCCCCAAAGGAAGCTCTTTGAAGGGCAGGGAGTTTTCTTTTTGTCTTTATATCCCTAGTATATGTCTATCTGTTTTATGCTTTACTTGCTATTATCAGAGGGCCACTGAATAAAATTATCTGTGGTTTTATCTATCAAAGAATCCTGTAAGATGTTAACAGATGTATAAGCATGGAATATATGTTGTTGAAAAGGGCCTTTAAAGGCTGTTTTGTTCACCAGTTGAATTCTTTTCTAGGCATCAAAACACAGAGTAAACTTTTACTCTATATCTCTAAATAATGTGTAGTTCTGAAGAGAGTGATCAACTGCAGGAAACGACTGAGGAAAGCCTACTTGTTCTCTTTTCTTCAAGGATACCCTTGTCATGTGCACAGACAATTTTCCTCAAGATTATAGAGAAACAGAGAAACCAATGCAGTCATAGTTGCTGATATTATGGCTAGGAAGTCAGTAACATCATTTTCTTCTTTTGGAATGTCTTCTTTTGAACTATCTTTAAAAATAATCTCTGAGTACCTTTAAAATTCTATCAGTTGCACTGGACTTCTTTTGATTCTATTTAGTCCAGTAACAGTTCCTGTCATTTCCACTTCCTCATACAGTACAGTGGGTACCCAGACGTTAGCATTCAAAGGAGGCAGTTTTGTCACTATCAATGATATGAATAGGTCACTACAGAAGTGAATGGAGTTCTGTTTCATGTCTATTTGTTATCTATACAAATGCTCTGAGAAAGATATGACTTAGTTGGGTCTCATGTCAAGCTTTCTCTGGGCTCATTCCACGTCTCCCCCCTGCCCCTTTTGTTTTGCAAAGGAACACTATGCAATTTTCTGGCATTATCAGCAATGCTTTGCAAATGACCCCTAAAGCAATGCTTCCCTTGACCAACAGTTTGGTTTACCAGCTGAGATGGTTTCTGGGATATTTTTGGCATCTTTATTGTGATGAATCATTTACACTAACCACATTTCTCTTAAAAATGTAAGTGGAATCACAGTCTTAAATTTTATCCATTTCCAATTTTTTCCAGTCAATAGCTTGTTTAAGTAGGTTGGGCCAAGGTTTTTGTACTGTGCTTGGACTCATCTTCTGATCTTTATTCTTTCATCTAACTCAGTGTTAATCTTGACCTTTGCTATAAGTAGTTAATGATTTGATGGCATATGGTTGATTCTGAAATGAAGCCTGCATTGATTATGATGAGCAGTCATTTCCTGTTAAGATATAATCAATTCTATTTTTGCTGCCTGCAGTCTACTCTCCTCCTATGCCTCCTGGCACCCAGGTCTCTGACTGGAGAGTTCATCTTATTTTGCTCGCATCCAGGCCCACCACACACTGTCCCAGACATCTCTGTCATGCAACCTGCATTCAGGTCTCCTCTTCTGCATAGAAACTGGACTTCAACCACTGGGACCCTTGGCTCTGATAATCTTTTACATTGTCTTCTCCAGTCAAGTGGTACTTTCTGCCTCCCCCTCTCATGTATGTGTGGTATCAGAATGTAAACTCCTCAAGCGCAGGGGCTATCTCACTTACTTGTATTTGTATTTCCTGAACTCAGCATCGTGCCTGGCACAGAGTAAGTGCTTCATAACTTTTTCCCCTATTCATTCACTCTAATGCTCTTTTAAAGTCATATATTCATAATACATAGACATGAATTTTCTGAGTAATGTATAAGCTTTTGGCCTTTTCCATTTCTTAACCATAGACCATGTTTTCCAATATATTTTATGCCATCTTTCCCTGTCAACCTTTGCATGATAATTACTGAATGTCAAGGTATATGGTGATACTACAGGTTCTTAAAAGAATTTCTCTACTTCATTCTCTGCAACAAAAGAACACCAGAACTGAAATCAGGAATTTAGATTCCAATTCCACCTCTGTCACTCATGAGATATATGACCATGGACAAGTCACATTCCCTCTCTGAACCAGTCTCATCTGTAAAATGGAGATAATGCTTCTTATAATAATTATTAGACAACTATTGCAAAGAAAATCCTTTGCAAGTTTTTTGAGAAATGTGAGCTATTATTGCTACTTTTATTAATTGCCCTGTGGATCTCCCCTTTCTCATCAATTTTCATACAATGTCTGGTCAACCATTTCTAGGGGATTCTTGTTCAAGTATGGGTTAGACTGGAGGGTTTTTGAGGTTCTTCCAAAATCACATTTAGTGATTCTACACTGGCCTAATTGGCTTCATGATAATTTGCTTCTACTTGGTATAAGCACTGAATGGCAAGATGACTAAGTGTCCCACAAAATGAAGTTTCTTGTTATATCTAGGCATACAATGGAACCAATTTTTGTCAACCTCCTACCCCTTACCCCTTTATTTAGCTGTGAGCTTGATTTAACTATGAGCCTTCCTTTTAAATATTTACAAATCTTTATGCTTTCTGGCTTCACTTATAGTGAGGATGTAAGTATGAATAAGGTTTTGGTCATTGTGCAAAGATCTCATATGAAATTTGTCAAGAGTTAAATGAGTAATTTAAATTCAATTTAGACAAATAATTTAAAAAACTGTCTCTTAGCAGACTTTGTCCCTCTGCCATGGAACAAGTCTTTTCAAGTGTTTCATGATCACTGTGGCCAAAGAATTTACCTTGTGTTCGCCAACTCTGACTTGCGTATTCTCTTCAAATTCAGCTAAGAGTATCTTTTAAGCAGTGCTATCTGCAGTATGGCCCATTCTTGAAGGCTTTCTGGCCTGGGAGAACCTGGCAGAGCTTCTATGTCAATGGCACAGCCTTCAGGAACCCTGATCCCAGTTTAAGTCATGATGACGCAGCACAGCTGGGATACAGTGTTAGGACATTTTTTCAAAATCCCTTCTCAGCAAGTATTAAAATAATGCTCATTCTATATTCACACGTAGAAAGCAAAGCTATAAACTTTACATGCTAAATATGCAACCAAAATGGCCTTGTCTTTCTTCCTAAATTGACTTGTGCTGAGAAATTTGTAAATGCATTTTTGTGTATGCAAAGTAAGGTAAAATATAAAGCTTCTTCATTAACGCCCATCATTATATGTACCTGTGAGCTGTTGCCCCCTTCTTTCTGAAGGAAGAACTGCTTCTTAAACTCATAGTAGGCATTATATTGGTGCCACGGCTGTAGGAATTCAAACCTGTCATCAACAAAATAACATATTCCTTATTTAATTAATTAAATAATTAACTAAATTTTAGATTTTTTATTACTAATTACTAAATAAATAAATTAATAATAAAATATTTATTATTTAAATAACATAAAATAATTTGTCAATAACATAAAAATACTGGAAAAACAACAAAATTCCACTGCACTACCTGAAGCATGGAATGCCATTAATGCTGAAATCTAAAATGGTTTGTGCCCCAGTTCTAGGACACCTCTTGAAAAGCATGGCTTCTGGTCTTTGCATTCTAGGTAGTATCAACATTCTTATTTAAAAAAAAAATAGTCTTAAGTAATTCAGCATATTAAAGATAATTACAACATACATTTAATCAAAGAACCTGTACTAAGCAAGACATTAAAAACTCCGACAAAATCCCAACCACAAAACTACTTGATCTTACCTCTGATCATTCTTGGCACGAACACTAGTCTCAAATTTAATTCCATTCCTAGCAACGTATTCTGCCAACTTGTCAATTACAGGCTGGATGTCCGGAGGTGGAGGGATAATGGCAACCACTGGAGCAAGGGTACTGAAAATATTAGATGCCCATTACTAAATTCATGGAGGACCCAAAATAATTTCAAAGTTTCTTGAAGATTAACAAATATTAAGCTGAGATTAGTAGAAGCTGGAATATTCCAAATCTAGCAAAAATAATATTGCTGTAGTATGGTGGGTATAATAAATGGATGAAAAAAACATAATAGCACTTCTTATAGGTCAAACTCTGGGAGTTAATAAGATGTACAGTGAGTTACAATGAGGAGCTAGTTAAAAATGAGAAATTATATAAGAAAATCTCATACCTAGATGGAGTTGTGGCAGAAGCTAGCCCGCTGCTGGACTCCGTTGTAGCTGGAGGTGGGGGCGGCGTAGTCCCGGGAGGGGGAGGCGCAGTTGTTACTCCTGTGGTGCTAGGTACATTAACCCCTGCAGGAAGAGCACTGTAGTAAGTAGCAACATCAATTCCTGGGGGTGGAGGTGCAAGACAATATGTTCCATCCGGCAACATGTAGTAGCTACAATACATGGCTGCCACTGTTGCTGTTAAAAAGAAAACAAACTCATTGAGAGAGCGATACCACCAAAGGAGTGTACGTTCAATGTATTTCGGGGGAAAAGTGAGGGCCTTTCGCATCTTGGGAAATACAGCATTCTCCTGTCTGCTTCTTACAACTCATCTATTATTTCTGGCCTATAGCATACTTTTCATGTCAAATCACTTAAGCTAAATAAAGAAGACTCATTGTATAAGACTAAATCAAAAGTGAACAGACATGAAGCATTCAAGGTACATGTAAAAAGGAATCTAATATGAAGCTCTATGGTAATGGTTTTAAATACTGCAAAGTAATACTATGAATATTCTGGTATAAAAAGAAAAAAAGGGAAAAGATCTATTTAAATCAGAAGTCTCCAGTGATTAATAGGAAAATATATGAACTAAATTTCTTAATTAGTAAGCACTGCTACCTTCATTACTGAAACTATAGTACAAGTTTGTTGGCCAAATAGAGAAATGTTATAAATTGGCACAAATCAAAGTATCAAAGATCATTTTAAAGTGGATGCACAGATCCACCTGACTTAAGATTTTTCTCTGAAATGTTCTTTAAAATATACATTAGAAATAAATGTCCTGACTAAACAGATTAACTTTTATCTTAGTAAGGTGAATGATAAAAAAGATCTTTCTAAGTAAATAATTTGAAAACAAAGCATCTAACTTCCATTTGCACTAATTTAGACTGGCCATTCTCCATTTTTTTATAGCAAGGTTGCTGTGCTGAAAAAACAAAACATCAAAAAAAAATGTCAATTTAAAATACTTCAAGCAGCAGCAGCTAGAACTATAGCCTTGCTATCACAAATTAGAAAGAATGCATAAATCACATGTGCTCTAGGCACAATAAAATTATGAAGATTGCTCCCTCAGGAGACTGAAACTCCCTCCAAATTCACAGCTGTTAATGACTTATTTTATTAATTATACATGTACGGATTTTTAATCATCACACTGGCATAATGCATTACTGGTACACAGGAAAAGCAACATTTTTATTTGTGAAAACTAGGTGGGTAGCTTTAATGTACTCACATTTATCTCCAGCATGAAAATATTTCGTTTCATCACATAGTTGGCAATCTTTAAAGAAAGACCCTGGATTGGAAGAACAATGGAACTACAGGCCAAGACCAAAGTCCTTGGATAGTACTATTTGGGGCATGGGAGGGAAAGGAGCTGTTTGAAAGCACAAAAAAGCAATGTTTTTTATTTAAGTCCTTCAAAAAGAACTCTCCTATCAAAATTAAAATTTAGCTTTAAAATATTCACCATGAAATAACTGAAACTCTATGTGGATAATTCCCACCCCCAGCCCCTAATTCCCACCCCAAACCAGAAGAACGGAGAGAGGCCAAACAATGGGAACCTTTTAAGTAAGAATACTAGACTGAACTTCTGAAACCACATGTAGTTCTTTCAAGGCCATAGTTTTATTGAAGAAAGGAAGTGAAAGATTATTCATGTATCTGTAGAAAATGCTGGTCATTCCACTTAAAACAGAGGAAAAAAAATTAGAAGGACCTTAGAGACTGTCAGGGTGGGGAATTTGCAGTCCACAGGCCACATGTAGACTAGAGGCCACAGCTCCCTGACCCCCAACATCATCTGATAAGGAAATGAGGCCCTGGGCAGGAAGTGCCTTGTTCAGTGGCATGCAAGCTAGCAAGCAGCTATTAAGTGTCTAATTACAGTTCTACCTGATTTCTAGTCAAGTCTGATTCTATTTCAACAAGCTCTGTTACAATGTCAAGATCAAAGGTTCAGTCCTTGAATAGGTCAATTAGCTTTGCTTGATTCCATTAAGACTACATTCCTCACTCAGAATGTATTACACAAATGTGTGTCCAAGGGTACACATGGATAAATCTGTGCAAATTTAGCCCTCTGGCTTGAACAAGCACCTCATGGCCAATGTCCTACCCATGGTGATATAGTATTACCTTTAAATGGAGAGTACAAACAAGACCAATGTGTTATTTAACATATGGAAAGTACTGGCCCTCATGGAGGTGGTACTATATTTGCTCATCACAGATAAGGCATGTAAGCAATAAAAGCAAAAAGATGCTTTTATTCTCTCTCATAAAGTGCCTTGTTTACCGTTTTGTTTCAGGTTCCTCACAAAATATCTAATCCACTTAAATAACCAGCAAATATTGCTTTGAAGGTACCAACATTTAGACTAGTCAATTTTTTTTCTAAGGGGAAAAAATTATGCTGACCTAGGACAATTGATTAAAAAAAAAGCAAAGTTCTATAAAATTAAAGAAAATGGGCACCCTGGTATAGGCAATTTGAAGGCATTATATATTGCACTTCTATTATCTCTCAAGTAAAGACTCTACTGACTTCTTTCCAAACAAGAACTGGATATACCTGAGATGGGGAAAAATTAACAAAAAAGTCTCAGAAAACACCTGTTACTATACATAACAGATTTATATGTTATTTTCTTCATATCAACTCTGTGATAGTCTGGTAGCCACGGCATTATTATCACCCATCTCACAGATGAGAAATTAAGAGAATGAAAGCAAATGTTTTACTCTGATTCTTACAACTAGTAATTGTGGAGGTCAGGATTTGAACATATTTCTTAAGCTTTGTGGCTTTTCCACTTTATCAACCTGCTTTTCCCTTGGATGAGCCCGATTTGATAATTTGACCAGTTTCTAGATAAAAGTGATTTTATAGATGAACTGGTGAGGCATTTTTTGATTTACTTCAATTCTCTGACCAATACCAATAGTTTATATATAATGTTTATAGTATACCAATAGTATATATATAATGTTTCTAATCTATCTAAACATCTATTGTAGTCTCCCACAGACTGAAGTAAATTCATCCATCTACCTACCTATCCATCTGTCTACCTCTCTCTCTACTCATCTATCTATCTTTCAAATGCATCTGTGATTTCTTTAGTACAGGAATTCCCTATGAGGATACTCTCTCTACCAATGCAGGTTAACAACTGTTTTGTAACTTAAGAGTTCTTAGAAAGTTCTCCAGAGCACTCAGAGGTTAAATAATCTGCCAAGGGATCACAAAGCCAGTACACGTCAGAAATGGAATTTAAACTCAGGTCAGTC
Organism: Phalanger gymnotis; assembly: GCA_028646595.1. NCBI lineage: Eukaryota > Metazoa > Chordata > Mammalia > Diprotodontia > Phalangeridae > Phalanger > Phalanger gymnotis. The sequence continues at coordinate 39,286,794 of CM053622.1, read as the reverse complement.
TTCCCAACTCTAAGGTCTACTCTATTCCCTACTCCTTTGAGAGCAACATGAGTGCAATTAAAAATTTCTCTGAATTGCTTAAAAAATAATGAGGCTAAGAAAAGCTGCAACGATTTCCTCATTGTCTGATGTCATTAAGTATTAGTAAATATCTGTGAATTTTTAAAACATGGTCACTTAGAGTAGTATATATATTAAACAGGATGACAACCAGAAAAGCTAGAAACATTGGAAATAAGACATTCCAACCAGAATTAGACAGCAAATTGGCAAAGAGCAAACAGGGCTGTATGGGTAAAAGCAACTGCTTAGAAGCATACAAGTCACTGTTTTAAATAATTTAATATCCAACTCTATATAGGTTTTAATATTGGCATAATGATTGAAGTTAAACCCTTTTACCAAATAGCTAGCTATTAACAGGCTTTTTGCTCAGAGTTACTAAGTCTAAAAATTCCCTTATTAAGTAACAAAGACATTCACAAAGCATCTTAAATACAAGAAATTTATTGGGACTCAATACCTAGAGAGAAAATTTATCCTTCCACAGATGAAGGATATACTCTGCCACTATAATCATTTCGAATTCATGACAACGGTTCAGAGAAAAATAACTCGCTACTCTGTTTTTTGAGAGCTATTGTTCAGATGTTTATCATCAGATTCATGAATGCCTCCTGCAGAAAGTCATAATCTAAGGTAAATTTCTGATGAGGATCTATTTTATCTAATTTTGAAATATGAAAGAATATTACTTGCAGGAAAAGGATTTATATAGTTCTTAACATTCTGAGTATTTAGATAATTTATTTCATCTCTTAATACTTGGGGTGAAAAATTTTCCTAAAATTTGAGAACTTTTATGAGCTGAGTGTATCATATTAACATTTTCTAATCACATAAATTTATCATTTTGTAGTGCTTATCACAGAATGTTAAAATCTTTCCATATTTTTCTACTAAATCTTAGGTATAGTTCTTCCTGTCTAATTTTTAGACTTAAACCCCAATAGGAATTTACTGTAAATAGCACTGCTGATTACTTTAGTAAATGTCAGGAGCCACCCCTTCCCTAAGCTAATCAGGGAGATGATCTGTTGCCAAAAATTACTCTCCATATTTTTGGCTGTTTAGTCCCAAAAACAAAATGAATTTTTTTTTCTTTTGTGGTGATTTCAATACTTTCATGTAGAGTTCTTTTGATAATAAGGATCACTAAAGTTAATTAATTACCATTTAAAGATTCTATTCAACCTGGATTCCCTGAAAGTAGTACTAGGTTTACATATACCCTTTTTCAAATTATGACTGTTCATTTGATTTGCAAACTTTTATTTTGTTTTGTTTGCTCATTCTGTTTTTGAATTCCTAGTATCTAGTATAATGCCTGACACACAGCAGGTGATTTAATGAATGACAAGTGATGTGGTAATATCTATGCTTTATGAAGAACTTTATCCCACTCAAGGTAAAAATTACATGCATTTGAATAATGACCTCTGACCACACGATTCAATAATCATCCTTAAACACCAAATTAATAATGAAGAATAAACTGATTTTACTGAAGAATCTTGTAGCACGTTCCTCAAATTCCTCCTACCATGGTAATAAGGAGGTAACCCAAGGACCCTGGGTTCCATGGCCTTCGCCAACACAAGGTAAGACATGATTCCCGCGACTGATTGCATCTGATGTCTGAGCAATGGTTTAGACCATGATAATAAAATTGGCCTATCAGAGGTAAACTTTATTTTTTACTATTACAACTCAGCAATATTACGACTCCTTCGAGAAGGAGTAACAAGTTATGTTAAAACCAATCTTTCAACTTCATTTTTTTTTAAGACTTCTGGTTTCAAATAGGGAGAAAATTTGTAATTCAAACTCCTGTGAAAATCAATGCTGAAAACTAAATATATTAAATAATAAAAAAAAAATTTAAAAAAAAAGACTTCTGGTTTCACCTCTCAAGTCCTTGATTTTGTCCTGAAATTTCTGAGAGCACCCTTCCAGATGCTATAAGACCTACTGTAGAATCTTTTTCTGATTTCTACAATAAAAGTAATATTTCAAAGCAAAGCATTTAATAAAAGCTAACCAAGTTTCCTTAATTAAGTTTAAAAAATTAACATAAATATTGCCAAAGCATCCCATGCCAAAAAAGGACACAGTACTTGGTCATATGTTATTTCTAAGTATTTTCAAATATAATTTAAATCCTAGTTTAAAAAATACCATTATAAAATAATCTTTATATAACAATGATTTCCAAATTCTGGTCAATGACTCACATACACCAGGAAATATCTGGTACACTGAAAGTCCAGTAAAATACAAAAATTCAGACAATCCCTTGTAGTTCACTTTAATAGGACTTTGGACTGTATACTACTTTACTGTATGTATGTAATAGATCAGTATCTAAAAAGAAAATAAAAAAAATTCAAAAAGTGCTACAGGATTCACTAAAAACAGTGCAGAATGTTATGTACTAAAAAAAAAAAAAATCTCGCATTTATCACAAACCATTCTCTGCTGTTTTCAGGGAATTCCAGTTTTTAGTATCCTACAATGTAATTCATCCAGGCCAGATGATTTAAACACACCTGCTTAGATTATTCAGAGTTTAAGAAAAACATTCTTATACTTAGGTTAGTAAATTTTTTTAAAAAATCAGTTTGCATCTCTGAACTATAGTATTTTGGAATTTTAGCTCAGTTTATAAAATCAAAGGCCATTCATATGAAATTTCAATAAATGACAGCATTTTTCTCTTTTGGACATTTTCTCTTTCAATCAACTAACAGTCTAAACTCAGTATAAAATAAAGGTAGAGAAGGGGGCTGGTTATGTGATTTAATTGGTCGAAAGAACTGAACTTTATCTATAGGTTGGCACTTTCTTGGCAAATTCCAGTTTTAGAGAGTTGCCTGGGGAACTCAGGAATGAAGTGATCTGCCCTGGGTCACAATGTGGTATGTGTCAGTGGTGGGGCTTGAACCCAGGTCTTCCTGACTATGAGGTCAATTCTACAGACTAGGACACCCTGGCTCCCTAAACGTAAAATAACATCTTGTCAAATTCCAGGTAAGTAAAGCCTCACAGCCTCACAGTTCTTTGGATTCCTGGTTTTGGAAAGAGTATTTTATTGAGGTTACTGAGTTCAACCTACACCTAAAACAGAATTTATCCAGCGTTTTACTTAAATAACTTGGTATATTGTTGAAAAGACTCTACGGATCAGAAGAGATGGCCTTAATGGTCCCTTGACATGTTCACTTTATGTAGATTCCAAAGGCTGCTCATTTACCTTCTTTGATATTTTTTATTTTGAGGATAATGCAAAGTCTACACTTTCATCTTTGCCGCTTATATCCAGGGCTTCTAGTCGAGCTGACCTATGCCAAGCAGACCTATTTCATGACACTTCTTTCTCTGGCATACATTCCTACACTTTCTCCAAGTGACCACACAGGTCACACCTTGAAGCTCTGACATCCTGCCTTTGTTTCTCTAGATGTTCTTCAACTTAACCACTGTCTTCCCAAAATGTTATGCTTAAAATTGCAGACACAATTGAGATTAGGCCAATTCCACAGGGAATGGCAAGACCAATTAAAAAGACTTTTAACAAGACGCAATGATTTCATTTTACTTAAGCTCTCCTTTAGGCTTTGTCATCAAGCAAATTTAAATTGTATGCCACAACAGCAGGTGGTACGTTGAGCCTCCATAACCTATTATTTCTTCCTGCATAATTCACTTCCTTTATTCTAACCTCTACTGTGAAGTTCTGTAGCAATAAAGCAGAAGGAAAATGGAGTAATTACAGTGTGTAAGCAATAGGAAAAATAGTTTGTTATCAGGTTAAAAAAATGCAACTTTTGAGAGAACTGGTTCAGTATTACATATTTTTATCTTAAAAAGTTTTTTTCTGGTACAATAATGTTCCTGTTTAATGGATACATATTTCCCCAAGCCAATCAAAATTTAGGAAAATCTCAACTCATAGAAAGGAAGTAGTAAAAATGATAGCACAAGTTTCTAGGTAACGATGAAACACTAAGCGAGATTATCATGAGGGTGGAAAGCTGAGAGCCTTGACTTAAAAAAATGCAATCAGGCCACTTCAATAATGGCAGCTGTTAAAACAGAATAAATGGGGAAAAAACCATCTTTGCTAGTCTGGCTATCATATCATTGATAAATCAGAGAACTACAAGAAGTGATATCTACTAGAATCAATGGATTAGAACTGATCTAAAATTTTCCTTTCAAAAGCACTAATTACATTGGCATATTAAAACTAAACAATGAAACTTCTATTAGAGAAATAATCCTTAAGATATTCTAGTTTTATTGTGTAATATTTTCTTAAAAACTCTTAGGTTTCACAAAATAATAATGAAGCAGGATGTAAAGGACTGGCTTTTAGATTTGTGGTCATGAGAGGATAATGTTTAAGTGTAGAAGGTATGGTAGGTAAAGTAGTGGAATAGAAGCTAGGAAAACTGAGGCTCAATTACTTTCAACCCTTATTGCATGACCCTAGGCAAGTCATTTTTATTGATATCAGCGTCTTCATCAGCAAAAATGGACATAATAATGACTGCAAAACCTACTCACAGGATTGTTTAGGGACCCAAAGAAGACAGTGTGTGTAAGGTACACTGTAAACCTGAAGTATTATATGAATGTTGGATATCATAATTCTATATTTGTTACCAAGATAGCTTAACGCCTATATCAACAAATAGGAGACAGTCAAAATGTTTGTATACTCTACAAAATAATTTCAATTTTTCATTACATCTGTCATAAGACCAATGTATCAAAGACTTAAAAGCTTTGAGACCTCAGAGAGCGTCTATTGCAACCTTTTCCTTTTTACCAGTGAGAAAACAAAGGCCTCAAGAGGTTAAGTTTATACAACGTCACAGCCCTAATGCATGGTAAGGTGGAGATCCAAACCCATCTTCTGACTACAAATCCAGTTTTTGATATGCCAGAATTCTGACAGATCTATTCACACACTCTCAGGAAAACAGGAATTTCCCTTGCCAAACAAGGCTTCATATGTTTTTTCAAAAATGCACATAAGCTCGCAAGATTTTGGAAAGACCAAGACTTAAAAAAATCAAAGAATCGGAAGGGATTTCAAAGGCCATGCCTTAGTTGAATAAAAATCCCTTCTACAACATACATGACAGGTATTCAGTCTTTGCTGGAAGATCTATAGCGCAGGAAGAATGCATTACATCTGGTGGCAGCTGATTTTACTTTGAATAGATCTTTTAAGAAGCTTTTTATGACATTAAGCCTAAATCTGCTTTGGTGCAACTTCTACTAAATGTATCTCATTCTCCCCTCTGGGGCCTAGTATAGTAAGTCTTAATTCCTCTTCTATGAATGATTCCTTCAGATCCTTTTCTTCTCCAGGCTAAACAATGCTGGTTCCTTCATGAGGAAATGAACTCAAGGCCCCCGACCACTCCAGTTGCCCTCCTCCAGATACTGTAGCTTATCAACACCTTTTTATTTTTGGGGGGGGGGAGAGGGCAAGTGGGGTTAAGTGACTTGCCCAAGGTCACACAGCTAGTACATGCATCAAGTGTCTGAGGCTGGATTTGAACTCAGGTCCTCCTGACTCCAGGGCTGGTGCCCTACTCACTGCACCACCTAGCTGCCCTGTTAACAACATCTTTTTATAGACTGTGTGGCCGAGAACTGAGTGCAACACTGCAGATCTCTAGTAATAATAATAATAATAAGAAGAAGAAGAAGAAGAAGAAAAGAAGAATTATATAATACCCAGGATGTGCCAGACACTGTACTAAATGCTTTATAATTATCACCTTATTTGGTCTCCACAACAACCCTGGGAGGTAGGGGCTATTACCCTCATTTTACAGATGAAGAAACTGGGGGCACACAGAGGTTAAGTGACCTACCCAGAGGTCACACAGCTAGTGTTTCTGAGGCATTTGAACTCAGGTCTTTCTGACTCCTGGCCTGGTGATCCAACAATAAGAACAGTAATACTGGAAGCTGTGCTGATCTTAATGAGGCACCCATTAATCTAATTAGATTCCTCAGCTCTCATACTACAATGTTCACTCAGAGTTTTCAGTTCTCCAGCCTCCTTTCCTAGTCCCATTCCCACCCCAGACCCTTTTCAGATAACTGCTCATTAACCAGGCCACGCCCAGTTTGTTCTTATGAAATTGGTTTTGAGTCCAAGAATAAGAATTTCCATTTATCCCTATTAAATTTCTTTTTATTAAATGTGGTCCAATATTCTTATTTGTCAAGATTTTATGTCCTGATTCTGTCATTTAGTGTTTTAGTATTCTGTCTTCTAAACTTTCAATCACCTGCAAATTTGATGAACATGCTTTTTATCCAAGTAACTGAAGAAAATGCTAACTAGCACTGGGCCAACCAGGGTTCCCTGAGGTTCTATACTACAGACCTCCTACAAAGCTGACATGGAACCATTAATGACTTTATGGTGTGTCTGGCCATTTTAATTAGTTCAAAATCAATACAACCAAACTGCCAGTTAGCCTACACTTTTCCATCTTTTTCATGCTACTAACACAAGATTTTATAAATGCTTTGCCAATCGAGGTAAACTCCCTACAGCATTCTTCTGATCCAGCACTTCATTTAGTGTCAAAAAAGGAAGTCAAGTCAGGCTGGCCAGACCTGTTCCATATGAAACCACACTGATGCTGTGTAATCACTACTTCCTTTTCTAGATAATTACTAATCATCTCTTCAATATAATAACCTAGAATCTTACTAAGAACTGATGTCAAGCTTGTTGGTTTACAGTTTGCAGACTGTTTGCTTCTCTTCTGAAAAGCAAGACATTTGCCCTTCTTCATTTCTGAGGTACCATCCTACAATTTTCTAAAAAACACTGTGAGCAGCTCAGAAATGACACCTCCCAGTTCTTTCAGTGCCCTACGATATAGTCCATCCAGGCCAGATGATTTAAACTTAGCAAGGACATAGCCAATCAGCTGTCAAGTCTTGTCTATTTGCCGACTTAGTGTCTCTCTACACCCCTTTCTCTCCTCTGACATCACGGCCACCCTGATGCAGACCTTCATCATCTTATTCCTGGATTATTGCAATAGCCTGTTGGTAGGTCTCCCTTCCTTAAGTCTTTATGTCACCCCTCCACCCTGATAAACACCAATGGCTCGATATTTCTTCCAAGATGAAATAAAATCCTGTTTGGCTTTTAGAACTCTTCATACCTTTCCAGGCTTCTTACGTCTTATATCTCTCTATCTATACTCTTCTATCCGGTGACACTGGCCTTCCTACTGTTTCCTGCACATGACCTTTCTGCAATTTCACTGGCCTTCCCCCATGCTTGGAATGTTTTTCTTCCTCATCGTTACTTCTTGGCTTCCTTCAAATCTCAGCTAAAGTCCCAGCTCCTTTAAGCTTTTCCCACTCTTCCTTAATCAGAGTGCCTTTCCTCTCAGTTGATCTCCAGTTTTGCCTATAAACATCTTTGGTATACAGTTGTTTGCATGTCGTCTCACCCATTAGAGTGTGAGCTTCTTGAGGGCCTTTCTTTGTAACCTCAGCACTTAGCACAATGGATGGCACACAGCAGGCACTTAATAAATGCCTGTTGACTTGTGCTAAGTGCTCCCTAACTACCTCCTTAGTCATTTTTGGATTTCAACAAGCCGGTCATTTTTGTTTTATTCTCTCTAATCCAAAGATCATTTCCCTTGGAAGAGAAAATTAGCAAATTAAAGGTTTAATAGCCTTTTCTCCTGTTATTATTCACTCTGGTCAGTGTTTTACTCTTTCATTATTCTTTGCTTTTCTTGCCAGCCTCAGTTCATTCTAAGCCAGGGGTTCTGGTGTCTGTGAACTTTTGAAAAAGAGAAATATTTTGATAATTATTTCAATATAATTGACTTCCCTTTGCAATTTTACATATTTTGTTTTATGCACTTAAAATCATTTTGAGAAGGTTTCTAGGCTTAACCAGGCTGCCAAAAAGGTGAAGCACACCTAATCTAAGTTTTTATACTCCCGACAGTATTTTTTCCTAAGTCACTGTCATACTTCTATATTAATCTTGTTAATTGTCTTTATCTCTAATCTTTTACATCTCTTTTTAAAAAAATCTAAATTGGTTGTGTTCTTGTGCATCCAAATCAACCAAAACTTCATTTCCTTCTCAATGGAATTATCTTTGTTTTTTCAGAATTTCATTTTTGAAATTTACTATCCTGTCTGGGATGACATTCCCTGTAGTTTTTTAAGTCAATTTTATTTTCAGTTCCAAAATTTCCCCATCTATTGAGAAAGCAAGAAATAAAGCTAATTATAAATATGCATAGTCATGAAAACAAATAACCATATTACCTGAGTTTTGGAAGGAAGGAAAAAAAAGAAAATATGCTGTGATCTTCACTGTGATGCCACCACTTTTCTATCTGAAAGTGTTTCATCATTAGGTCTTTGGATTTGTGGTTGGTCACTGTGTTAAGTCTTTCAAAGTTGATTGTTTTGGTTCTCTCGGTTCTGCTCACTTCGCTTCAGTTCATATAAATTATTCTGGGCTTCTCTGAAGCTGTCTCTCCCATCATTTCTTATAGCAGAATAATACTTCATCACATTCATATAAAAAAACTTGTTTATCCATTCCTTAATGGATAGGCAACTCCTCAGTTTCCAACTCTTTTCCACTACAGAAAAGAGCTGCTACAAACATATTCGTACATATAGGTCCCCCTGTAGAATTTCAATCCATGTAATCTTAATTTCCTTTTTCTTCAGTCCTTTAAAATTGGCTTTCCCCAATGTAGGGAGCATGCAAGACTGACAAACTTTTCCACTTCTTTTCTATCACAAACTGTGAAGTGGTTGCTTTCCTTCCACATTTCCTTTATAATCACTTCTGTAAGGAATAAGAACTTTCTTGCTGTTAAAAATCAGATCCTGAATAGAATTTCTTCCCTTTGTTAGTTATTCTATTTTCTGAAGGATAAACTTATCATCGAGTCAAGGACATACTATGTACTTTGCTTTTGGCAGAGGAGTTTCAACAGATGCAAGGATTTTAAATACCATATTACGACTATATCATGCCTCCATGCCAGCCCTGTAATGCTTCCTAAACGTCTTAACTACTTCTTCTTTCTGTAAAGGAAGTCTATAGCATACTTTGATAAGCATATCACATCAATTTCCAGCTCTGTTGATTTTTAATATCAAGTACACCAAATGCAGTAACACAAAATGGAAGGTTCAGTGACAACTTTTTCTAACTAAATCTTGACAGACAGCTTCCAAAATGATAGCTCAGTGGTATTTGCTTTTTATCAGTGGTAGTACAGTAAAGAATTTGGAAACAACACAGGATAGTATCTATGTCACCATACTAGTCCTTCTCCAGAGTCTTCTCAGCTGTCTCTGACCTTACTGCTAGTTTTCATCAGACTCCATTGAAGAGTAATCCTGTCATTTTTATTTTATTTCTTGGCAAGAAAGTGTTACAGTCTTGAAAGTTTTATGGCAATGAAGAGGACATTGGCTACTGAAGAACAGACACCCTACCCTGACAGAGTTCAAGCTCTTTTTGGTCTGCCCTTCCAGAGGCTTATTCCAGATATGGCTCCCTTCTATCAGGACCTCTAGTTCACCTTCTTTGCTGTCCAAATATGTGTACTTGTCTCTAGATTTCTGAGGTCAAAGTAATTTTTTGGGGGTAAGAGTGGGGACAAAGTGGGGAAGCTGGCTTCTTTCTTGAATTTCTTCTCCTGTGACTTTCTGGGTATCTTTGCTGCTTTCCTCCCCACACTGGCTAATCTCTCAATGGTATCTAGTTTGATGGATATTTGCAGACAGTATTTTCCTTTCCCATTCTTTTTTACATAAAGTCCTTTGGACTGGATTTTAAGGACTCCAGATAAATGCATTTTTATTAGCCCTTGTTAGTAGATTCTATTCCTGCTTCAGAGCCCATCAATCCTACAGTATAAGCTTTGATCCAGAAATCCAAATCCAATTCTCAGGATACCAACTGAACCAGCTGTTTATTCACTTCTCTCATTTAGTTGTTCATACTTACAATTCTGCTGCCAGGCATTCACTGCCAAGCACTCATAAGGTATACCTTTAAATGTCTATGTAGATGATTTTTTAAAAACAAGAACTGTATTTTCACATGCCATTTGTTTTACTTTGATCACTGTACAGTTTCTCTGCTATATCACTTAAGAAATAGGGTGATAATGATACTAGCAGAATGAGTAGTAGTTATGATACTTGTGTTAGATTGTTTTACATACATTATCTCATCTAAGTTTTATAACAACCCTGGAAGGCAGGTTTTAGAGGTATTAAAATCACCTCTTAATTGATAAAAGTGAAGCTTGAAGTGTCTTATTCTGAAATAATTACAGAAACATGTTAAGAGAATGCTATGCTATGTATTTTTTTTTTAAAAGACTATGGTTATAATAAGGAAATAGATTCAGTATAGCAAAGTATAAAATGTATGATCTATAGAAAATATGTTCAAGTAAGTCATAAATCTATGACTTTATTAGTTTAAGTGCTTCCTCCTGTGAAACAGTTCACTCTGCCTTATGCCAGGGTTCTTAACCTTTTTTGTGCTGTGGACCCCTTTGGCAGCCAGTAAAGTCTATGGACTTCCTCTTGGAATAATTAAAACATGCACACAACTCTCCTATTTTAAAAGTTAAAGCTTAGTATAAATAAAAGTGTCATATTTTCCCCTCCCATCCAAGTTTATGGACCCCAGAGTAACTACATTAGTAGATAATTAAATGAGTAAAATTTCATCACCTGATCATCAGCCCCCTGGTGATGAGGTTTTCTGAACTCAGCTAGGCTACACCTTGGAGGAAAGCGACAGCCTTCTCCAAGCTCTTTCTATCTTAGTCTTTGTATCTTAGGAGAACCTACTATAGCATGTACTTCACTGGCAAGTACCCAGAGTCACTTTCACACCATAGTGGAGGTATCATAATAGGGCTTTGTGGTAGCTGAAGATAACATTGTAAACAATATATCTGTTTTCTTTCTGAAACTCATGCTATTATTGTTTCTTTAAGTATAGAAAGGTAAATCAGAGATCCTGAAGAACTTACCTAGTATGTAATGAGGTCTCTTAGCAATAAAAAGTACTATAATACACCTAACAATACACATTTCCTAGGGAATACCTTCAGGTGAGCTCAAAAATGTAAAAATATCTCCAGAATTCTTTGAAAAACTGAAACTAATCTATAATCTCATACATCATACATTCATAAGCAATTTTTCACCTTGATCAATGAATCAATCTTTCCTTTACCAACTCAACAATATAACTGAGATGATTAGAGTGGGGATAAAAGACTCTATTTGCATTATCTTCCTATGGAGACATAATTTTAAGATAATCTGATTTTGGATTTTTTTTCTACCAGTTCAAATGTCATCATTTATTTCCATAGTGAAGAAGATTAGCAGTCTCATCATGAGTATCCTCCACGTGTACGGAAAACAACCCATCCAAAACCTCTCATCCTGGGAAACTTAGGTTGTCTATCCTTCACCCTCATCATGATACCTGCCCACCTTGTTCTCTGGTCAAGCACGTCCTTTAGGATGTTTGTTACGTCCTATCTTGTGTCTAAGTCTTTGTTGGTAATACGTGGCATCTAATTTACACTTTACATATGTTTCTACAGCTTTCTGGATCATCTGCATTTGTTTCTTCTGGGATTGTGATGTTTCATGATTCTCAGCCTTATAACATCAGCAGGGGACTACTACAGCTTTCATGCTGGGGCAGCTGAGAACCACTGAAAGCAACATGAAGTCTTTAAAATGTAATCTCCTCTTTTCTTCTTTTAAATTCCTAAACTAGCTCATTGCCAATTTGCAGTGGCATATACGAAATAGAAAGTCAATAATCCCGCCCTATATGAGCTTTAAAAAAAAAATTGCTTCAACCTCTGACATTAGTAACAGGGTGTTGTAAAGGTGAACGATAAAAAAACCTAGTACTCTTTTCTGAGTCTAATCTCAGGAATGGCTTTATCTTACTACTTATGATTGGGGGACAGGTGAGAAAAGAGAAATTTTAAATAAACACTTCAATTTCAGAGGGAATTTGTGACTAGTACATATTTGATCCTACTAGGCAACTTGACCAAACTTAGCAAAATAAAACTAAAACTGCTGAAAGTTACAATTTTTCAAGGAATGAGATAGACATTAAAGCAAACAAAGTATATTCAAAGACTAGTTGCAAAGAACACAGAATATCTTTCTACATATAAGATAATCGAATTGACACTGAAGAGTATTTTCCAATGACCTGAGTCAAGAAAATATATATTTAAAGTGAATTCATGACAAATTATAGAGACTGGCTGTCCCAGTACTATGATTTCTTCACTAGGAATATGTATTATGAAAATGTCTAAAGTGGCACAGAAATAATAAATATTTTAAACTGAGCCTAGCTTACTACTATATCGAGAAGACTGAAACCTTCCAATGTGAACTTTCTTAGTACCCTCACTCTATTCCTTATCTCGCTACAGCACTGCCACAGAAGGGGTGATCCTAATCCCTCATGCCTTTCTATCTCTCACCTGTCTCTGCCTTTCCATTCCCACTGCTACTGCCTTAATTTAAATCCTTGTTATTGCTCATACGAATGGAGAGAACAGTCTCCTTATGTGTCTCCCTAGCTCCAACCACCTCTTCATATTGCGCCTAGGAAGATCTACATTTCTGGCCATGTCACTCTTCTGTTCCTAACCATTAGTGATTCCCTACTGCTTCTGGACCAAGTTCAATATCTCTTTCCTGGCCCTGATGGCTCTACACAACCTAGCACCATGTATCTTAGACTTTGTATTATCTTATTCTCCCCTACAGGCATTCTAAGTTTTGGTCAAAAGGGACCATGCTCTGCTCGCAGATCACAGCCTGTTTTCAGACTTCTTCTACTCAAGTGGTTCCTAATACCTATCTCCCCTTCTTTTCCTGTTGAATTCACATTTACTCTGCCACGCCCACAAACCCTTTCTCGCCCACCAAGCTGGTCCTTCATCGCTCAGACACAATACTTTGTCTCTTGCATCTCTCAAATCATCATCTTTGTGCAGCAGCTTTGGAATCAGAGAACCAGGATGCCATGCTAGCTCAGCTACTTTCTACCTGTATGACCAAGGGCAAGTCACTGAGGTCTCTGCTCTGAGTTTCTTTACCTGTACAATGAGGGGGCTGGACAAAATGATCTCCAACATCCTTTTCCAGGTTAAGACACAGGATTCTACGATCACTACATTGGGTATTACACAACTCTATGCTTCTACCTTATTGTCCTACTAGATGATAAGCTCTTTGGAGACAAAAACTGTGTCTTATCTAAACTTATATCTTTCCCAGAACAGTGGTCCACACATAGGAGGTGCTTTTAAAAAATGCTTGTTCTATTGTAGTGTAAACACTTTCACAAGCTATTGTCACAGGAAAAATTCATTACTGGAGGCCAGTTATTTATGAGTTTCTTAAAGTAGACAGGCTGGTCCCTGAGTAAAATGTAGAGTCATTAATGGCCATATGCCAGTTTGGGAGGACGTATTTAGATCTGTGCTCCACTACTGCCCTCAAGGAATCAGGATTTCTTTTATGCCACCATGATGACTTTAGTGGAGATATTTGCTAATACCAAAAGGTTAATCCAATACTCCAAATGTAGTCTGGTTTCATAAACAGCAATGGCCAAAAATTAAAATTGTCTGAGATACCATAATAAGAGAAATCCTATAGCACGCTGACCAGGTTCTCTATAAAGAATTTATAAGGGGGAAAAAAGGACAAGAATTGTGCAGAAAAAGGTGTGGAATTATAAGGTGAAGGTAGAGTCTCAAAATATAGCTTGACCAATGTAGAAAGATAGACATCACTTCCTATAATTTGGATACTAGATATGCAATTTTCACTTTTTGCTGAAGTGTGCTCTTGGAAATACCACATAATAGATCAATGCAAAGCAGGCAGTATTTTCTTTTGAAAAAGATGCTGGAATTGGAGACTGTTTTTGATCAAATACCTAACATCAAATAAGAGCTATTACCAATACTAAATCATAAAAGAACCCTAATAATTTAAAATAACAAACTTATGCTCCAAATTTTGTGAAATAAGTACCATATACTGTATGCATTAATTATACGAAGAACCCAAAAGTTATCAAGCATATATCCAATGTATTAAAAAGTGTAACTGCACTATTAAAACAGGCTAACTATAGAATAAACATTAAATATTTGATGAAATAATTGTTTTTCAAATTCACAAAAACAAGGCAAAATGTAGTGCTTTGCCCAGAATTGGCTCTAAATGGTGTAGGGGAAGCAAAGTATAATAGAAAGACAAGAGACCTCAATTTAGAAGTCATGATATCATTGGATTTAGAGGACATCTTATAAACCCTCCTGATTTTACCACAGAGGAAACGGATACCCAGGAAAGTTAAGTGTCTTTACTAAGATTTACAGTCTGTAAATGGCACAGCCGGCATTTGAACTCAAGTCTTATCATGACTAAGTCAATGCTTTTTTTGCATTATATCAGAAGGCCTGAGTTTGAGCCCTGGCTCTGACACATACTTTGTAACCTCAGGCAGGACATAAGCCCTTTGTTTTGTGCCTCTGTTTAATTATATATAAAATGAGGATAATAATACACTAGTTATCTCATAGGGCTATTGTGAGAAAAGCATCTTGTAAAACCTAAAAGTGTTAATACAGAAGTTTTTACATTTCAGTGGCATAAAAATGAGAACTGCTGTGAAAGGCAACACCCATTTGGAGGTATAAGTTTGAGTATACTTGTTAAAAAAACCCAGCTATATCTTCATAGTAATATAACACAGTCAATTCTTTAATATAGATTATGAAAAAGAAAAAAAATCTATTATGTGCAAGTCTATAAGATTTGTGGATGAGATGTTAAGAATTTTTACTTTTATGGATTCACTACTAAACTTTAATTTTATGTCTGGTCAACATTTGAGCCTTTCTGATTCTATGAAGCAATATAATCATTGTTATATGAGATGAGACCAAAGGAAAAAACAAAACAAACATTAATTGCACCCCCCCCCCAACTAAATGTAGATAGAAACTGGTTCATGCATTTTAAAGACAGATGTTTCATATAACATTAGCTTACAAGGTAAATTTACTAAGGCCAATGATATAGCACCTCAAGCAAGCAGAAATAATTATTCTTAAAGACAAAAGCAACTTTAAAATTATAAGCAACACGGAATTAACTAGCCTCCTTCAAAGTCATAGTTGTATTACAGATCCAAATACGGATATAACAATATGGAAACTTAAGAAATCTCAGAATTAAGCATGCTTCCCCAAACTATGAATGATCATTTGATAAAGGCGGCATTTTCTTTCGCAACCTCAATACTTAGAACATATTTATACTAAAAGAACTACAGAGCTAAATCTGAGATAAAAATATTAACATAAAAATATCATTAATATTTAACCATAATTTTAATATAACCATTAATATTAAAACATTAATATGAAAAATGAAGACATTAAAATATTTTTCTTGTACCCTTTGATTTCCTGGATCTGCTTTGGGTTGGATTTGAGCATGATACTATTACTACAAATTAAAATTATTAAGAAGAGTTATTCACTTTACCATGTGGCCTCCTCCCTACCCTATAATTCACCCTCACCCAAATCTCAAGACAGCTCATTATCTGTCTTGAAGATCGGTATAATATTCTCTTTGTCCCCAGTATAACAAATCTGATGGGGGTAAGTTCAACATTTGCAAAGTATAAAATTTACAAACTGTGGTTGAAAGCTTGGACTAAATACAAAGTAAGCCTTATTATTCTTAGAGTAACAGAATTTCACAATTGGAAGAGCACTAGAAGCTAAGTAGTCCAGTGGTATCAAACTCAAATAAAAATGAACACCATTAAGCCACACATAAGGAACCTTACAGCTGCATGCTCACTTAGCTTTAAAATGTAATTTTATCTATGTTTTTTGTATTTTTATTTATTTTGTTAAATATTTTCCAGTTACATTTTAATCTGGCGAAGGCCTCAATTGTTTGACACCTCTGATATAGTCAAACTGGTACGAAGAAAGATTCTCCTCTATGATGTACTCAACTGAAGACCATCAGTGATGGGTTACCCACTACTGCCCAAAGCAAGATGCTCCATTTTTGGACAGTTATAGCTGGTACAGTTTTTCCTGAAAGGTATTTCAGTAGTAAATTCTCACCAGGATAAGGAAACAGCAGTGCTCAAGGAACTTCAAAGTAAAATAAGTAAAAAGAACTGAACTAGAAAATTAGGTTTGAGGCCACTCTGTCACTAATTCACTGGGTGACAACAGGGGAGTATTTGAGAAAACTGAGGCAAATCATTTAACTTCTCTGGTTTTCAGTTTCCTTGATGAAAAATAAGGAGGCTAACTTAGATGCTCTTTGGTGGTCCCTCTTTCAGCTCTAATATTTCAAGATTTAAATTTTCCCTCAAATGAAGGTCCAGTACTTATGTTTCATTTTTCAAATCACACAATGAGGAATCTCTTACAATCAAGAGGCAAACTTTGGTCATGATGAGCTCTATCAGCATCATCATCTCACATTTATATAGTGAGCTGAGCAAAGAAATGTCTTCAAAACAATTGAAGTAGATTTAACCCAGCATTTATGCACGCCAATAAAATATACAGGTACATGACATTTTTCTGAAATGAAACCCACCGTTAATGTTTATGAAATTGTAATCTCTCAAGTGAAAGAACAAAATGCATCGCTTTATATTTTCAGTGCAATTAATCTTCAAGGATTTCTTAGATATTTGTTTACCTTTAAAATATTCAGTTTTTTGCATATAACAATTCACTTACATAAGAATATTCTTAAAATAAAGTACTACCACTCATTTTTATTATTTTCACCCTACTCTAGTAGGATCATGAGGAAAAAATATCAAAGAAAAAAATATAACATCCTTCACACTGGCATAATTAAAAGTGATTTCACATTTCTGAAACCCTCTAGGTTGACAACACAATTAATACCATTTTCTTGATCATTCCACCAAGAGTCCTTGACTTAGAAATATATAATCTAGAGATAGGACAGTAAATATAGACAGTGTTCATTTTCGGTAATTTAGTATTCATTTACAATTTCCCCTACTAACCAAGAGTCTCATAGTCTTAGGAGTACAGCACAGAGTCTGTATTTTCAAAAATGTTAACTGTTTTGGAGTGATTTTTTAAGTTAAATTTAAATGTTCTGGGCATTCAGAAAATTTTCTCAATTGTCTAAAACTCCTAGAACTATACCAACTTATCATTTTAAAATCAAATGCTCACTTCACTGTTCTTCACTGATAAAAAAGAAATTGTTTTATTTCAAGGGTAGTCTAGTAACTTTTTCATTGAAAGCTTCCCTTGGTCCCAAATGGACAGCAGCTCTCTCATTTATCAGACTTAATACGTGAAGCTGATTTTCTAATCTCTAGTTAAAGGATCTTACTTTGTAGATGTCAGCCCTATCCTTTATCAGATTTTCATGCAAAGCAGATGGCACAAATGATTGCTAGTGACTTTTGCTAAAAGTCCTTTTTCATTAAATATTTAACCAAATAAAATGAGCTGAGAGAGAGAGAGAGAGAAAGAGAGAGCAAGACCAAAATATGTAAGACAGATATCTCTTAAAGGCTCTTCGACAAAGATTTCAAAACTCCTCCAGCCAATAATCTTTAAATAATAAAAATGATTTAAGTATGGTAATTTTGAAAAGAATAATTACATCTTAATTCTATGCTTTGTATAATAGGACACTGTCCACTGACAGTACGATAGGTAGTTGTTTTTTTAAATTGTGTATAACAGTATCGTTATAGCCCTTAAAATCTCATGGCAATATACTTACAATCTGAAGTGTACTCCACCTGTCCCGTCTGCACAGCTGCCCCATCTGCTGTCTGAGGGGTAGATGCATTACTATCAGCTTGGGCTTTACGAACAAGTGCTGCAAGAGGGTGATCAGGATCCACCACTTTCAAAGGCTACAGATAAAGTGATAAAAATATTTCAACATTTACCACCTTTTAAACCACACGTAAAAAAAAAATTTGTAACCTCTCAACTTTGGTATATAACAACTTTAATTCTTTTTCAATGTTTAACTCAGAAAATCTTACAATTACTATGCTTCTAATAGGGACTTTGGGGAAAATCTCATAATGCCCCTCTCTGCAAATGATACTGTTTTTTGAAAACAAGTCACTTAAGAAGAGTAATTATATGCCAAAAGTATTATCTAGCATTAGAAAAGAATTCAGTTAACATCAAAGTGGCTCTAAATTTATCAACAATGAGATAGATCAAGATATGTATGAGCACTGATAAAATTTCTGACAGTAAAACAAGTTGAAACATCCATTTAAGGGAACCAATCACTAACAGTTCCTTCACAGAGATGCTGAATTCTTAATTACTGAGAATTTTAAAAGTATTATCAGTAAAAGATGAACAAGGGTTATTCATTCTCTGGGTGTCTGCCATGCTGGCTTACTAGAAACCACATGCCTAAGTACGTATGATGAATTTCTGTTTCTTTCAGATTATGGTTGGCAGACTGCCTGGCCTGAATTTTGGGAAAGATAATTCTGGTGACTTCTTTATGACATGGATTGGGCAGAGAGAAAGAACAGATTCTTGATGGTAGAAAACAGGAGAAAAGAAAGAACAATTGTTCCTTCAACCTCTCCTGTCTTTCAGCCACATGATTATTTTAAGTAATAAGTCTAACGACAGCCACAAAGATTTAGAAAAAAATGGTCAGCCTAAAGTAACATTAGGTATTATACATGCATTAATTATACCATGCATGTTATCTAGTACATTTCTGCTTCTGTCAAACTGGCCATTCTAACTATATTAAGCTAAAATGATTAAACTAAGGCTAAAGTAAATTTAGTCAAACATTCTCCAACTCTTAGAATATTTAAGTTCAATCAATACTGAGAAAATGCTTCTATTTTCTAAACTCAATCTGTAATGGGGCTGGGGTACTTTAAAAGACAGTATAGCTCCCTCAAACTTAATAAGTCACAAATAAGCATGTGTAATAAAAAGACTTGTAAGACTAACTTAGGAAGCTTTAATATGAGCAATAGGCAGTAGAAAAAGAAAAAAGCTTGGATATACTATTTGAAATGTGCTCTATATAATATTAAATATTTAAGAAAAGAATTCTCTGTTACCAAGCATACGAGGCAATAATCACCAAAACCAGAAGCTAATAAAAAATGAATAGTTCTACTGTTGTCACTCCATTAGTATTAATGTTAGTATTTGATTTAGTTAAATTAGCAAGTGTCTTGATAATTTTGTAATGACATTAACAAAAATATAGTTTAAGATTAAGATAAAAACCTTCATAAGCTCTTCAAGTCGACTGCACTTTTTGGAAGCGAAGAGTGATGGATGCAGGTAATTACCATCGTCGTCGTCATCATCATCATCATCTGAGTTGGCCCCTGAATCTAAGTCAGAAACAGATTTTTAGAATTTGAAGAAGGAAAGTTCAAAGAAAGTAAAAGTTCTAGCAAAATGTAGATGAACTAAATAGCTTATAAAGATAAATACTTCTTGATTATTGGGAGTTATTCCCTATTACCTTGCTGTTAAGCCATCTCCTGCTAAAACTGACTTACACCATTGCCCAATGGACCTAAAGAATCAAATGATTCCTCTCATCTACAGATATCTTCTACAGGTTAAGTTTTCTTTATTTGAATCTGATTTCACCTCTATAAAGGAAGGAAAGGAAAACTTTAATTTGCTCCATTTGTAATCCCACTGGGGAAGGCTCTCATTAAAAGAATTAACAAGGACTACCTGGAATTTATAAGATAACTTTAATTTATAAAAAACTCAGAAATGAGAACCATTTCTCTTTTCTACACAGCTTAGAGAAATTCAAGAGTCAGAAAGTAACTCAGAGATCATCCCGTCCAACTTATATCTGAGAAGGAATCCCCTCTATGACATCCCTGACAAATGGTCATCCAACCTCTACTCACAGACCTCCAGTGAGGAAGAACTTACTACCTACAATAGTAGTCCCCATTCTATTTACTGACAGTTCTCTTTGTTAGTATTTCTTTCTCATATTAATTTGAAATTAGTGTTCCTGTAGCTTTCACTCAGTGGTGAGGGAATCGAGGGAATTAGGATAACAAGTGGTTAATTGTGGGAATTTAGTGAACCACAATGACTCCATCTTGTGACTCAATTCTGGAGCTAGCTCAGTTCCATTTCTATTAAATTATGGGTCTAGTCCAACTTCTGTCTTGTAAGAAAAACTTTATTCAACTGTGAGAAAACCTTATTGTACTGTTTGAATCTAGCCCTGCATGGCTGGGAAGCTGGACCACTCTCTACCTGCTGCTTAGAGACCCTTAACTAAAGACCTAGGTTATGTTGACCAGAAACTCAGATCTTAAGTATCAATGCAAAGAGTTTTACCACAATTATACACCTCAATCAACCCATGTTTTACCTAAAAACTGTACTGGTCAATCAGTTATTGTTTCCACGTTCCTTTGAATGTTCACAGACACTTGGGTGAAGTGGGACATATCTTTTTCTGATTTCAGGGACTGCATCTGTTTACTCTCATCCTCACAACCTGGAAAGTCTCTAATCTTTTCTCCAATTAGAAATCAGATTACTTAATGTCATATCCTGGTTAACTGTTTCCTTTTAACTAAGTGGCCCTAATTGTTTTTAACATATAAAAATCTGTCTTCTCTTGTATTCAGGGTCCAGTGCTAAAGCTGAGGAAGGTGACTGGTTCTGATTTGTTGGGCAGTTGTCATGCATTGTTTAATAAATCGATAAATTTGGAAGCTCGAATCTTTGTTTCCTCAGTAATTTCATCTTTCACCCACTACACTAAGAATCATTCAGTTGTCTAGAACTGAAAGAAAACAAGAATTTGAGCAAAAGAAAACCAGGGTGATTTGGAGCTAATCAAACCAACAAGTAGGGCAGGGGTCAGCAAAGTACAGCCAGTAGGTGGGCTGGTGATAACAATGAAAAATTGGTGTATGGCCAGACATCTAGAAAAGATCCTAATGGAGGGAAATCTGTTTACGGAACAAGAAGCACCCAGTGTTGGGATGTTTTGAGAGCTCTTTGACAGGCTGCTCCTGCTGGAATTTGGAGGTTTGTCCCTGGAACACGAGCATTATTTCAAGGGCCAGTGCTTTCATCAGTGTTAGCACACTTTTGAATGAAGAGATCACAACCTCTTTACAACAGTCTTTAAGATCTTCTGTGACCATTACCCTGAGGCCCACCTAGTGAGGAGTCTCTCTGAACTTGTGGAGCCTGGAGACTAAGATATATGGTGTGGTTAAAGTCTTTCAAGTTTAGAGGAACCTGGTGTGGTCTTTTGGCAGAGCTTTTGAGAATCCTAGGTCACCTCCATGACACAAGGAGGTCTTAAAGTAGGATTTTACTGGATCTGGTTTACAGAAATAAATTAGGCCAATTTACAAATTCACTTCATAGTTTCTGATAACCATATTTAGGTTCCAGACCCGTAAGAAGACAAATGTCTATAGCAAGAAAGTGTAAGAAATTTGAGAGGGTGAGAGGCACCACAAGCCACAGTGGAATGTGCTATGATAAGATTCTGTTCTCTAATGAGATCACAGCACATTCCAGTAGAAGAACTCACCTCAAAACAGTGTTTAGAGAGAAACCAGGTCCTATATAATTTTTTCAAATTAACAAGATTTCTGTAGATTGCTTTGAATTTTTATTTAAAAATAAAGTTACCTGGCCCTCGTAACAAGAATTTCAAATTCAACATTTTAGAATCAAACACAAAAATAAACCAGAAAAGGATAACATATCAAACAAACTTCTTTAGTTTTTGAGAATTTTAAAATTTAATCTCAAAATTCAAATAATGACATAAATACTACACACACACACACACACAGAGATATGTATATTTGTAGGTATGTAATCTCTCTCTTGTCTAAATCTGTGATTTTATCTTCATCAATGTAGGAAGCTATTTGTGAGCAAATTTCCTGGGCCAATGCAGATCCCCAAATGTGCTCCAACTTACAGTAGAGTTGCATGGGGTACCATAAGGTTAAGCAATTTGTCCAGGGTCATAAAAAAGAGAGGTGTCAGGGAGAAATAGTACAAAGGCCATTATTCTGACTCTAAGGATGGCCCTCTATCTACAGTTCCATATTTCACCTCTATATTTGTATTAAAGATAGCATAAGATTCAATTTTTTTAAGTCAATGTCACTAGACAATGCTATACAGCTGCAATGGAAAGAGAAGTAAATTGTTACAACCTTTTTATTTTCTGATAGAAATTGGTTTTGCATCAGTATACTTCATCAAATTTTAAGTTACTTTTGTATATCAAATTCATTTTATGATTCAACATGAAAATAAACACTGAAATGTCCTATGGGTGAAATGAAGAGTTCAATGTCATTTCTTACTTTTAGGATACACAGGTATCATAGCAATGGTCTCTAAAATGGGGATAATGGTGAGATCTCAAAGGAGTGTATGACCAACCAATCACAGGGTAGGAATACGGATTACATTCCACCCTCCCCATGATGATGAATCATAGGCCTTGTTGCCATAACCATATCTACCCTTATCCCCTAATACTTCTCTAGTTTGCTCCCTTCTCTCCATATCTGAACTGTGTAGACTTTTGAGGGCAGTTATAACTTAACTGAGGCACTCACATCAGCAGGTACCACTGGGAAAATTCATGCCCACACAACATCCTGCCCCTCCACAATAATGATGACAATTGCTAGCATTTACATAGTACTTAGTGTGTTGTTTCATTTGATCCTGACAACCTTGGGAAATGAGTATTATTATCCCCACTTTACAGATCAGGAAACAGGCTGCATGGAGTGAAGGGACTTATCCCCCAGTCCTACAGATGGTTCCAAGCCTAATGCTCTGTCCACTCTAACCTACTGCCTGGGATCACCATATGGATCCATGGTCCCACCAGGTCAAGGGTGAGATCTGGCTCAGGGGCAGTTATCAATGACTAGGAGCCCTGAATCCTCTCTGTTCATTTTGTCATCAAGGACAAGAAAGCATGGATGGGGCTGTGAGCTGCACCTCAGATCTCATGTCATTTCCTCCAACACACCCCTGCCCCAAATTTCACTCTTGCTCTTGAGGTTTTTGTCACACTTCCAAGTCCCCCAAGCTCATCACCATGGTGTCATCTTTGACCTTTCACTCCAAGTGTCTAACCTGTCATTTCTATGTTCATCTCTCAAACAGATTTTCTTCTCTCCACCCATATGACGACCACTGCAGTTCACCATCATCTTATGCACCACCTCTCAGCCAGACAATTATAATAACCAAATTTGATCTCCCTCCCTCCTCAAGTCTCCCCTATCCAATCCATCCCTCATACAGTTGCCAAAGTGATATTCTTAAGACACAGATCTGACCATGCATTCTACTACTCAAACTCCGATGGCTCCCTGTCGTGTCTATGATCAAATATTCCTTAACTTTATCCTATCCCTTTTAAATGTTTATTTTGTGTAACTTTTATAACATACACAATTATTACGATAGCAATACAAGTATATAGCTCGTAAAGAAGTAAATGTACACATACTGGAGAAACGGCTCAAATTTCTTAGTAATGACCCCATACAATAAAAAAGTATGGAGAAGACTATTCTGAGGAAACATGGTCTCTTAATTTTAAAGTAGATAGTTCAATCCACAGAGCTTTGAAATGTCTTTCTCATCAGTTACAAGACTAAAACTGGTCAGTAGTGTCTGTCAGTCTAGAGCTCAGAAAGAAAACAAAAAGAGGCATACGTACTTCTCTTCTCTTCTCCTTTGCTCTCTGTCAGAACGGTATATCGCCCTTCCTTCATTGCCTTCTGGATGTGTTTATAGTAGGGGTTGAGGTAGTGATCAAAGCGCAAAAAATCAAACTGGGAATTGCGGGCCTGCTTGGCTTTCAGCATGATCTCAAACTGAGCCCCTTGCTTGCAGACAAAGTTGGCGGTGCGCTCAATGATGGCATGCATCTTGGCTGTTGGCGGCTACAAGAAAAACGAGCACCCTCACATGTGCGGTCAGCATAAGTCCAGCAGCATACAAACAGAGCCAGCCCCTTCTGACAAGGCGTGCACCTGCTTGTCTCCCCCAAAGCAACCAGGGAGGCTTGGCCCTGGGGCTCATTGATGTGCAATAAGAAGGGTACACTTTGTTAGTGCTCTTGCACTGTCCCCTCCCTGGGGGAGCAGGCATTTAATAAATGTTTGCTGAGCTGAAGACAGAAAATACTTAACAGAATATAATTTAAACCTATACATTTAATATGCTCCCAAAAATGAGATTACAAACAATCCTCATTAAAACTAGGAAGTTGAGAAGCTTGCTGTAATTTTATTGCTCAGATACTTCATAAAAATAAACAAGTTTCACTCCTGAATTTTATTTCTAAACCAGTCTCAAGTTTTGTACTTAAAAAGGATAAACATCTACAATTAAAGTTATTTACTGACCCTCAAATAAATTAGTTTTCATGTTTATGGTCTATCATATTTGTTTCTATGTATTTCAGCACTAAATCAGATACTGATGTAGACTTTCATTGTGCTTGATAAAACACCATAAGACTAATTTAGATCCTTTGGACTAATGGGCTTTTCTCTCTTAAAAACAATCACATTCAGATAAATGTCCATTACTTTCTCTAGTAAAGTTTGCTTCTGTTGACCAAGATTTTTGCATTCATCATAAACTTCTTAAAATCAGACATTTCTATGATGATACTATGCCTAGAGTGGATAAAAAGAAATTTATTGGTAATTTTACAAACAGCTAGGATAAAAGAAAAATGGGAAGAATGTTATACTAACATGCTGTCAGTTCTGTCAAATACCAGATTGACAGTATATTCTTAAAGCAGAGGTTTTGAAGTATAATTATAGTATTAGCATTGTTTTTTTTTTCTGATCTGGCCACAATATGACTATCCACAGCTATATTACCTTTTTTTCTTTAAATGAACAACAGCATTTTAGAGCTGGAAGGGACTTTTGAGATCATCAAATTTAATCCCCTTATTTCATAGATGAAGACATTACAAAAGCCGAAGTCTTGAATTGCAATTATGGTGTTAGCATTATTTTTCTCTGATGTGGCCACACCATGACGATATATAACTACAATTACCCTTTTCAGAGAAAAATCATAGTACTTTAGAGCTGGGGCTTTTGAGATCATGTAATCTAACTGTCTCATATTACAGGTAAAGAAACTGAGGCCCAAGAAAGCTTTTGCTCAAGGGTCACAGAAACAGGAGAAATTTGTCTAGAATCCAGGTCTCCTGACTCCTACGACAGCATGTTTTCTATATCATAGGCACAATAATCTCTTTAGTGACAGATTTTGCTTATGGGTAAGGAAATGACTACTTTGATTTTGAGGGGGTGTGGAAAGTGGGGAGAGAATGGGTCTCCCTATCTCAACTAGGCAGAATGCAGCAGCCACTTAAAGGCCCAATCCCACTAGTGAATGGAATGGAAGCTTAGACTTGCTCTGTTTCTCATCTAGACTGGTTCACCCCTCTTTAGTCAGCCTGGTGGCACCCTATTCTCATGAACTTACCATCCCAGTATCAGACTTAGTGAGGACACCCACTTGTCTTTAGCCCAACTTCTGCTCAAAAGTCCTAAGGCTCATGGGACCCATCAGCCTCAGCTGCCTCTAGAAGAGGGACTAGAGACATATGTGCCACAATGCCCAACAATTATTTTGATTTTAAGTAAAGGTTTCATGTAAATGGCAAAGAATTAACAGCTCTAAAACAGACTGCATATGCCAAGGCAAGCAGGAATCCAATAATAAGAGCAAACAATCACCTAACAGCTTACAAGTTTGAAAGATGATTAAGGAACATTAATGCGATTCTTATTAACTCCTACTTAACATTTTTTTTTTTTGCAGCTCTAGGTACCATAAGGGGATCTATGGTAGAAACTGATAAGTTCAAATAAGAGCAATATTTACACTTAGTACAGAAAATTGCAGCCTGTTTTGGCGAAGAGTATGGAAGCGGCAGTGGGAAGTATTTTGATATTTCTCTAAAGTACAAAAAAAGATCAAATGGCAACAACTGCCAGGTTCATTTTGAGGAAGAAAATTCTTCCACTGATAATTCTCAAGGCACTGCCATACTGTATGTGGTAACTAGATGATAACTTACCACATAAGAGGTACTGTGCTGAGGACATAAAAGGAAAAACACCCTCAAGGAGCTTACAGTTTAATGGGATTAAAAGTGGTTGGAAAAGAACCTACAAAATGATGATACAAAGAAGAAGGTGAAAAATACAACACAGAGACCTGAAACGTTCTGAGGAAGGAGAGGGATCAGGGGAGAGCTGACACCTGACCAGGGTGGGAGTTAAGCCAACATTAAAAACAGGAAGGACAGGAGGAGAGCACAGAGGTGATTAGAATGTAGAGTAGGTGGAAAGGAGTATGTGACAAAAGCAAGAAGGGGAGGGAGGAGACAGCATTGAGGATGTTGGGTAGCAGGAAAAGGAGTTTCTACCATATCTGCCAGCCTACACTCCTATGTAACCTTTTAAAAACTCCAAAAAGTTATTTTGGAAAAGCCAATTTTAAGCATGTACTCAGTTGAAAAGGATGACAATTTACTGGCAATAATTTTGTTTAGGAAGAGTGTTAATGTTGCACTAGTATGAAGACTTAACCTTATCACTAATTGGTTGGTGTATAGAAGTTGTGACTCAGTTTCTCCCACGTGTAAAACAGGCAGCCAAACTACTTATAGGGATACTGGGACTTTGTAGAGTGCACATGCTTTGCAAATACATGTATGAGGGGCTGTAGAAAAACAGGTGTGCTAGTATGCGGTGAACAGGCCAAGTCAGGCTGGAAAAAAATTTGGAAGTATGCCCCTGAAGTTACTAAATTATGCTTACCCTCTGACTCAGTAAAACCACAGGCAGGTCTACACATGAATGAGATCAAAGGAAAGAATCTGGACGTATAAAAGTATTTATCTTTCTGGGTTGGCAGAGAGCTTGTGTTTGTCCTTTTTTTTGAAGAGGACCATGGCATCAGGGACTTTGATTTGAGTGAGGGAGGGCTGTGCAAGGTCACCAGCCTCACTTTCTCCTCCAGAGCCATCCAATCCAGTGACCTGATAATCATCAGGATGACTGGAGGTGGCCTAGGATGCAAAGGGAGACCTTGGCACTTTTAGGCTGAGGCCTTTTCATGTACTCACTTGAGAGAGGCAACGCCCATTCAGTGAAGAAGTGAGTCAAGGGATAGCCCCTTTAATTAGAAAAATAAAAAAAAATCAGGCTGGGAGGGGAAGACCCTCAGGGTTGCTGTTTCAAAGAGAGACAGTTACCATAGACATTCATTCTGAGCCTGGAGGGCCCAAAATACAACCATTAAGTGGAGCTTGGGCAGGGACCGACTGACACACCAACTGTGTGAAGCTCAAATCTATGAGCTTCAGAGTCGACAGGGGTTTGAGAGGGTGGGGGGGAGTAAAGGAAGCAGAGAAGGAAGGAATCTAGCCAGTAAATCCCAAGTTAAGTGGGCAGCTTCTGGCCATCAAAAGTGAGGGAGGGGGAGGGAGAAGAGAAAGGGGAGGAGGAAGGAGAGGACTAGCAGAGTTATCCAACTAGCTGGGTCCCCATTCAGGCAGCTCAGTTTACTCACAGGTTGTGTTTGTCCTTAGTTTCTGAAGAGGACCATGGCATCACGGAAATGATGACATGACTTGCAGTTGACTTGATTTGCAAAGAGCTATAAATCAAGGAGATGCCCATAAACTAGAAAATAGCTGAACAAAATATGGTATATGGACTGCACAGAATACTGTGCTGTAAGAATGATGAAATAATTTCAGAGAAATGTGAGAAGACTTGTATGAACTAATGCAGTTTGAAGTAAGAGGAGCCAGGAGGTCAATTTATAAAAAACACTAAAAATGAACCAACTTTTAAAGACTTAACAACTCCTATTAATGCAATGATGAATTGAATACTACTCACCACCTCACAAACACGTTATCAGACTAAATATTCAGAATGAAATACAATTTTGGACATGGAAATGTGGGAATGTGTTTTGCTTGACTATGCATACTGTTAAAAGGTGCCCCCCCCCATCCTCTCCCAATACAGTGGGGCTGGGATGGGAGTGAGAGAAAATAAATGCTTGTTAATTTTAAAAAGTGTAAAGTATTGTTATCTATGAAAAATCTACAAAGGGCTACCTGGGACACGTCAGAACAACATATTCGCTTGAAAGTCTGACCAGGGTTTTAGTGCTAGATTTAAATGTGGCTCTGAGTTAAATGAAGTTATTCTGCTGCAGTTTTTTCCTGTTTCTCCAATGGAAAATAATGGGAAGAATTCATTTCCCTTCCTAAACTCAGACTTTTTTGTAAGCAATTAAAAACAAAAGAGCAAAGAGTCTAGAGTCCTTAAACAAGTATTTATGAAAATATAGTTTATGAGACAGAAGTTTGCATACCAGTTCCACATCAGAAGGCACGTTCAATCCTAAAGGGGCAATGAAAGGTTCTTCATTTTCTTCTGAATTTTCTGCCTCAATTTTTTCAACTACAAAAAGAGAGAAAACATGAATTAATCTAAAACGATGAATGTTAAGTCAGTAACCAAATGGAGAGCAATAGCGTAAATAACATAAACACAAATGTCACAGGCAATTAAGACTAAGTTAGAGACAAAATGCCCCATCTTTGTGTTGGAAAGTCTCCAAATGACACACAGGTTAAAAGTAATAGACACTGCCTCCTCCCCATTCCAACACATCCATGAAGGAACCATTTTGGCTGTTTGATATTATACTCCTTTATCTGGTTTGGTACCTATATTGGTGAGGTTAATATTATAGATGATAACAAAGACACTGGCGGTGGCCTGGCCCTCCCCTCCCTGCCCCACTTAATTTTTTCCATTTGTTTCACATTGATGTTTCTAAGTCTCTCTCCTAGGATAATGAGTTAAAGAAGAAATGAAGCATATGAAAATGCTTGGCACTTTTTGGAGGCAGGGTGCTAGAGTAAAACCTTGCCTAACAAAACCTCAGGGAATAAGATGCTATGGAAAGATGAGTTCCCCAGATAAATGAGGGATTTAACTGCCTTACATTTTCTATGATTTTAGTAGAATGTTACATACTTCCGTCCTCAGATAAACTAACCAATAAATGTAATTATTAATTACACTATGTTGTTTAAAAAACAAAACAAAATGTGATGTCCTCAGGGCCAACTGAGGTATGTATTATCTGCCCCATGATGCCAGAATACTGAGTCTTCTGAGTTTTTATAGGTTTTTAAAAATCTACTTATTTGTTATTAGAATGACTGCAGTGAATTTTTACTACTGTCATTGTGCCTATATCCCCCTTTCTCTTGCTAATTTCCTGCCTCTAATAAGTTGTTGGTTTGGAAACCAAATATCCAAGTTTGTTAGATTGTATATAACCTTAAGTGTAAATCAACCCTTAGGGCCTCAATTATGAGTAACTATATGACATTTATTTTGGCTATCCAGAGACATTTTTTCAATTCCTTCTGCTTCTTTGCTGTGTTCTGGAATAGTGAGGTTGATGGCTGAGTTTCACTTAAAAAAGCTGTTACTGTATCCAAGATAGTGTAGTATCCATTATATTTAAAACTAAAAGGTTTGAAAGAGTGATGAGTATATAGAAAACTATGGACAATAAACCTTCAGATTTAATAAGGCATAATTTTAAAATAACATAAAATACAGACTTTGGGTATTAAATTTGCAAGGAACCTGCTACTTCTATTTCTGCAAAAGCAGAGACTGCAGAAGATACATTTAGATAAGTCAATTCAAGGCAGGGATTTGGCTTTAATGATGTGCTCAAAAGACACCTGTTTCCTTCAGGTAGCTCTGAAAACCTTAAAAATACCCATTTTAAGTTGATGTAACATGCTTTTGGACTTTTAATCTAACAAAATCAGGTACTGATAAATTCTTTTTTTTTTTTGGGTAAATTCTTTATTAGCGATGACAAACAGAAATAGGTCCCTGTAGCCTCTACCTATGGACTCAAAACCTCCAATTAATATTATTTATGTCATGGTGCATTTTTATTTATCTTGTTAAACATTTTCCAATTACATTTTAACCTGGTTTGGGCCACCAGGTTGACACCTCTTCTCCACAAGATATCAAGCCCATTGACAACCCTTTGAAATGTCAGTATAAGAAACAGACAGTAATCAAGTACCAACTATATCCACAACACTGTGGGAGGCCCTGGGTAGTGGTGGGGAAGGAGAGTCAGATTTAAATGAAACATGGTCCCTTTGGATCTCCACGGATCTCAAAAACTGGGAGGAGGATAAGGTCAATACAGTTGGCAATAATATACAGTATTATATGCCAAATTCTGTCACAGAGCTTCAGTGGTCTGTGTCATGGGGGCCCCACGAGTCTCTGTCCCAGCTCTCTTTTTTCTTTACAATCTCTCCTAGTGATGTCACTGGAAGCTCTCAGGGGTTATAATTATCCCAACAACTCCCAGATGTCTAATATAGCCCAGGTTTCTCCTGAGCTCACCTAGTCTTGCCTCACCAACTATTCAACATTCTGAACTGGAAGTTCCACAGACATCTGAAATGTAACATGTCCAAAATCGAACTTATTCTTCCATTTCAAACCTACTTCCTTTCAAGCTTTTTTATTTCTGTTGAGGACGTCATCATCCTTTCCTTGTCCTGTTCTGCAACCTTGGAGTCACCCTAAATGCCACACCCTTCCTCATTCAACATATTCAACCAACTGCCATGTCTCGTAATTTCTACCTCCTGAAATGTCTCTTGCCTCTGGCTCTTTCTTATCCATTCACACAGTCCGCTGCCTAGTTCAGGCTTATATCACCAGGACTACTGCAATAGCCTAATAATCAGCCCCCCCTGTCTGAAGTCCTTTTCTTTTCCCATCCATCCTCCACAGAGTTGCTAAAGTGACTTTCCTACAGCACAGATCTGATCTCCCTTGCTCAATCAACTCTGGTGGTTTCCTATATATCTAGGTTCCAACACAAACTCCTCTGTTTGGTTTTCAAAGTCCTGCAAAACCTCAGATTGGAGAGGGTGGAGGATGGTCACTGGAGTCCCTCCCTAATCCTTTTAAAGAGGGCAATCAGACATTTCATTTCATTATTTCAGGTGATTAAAGTGGGCACATTTCCTACCGGCTGAACTCCTGAGTTTCATGATCTCCAGAAACTCGTCATTCATCAGCAAGATGAAATCAACTTCAAAACACTCACCTCCTCTGATCATTTTCTCCCCTAGATACTCCCTCCTCCCCTTTTCAGCTTCTTTTTGTGTGCTGTCTGCCCTGTCAGCTCTAGAGGGCAATGCTTAGCACATAGGAGGTGCTTAGTAAATGCTTACTGACTTTTGACTGTTTCCCCTGTCTCATTATACAGTACCCTGTACTGTTACTGTACTGCCATGTAGTCCAACCCTTTTGTTTTGCAGATGAAACTGAGGCCTACAGAAGTTAAGTGATTTGCTCAAAACCACGCAGGTAGTAAAAGTAAAAGGCATGATCAGAACCCAGGTCCCTAAAGAAAATTCATCTAAGTGCTTTTCATTAGGTAACACACAGAACTCTGAAAGTGAGTTTATTCTTTTTTTTTGCAACCTGCAATGACAGGAACAAACTAATATGGCAACTTGGTCTAATGCAGCAAGTCTGAGAGAAATTCTAATTAAGTAAAGTCCTACTTCCAAACCCTTTCTTTTATTAGAAGAGAAGATACTGTCATTTGCTCTCTATTTTTCACAGGTATTACTAGGATTTCTTAAAAATCTGCACAAGTACTCCAAGTAATTAGAGGAAACTCTATTTGAAGTAGAGAGGTGGGATAGGAGGTAATAGTGCTGGATTTCCAGTTTGAATCCAGTCTCAGAGACTTATCAGATGTGTGACCCTGGGCATGTCACTTAACTTCTTCTCAACCTCAGTTTCCTCATTTACAAAGTGGAGATAATAGTAGCACCTACCTCCCAGGGTATGCTGAAATAATATATGTGCAGTGCTTTGAAAAATGTGAAGTGTTACATAGATGCTGGCTATTATTACTTCTTAGTGTCTAACACAACGTATGGTATGATATAACAAAATTGTTTTCAAAGACAGAAAAAAGTCCTTTTCCTTTTTTAAAATTCTCAACATTTTTTTCAATAATCTCTTTCTGTCCTCACCTTTCTGTTTTGAGGGTTCTTCCTCCTCTGTTGGTTCAGAAGGATCATAATAA
Organism: Phalanger gymnotis; assembly: GCA_028646595.1. Taxonomy (NCBI): domain Eukaryota; kingdom Metazoa; phylum Chordata; class Mammalia; order Diprotodontia; family Phalangeridae; genus Phalanger; species Phalanger gymnotis. The sequence continues at coordinate 39,254,269 of CM053622.1, read as the reverse complement.
TCGCTGCCATAAGTAAATCCCACTGCATTGTAACTTCCGTCTTCTGCCAAGGCTTCGCTGAGTCGCTTGTATTCTTCCTCTTGAACAAAAACATGAGTGCTTTATTAACACAAAGGAAATTGACTACCAAAAAAACTGCACAAACGTCAAAAGTTGTAGCTATCAATAAAGCATACAACACTATTTTCAACCTCACTGTGAGGTGTAGACTTTATAAGTTCACACATCACTTCTATTAATATGTACTTTCTGCCAGTACATTTTTACCCATAGATAGCAGAATACACGTCTTTTGTGGAAAATTTCTTCCTGCTAAGAAAACTTGGGGATTAAGAACTGCAGTAAAGATTGTTAAGGCAAAGACAAGAACATCAAGTTTAATTGATACGATACTGTTAAAGAAGAACAGTTAAAGAGTTTTTTTTTTTTTTTCAAATCCCAGTCTGCCCTCAAAAGCTGGGAAAATTCTTTGTGGCTCTACATATAAACTATCCTGAGGTCCTCTCAGATACGCAAAGACTCCTGTTTTTCCAATCCACTGGGTACTGTCAAGATAATATCAGAAAGAGTGAGTATAAAAAATGAGTGGGAGTAAATTTTTAATACTTAATTTTTAAAAAAAAGTTTGTTGCTTAAGGAAGTTTTTCTTGAGCAGTACCTTGCCTTGCCTCCTCCTCAAGCAAGTCCGTATGCAAGGCTAAATACCTCTCTTCATCACACAGGGCATCTATTCGTGCCTCCTCTTCAGAAAGCTGGTAGTCTCTGTTCCATGTGGAATATTCAGCATCATAATCAGAAAGGTCATGCAGGTGACCGCGTCCATCATATCTGTAATATGAACAAACTGGTCAATGTAGAAAAATTAAGATAAAGGGTTTTGTGTGTGATTATTTAAAATACTTACCCTTTATAAAGAAATCAAAAATATTTTAAAAACTAAACACAACCACTCATGTCAGATTTATATTTAATTTTGCTAGTTACTTCTTGCCTACTGTTAAATTCAAGTTATCTTAATAAAGTCTAAATCCCTTTCTAGGATGATAAAGTTAACAATTTAAAGGCAAAGAATCCTTTAATAGTTTAATGGGATCCATGTCAATAATAGTTCTTACCGTTTATAGTTTTGCCAACCATTCAATGTCACTTGCAAAATATTTTTTTTTCTGAAAAGTCAAATACTGTAGCTTACATTCACACAAACCCGAGTACATAAATACCTATCCGAAAGAACCAAACGGTCGAAATTTCCTCGCTTCTTTCTGCTAGTCCCGAACTCTCAGGAGAGATCTTCACCAAAGAAACTTGCGTCCATTGGAGGTAAAATCTTGGCTAGGCTCGTCCCCTAGCCATTTGGCTGAGGAAATAAGTTCTGGGTTATGTGATAGAGAGACACACATACATAGGAACAGTAACATATACATGCAGTTTAAGGAGGTTCACCAGAAATACAGCAAAACTATAAGAAGATGCAGTAGAGCTTATTTCTGCTAAACAGATCACCGCCTCCCGCACCCCCAAGGAAAGAGGACACACAAATATATCACCTATATGTTTCGCCATCACAAACTAATAGATAAGACTCCAGCTAAATGCAAACTACAGATAGTGTTCTCTGCCATGCATCTTTTTACACCAAAGTCTCTCAATGGAGCCAACTCTCAGAGATCAGTAAGATGAGTATGTTTGCAAATTTTAAAATACCCAGATTTTTAGGTCTCATAAAATCTCAAATGACAAACAGAAGTCTGCCCTGATAATTAAAAATGAGTTTGCCATGACTAAAATGATGAATTCTTCATCATTTAAATATTAGAAAATATGTAAATCCAAAGTACAAGAAGACCATAGGTTCATAGATCTAGAACTGGGAGGGACCTCAGGTCAACTAGTCCAACCCCCTCATTTTACAGATGAGGAAACAGGCCCAGGAAGGTTGAAAGACTTGTCCAAGGCTACATGGGTAAGCACCAGAGGCAGGATTTGAACCCAAGTCCTCAGACTCCAGAGTCAGTAAGGGTTACTGCATTTCTTTTAATTTCAAAATGAATTTTATTTAGATGTAAACCTCCTTAACTTACAAATGTAGATTGTTATTTTTAAAATGCTATACATTCACATGTGTAGAGTTTGCTCTCCAATAATTTTAGACCTACCCCAAATCATATACAATATGGTGTGAAAACTGCATAAAGAGTTCAATCTTCATCAATTACCACACTTAATAATTGATTTGTAACAAATGCTATTTCATTGGAAAAATGAGCTGCCAGACAAGGATGGGCATTATCATGAAATAGAAACCATTATTTAATATACAACAAAGTTTAAGCAGAACAATAAACACATCTGATTCTGGTCTGATCTCACTTGTCACGTCATCTCCCTTAGGGTGTCCTTGATTTCTAGATTTAACTTCAAACAGAAAAGTTAGAGATGGAAAAGACCAATTGGGTCACTACTGTAGTCCATCCCAGCCAGTTCACGATTGTTCCCTACAGTACATTTTCCAGTGCTTTGTAGAATCCAGTTCTAAATGTCTCAAGCGATGTGCTTCCTTCCCTTGGAGATACTATTCCATAGTCTAATAGTTGTCACAGTGTTAGGTTTTCAATCCAGGCCCAAGAAGTTCTGTTGCCAAAACCCTGCTTCAAAACCCCAAGAAGAGGAAGGAAAAGAGTGACGAAGGGGGAGCAAACAATCTACGGCATGTGATGTCATTGTTTTCAAATCAAAGACCTTCAGGCATCACCTTCCCAGGACCCAGTTTTCCCCAAACTCCAAATAGTGAAGAGCAATCAATACCTCTGGCAGGTTTGATTTGAAAAGAAACAGCGAGCTTCCTCCCCACCCCCATCCTCACTTTGTAGACAGTGAAATCCTCACTCAGAGCACTACCTCCAGCCAGCAAAGCCAAGTCTTCAGTAACTACTTAAAGAGAATGCTTTCTATCAACTGCCTTTTCTTTAAAGGAAACCTTTCCTCAGCGCCCGGGTGTCCAGGCCTCGGGACGCACAAGGATCCCACAACAAAGTACAACTTTCCGGAGGGAGGCACGGAGCAAGCATCTCCACCACCTCATCACCAGGATCGAGGCGCCCTACAGGGCATCCACTGCAAACCCTTCCATTTTTAAATGGGAAACGGAAGCCAAAAAAAAAAATGATGGGGAGAACTGAGGCCCAGAGAAGAGGAGAAAATGGGCTGGGACAGGGGGGTAGAAACTGAGACTTCGAAAGGAGTGGGAGAGGGGCAGAAAACGGGTCCAGAGAAAGAGGGGAAGGAGGAAGGGGTGAAGGGAGGGAAGGAGTGACCGAGAGCCAAAACCGAGGCACAGAATGCAGTGACTTGCTCAAGGTCACACTGCAACAGCCAGGCGCCGAGAAGGGCCCCCGTCTCCAGACCGGCCTTCCAGACCGGACACTACTCTCACCACAACACCAACTCAGGGAAAAGGGGGAGGGGACTACTGGGTTCAAGCCGCAGTCTCCAAATCTGCTTGCAAAGGCCGCAACCCTCAACACCAAGGCAACAGACCCCCCCCCCCCAGGAGGCACCCCCTGCCTCATTTAAAAAAACAAATGACAATTACAACCCAAAGAGAGAGCGAGGGAGAGGGAGAGGCCACGGTCCGAGTGACCCCCTCCCCCTAGGGCCCTCCCCCACGGGGGGAGGGGGCGGGTAGGAAAAGGTAGACCAGCTGGCCAGCCGGAGACATTCCCGAGGCTGGAGGGTCCTCGAGCGCAGGAAAGGGGCGGTCTCATGCCCTCCTCGCCAGCCCCGGGCGGACGCCGGACCGGACCGAACCAAGTGAGCGAGAAGAGGGGGGGGGGCTGGGAAGAGAAGGGGGCGCCGTCGGCGGGGGGAGGGGAGGAGCAGGGAGAGAGGAGGGGGAAGGGCGGGGAGGCACCGACCTGTCGATGAGGATCTTGGGGTCGCCCATCCAGGGGATGAGGTGCTGTCCTTGCTCAAGTGCCAGGGCCCGCTCATCGTCGCGGAAGAGTTTGCAGGCATAGCCGAACACCAGCAGCTCCACGCGGCAGCTGCCGCCTCCGCCGCCGCTGCCTGCACCTCCTCCTCCGCCGCCGCCGCCGCCGCCACCGCCGGGCCCCGGCTCCTCCTTCGCGCCGGTCTTCCGCTCGCCTTTCCCGCGGCCTCCCCCTCCGCCGCCGCTGCCTCCTCCGCCACCGCCGCCTCCCCCGTACATGGCGGCGGGCACGGCGCCCCCGGCGGCTGCACGGATGCTCCCGCTGTCCCCTCCTCGGCCGTCAAGCCCCGTCAGTCAGAAGCGCCACATCCCGGCCGCAGCCTCAACACCGCCGCCATGGCGGAGGACAAAATGGCGGGAGCGCCATTTCCGGCGGAGGAATGACGGAACTTCCGGCAGGCGGTGTCCGCGACGCGGAACCGCAGATTCGACACGGGCGAGAGGGGGAATTCGCGGCCCAGGTGGGGGCTGCTCTGGGGGAATAGCATGTGATTGGGGGGAGGCGCGGCAGCGGGTGCTTGGTTTGTATTTTTTATTTTTTCCCTTTATTTCTCACCTGGCTTTCTGTACGCATGTCGAAAGTGCGAAAGCGAACGAGCTCTAAAGTTGTGGCTCTGGGGAGCAAAGGACTTGGAGAGCTGCGGGAAGGGGAGGGTGGAAGAGGAAGAGGAGGAGGAAGGCGGGGGAGGGCAACCTCGGGGGAGGGGAGCGGGGAATCGGCTCCCACTGCCCTGCATGGCTCTTTTCATCCTCTTCCCTGCCCTTGGGCGAGGCTAAGGGCTGTCCGGGCTGCGAAGGTAGGGATGGGTGGGTGTGTGGAGGGGTCATTCTGTCTATTCCCCTGCCTCCGTGCAGGATGTTTTCCTTCTTCCTCCCCATTCCAAAGGTTTGTGCCTAGATGATAGCTTTAGAGGTGAAAGGGACCTTAAGCGTCAGTAAACCAACTTTGTCATTTTTCATGGAGGGAAATGAGTTGCTCAGGATTGCACAGGTATTGATAGGCAAGTCCAATATCTCCAACTCAGGCCTGAGACCTACCCCTGCCCCCCAAGCCAGCCTCTTCTTTCCATCGTCCCTTGCCTTTCTTTGTCTTTATGGCCCTTTAGGTTTGCCCAACCAGAAAATTCAGGGAGGAGGCCTTACATTCTGCTCAATTCAGTAAACATATTAAGCACCTACTATGTGCCAGGTCATGTGCTAAGTTCCCAGCCTTGCCACTGACTCCCTCCAGGACTTGGAGCAAGGTCCATCAGAATAAGGACTGTTAACTTTTTGCCTTTATACCTGTTTCAAAGCAGACCATTAATAAATGCTTTTTGGGTGACAGTCCCAGCTGTGCCCAAGATAACTTGGGCGAGCCTGCTATTCTTTCTTTGCCTCCATTTCCTTTTCTGTAAAATGAATGGGTTAGATTAGATGATCTGGAAGGTTTCTAGCTCGGAGTTAAATTCAGCAAATGTTAAACATCTAGTGTGCACTGGAGGTGAATCCTACATTCTTTAGCTTACTGTAATTCCAGAAATGAATAGAGTGCTAGCTTTGGAGTCAGAGGATCTGTATTTGCATGTTAGCTCTGCCTCTTTCTGCATATGTATCCTTGGATAAGCCACTTAATCTCTAGCCTAGTTTCTTCATCTGTAAATAAGGAAAAATGAAGGAGTTGGGATGGCTAGCATGGTGAGCCCGTGAATGTTCTTCAGTTTTGACTATCAAGTTCTTTTAAAAGCACCACTCAAATGCAGGGTCTTCCCTAAGCCTTCTCTGACATCCCCAGTCTTTGATGACATTATTCCCTACTGTCACCTCTAAAAACTTCGTTGATGCCTTTTGTTTTCATTTAAAAAATAAATGTTTTATTGTCTATAAAAACCGTATCATTTCCCAATAACTTCTTCCCCCTTAGACTTTTCTAATAAAACTTCTCCTTGTAATAAAGAAACATGCAAAACAAATCAATGTGTTGGCTATATCTGACAACCAGTGCTTCCTACCCAATCTGTGGTTCACCAACTCTCTTCTCAGAAGAGAGGTATGCATTAATTTCATTTCTTGGAAGTCCTAAGTGGTAAGTTCTGATAGCTTGTAATGTTGGCTCTATTTATGTTATTGTAGTCACTGTGTAATTTGTTCTCCTGGTTCTACTTACTTTTCTGTGCTGAGTTCATATAAGTCCTCAAGTTTTCCTGGATTTTTTCATCTTGGTTATTTCTCGTAGCACAGTAATATTACATTATGTCATATGCCATATTTTATTCAGTTGTTCCTCAGTTGATGGCCGCCTACTCTGTTTCCAGTTCTTGGCTATAGTTTAAAAAATTGCTGTGTATCTCCTGCCTGATCTCCAGCCTCCCTTGGAAAAGAAGAATGTTTCCAGTCTGCTATTGCTATGGTGAGGAGAGAGGGTACCATTCTAGTCATTCCATCTCAGCCACTTCCATTTCTTCCTTGATCTCCCATCTTCTGTGGCAAGAGAAGTGCCATTCCATCATGGCATACTATGAGAGTATCACAGCACTCACTCCAAGTTCTTTGTCTCAACTGCCAAAGGATCTGAAAAGACTCCTCTCTGAGGTCGTGACACTATTAACACTGAAAATCATTCAAAACATTTTCCTTAACAATTAACAAAATTCACCCTGGTCATACCTCTCCCCTCCTCCTTCCAGGGATTTTGAACCCCTGTAGGTCATCATTAAAATGGCTTTCTTCATGTCCCACTGACCTATTCTTTATTCCCATTCCTCTCATCCCCACCCCCACCCCGAACATGTCCCAATCCCAAACCACCCCATTGTGCCTTCTGGAGTGTCTCTTTACTCCACAGGCAATAAATTTGCTTGCATTTCAAATATTATCCTTTTTCCTTTCAGCTTCTGACTCTCAATGAGATTTGGCTCCTTCCTGATGACACAGCCTCCCTGGCTGTCCTTTCCAGCACTAGCTGCACTTTCACCCATGCTCCCTTCCCTTCCAGCTCACTGGTGAAAGTGGGGTAGCTGGAATATTTCCTCCCATTGTCACTGTAAGGTTTTCCCCCTATCACCATCACTCAGTAACCCCCCTTTTGAGATTCTCATCCATAGCTGCTGTCGAAACAAAATCCTGGTAGCTATTGCCTATGGATCTCCAAGATATCCCCCTTCCTTAGTAAATTCAATGCCTGGCTCACAATCTGTCTCCTCTTCAACTTCTGCCTTCGCAGTAGGGGACTTCAATGTATCTGTTGATATACCCTCAAACACCGTAACCTACCAGTTCTTTAATTTACTCATTTCCTCTGACCTTTACCCCTCCTCAGCTGTATAAGAAGATAGCCATGCCTTTGATCTTGGCATCACCCACAAATGTACCACTTCTATATTCATTAATTCTGAAATTCCCTTATCATAACAGGTGCCTCCACTTCCTTTCCTCTCATTACTTAACTCTGCAGTCTAGTTTCTGACATTCAACTAAAGCTGCCTTCTCTAAAGTTTGTTGTTTAGATGTTTCAGTTGTGCCCCATTTTGTGACCCCATTTTGGGGTTTTCTTGGCAAAGATACTAGAGTGATTTGCCATTTCCTTCTCCAACTCATTTCACAGATGAGGAAACTGAAGCAAGCCGGATTAAGTCACTTGCCCAGGGTCACACAGCTAGTAAGTGTCTGAGGCCAGGTTTGAACTCATGGAATCTTCCTGACTCCAGACCTGGCACTGTCCACTGTACCATCTAGATGCCCTCTCTAAAGTTACCAGTGATATTTTAATTGGCAACTCATACGCTCTTTTCTCACTTCTCATCCTTCTTGACCTCTCTGCAGCCTCTTCTCAGCCTGTTCTTGATATTCTCTTCTCTCTAGGTTTTTTATGACACTGTTCTTGCTCTTGGTTCTCCTGTCAAACTGCACCTTGGTCTCCTTTGCTTGATCTCCTTCTAGGTCAAACCCATTAACTGTGGGTGCCCCACAGGTCTCTGTCTTGGGCCCTCCTCTCTCTATGCTATTGCATTTGGTAACCTCATCCGCTCCCCTGGATTCAATGATCACCTTTGTGCTGATGATTCTCAAATCTACTTATCTAGCCCTAATCTCTGCCGAACGCCCATTTTACATCTGGGAAGGGAGAAAGGGAATACGTATTTATATAGCACCTACTGTGTTCCAGGGACTGTGCTAGGAACTTTACAAGTATTACCTCATTTGAACTCCAATATCTTTACTCTGCCTACTAGATGTCTTGAACTTGATGTCATTTAGACATTTTGAACTCACCATGCCCAGAAATGAACTGAATATTCAACCGCCCCCCCATATCTGCCAACCGTCCTTGTTTCCACACTTCCCTATGACTCTTGAAGGCAATGCTATTCACCTAGTCCCCCAGGCTCTCAAGAAGGGTGTCGTCTTTATCCCTTTGTTCTCTCAGTTCCCATATCCAATCTGTTGCCAAGGCTTGTCGATTTTACCTTTGCAACATCTCTCTTTCCTCTGATGCTGCTCCATTGTACTACAGACCTTCATCTCCTCACAGCTGGACTATTGCAATAGGCCGCTGGTTGGTCTGCTTGCCACAAGTTTCTTCTATTCCAATTCATCCTCCATTAATCTGCCAAAATGATTTTCCCAAAGCTGAGGTCCAACCATGCCATTCACCTAATCAGTAAACTCCAGTGGCTCCCTATCATGCCCAGGATCAAATATTCAATCCTCTGATGTTCAAAGTTATTCATCCAGCCAGCTTTTCCAGTCTTATTATACCTTACTCCATCTTCCCTCTCCCTCATCTTGTACCCAGGTATTTTTTGAGCCTATGACACTGGTTTCCTTGCTGTTTTTCTAACAAAACACTCCGTTTTTTCAGCTCTGGGCATTTCATTCACTGTCCCTCATGCCTGGAATGCTCTCCCTCCTCATCTCTGCCTCCTGGCTTTCTTCACTTCCCAACTAAAATCCTACCTTTTCCTTAAAGCCTCTCCCAATCCCTCTTAATTTTAGTGCCATCCCTCTGTTGATTATTTCCCTTTTATCCTGTCTATATCTTGTTTGTGCATAGTTGTTTGTATGTTGTCTCTCCTGTTAGAGTGTGAGCTCCTTGAGATCGGAGACTTTCTTTTGTCTTTTTTTTAAATTTCCAGTGCTTAGCATAGTGCATGGCACATAGTAGGGTCTTAATAAATGTGATAAATAAAATAAATAATCTAAATAAATATTTTATAAACAAATAATTTTAAATAAATACAAATAATAAAATAATGAAAATGATTGACTAGCTGTAGGCTCTTTGGTTCAAGGTAAAACAGTTTAATGACTTTTCTTACATAATTTCAAATTGTTTTTCAGAATGATTGGTCTAATTCACAACTCCACCATAAGTGTATTCGTGTCTGTCTTTCTGAAGTCCTTCCAACATCATTTCAGCCTTTTGTCACCTTTGCCTTTTTGCTGAATGTGAAATAAAACATCAGAGTTGTTTTAATTTGCATTTCTTTTATTAGTCCTTTGGAGCATTCCTTCATATGGTTGTTGATAGTTTGCAATTTTTTTTTTAAACCATCATACAACTTTTCTATTGAGGAATGGCTTTTGGTCTTATATTTTCCTCTTTTAGCAAACTGCCTACTCTACTGAGAAAAAAAGAGGACCTTACCTCCGAATTTACTGACAAGATTGAGACCATCTTTCATCTCCCAGGCTCCCTCATCTCATCTAATTCACACTTTAAAACTCCTGTGCCACACCATGAAACTTTACATTTTTTCTAGGAGCTGAAGAAGAGGCAGCCCTTATCCTTTCCAAAACTAGTCCTTGATCTTTTCTCTTCCATGCCTCATCAATCATCTTCTCTCATTTTCCCTGTCTATTTCCATCTGTCTGTCTCTGAACTGCATTTTTTCTTAATTTGTCTCCTTCACAGGTACCTATGAATGTGCTCAGGTGTCTTCTCCATACTTCAGAAACCTTCATTTCACCTTGTTCCTTTCACTGCCAGATGCCTCAGAAGAGTCATCTGTACTTCTTGCCTTTACTTTATCACCACCCATTGACTTTTCAACCCTGGGCAGTCTACTGTTCTTTTGAAACTGCTCTTTCAAAGATTGTATGCATGCAGTTTTTTAACTGTTCGATCTGATGGTCTTTGTAAACTCATCCAGACTTCTCTGCGAGCTTTGGATACTGTTGACCACCCCAAGCATGTATATCCTCCAGGGCTCTGTTTTGGTCAATCACTAAATATTAACAAAGCACCTACTATGTGCCAATCACTGTGCTAAGTTCTGGGGATACAAAAAGGCAAAAGACAGCCTCTGCCCTCAAGGAGTCTACAGTCTAATGGGAGACATCATGCAAACACATATACAAAGCAAACAGTAGATAGGATAAATAGAAATAATTAACAGAGCGAAGGCACTGGAATTAAACTGGGGAAGGCTTCTTGTAGAAGGTGGGGTTTGAGTTGGTTACTCATTTCTCCCTTGGTGATCTCCTCCACTTCCATGGTTTCCCTTATCATCTCTGTGCAGATAACTATGTATCCAGCCCTAGTTCTGCCCAACATTGCCAAGTGCCTGCTGGAAGTCTCCATCTGTTGGACAATGCAGTTCAGAGACAGACAGATGGAAATAGACAGGGAAAATGAGAGAAGATGATTGATGAGGCATGGAAGAGAAAAGATCAAGGACTAGTTTTGGAAAGGATAAGGGCTGCCTCTTCTTCAGCTCCTAGAATTAGCATGTCAGACTCTGAGTATTAGAATAGGCCAAGTAGTCCATCCTTTACCTGGCAAGAATCTTCCCTACAGTAGTCCTGAAAGAGGCCATCAGCATTTTGGCCATCTCTAAGTCAATACATGCCAAATGGAATGAGTTATCATTTTCCTACACCAGTCCACCCTCCAAAGTTCTCTGTTTCTTTGATGAGCACCCTCAGCATAGCCAGGTGCAAGGCCTTGGAGTAACCCCTGATCTTTGTTCTTCTTCACCTTGTGTTTAATCAGATGCCACGGTTGATGCTACATTGTTCACATCTCCATGCCCCACATCTCTCCGCTCACCCAGCCATTACCTGGGCACAGACCCTTTTCATTTTGCCCTTGACTTCTATTGGAGACTTCTAAATGATTTTCCTGTTTCTAGTCTTACCCTTCTCTAATTTGTTTTCCACAGCTACCAAAATAGCCTTCCTAAAGCCCTGCTCAGCAATCTTAAGTGGTCTCCCTTTCCAGAATAAGATATAAACCTCTCATCTTCCTCCTTTGTACAGTCTTTCCCCTGTGCCTGAAATATATTCCTTCCTCCTCGTGATTCTGGAGTTAGCGCACCTAGGTTCAAATTCCACCTCTGACACTTACTACCTGTGTGTCCTTGGTCAAAGCACCTCACATCCCTAGGCTTCACTTTCTTCTTTCGTAAAATGAGGGGGTTGGAAAAACCGCCTCTGCAGTCCCTTGTACTTTTAGATCAGACATTAAAGCTTGGCTCAAGTACCATCTCCAACCTAAGCAAAGCCTTCTCTCACTCTCCCCTTTGTTAGCAGAGTTCTTTCCTTCTCCAAGTTATTTTATATTTGTCTATGTATGTATTGTATCTCCCAATAGGATGTAAACTTCTTAAGATTTAATCTAAACTTTGTACTCTCCTAGCATCTAGCATAATGTTCTGTGCACAGTAGGTATTTAATAAAGTATTTGTTTTTGTTGATGGAGATAGGTGCTGTCAAAAGTCCTCAAAAGGTGAATCAGTATCATTGCTATTCTTGAACAATGCCATTTCAAAAAGCTACTGTAACATCCCTGTAGACTCCCACTAGATTTCTGTCTGAAACTTAACAGCCTCCTGAATGACAGCTCAATGATTTCATTTTTCCTAACTGCATGATTTAGTTCTTTGTTTAAAAAAGGTAAACACATGAATGTTAGAAGAGAATCAGAATATACTTTTGCTAAGCAGAGGATAGTGGGAAGAGTGTTGCATTTTGATCTGGATTTAATTTCTAGCTCAGACACCCTGGGGCACTGGGCAAGAAAGTTCCTTGAAGGCAGGATTGGATTGTGCCTTGGGTTGGATTATACTTGGGTTGGGTAATTGGTTGGCAATATCAGTCAGTCACTAAGCATTTATTAAGCACTCTGTGTGGGGTATGATGTTAGGCACTGGGCAATACAAGTATAGATAATCTTTGCCCACAAGAGGCTCAAACTCTTCTAGGGAAATAGAAAACATAGAGGGATGCTGGTCATGGCAGTTTTAGTCTAGAAAGTCAGGGATTGTGAGTATAAGGCTATAGGATAGTAGCAGTGGTAATACTGACTTTATCATGGTTCTCTGAGGAAGAGGTGAAGTGCGTATGTGTGTGTGTGTGTGTGTGTGTGTGCACATGTAGGTACACATACATTGTAAGACATTGCAAGATGCTGATGCCATTTAGGCCTGAGGGATGGCTAGAAGGCCAAGGATCAGGAGCTGTCTTGTGATAGATGATTGACTTGCCTTTAAATTCCAACGGCACCACCCTAGGGCCAGTCTCCAAGTTAAGTGGATCAGCTGGAGGGTAGGGAGGTAGGGAAGTCTTCTGAGGCCCCTATTCCTTCCTGTTGGAGAGAAATGGAGTAGAAAGCTCTTAATGAATTAATATTGAATTAAATAGAATAGAAGTCTGTTTACCTCTGTGTTTCCTCATTGGTAAAATGAGGGTGTTTGGAGCCTTGGAGTTAGGAAGATCAGGGTTCAAGTACTGCTTCTGAAACATAGTGTGTGACCATGGGCAAGTCAAACTAGAAGGTAGTATGGTGTCATGGAATAAATGCTGGACCTAAAGTCAAAGGATTTGAGTTCTCTTCTTGGCTCTGCTGTTGACCATACCTCTGACAGTTACTTAAACCATGTGGCCCTGAGCTTCCGTCTGTGTAAAATGAAGGGATTGGAGCAGCTGACCCTTGAGGTCCTTTTACAGCCCCAAGTCTATAATGTAATACTCTCAGTACACCAGGCAATTTTATGACACTGTAAATTCATTAACAAGTTGCCAGTCTGCATGAGTGAAGTAAATTCCTACCACAAGAGTTCCCCCTGTTAATGAAGTCATAGGGCTGGACTTGAAAAACAAGGATATTGGACTAGGTCAATGAGGACACTTGTAGCTCCAAATCCAGGGCCTGGTAATAATGAGACTTCTTACTGAAACACACATTTGTGAAAAAAAGATCCCTCCATTCATCATCTATGTTCTGTGCAATCAATAGTCTCTCTGATCTTAATCACACAAAACAAATATTATGGTTGACCTGTCTTTAGGGTTCATTTGGACATTGCTGTGCCTTTGGCTTCCTGCATGTGTTCTTTTTAGATTATGCACCGGGGAGCATGGAGGAGAACACGCATGTCTCCTGACTCACTGGTGTTACAAATCTGGTCATTTTAGATGGGCCATCAGGCAGCAGTTTCTACTGTTAACTTGATTTTGAAAAAACAAACTATATTTGGAGGTAAAACTTGAATAGAACAAATGTTCAAAATAATCATGCCTTGTTAACTGTGAAGAATACCAGTCTTTTCATTAGCTACAATCTGATAGAGCAATGTAATATACCTCTCCAGATGTTTTATTTTTTAAAGGAATTTGGCTTTAACTGGGAAATGCAAAGTAATGAACACAGATGTGGACATAAAAAAGCAAATTTTTCTATAGAAACACTTTACAAATAGAAAATTCTTTTAAAAGGTAAGAATACTTATTTTTGGTCATGTAATAGTGCATGAAGGTATCCTCAGTATAGCCAGAAGATAAGTTTAGCTAAACTTAGAGGCTTGTCACCAGGTGGGCCATAGCAATGATTGTTGGCCAGAGCAATTCTTGAAGACACAATTTACTTCTACTACAGTCATGGAGAAGTGCCCCTTTAACTATCTGTGATATTATGTATATTTTGGGTATTTCCTCAACTGGTGCATGTCCTACCCATCTATGCTTTCTTATTCTGTGTAATTCTTGCTAGCAATACAATTCAATTCACTAAGCATTTATTAAGTGAATACTTATGTTCAAGGCATAGGACTAAAAATAGTATGGTGCATTGGGAAGACTGCTAGATTTTGGAGTTTTTAGACTCTTGATTCAAATCCTGGCTCTCCTGCCTACTAAACCTGTGTGACCGTGGGTATGACATATCCCTTCCCTGGGTCTCAGTGTTCCAGTCTGTAAAATGAGGGAGTTGGATTTGATGACTTCCGAACTATCTTCCAGCTCTCAATCTATGATCCCTAGTTCTGAGCATATAAAGACTTTGAAAAACAGTCCCCTGTTCTCAAGGAGCGTACGTTATCCTGAGTGATGCAGCATGTAAACAGATAAGAAAATGTGATATCATTTGTTGAGTAAGAAAGAGAGCACCACTCATTGGGATCAGGAAGCGCCTTTCTTAGGAGTTGGCACTGGAGCTGAGCCTGAATGAATAAAGGCATTTGAAAAGGTGGAGATGAGAGAGAAAGCACTCCACTTAGGAGGAATAACCTCCCTCAATGCCCAGAGGCAGAAGATGGTGTGCCAGGTTCGGGGAACTGCAAATTAGGATGTTTGGATGGGAGACAGAACACATGAAGGAGAGTCATGTGAAATAAGTCTGGAAAGATTGGCTGGAGCCAGGTCCTTGAATGTCAAGCTGAAGCATTTATCTTTTCTTCTGGAGGCATGAGGGAATCATTTGAATGACTCCAAGAATGAAAATTCTTGGGCAGGGAAATGACATGGTCAGATCTGGGTTTTAGGAAGATTATTTTGGCAGCTCTTAGTCGAATGAATCAGAGAGAGAGAGAGAGAGAAAAAGCCCTTCATAACCGGCTCCCTTTCTACCCTTCCAGGCTTTTTATACCTAATCTCTCCTGTGTACTCTGTGATCTGGTGACAGTGACCTCCTTGTTTCTCTTATACCATGTGCCATTGCCTAATAACATTTTCACTATTTGTCCCCCATGCCTGGAATGCTCTTCCCACACCATCTCTGCCTCTTGGTTTCCTTCAGTCTCAGCTAATGACCCACCTTGTGCAAGAGCCTTTCCCAATGCCTCTTACTTAATATCATCCTTCTGAGACCACCTCAGTTTATCCTGTATGTGATCCTTTGTACATGGTTATTTGCATGCTGTTGCCCAGAACAAGAGCTATTTTTTTTTTTGCCTTTCTTTGTATCCCTAGCTCAGTCTGGCATTGTAAATTCTCGCTGACTGACTTGAGTGACTGGAGTCTGTTGTCATTCTGTGGCTAACCTTGCGGCCCTTTGATCTTCCAATTTATAACCCTTCCTCTTGCTATGTGACTGGCCCACTTCATTTCCTAATCACATATTTCCTTGATGATACCTTTTGCACCACTTCTTGCCCATAGGTCCTCCTCGTTGGTATGCTGTAGCCTACTTATACTTGCTACGTCTGCCCCATTGTCCTTTGGGTTATCTGCAATTTTGATTCTCTAGAAATTGTAGTGTCCCTGACTGGTAACCATAGAACTTCACTGGATACATACTGGCATTAAAAAGATGAGCTTTTGTGTCAGGGAATGGATTAATATCATTGAAAGCACTGTATAATTTCCCAGAAACAATACAGCCTACTCTTCCCCTTTTCAATTCTGGGCCCAGCTTATCGTCCATCTGCAGGGCCTCTTTAACATATGTGTATCTATATATGCATGTATGTATACATAAATGACACACAATATATACATACTACATATGTATATAAATATATGTACACACATATGGATGTATACACACAAATATGGAAACTGAGGCCTAGGGAGGTTAAATATACAGACACACATATATACATAGATGTGTATGTGTGTGTGTTTACTTGTTTATATGTACGTATTATGGCACAGTGAATAGAGGGCTGGCTTTGGAGCCAGGAACAACTTGATTGAAACTCTCCTTCTCCCCTGTACCTGCTGTGTGACCCTGGACAAGTCACATCATCCCTGTGTCCCTGACACTCTCTAAGACTTGGAGTTTCATAAGGTGCTAATCTGTATTGGAAGAGAAAGTTCCTCAACATGATCTCCTCACATTAAAGAAATCCCAGGTCTGATAAACTCCCTTTCCCCCCTTTTTCCCTTCCCCCTGCCACACACATATGGACCAACTCAGTGACTTCTAGTCTGAGGAATATGTATCCTTTACCCACTAAGTTTCTTGCAAGACATAGATCAGGACAACGGAGATAGCTCCAGATGCAGTGGGAAACCTTGGCCTTTTTAAGCTAAGGTCTTTCCCAGGTCTCAGTTTGTCTGAGGCAATGTCCATTCAGTGATTAAAAGCTAGGTAAGAATCGAGGCAAAAGAAGACAGGAAAGGTAGGAAGGGGCCAGGTTATGAAGGGCTTTAAAAACTGAACAGGGGATTTTTATATTAGATCCTGGAGGTAATAGGGAGCCTCTAGATTTTATTGAATGGAGGAGGAAGGGTGATAGATGAACAGAAGATAGGTTGGAGCATCTGTGGGCACCAGGAAAGGCTTCACAAAAGAAGGTGGTGCTTAAACTGAATCTTGAAGGAAACCAAGTGTTCCAAGAGGTCACATGGGTAATAAGTGGTAGAGACCAGGATTTGAACCCATGTCCTCTACCTTCAAAGTCAGTGCCCCTTCCATTGTACTATGAGGTTTTTTTTCTTTAGGAGTTGCTTTTTTCCCTTCAGAATTTAGAGCTAGAAAGGATATTGGGATTATCTCATTCACGTCCTTATTTTACAGATGAAGAAACTGAGGCCCATAGAGGGAAATTGATTTGCTCAAGTTCATATAAAAAAGCTAGTCTGCCTGGGAATCTAGTCTTATTCCTCTTATTGAAACAGAGAAACTTTTAAAAGTATTTCATAATTTCTCCTAACTATAGTAAAACTCTAGTTTCAAAGCTTTGTAACTTGATTATAGAATGTCCGCAGGAAAAAAAAATGATGAAATGAAATAAAGTGGATGAGGGAGGTATGTTGCCTCCATAGTGGAATGATAAAGTATGGTTTGGATAAAGTAATTGGATTTGAGGTCCAAGAACTTGAGTTCAAATTCTGGCTTTACTACTTATTAGAAATGTATATGTTGTTGGACATGTCATTTCCCCTCTCTTGTACTCAGTTTCCTTATTTTGTAAGTTCTCCTCCAGCACTAAAGCTCATGACCTATAAAGGATGCAAATCTCAATACAAAATTTAGAGGAATAAAGCATTGCTTTAGAATTTCCATAGATTTCTCTGAATTCTTATTCAAAATAAAACTAGCTGGCACTTGAGGCAAAAATTCTAAATCTAACATCCTAGAATGGAACATAGAAGAGGAAACTAAATCAAGTAAGGCCCTTTAGGTTTTTACAATTTAATATAGCAATCTGTATATAGGTAGATAAGGATACAAGTATTGACCTTGAACCAAAAATAAGAATGTCTTTGGGGCATATGGGGGAGCCAAAGCACATTAGACACAGAACCAAGAGATGTGAGTTCAAATTCTGGCTCTCATACCCAGTGGCTGTGTGACTCAGGTAAGGCCCATCATCCTTCTGAACTTCAGTTTCTCCTGCCAATTCATCTTCCTGCTTAATTTCCACGAGGTGCCCCTTCATTTCCCTCATTTAAGCAAAGGGATGGCTATATCTGTGACTCAGCCATCACCCATCATTGTTTTTCTTTTGTGATCCAGAGCCCGAAAACTCCTCTCCAATTGCAATCTTGCAATCTCCTGTGTCTCCTCTGCCTCATTGCTCCTGAGCTTATCCATTGTGCTCTGGTGACTCCGCTCTGCCCTGTGGCCTTTCCTCACTTTCCTCCCTTTATAGGCTTGATTGAGTAATTTATCAGTTCCACCATGTGTTATTTTCTGCCTTTGTATCTTTTGCCTCCTTGTCCTATCATTGCTCTCACCTTGCCAAACCCCAAACCTGGCTTCCCTGCCCCTCTGCCTTCTCTATTCCCACTCGTGTCTGAACATCACTGGAAGAAATCGCACAACTATGTTGACTGCATCTGCCACAAAATGATAGCATTTAATCTCAGTTGGAGCCTCTCTACTGCTTGACGATTCTTTTATTTTCTCTAGTCTGTTTTCTACTCTTAGCATCTTTTCCAAATGTCTTTTCTCAGAGGCTCATTTTTACCTTATCTTGACCAGAGACAAACCTCCATATCACTTGCCTACCATCTGCCCACCATGGTGTTTACACATTGGCCTTCCTCCCTGACCTTGGACTCTGCTTTTGGATTACCCTGGTTCTGATAGGGCAGCTTTCCACCACATCTTGCCAGGAAACAGGCTTCCTTCCCATATCCCAGCCCTCTCTATGCCATGGTATGGGTCTGTTTACCACTACCCCCTTTCCAACCTCCTTTTATATATTCCCCCATTAGAATATAAGCTCTTTGAGGACAGAGACTATCTTGTTTGCATGTTCATTGCCTAGTACAGTACCTAGCACATAGAGCTAATAAATGTGCTTGCTTTCTCTCTCTCTCACTCCTGTCTCTCTCCACCATGTCTCTATGGATCTCTTTGTCTTTGTCTCTGTCTTTGTCTCTTTCTTTCTCTGTCTTCGTGTCTGTCTTTCTTCTTTCTGCCTCAACTCTTCTTTGAAGTAAAGGACCTTCCTTTTACTTAGAAAAATAGTAAAAAAAAAAGTCATTTTTTATTTTCCCGTTTCTCCCCTTTTGTTCCTCAAAACCCTTCAGTACCCACCTTTTTCCTCTTCTGCTCCAATCTCTGATAAAGAAGGACACTCCAACTTTTCTCCCTGTGCCCTTTAATCCATCCCCTCCAACAGTTTTCCCTCTCAGTAATCCCACTTCTCCCTTACCTTCAGTGTCTCCTTACCTATTGACTCTTTCTGCGCTGCCCCTTTTAAACAGGACCAAACTTTTCCTATGCTTCAAAATCCTGTGCTTGACTCTGATGTCTACTCAAGTTGTTGCCCTGGCTTTCTCCTTTTCACAAAGTCTAAGAAAAAGTGGTCTTTATAGATGACATACCACCAACTGCCTCATTGTATTTGCATAGGCAAATACACACACCTGGGATACTCTCTCTCCTCATCTGTGCTTCCTAGAATCTCTAGCTCCTTTCAAGGTGCATCTCAAGTGTCACCTCTCATCTGAGGCTTGCCTTTCCTGGTATTTCTGTACTCACTGAAATGATTTTGTATTTCCTTAATATATTTTGTATCTGCTTGTCAGCGCGCATATTACGCTCCCTCAGTAAAGTATAACGGGATAGACTATTACATTTTTGTCTCTCCTTCCATCCTACCACTTAATAGAGGCTTAATAAATGCGATTTGAGGTGAATTCGATGGGAAAAGTTGCCTCACTTTGCACTTAACTTCTCAACCTCTTATAAGCTGGCTTATGACTGCATTGAAGACTGAAAGTCCCTTTTCAAGGTTTCTTCAGTCATCAAGGATTGAGTTCTCTATAGGTCATCCCACCTTCATCCCATTCTTCCTTCCTAGATCTTCTCTTCTTTCTTGTCTTCTGTGATTTTTCTCTTTTTTGTTTCTCCCCCCCACTAGCTTGATTTTTCTTTCTCAGTCTCTTAGCTGGATTCATGTCCTCTCCTCTAACCTTGTGTGTTTCCTAAAACATTTGGGAACCCTCTTCCTTTTTCTCATTCTAACTTCTCTCTTAGTGAACTCATGAGCACCCCAGGCTTCAATTATTTTTCTCTGGGCAGTTGATTCCTAAATCTATCTACCCAATCTCTTTTCTGGATTCTAGTTCCATATTGACAACCTCAGAGTCATCCTCAACTCTCCCTCCTCCTTCACGCTCAATATTTCATCAGTTGTCTTATCAGTTATATTTTCACAACCGTTTCCCCTATTTGTCCTTTTCTCTCCACTGCTGTAGTTAAGGCCCTCATAATCTCTTGTCTGGATAATGGCAGCAGCCTACTAATTGAAAAGCCTGTTTCCTGTCCCTTCCATCTCCAATATTTCTGCCATACTAGTAGTCATAGTTTTCCTAAAGAACAGACTAAGCCACCTTCCCACTTCAAGAATCGTCAGTGACTCCCTATTACCTCCAAGATAAAATGCAAACTCCTCCTGACGTTTAAAGCTCATGAATAATCAGGCTCCAGTTTACCTTTCCACTCTTATTTCACATTACCATCCAGATAAACTGAGATCCGGGAAAGACCTTAGCTTAAAAAAACCAAGGTTAATCAGAGGCAAACACTTTTGAAGAGGGACAGGATCAAAGGAGAGAATAGAATAAATGGGAGCAGGATAGGATGGAGGAAAGTATAGTTAGTCTTTCACAGAATGACTTATGGAAGTGTTTTGTGTGACTACACATGAATAATCTATATGAAATTCCTTGCCTTCTCAATGAGGGTGGATGGGGAGGGAGGAAGGGAGAGAATTTGAAACTCAAAGTTTTAAAAACAAATGTTAAAAATTGTTTTTACATGCAACTGGGAAATAAGATATACAGGCATATAGGAATCTATCTTTTCCTACAGGAAAATAGAAGGGGAAGGGGATAAGAGAAGGGGGGGGCGTGATAGAAGGGACAGCAGGTGGGGGAAAGGGTAATCAGAATGCATGCCATCTTGGGGTGGGGGGAAGGCAGAGATAGGGAGAAAATTTGGAACTCAAAATCTTGTGGAAGTAAATGTTAAAACTAAAAATTAATTAATTAAAAAATTTTTTAAAAGGCCAAGGTCTCCCACTGCATTGGGGCCATCTCCAGTCATCTTGATTGATATCTGGCCACTGGACCCAGATGGCTCTGGAGGAGAGAGTGAGGCTGGTGACTTTGCATATCCTTCCCTCCCTGAAATCCAATTCATTCACAAGTCAAGACATCACCTTCCTGATGTCATTGGTATTCTTTGAGAATAAAGGACAAACAACAATCACAACCACCACAACAACAACCTCATGCACTTATAGACCAGCCTGTTTGCTGTTTCCCAAACTCCACATTCCATCACTTGTTTCTGTGCTTTTGCTCAGGCTTTCTATTTCCATTGCCTGGAATGCTCTCTCTCCTTGCAACCCTTAGAATTTCCACCTGCTTTTGAGGCTTAACTCAGGTGCCACCTTCTAAGAGAAAACCTTTCTGATTCCCTCTTATAGATGGGAAGGGAATAAACATTTATTAAGCATCTACTTAATGTGGCAGGCACTGTCCTAAGTGCTATATAAATATCTCATTTGACCCTCACTTAATTCTCTTTCACTACTCAAATTACCCTATATTGATGTTTCTATTTATAAATTTCATCCCTCAGTGGACTGGAAACTCTTTGAAGGCAGAAACTGTGTTTAATTTTGTTTATGTATCCCGAGCTTATTGAATGAAGTTGAATGAAAACCATTAGGATTTGAATGAAGTAGCGACAAACAGGGACAATCTTTTTTTTCTCTTCCTTCTTTCCACACCCCCTTCCAATATTTTAACTGTTTTTTAGAGGAGAAAAAGAACCCTCTAAACTTCCCCTGTGAAATTTTCCAACTCATTACACCTTCAGTCATTTTTGTCCCCACTTTTCCTCAAACTTCTTTTGAAACCTGATTTTTTTCAGGGGGCTCGTGCATCAGTGGTGGTATCTGAATAGCTTGTTTTCTGGGAGACATAAATTTGGAAGTGCCTTCACGTTCTGTGCTTTCTTTGTATCCAAGTTTTGCTCTCAGCTGCAATGGGCAAACTTGGTTTCTAAGATTGGCACCTCTGGATCTATTCATTATCCTGGGCTTAGACACATGAAGAAGCTTTCGCAGTACACATTTCTACTCAACTGGGTGCCTACATCAGAAACTAATATTATTTTATCAGTGAAATGACACTCAAGAAGAAGCATCAACATCTGCTTTGCCTCTTTGCACCACGGAACTTTTCCATCTGACTTGTAGCTGAAACCTTCCAAATATGTTGTTTCTCCCTAGTAGAATGTGAACTTCTTGAGAGCAGGAATTGCCTTATTCTTCTGTTTGTATCTCTAGCATTTAACACAGTGCTTTGCGCATAGTAGGGCAGCTAGGTGGTACAGTGGATAGAGGACTGGGCTTGGACTTAGGAAGGCTCATCTTTGTGAGTTCAAATATGACTTCAGACACTTACTAGCTAATGGCAAACCACTTCAGTATGTTTGCCAAGAAAACCCTGAATGGGTTCATGAAGAGTTGGACACGAATGAAGCGACTGAACAACAACCACAAAACATTTGCATGTAGTAAATACTTCATAAATCCTCCATTCATTTATTCATATTCCCAAGGGACTTGTTTGAACATGTCATTCCCCTAATCAAAAAAAATCTTTAGCGCTTTCCTTTTTTCTGAAAGATAAAACATAAACTCCTCAGATAGATATTTACAGCTATTATCTGACTCCAACCTACTTTTCTACCCTTTCTCCCTTTTATTACTTTTAAATATTCTCTCTAGCCATAGTGCAGCACAGGTGGTTGCTGAAACTTAACATGTCATCTCCCACCTTACAGTCTGACCTTGACTTTCCTTATCTCACCTTCCAGAATCCTTTTCTTCTGAGGCTTAGCTCAGGTGTCACCTCCTCTATGAAGCCTTCTCTGTTCCCCTCAGTTGAAAGTTTTTCTCCCTCCTCAAACATTCCTAGAACATATCATCTGGATCTTTTATCCCATCTCTGTTATCCCACTGCCCCCATTACACCTTACCTTGTATTTATTTATATGTGTACATGTTATATATCCTGTCCTGCCCCCAGGAAAATGTAAGCTCCTAAAATGTAAGCACCTTGAGGATAGGGACTGGTTTCCCTTTTGTCTTTGTTTTCCTAGAGCTTGATACAGTAGCCTGGCACATAGTAGGTGTTTAGTAAATGCTTGTTGAATGGAATCACTTCTTCCTTGGCTAAAAAAAACAAACCAACAGCTCACGAAATTATTCTATGAATCATCCCTGCATTCCAATTGATGGCATATCCTTGTTCAACCTTGTAATTGTAACAGACATTTGTTCTAATGAGAATCATTATGATAAACACTGAGATAAGGACCACCCCAGTCCAGAAATACTTCCTCTGTCTCTCTGTACTTTCTTTAAGTTCCTGGGTACTTAGAAAATGCACCCTGCATTTGGTCATTAATCACGCTGTCAGTTTTGTGACAGCTATCTGCAATTATTGTCTTGAATAGCTATTAAAATTCATTCTCTTTAGTTACCTTTTTATAAAGGTTTATCTCCTCTATTCCCTACTAGGGTTTAATGTCTGCTACTTAGACGAGGGGAGGAATCTGCTTTAATTTACTGGCCATATCATTTAGAGCTGGAAGGGAGCTTAGAGCTCACCTACTCTAACTTTATAGATAGGAAACTAGGGCCCAGGGAAGGGAAATGATTTGCTCAAGGTCAGGCAGATTGTAAGTGACAGAGCCAGGATTTAAACCCAGGTTTGCTGACTCCAGGTCCATTCATTCATTTAGCAAACATTTTACTTTGGCAAAATAATGTGCTATGAGGTGCAGATGCAAACATCAGACCTATAGAGCTGGAGGTACCTTAGATCAATTGATTAGTTGATCAACAAGAATTTATTAAGCACTTGCTATGCACAAGGAACTGGGGATACAGAAATGGGGAAAAAAGCTCTAATCTCAAGTAGTTGGAGGGAAGGGAGACAATGTATACATAAACAGGCATATACAGAGTAGATTAATTAATCAGCATGCATTTATTAAGCACCTGCTGTATGCCAGGCACTATGCTAAGTGCTGGGGATACGAAGAGAGTTGGTCATAATACACCAATGGATTCTGCAATAGAAGCTATTACCTGGCAGTCAGGAACAGTTCCAAGCTATTTTTCACTTACTTGTTCTCATTTGTTAATTTGTTTTCCTTCCTCCCACGTCCACTTGGCTCTTTCTGTAGGATGTTTTCTCTACTTCTCAGATAGTCTGGATATTCTGTTTATTGACGTGCCTAGCAGTGGTGATGATAGATTGCCCCGTGAGAAGCTGGTAGAAGTTAGTACAATGTTGTAAAATCCTTGAATTATAGAATTTAGGGTTGGAAGAGAGCCTAACAAATTATCTAGTCTGACCCTTTCATTTTACAGATGGGGAAACTGAGGACAAGAGAGGAAAAATGATTTGTCTAAGGTAGTACCACTAGGGGCAGCAGAGCTAAGAGCATTTATTAAGCCCTTACTGTATGCTTGGCCCTGTGCTAAGCCCTAGGAATACAAAATAAGG
Organism: Phalanger gymnotis; assembly: GCA_028646595.1. Classification (NCBI taxonomy): domain Eukaryota; kingdom Metazoa; phylum Chordata; class Mammalia; order Diprotodontia; family Phalangeridae; genus Phalanger; species Phalanger gymnotis. The sequence goes on along the minus strand of CM053622.1, from coordinate 39,230,091 downwards.
ACAAAAAATGGCACCTGCCCTCAAAGGGCTTACATTCTAATAGGGGCGACAATATGTCAATAAATAGGTACAGACAAGATTCATGCAGAGTAGATGGAAGATAACTGTAGAGGAAAAGAGTCTAGCAGCCAGGACTGGGGGAGTGGGAGAAGGGAAACAGATCAGAGGATCAGAGGATCATAGATCTGCAACCGGAAGAAGTCATACAGCCCAATTCTCTGTTTTTATGGATGGGGAAACTGACGCTCAGATAGGGGAAGCAACACAGCCAAGGTCACCGGGGTGGTAAGTAGCAGAGCAGATCAAATCCGAATCCTCTGCTTTTTCTACTGTCCCCTATAATTCATTTGCCAACCACCAGGGTTTTGTATTTTTAATCAGCTTGCCATTGAATCCACCTTAGGCCACAGGTTGCTTATGCTTTTCTCAAGCCCCAAATTATTGCCTTTTGACATCTTTTGAAGTATTTCTTTGGTTCTCTTCTCACATTCTCATGATTCCTTTGTGAAATTTAGTAGTAGCTGCAGATGTGGAAAGAATCACCAATTCTCAGACCTGGAAGGGACCTCTGAAGCCACTTAGACCACCTACACCTGAATAGGAATGCCTCTCTACCATGCTTGACAAGTAGTCATCCGGCCTTTGCCTGAAGACCCCCAGTGATGGAGAAGGCACCACCTTCTGAGATAGCCGTTCCACTGTGGGGTAATTCTGACTATTAGGACATTTTTCCTGACATTAAACTTACGTTTGTCTCTTTGCAGCTCCACACATTGTTCCTGGTTTGGCCCTTTGAGGCCGCAAAGAGCAAGATGAATCTCTCTGAGTCCAGGCCCAACGCTCTACCCACTGCACTGCCTAGCTGCCCAGATCTGGGGGCTTTAATACATTGCAAACTCACTGCGAGTCAACGGCACAATATGTCAGCCAAGAAACCAAAGCAATCTTAGGCAGAACTTCCGGGAAGAAAGGGGTGATAATACCACTATGTTGGCCCTGCTTAGACTATACCTTGAATAGCGGGCTCAGCTCTGGGGGCCACATTTGAAGAAAGACATTAAAAAGCAAGTATCTCAAGTTGGGTAACCACAGGATGATGAAGGGCCGTCCTTTATATGAGCACACACCATGTGAAATCAGTTAAAGGAACTGGGATTAGTCAGCCTATAAAAGACAACCAGTTGGTGAACATATAACTATCTTCAGGGATTTGAAGGGCTGGCCTATGAAAGTGAGATCCGACTAGCTGCGTGACCCTGGGTAAGTCACTTACCCCTGTTTGCCTCAGTTTCCTTATCTGTAAAATGAACTGGAGAAGGAAATGGCAAGAAAACCTTAAATGGAGGTCACAAAGAGTGGGATACAACTGAAAAAACGCCTGAACAACATCTTTTTCAGATGAACCACTGATCAGCCATGTCTTCTCCATCTTGATCATAATCATAACCAAAATCTGCCAGAGATGCATTGAAAACTGGAAATCAAATGGTAGAGTAGCGAGGGTGCCGGGTTTGGAGTCAGTGGACCTGCATTCAAGTCTCGTTTTTGCTACTTATAAAAGGATAGGCTGTCTCAGGATATAGTGAAATCATAATATTTAAAGGTGGAAACAGGCCTTAGAGATCATCTATTCTAATTTACATTTTACAGATGAGGAAATTGATACCTAAGGGATGACTAGGTGGTGTAGCAGATGGAGCACTGGACCTGGAGTCAGGAAGATCTGAGTTGGAACGTGACCTCACTGTGTGGTTTTGGGTAAATCTCTTAGCCTCTGTTTGCCTCAGCTTCCTCATCTGTAAAATGGAGGAAAATAATAGGACCTACCTCCTGGAAATGTTGTGAAGATTAAATGAGATAATATTTGTAAAGCCCTTAGCACAGTGCCTGGCACATAGTGGGCACTTAATGAATACTAGTTATTATTATTCTTATTAATAAAATGATTTGCCCAAGGACGAACAAATGCTAAGTAACAGAGCTGGATTTGATCCCAGGTCCTCTGAGCCCGTGTCCACTCCTCTTCCCATTATGCCATACTCTCCTCCTGAGAGGCTTTAAATGGAGACGGGATGACCACTTATTAGAGTTATTGCAGAGGGCAGACCTATTGAGGTAGGGATTGGATTAGTTGGCCTCTGAGGTCTGAGAGTGGGAGTCTGTGATTCTACCTTTGTGACCCTGGAGGAGCCACATCTCTGCTCCTCTATTACCTCATCAGCAAATTGATGGATGATATTACCCTCTTAAGGTTTATAATTAATAGAATTGAAGTTCCAGTTTGCCATTGTTTCCTGAATTCATATGCTTGAGAAGGGTGAGTCCCAATTAAAAATGCTCCTGGGATTCTGCGTTTGTATTTGCCCTTCAGCTGCTTATGATATTGATTTTCCTTTTTCTTGTTTTTTCCCCCTCTTTATAACAAACTAGTCCACTGGACAAACCAATTAAGAAGAAAAAACAGATTAGAAGAATTTTCTGGTATCATGTGAATGTTTCCAGAAGTGTAGGGAATAAACAGTTTAAAATGTGCTCACTTTAAAATTAAACAAATACTTTATATTCAACATTCATCTCCTAGGTCTGATTTTTGTGTTGTTTCTATGGAAACGACTGGAACTCAAGCTGAAATGCAAGTACCACATACACTATGGTTTTCTTTTTCTCATTTTTTTGAAAGTACTGCATTGGATATTTCCTATCTGTCCCCATACTTCTTAAATAATGTTTTGTCTTCTAGATACAGGAAAATTAACTACCATTTGTTAGCTGATGTAGGATAATTCTCAAAGGTGATAACCCAACTGTTTTGCCTGAAGGAAATTCTGCATTAAAACTTTTTATGGGGGGAGAACTGAGCAGCCCAGCCCCACTTCCAGTCTGGTTAATGGACTTTGTAGTTTTGCAAAGATTAGGATGATTCACACAGTGCAATGGCAAGGCTTCAAAAAGAGAAGGCTTGTTGGATCCCACTCCTTACTCTGTCAGCCAAAAAAAATCCATCTTCTAAGCCTATATTTTTTAAGAGAGAGAGAGAGAGAGAGAGAGAGAGAGAGAGAGAGAGAGAGAGAGAGAGAGAGAGAGAGAAAGAAAGATCTCAGATCTGAGAAGAAATCCATCTGTGAGCTCTTACCCCTTGGAGCATCAGAAGAAAAAAATATCCCACCTGTGTTTGACTGTAAGTTATACAGTAAGAAAATCCACTCCTTACTCTTGATCAAGTCTTCATTTATAGGTAATTAATTATTTGTTGTCAGGATTCAGCCAACTGGTCATCAAGAATGAAGCAGTCCGAGGGAACTCAACTCAGGAAGAGATATGTTCTACCCTACTGTTTTGACTAAGTTATCTTTCAGCCCTGTTCTTCTAAAGTATTTCCCTACCATTCCTGAAAATGTCCAGAGTAGAACACAGAGTGGAGAATACACACTAGTTAAAACAAGGATGATGGTACTTAGGCAGATCAAGTCCGAAGGGAGCTGAGGGCTAGGACCAGCAGAAGGGCAGTCCTTTGGCCTGGTAACTTTTATCTTTGAAGCCTGAAGCTTTGTTCTGCCTTTCATGGACCTATTATTGTGGCATATTAACCCCCTCCCTTCCCTGCCAGCCCTGCTCCAATCCCAACACCCTTGAAGCATAGCGAGACTGTTTTTATTGATTTATTTACATCTGAGATTTGAGGGGCCTTTCCCCTCTCCCCAGAACATTTGAGGGAAGTTTGCTCCTCTAATGAAGAGGGCCAAGCCTCATTGGGATAAGCCTGTTGGGCTACATTAGAGAGTAGTGGAAGATCAAGCTTTTTTAAAAATTCAAATTAATTTTAAACATTAATTTCTTAAAAGTTTAAGTTCAAAATCCTCTCCAGCCCCTCCTTCCACCCATTGAGAAGGCAAGCAATATATCAATTATACACGTGAAGTCATGAAAAACATATTTCCATATTAGCTGTATTGCAAAAAAAAGGCAAGAAAAAGCAAAAAAAAAAAAGAAGTTTCAATCTACACTCAGAGTTTATCAGCTCTCTCTTGTGGTAGATAGCATTTTTCATTCATTGTGATTGTCTTGGATCATTGTATTGATCTAAGTGTTTCACAGCTGATTATTGTTATAATACTACTGTTATTGTGCACAATGTTCTCCTGGATCTGCTCACTTCAGTTCTTATCAGTGCGAGGGATCCAGGTTGAAAAGATTATTAGAAGAGCAGGATATTCAGAGTTCTCACTGCTAGGCACAGATACCAAGAAGGTTAAAGCTAGAAAGTGAGGTCTTACATACACCAAAATGTTTATGGTAGCACTTTTTGTTGTGTCATAGAACTGGAAACAAAGTAGAGGCCAATTGGCTAGGGAATGGCTAAAACCACTGTAGTACATCAAAATGGAAAAATCCTGGGCTACAAAAAACAATAAATATGAAGAATTCAGAGAAGTATAAGAAGATTTATATGAACTGCTACAAAGCGAAGTTAGTAGAGATAGTCAAATGATAAGCCTTTCCTCTTGTACTCACCCATATATATGTATGTATATATATCCCACACACACACATTTACATATACATAGACATGTGTGTCCTATATGCTTTAGACTTTTGGAATACCCAGTATATAGTCTGAATATATTTACACGTTATATGTGTTGTCTTCCATATTTGATTATAAGTTCCTTGAGGAGAAGTATTGTTTTGTGTGTGTGTGTGTGTGTATGTGTGTTTGCAACCTGGCACATAATAGGTACTTAATAGATATTTGTTGTTTGATTAATTGGTCATTGTCCATACCCTTAGACTTGGCCAATGTGTTAGTTTTGCTGAATTCTCTTTTTTCCTTCTTTTTTATTCTGTTATAAGAGATGGCTCTCTGGGCTAAGGAGGGGAAAAAAGATCCAGGTGTACCTTGGAGATATAGGAGGTTTGGTTTCAGACTACTGCAATAAAACAAATATCTCAATAAAGTGAGTCACATGAATTTTTTTGTTTCCCAATGAATATAAAAGTTATGTTTACACTATATTGTAGTCTATTAAGCATGTGATAGTATTAAGTCTAAAAAACAATGTACACACTTTAATTAAAAATATTTTATTGCTAAAAATGCCAACCATCATCTGGGTCTTCAGTGAGTTGAAATCTTTTTGCTGATGGAAGGTCTTGCCTCAGTGTTGATGGCTGCTGACTGATCAGATTAGTGGTTGCTGAGGATTGGGGCAGCTTTGGCAATTTCTTAAAGTAAGACAACAATGAAGTTTGACACATTGATTGACTCTTCCTTTCACTTGAACATTTAGAGGTCATTGTAGGGTTAATAATTGGTCTACTTTCAATATTGTTGTGTCTCAGGGAATAGGGAGGCCCAAGGAGAGAGGGAGAGAGATGACAATGGCTGGTCAGTGGGACAGTTAGAACACACACAACATTTATCCATTAAGTTTGCTGTTTTATATGAGCATGGCTCACGGTGCCCCAATGGAATTGTTGTCGTAATAGTAACAGCAAAGATCGTTGATCGCAAATCCCCATAACAAATGTAATAGTGAAAAAGTCTGAAATATTATAAGAATTACCAGAATGTGACACAGAGACATGATGGGAGCACATGCTGTTGGAAAAATGATGCTCTTGGACTTGCTTGATGCAGAGTTGCAACAAACCTTCAATTCGTAAAAAATGCAGTGAAGTACTATAAATGAAGTTCAATAAAATAAAGTATGCCTGTATATTAGGAAGTAAAAGTAATGTAGAAACAAGATAGATCAATACATTTTTTAAAAGTAATCAGGGTACTGTCCTAGCAGAGGCAAATGTCAGGCAGAAAGTTATAAGGATGTCTCTGATGTGTCCATCTTTGCCAAGCCACGGAACCACAAATGTGAAAGGGCCTGCTACTAAAGGGTCATTGAGGATTCTCAAAAGACATTTCTTTATAGCAGAAAGAATGCTGGGTTTGGTATCAGAAACTGTGAGTTCATTTGGCCCCATCCATGACATTTCATCTCTGTCCTCTATGCCTTTGCACATCTGGTGCCCCATGCCTGGAATGCCCTCCTTCCTTACCTCCATCTCTTAGAATCACCAGCTTCCTTCAAAGCACATACTGCCTTCTATATGAATCCTTTCTGAGTCCTACTCCCCGCAGTTATAACTTTCCCTCTTGAAATTACTTTGTATTAATTTGCATTTACTTGTGCATATATTGTGTAACCCAGTAGAATATAGTCTTCTTGAGGCCAGACTGCTTGTCTTTGAATCTCTAGCACTTAGCACAGTGTCTGTGTAACAGCAATTTGCTAGAGGAAAAGCAAATACAAACAGATCACAAACATGCACAGTATAAACAGACCAAATCACAATTCATAGTTACCAGGAAAGCATCAACATCTGGGTTCATGAGCCTGGGAGCTCTTAACAATGGCTTGCCCAGAGTCACACACTGCTCTTCCATTGACTGAACAACTCTCTTCTCTTTTTATACAGTCTTTAGACATCATCCCATCAACTAGAACATCATCTGATTGACCAGAGCTTAGGTACATACCATTGGCTCTGGTCTTAGCAACTCCCCTTAGGGCCATGAGGGCTTCAGGCCCACATTGGCTTAGCACCTAGTAATTAGGGGTTTGGGGCCTACTTGGGAGCAAAGATCAAAACAGACCTCCCTTTGTTGGCCCCACACCCCACTGGAAGCCTGCTCAAATGGGGGGGCTGGCAGCAAGGTGGAGGGGCTGGGGGAGTGGGGGTGGGGTAAGATCTTTTCACTTACTAATTGCCTTTACAGTCTAGCGCCTGGTAGGTACTTAATAAATGCTTATTGGTCAACTTCTTAGTTACTTGCTTAATCGGTTCTTTTTGAAATGAATTAAAATCTCAGCTCTGTACTCAATCTCTGTTTGACTTTGGGTGTTACTTAATTTCTCTGGGTCTTGCTTGCCTTGTGGATTGGACTAAATGAACCTGTAATTGTCAAATACCTCTTGTGTACATTTGTATACTGTCATAGAGTCATAGATATAAACCTAGAAAGAACTTTCTTCTTTGAATCAGGGAGAAAGGTAGGTAATGGAGTTAACTGTAAGTAAAAAAATATGGTTCCCGCCTATAAAGTATCTCTTCTACAGGAACTGTGCTGTACCAGGTCATAGGTTGGAACTGCCAGAGGAGAGTTAGATGGGATATAAAGAAGAATTTTCAGGTAGAAATGGATAGTTTTTAAAAAGAGATTCATAGATTTCTAGATTGCGTTCCTCTAGCTCTAAACCTTATAAATTTCTCTGCTGAACATGGAGAAGGACACTTGGACTGCAGGTAGAGTCTGCTTAAAGGATTAATCCTTCCCCAGAGACATCAGCAGTGGTTCCCTAGATACAAAATAATATTTCAGAGACACACTAGATCAGAAGACCTTGGTCTTGGACTTAGAGTCAAAGGATGGAAAAGTTAGAAACCCCTGAATACATTTTACAGATGAAGATATTGATGCCTAAGGGACTGCTAGGTGGTGTAGTAGATAAGAGCACTGGACCTGGAGTCAGGAAGATCTGAGTTTGAATGTGACCTCAGTCACTTGGTAGCCATTGTATATGGTGCTGATACTAAAGAGGGAAAAAATGTGGGAAGCACATTTACACACAAGCTGCCTGTTTAACTCATTAGACTAGGACCTTGGACAGCACTTTGGATGGATAACTTGTCATTTGGGTTTAGGGGACGGTAGCCCCACATCAATTTACATGATAGACATAGGATGGAACAGACATGGACGGAAATCCATGGGGGAAAAAAGAGAAATCTGGGCAGTATAGTGGGATGTAAGCTCAATTTCTTTTTATTTTATTTTAATTTATTTTTTTAATTATTATTAAAGGATTGTAAGCTCAATTTCTGACAACAGTGTGACTTGGAAGCCCAAAAGATAATGGGACCTTAGACTGCATGAAGATGGGCCAGATTGAAGAAGGTGATATTCTTCCCTCATGAGATACATCCAGAGTATTGTATTTGGCTCTGGGAACCATAATTTAGAATGCACACTGATAAACTGGAGAGAGTGCAAAGGAGGATGACCAGAATGATCAGGGGACTAGAGGCCACACTATAGGAGGAAGATAGGATGTTTATCCTAGAGAAAATGACACTTGCTAGTGACATGATCAATGTTTTTGAATCCTGGAGGGATTAGATTGATTTTCTGTTGCCGTGGAAGGTGACAGCTGAAAGTTACAAGAAGACCGACTTGCCCAACACAAGAGATAATTTTTCTATTAGAGCCATTTCAGAGTGGAACAGGATGCTCACAAAGTAGTGAATTCCCCATTAATGAAAAGAGCCAAACAGAGGCCAAGTAACTAGATGTCAATGGTTCTCCCTTTTCTGTATTCTCAGATTGACATGCCTCTTAGTGTGTTTTTTTCATTCTACATATTATCATAGTTATTTTGTAACTGGGTCTTAACTCCTCTAGCTGATTTTGAGCATCCTGAGGGCAGGGTTCATGTCTAATTCATCCTTGTGTCCTCTGCCACATAGAATAGAGTTGTGCACATAGAAGGTGCTAAGTAAATGTTTGTATGGTTGTTACTGGGTGGGAGAATGGACTCTATGGTCCCTTCAACTCAGATTCCTTGACTCCATGATAAGGCACCATGACTCCATTATGGGTTCTTTCCTAGTATTTAAACAGAAGTTCTGGTGGATTTTAGGGTTCAGTTTAAAATAATGACTTTGTAGCTGACCAGTGATTGAGGAATGGCTTAAAAATCATGGTAAAATTGAATGACCTGTTAATTATAATGACCAAGCTTGGCCCTGAAAAAGAAATAAAAAACGTGCCTATGTCAGTTAGGGGCAGCAAGAAGGTATAATGGTTAGAGAGGTGGCCCAGAATCAGGAATACCTGAGTTCAAATCCTGCCTCAGATGTTTACTAGCTCTGTGATCCTGGGCAAGTTACTTAACTTCTGTTTGCCTCAGTTACCTCAACTGGAAAATGGCAATAATAATACCTCCCAGGACTGTTGTAAGGATCAAATGAGATGATAATTACAAAGCATGGTACCCGGCACATAGTAAACTCTATATAAGTATTAGCTATTATTATTATAGAGCAGCAAGGTAGCACACTGCTGGGCTTGGAATCAGGAAGACTCATCTTCATGAGCTGAAATACAGCCTCAGACACTTCCTAGCTGTGTTACCCTGGGCAAGTCTCTTAACCCTGTTTGCCTTAGTTTCATCATCCATCAAATGAGCTGGAGAAGGAAGTGGCAAACCCCTCCAGTATCTTTGCCAAGAAAACCCGAAACGGGGTCGCAAAGAGTTGGACACGACTGAAATGACTGAACAACAACAAATTATTGTTAATGTTATTATTATCATCATTAAATGAGTTAATGTTTCTAAAGTGCCTGGCACATAGTAAGTGCTATATAGATGTTAGCTATTATTATTAATTAATCGACAAGCATTTATTAAGCTCCTACTATATGCCACGAATTATCCTAGGCCCTGGGAATACAGACAGAAATGAAAACCAGCTCTATCCTCAGAGTTTATAATCTAGAGGAGAAAACATGGAAATATATCAGTGTATGCAAGATATATACAAATTAGATACAAAGTGATTGGCCGGGGGTGGGGAGGGAATGGCTGAGGGATCAGGAAAGCCCTCCTATAAAAGGTGACCCTTGAGCTGAGCCTTGAAGAAAACTTAGGATTCTGGGAGATGGAAGTGAGGACGGGGTGTATTGTAGGCATGGGAGACAGCAGGAGATGGAGTATAGTGTATGAGGAACAACCAGGAGTCCAGTTTGGCTGGAGTACAGTGGGAATGGAAAGAAGTAATGTGCAAAAAAAGGTTGGAAAGGTAGATTTGGGCCAGGGTGTGAAGGGCTTTAAATGCCAAACAGCAGTTTATATTTGATCCTGGAGGTAATAGGGAACCACTGGAGTTTATTGAAGAGGGGAGAGGCAAGGTCAATTTTGAGCTGTAGGTAAATTAGGTTGGTAGTGGTGTTAAGGATGAATTTGAGTGGGGCGAGACTTTGAGACAGGGAGCCCAATTAGGAGGCTAATCATTGCAGAGCTGGGCTTAGAACATCACACAGACAGCCAGACTTGGGCAATGTGTTGCTTAGTTTTTCTGAATTCCTTTTTCCTCCTCTTCCTTTTAAATTCTTAGTTATAAAAGAGAGCTTGATAAGTAAGAGGTTAGTGGAGGAATCTGTTTGGAAATGAAGATGATGTAAAAAGCGAAAGATATCAATAAAATATTTTGAATTGACTTTGGGACCTCTGAACTGACCTTATATAATAACATTTTATTTTCCTGTGGCTGAAAAAATGAAATTCAGGCAGAGAAGGGTAGTCAGAAGGACTTCTTGTGGCCAAAGTTCATGCCCTCATTATGTCACCAAAAAGCAGACAGACACCTGCCTTAATGACTCAAGGTCATTGGATCCTAGGATCCTAGATCTAGAGATGAAAGGGACCTTAGCAAACCTTGAATCCAAACCTCTTGTTTTTACAGATCAGGAAACTACAGTCTAGGGGGGTAAATGCTTCCAATTTAGTTTGTACCAGGGGATTCAGATGGCTGTTGCTCTCTCAATGGATAAAGATCATAGACACTCCAGTTAATGACTCACTGATTTCATCAATGTGGACCTTTTCTCCAGGGATGCAGATCCTAATCTATCCATACCTACCTCACCCATGGGGCTCTCATTAATATCTTCCCATAAGTTTACCTAAGACCATCCACCTAAGACTATATATGTCCCTTTGTATTAGCTGTATATATAGGACCATATATGATCATAGATTTAGAGCTAGAAGGAAGGCATTAGGTATTTCAATCTAGTTCCCTCTGTTTATAAAAGAGACAACTGAAGCACAGAGAAATGACAAGGTCTCACAGTTACTAAGTGGCAGAGTCAGGATTTGAAGCCAGGCCTGAAATTCAGTGTTCCTATATCCTAGACCAGGGGTGGGGAACCTGCAGCCTCGAGGTCACATGTGGCCTCCTAGGTCCTCAAGTGTGGCCCTTTGATTGAGTCCAAATTTCACAGAAGAAATCCCCTCAATAAAACGATTTGTTTTTGATCCAGCTGTTCTGGAGAACAATTTGGAACTATGCCCAAAAGGCTATAAAAACGTTCATACCCTTTGACCCAGCAATATCACGTCTAGGGTTGTATCCCAAACAGATCACACAAGTGGGAAAAGAACCCATATGTACAAAAATATTTGTAGTGGCTCTTTTTGTAGTAGCAAAGAATTGGAAATCAAGGGGATGCCCATCAACTGGGGAATGGCTGAACAAGTTGTGGTATATAAAGGTAATGGAATACTACTGTACTATAAGAAATGGGGATAATATGGACTTCATAATAACCTGGAAAAACCTACATGATATAATGCTGAGGGAGGGGAGCAGAACCAGGAAAACATTGTATACAACCACAGATGTATGTATTCTGTGATGACTAACCCTGATAGACTTCACTCTTCTCAGCAATACAAGGTGCAAAGACAACTCCAAAAGACTCATGATGGAGAGAGCTAGCTACATCCAGAGAAAGAACTATGGAGTCTGAATGCAGATTGAGGCATACTTTATGCTTGCCTTTTTTTCTCCTGTTTTTGTCTTTTTTTTTTTGATTTTGTTTCTTCTTTCCTATGATTCATTCCATTGGTCATAATTCCTCTTTACAACTTGACTACTGTGTAAATAAGTTCAATGAGAAGTTATATGTAGAAGGTACATCGGATTCCATGCCATCTTGGGGGGGGAGGGGGAAGAAAATCTGGAACTCAAAGTTATGTGGAACTGAGTGTTGTAAACTAAAAATAAAAAATCTTAATTATAAAAAAAGGATTTGTTTTGTAAAACTTGGACTCAGTCACAAGGCTGCACTGAAGGACCTAGAAGGCCTCGAGGCCGCAGGTTCCCCATCCTTGCCCTGGATGCAGGCTACAGATTCAATTCAATTCATCAAGTTTTTATCTACTGCATGCAAGGCACTGGGTTAGATATAAACATAAAACATGAATATAAACATAAAAATGAAAAGCACTCCTTGCTCTCAAAGCACAGTCTAGTAGGAGACAATGAGATATGTATAGCAGAAAGATCACAGAATTGAGAATCAAGGGTCTGAAGTTCAAATCCTGACTGCCACTTACTAGCTGTCTTACGAGTCATTTAATCTGTATGGGACTCCATTTAAGGGTGTTGCATCGGGTAAGCTCTGACATCTCTTTTAACTAAATCTGTTTTGTCTCTGTATATTTGTTACAAAGGTTTTATTTTTCTTCATCGTGGTGGGGGGAGTAGGAGAGAAAATAAATGCCTATTAGTATTTTAATGTTTCTAATTTATTATTTATTTATTTTCAACTTTTTTTACTTTTTAAATTTTGTGTTCCAGATTCTCTTCCCCTGTTCCACCCTTTCCCCCACCCGTGGAGAAGGCAAACAATATGATTCATGTGAAATCATGCAAAATATATTTCTATGTTAGCCATATTTTTAAAAACAAAAAAATAAGGAAAGTATGAAAATTATATATTAATTTGCACTCAGAGTTCATTGATTCTCTCTCTGAAGGTGGATAGCCTTTTTTCATCGTGAGTCCTTTGGAATTGTCTGGGATCGTTGTATTGCTTGAGGTAGGTGGTGCAGTGGATAGGGTTCCTGGCTTGGAGTCAAGAAGATTCATCTTCCTGAGTTCAAATCTGGCCTCAGACAATTACCAGCTGTGTGACCTGGGCAAGTCACTTAACCCCATTTGCCTCAGTTTCCTCATCTGCAAAATGATCTATACGAGGAAATGGCAAACCACTCTAGTATCTTTACCAAGAAAACCCCAAAGCCACAGAGAGTTGTACACAACTGAAATAATTGAACAACAACAAAAAACCAAGTCTTTCACAGCTGATCGTCATTACAATGATCTCTCAGTTCTTCTCAGTTCACTTTGCATCAGCTCATCTGGGTCTTGCCAATTCTGAAACCCCCCCCCCCCCCATCATTTCTTGAGCACAATAGTGCTCCATCACAATCGTATACCACAACGAGTTCAGTCATTCCCCAAACAACGAGCATGTTTTCAATTTCCAATTCTTTGTCGCCACAAAAAGAACTGCTATTGATATTTTTGTACATGTAGGTCCTTTCCCCTTGAAAATGCTTATTGTTTGAGGAAAAAAATCAGTGATCCTATTGTAAGGGTGGGTAATGTCTATTGAATCAATCAATCAGTCTCCTCCTTCACTCAAAGTAACTAGCTTAAACAAATAAGAACACCTCTGTAGAATCAATCAACCAAAGCCACTAAATCAGGCAGGGGATGGAAGAAGTGAACGTCATTGTATAAAATGAAATGACTACCCAGGAAGTCTATTGGGATTGGCTGAAGAGACTCAGTTACTCCTTGTGGATCTTATAGAAGCCAATAAAGAATCTGGACATCTGAGTGACAGGCTAGCTTAGAGGAGAGGAGCAGTCCAGTTGAGATGGCGAGAAGGAATCATTTGAGGTAAGGGAGGAGAATGGCTTCTTTCTCTCTCTCCCTCTTCCCCTCCTCCACTAGAAAAAGACCTTGTGAACTTTGAAAGGTCAGAATATTTTGGATTTTCCATGGATATCCTAGTAGTGGGCCCAGAAAAGCTGATGAAGTGTTTGTATCTAGAGCTAAGGCCAAGCTAGGCACACTGATGAGAGGCTCTATAAGGACCCCAGGAAAAAGATACATCATCCTGAAGGGGACTTCTTGAGGCTCCCAGGAAGAGGAGAAAAGGACTTCTCACTGAAGGACTCCCAAGACCTGTGAGTTATGTCCTTTGTCAAATGTATTCCAAGCTTGAGTCCACTTTCCCTTGGAATCTAGATATACCTGTGGGAGAGTGTGCCCTGAGTTTGGAGGGATGTTTCTTACTAACAGATCTTATTCTATCACATTACTAAATCCCTGTTCCTAAAAGCTAATAAAATCTGGCTAGATAACTGATATTAAAGGATAATTAATATGGGAAGCACACTAGTGTGGGCTTGTACTAGAAAACCACCTCCAACTCCTTAGGGTAACCTTGGTGCAAGGGGAGGAGTAGCCCCCAATAGCTGCTGGGGACCTAGCCTGCCTTTATGAATGGGGGTTTGGGATAGTATCCTCAGAGCTTCTGTTACATTATTATTTCTGTGGAAATCAGGTGTCTAACCCCCTTGAGTGGTACCTTTACTTTTACTATTTAAATATCAAGTAGGCTGTACTTCATATCTCATGTTCCCTTATTATGACTTTTCTTGCTGCATTCACCACTTGCTTAGATAATTGCAAAAGCCTCCTAATTGGTGTCTCTGCCTCAAGTTTCACCATTCTTGTCCAGCCTACACATTGCAGCCAAAGTAATTTTCCTTAAGTGTAGCTCTGACTATATGACTCTCCTACTCAAACAATTCAAGTAATTCCCTATTGTCCCTAGGATAAAATATAACCTCCTCTGTTTATGGCTTAAAGCTCTACATAACCTGGTCCCAATTTATGGTTCTGTTCTTATTGGACATCGCACCCCATCCTGTATGCTGTGATCCAAACTGGCCTTCTTATTGTTCCTTACAGTACTCCCATTTCTTATCTTTCTGCCTTTGCACTGATCACCCCCCTGAATGTACTCCATTAATTCCTTTTCATAAATTTCTTTCTTCCTTTAAGAAGCTCAGGCATCATCTTTTAAAATTTTTTTATTTATTTTATTTTTAGTTTATGGAATAAAACAAGCATTTCCATAACATCGTATGATAAAAAAAGATGATTGCACATGAAACTACAAATCCGTTATTTACAACTTGCTCTTCCTTTTAAATATATAATAAATTTATCATGTAATTTTTTTCCTTTTTTTTTTCTCTTTTCCCTCTTCTGTATCATTCTTCTGTATGAAGCTTCTCCTGATCACCCAACTGCTAGTGCCCTTCCACCTAAGCTACCTTGTGGTTAACTATTTGGTATGTATTTGTATTTATTCACCTTGTATTTATGTATTTTATATTTATTATTTTGTTGTTGGACTTTTGTTTTCAAAGAGGACCAGTGACATTATGGAGTGATGTCTTGGCTTGGATGTGAATTGGATTGAAGTGAAGCTGTGTTGTCAGCCTCACTCTGTCTTCCAGAGCCATCCAGTGGCAAGACAAAAGTCAGGATGACTGGTGATGGCCTGGAATGCAGTGGGTGGCCTTGGCATCTTCGATGTCTGAGCAAGCTCTGAGTGCTTCATAGCACCTGCTTCAGCTGCCTTCGTGGCCTTTGGAACAAATTGTTCTCATCCATCCTTCTGCCAGGGGGAATCTTCTCATGCTTGGGATAGACACCTCCTAACTCACTGATAGGTTCGAGACCCATTGGTAACCCTCAACCAGATTTAGCCTGTGTGCCCAGGTGGTTTTATTGGAGTGTGGCTGTTGTGCATGCTACAGCTTCTTGGAGCCACAGGTTGGGTGGCAGGTAGTCACCAAATATGGATACCCTTCTCGTCTCACCCATTAGAATGATAGCTTCTTGTGAATAGGAATTGTTTCATTCTTTGTACTTTCCCCCCTAGTGTTTGGCACAAGGTAGATATTTCATAAATACATGTTGATTGATATATTGGAAACAGATCTTCATTGGTCTCTAGATCTTCACCAGAGGAAATAGACTGAATAACCCATTTGTGGGTTAGTTTTGCAGTTTTTAAAAAACCATCCAGAATAATGTCTTTATGGGATTTGAGAGAGAGACTATCCAGAATCTATGGCATCCTTGTAAATATTATGTTATCTTTCATTCGGCTATTTGTTTATTCATTCATTTATTTGTTTTGGTGTTCAGTGGTCCTGAGCAGCAGTGTGGCCTGGTAGATAAAGAGCTGACCTTGGTGTTAGGAAGGACAGAGTTCAAGTCTTACTTACCTCTGAAACATAGAAACTATATACATCTTTGGGCAAGTCACTTATCCTCTGAGAGCCCTAGGCAACTCACTAAGACTATAAGTTCTTGAGAGGGTATTGATTTACGTTGTTAAAGGGAATTTCTTTATCTGGAAGTTCCTTGTGGAACTCTCAGGTTCAGTCCCTCTTGATTATCTTATCTTTTGTAATCTCTGTTGTTTAGTTGTTTTCAGTTGTGTCCAACTCTCCATGACCCCATGTGGGGTTTTCTTGGAAACTGGAGTGGTTTTGCCATTTCCTTCTCCAGCTCATTTTACAGATGAAGAAACTGAGGCAAACAGCATTAAGCGACTTGCCCAGGGTCACACAGCTAATAAGTGTCTGAGGCTAGATTTGAACTCAGGAAGATGAATCTTCCTGACTCCAGACCTGGCACTCTATGCACTATGGTGCCACCAAGCATCTTATCCTTTTTAATAATCTCCACCAAAATCCCTAGTATGAAGGTGAGAGTGACTAGTTTGTAATTCCCTAGGTCCATTCTAGACCCCTTCTCATGAACAGAGCTCACCTGGGTGATCAGGCAGTAGTACATATTTAGCAGATAGGCCATTGGCAATGACAGGCTAAATGTTGTCACCCAGTGCTTCTCCCTGATTTACCTTCAATGATCATCTGGCCCCAAGGATTTACCTACATTTGTCCACCCCCTTCTCTTCATTCTCAGGGCTACTGCCCTAGGTCAAATCCTCACCCCTTCTCCTGAAGATTAGCTTCTTCCCTAGCTTCCTCACATTTTGTCTCTAACCTACAAAATATTCTTCCCAACCAACAGTTCTCATATAACTCTGTTCAAGATCTATCAGTGGTTCCCTGTTGCTTTTGGAATAAAATGAACACTTCTTCTTATTCTAGGATTTAATGCCCTTCTCCATCTGGTTCCAGCTTGCCTTACCAACCCAGCCCCATTGCTGCTCTGCTTAATATATTCAATGTGACAAGCAAGCTAGATCTGTCTGACCTCTTATCTCTTTTCTACCCACTCCTCTCTTCATGGGTATGTGCAGGTTTTTATCTGTGGGCCCCTGTGCCTGGAAGGCATTCCCTCTGCCCATTGAAATGTTTTCTTTAAGGCTCAGGTGCTGCCTCCTCTTGAAGTTCTCCCTGATCGCCCCCATTGAGTGATTTTACTTAAAGTGTCTTAGAACATTTCCTTGTGACATTTCCTTTTCTGCCATCCAATGCTACATTGTATCATACATTTTATTTGTTCCAGCTTTAACCTTCTACTTTTCCTATCAATCACGTTAAATTGTAAACTCCTTGAGGACAGGGACTGTTTCATTTTTTCCAACTTCCTTCCCACTACCTCTTTACCAGTAAGTTGCCAATTTTTGTTGATTCTGCCTTTGCAGCATCTCTCACATCTGTTCCCTTCTCATCGGTCACTTGGCCACCACCCTACATAAGGCACATATCACCTCTCTTCTGGACTATTTCAACAACGACCTCCAATCTGTCCTCTCTCCAATCCACCCTCCATACCCGTGTCAAATAGTGAACATCCTTGACCATGGCATTCCCCGTTCCAAGAAGCTTCAGAATCTTGAGGATAAGCTACACACTTCTAAGGCCGTTATTGATATCCCTTCATAATATGGCTCATCTGCTTTCTAGACTCCTTTCCTATTGCTCACCCTCATGGCCTCTATGTTACAACCACACCAGCCTGATTGTTCTCTGTATATACCATCCCATCTCCCATTTCTGCCTTTCCATAAGGGAGCTCTTCTCCCTAGAATTCTCTTCTTCTCACCTCTACCTTTTAGACTCCCTCACTCCTTTCAGGAATCAGCTGACATGCTATCTCATACAAGAGACTTTTCCTTATTGCCCCAGTTGTTAGTACTCTTCCTTATACCTCCAAATTACTTTGTATTAATTTTGTACATATTTTCTACTTACCTATGTTTTTATCATATCTTCCCAGGAGAAGGTAAGCTCCTTAAGGGCAGTCACTGTTAAGTTTTCATCTTTGTATCCACAGTGTCTAGCCTATAGTAGGCACATAATAAATACTTGTTAAGTGAATGAATGATTGACTTTGGGCCATTCCTTTGACCTCTTTCAACCTCAGTTTCCTCATCTGTCAAATGAGGTGGTTGAATTAGGTAACCACTAATTTCCTTCCTCCAAATCCAGTGATTTTGGGGATGTTATTGTATTGAAGTCTTGTTCAGAGAGAAGACTCCCATTTGAAAAAGTCATTTAACAAAGAGCATATTCCAGAGACCTGAAAAGACTTGTGCCATCAAAAAATGTTTGCTTGTAATATATCTACATGGATGAAAGCCACATACATGCCTGTATCTATGATGCATATATAATATTTTTTATATATAGACCTGTGATTTGCAGCAGTGTGGAAAATTTCCTCCACCTAGCAGATTGGCAACTCTTTTGCAAGCCAGAATTCTAGACAATTGCTAGGGACAGTGAGAAGTTAAATGATTAACCCAGACCATGCGGCTGTACCAAGGCAGGACTTGATTCTAAGGGGCATCATGATATAGTGGATAGAGACTAATACTACTAATAATAACTGACATTACAGCCTACCTCAGTTTCCTCATTTGTAAAATGGGTATAATAATTGCATCTACCTCCCAGGGTTGTGATGGTAAAATGAGATAATATTTTTAAAGCATTGTGAAACCATAGAGGACTACGTAAATTGTAGCTATCATCATGATCTCCTTCTTCTTCTTCTTCTTTTTCTTCTTCTTCTTCTTCTTCTTCTTCTTCTTCTTCTCCTTCTTCTTCTTCTTCTTCTTCTTCTTCTTCTTCTTCGTTTGAGCCCCACAACAACCTGGTGAAGCAAGTACTAAAGAGTATTATTATCTCTAACAGATGAGGAACTGAGAGTCAGAAAAGTCAAGTGATTTGCTGAGGGTCACACAGTAAGTGTGCCAGGTCCTGTGCTAAGACCTGGCGACAGAAATAAATGCAAGCAAATTCATGTTCTTAAGAAACTTGCATTCTAATCAAGAAGACAATAGCTGGAAAAGGGAGGCAACATGCACATGGGGTACCATGGCAGGAGATGTCTACGAGGTTCTGTGGAGGCTTGAAGTCCAGTATTATAAGGCCAAAGATGGGCTTTCAAAACCTGGAGAGGCTTCTCAGGCAGAGTTCAGTTTGGGGGATGGGGAGTGGAGATGATGACCTGAGTGGAAGCAGCATTGCCGGAGCTATCTGGGAAGTGTGCTTTGTACACTGTAAATGATTAATAAATACTTCATTCTTTCACTCAAATGTCACAATGGAATTTGAACTCAGGGATTCCTGACTCCAATTCCATTGTATGTATGTATATATATATATATATATATATATATATATATATACATATATATATATATATATATATATATATATATATATATATATATCTCCTGGTTCCTCGTGGATGCTAGTGGCTTTCCTTCTATTTTTATCCATTTATTTTTCATATATTTTGTGTCTCCCAATAGGAATGTAAGTGCCTTGAGGGCAGAGACTGTTTCATTTGTTTTTGTCTTTGTATCTCCATTACCTAGGATAGCACATTGTCATATTACAAGAACTTAAAAAATGCTTGTTGATTGGTTGGTTAAAGTGTATGGTGTCAATGTTCCAGGTGGGGAGACATTGGAGTCACTTGGAATAACTCTATAGTCATTCATTAGAGCCCTTTTCTCCACATCTGTCAGCGCAATGTCCCCTTGCTCACAGCAACAGTGACTGTCAGTGTTAAGATGTAGAGTGAATATCTAATGCTGGGACAGGCTAGAGTGATTTGCATGCTTAATTACATTTTTGTTTTTACCCTCCTTTCTGTGATTTGTTTTGATTGTTGTTTTGATCCATCAAGTTCTTTGTGGATTAAGAATGCACCTCATCATAACCTGTTTTTGATGGAGATTACAGGCAAGGTCACTGGGTTCTTCTGTTGAAGGACATATTGGGGAAGAAAAGCTGGGCTGAGGGCTTCAATGGCCTCAATGGGGTGGAGGAGAGAGTGGGGGCAGAGGGGAGAGGGAGAGAGAGAGAGAGAGAGAGAGAGAGAGAGAGAGAGAGAGAGAGAGAGAGAGAGAGAGAGAGAGAGAGAGAGAGAGAGAGAGAGAGAGAGAGAGAGAGAAAGATTTTCCATTTTCCAGCCTTCTGCACTTGGAAAGTAGCTGAGCCATGTGGACCCAATTAAATTAGAATGTAATGATGTTCTCTAAGAGTTTGCCTTTCCTCTGTGCCTCCTGTTGCCCAACAGCCTTCAGTGACTTAATGTTAAACATACTCTGAATAGTATTCTTAACAAATGGCTCAGGGACCAGAGATCTCACAGAAGCTAAGCACAATTCAACAGCAGCCAACAACTGTAGTGAAAATTACCACTTTAAATAAGTTTACCAATTGGGCAATCCCCATGCAGAGCTAACCCCAGGATGCCCATACTCAGGAAGGCAACTTTAAAGAAGATCAGAGGTAGAGGGACCTCAGGGGGCTATCTACTCCATTCCATCCTTCAACAGGAACCCTTTCTGCTTGGTGCCCAGCAAGTGGTCATCCAGCCTTTGCTTGAAGCCCTGGCCGGGGAAGACAGCTCCCAATCTTGAGGGAGTTTATATTGGCATTAAGTCTAAATTTTCTTCTTTGTAATTTCTGCCCACAGCTCCTAATTCTGTCCTCTGGGGCCAGATAGAATGCATCTTAATCCTGCTTGATGTGACATCCCTTTCTATTCTTGAAAACAGGCATTGTATACCTCTCTCCACCCCTAAGATTTCAGTCTTCATCCATGTTCCTTCCAGCCAGTTTTCATGTGGAATGACCTTGAGGTCCATCATCTTGCTTGCCCTCCTTTGATCTCCTTTCTAAATGGTGGAATCCAGAGCTGAATATAATGCTCCAGGGGTCATCTGATCAGAACAGTTGTATGGTAATTGTATCATATAGAGTGCAGTACAATTGACTTTCAGTTCAGTCTAATTCTACCCTCTTAACTCAAAAAACAATTACTAAGTGCCTGCTATGTGCGGAACACTGTGCTAGTCACTGAGAAGGCCAAACTAAAATGAGAAACAGTCCTTGTCCTCATGAAGCTTACAATCTATTGGGAGGGGAATACACCACATACCCAGAGAAACAAATATAAGGACCTTTGAAAAGGGAGAAAGCTTTGGTGTATAATGAGAGAGACACAGACAGAGAACAAGAGACTATCAGGGAAGTCTTCGTGAACTGAGTCTTATGGGTCTCAGAGAGGCAGAGATCAGGGGGGAATGAATTCCAGGTACAGGGAAGAGGGGTGTGTGTGTGTGTGTGTGTGCGTGTGCGTGTGTGTGTGTATGTAGTAATGTGTAGTAGTAGTAGTAGTAGTAGTAGTAGTAGTAGTAGTAGTAGTAGTAGTTTAAGCAAATGCACAGAAGCTGCCCATGCCTTGAGTTTAGACACCTGGCTAGAACCAGGGAAATGATATGAAATAAAACTGGAAAGGTAGGCTAGAGGCAGATTGTGGAGGGCTGATGAATCTGAGTTGGGAGTGATGCACAGGGCAAAGAACTGAAATTCACAAGTGATTTGACAGCTTCATTTTTGCTATTAGTTGTGGCCTTTCTTCAGCCAACCTGACACCAGATTTGCAGGAAAATAGATAAGCAGGACAAAAAAAAAGTAGAAAAAAAGCAAAGGGTTGGAGTTCATTGCAAATAAGTTTTTAGAGGTAGTTCAGAGTAATGGAAAGAACATTGGATCTGGAGTCAAAGGATTTGGATTTGAGCCCCAAGGTCTGCCACTTCTTTGCAGTGCGGCCACAGGTAAACAGTTTCACCTCTTTGGGCCTCAGTTTCTTCATCTGTAAAAGAAGTTGCTATTGTCCTCTCCACAGGATTGTCATGAGGAAAAGTGCATTGTAAATCTTAACATGCTGTGAATTATTGTGAATTATTATCAGGCATGGAGTAATTGGTAGGTGTTCATATTTTTTGAAACCACACTGGGAAACGAAGCTGGGGAACAGCTGGGGAACTCCAGAAAAAGTTGGGGAATAAGGCAGGTTTCAAGAAATGGTTCTCTAGGGTGGCTAGAGTGTTCAGTTCTCACTTGGTCTGCATAGAGAACCTTGCTATTCCGCTTACCCATTTTCAGAGTAATTCCTTTATCTTCTAACCGGTAGATCTAATTACATTTGTGGCCACACTTGGTTCTCCAACATGGGAGAAGCATGGGGTGGAAAATTCAATCAATTAACTAACTTGATTTTCAGCATTGCTGCAAGTTTCCATCATAGAGAAAGCACGTCTTGTTGAAACAGAAAAGTATAATTTAAAGATAAAAAAAATCTTCATTTCATTTGGTTTGGCACACAAAGTAATCACTTGTGGATCCATCTCATTTGTACTTTTGAGTTTT
Organism: Phalanger gymnotis; assembly: GCA_028646595.1. Lineage (NCBI taxonomy): Eukaryota > Metazoa > Chordata > Mammalia > Diprotodontia > Phalangeridae > Phalanger > Phalanger gymnotis. The sequence goes on along the minus strand of CM053622.1, from coordinate 39,207,721 downwards.
ATTTGACCAATCCATCCTGGCAACAGGGAAAATTCTGTTAGATGCCTACTTTAATCTTAGAAGCTAATCCTACCTAATTTATCCGAATGAATTCTTAGCCAGTATTAGTTATTGGAATAGAGAACCTTCATATACCTTCTAGGATCTTTTCTCAGATTCTATTTCCTTTCTCAGTAACTTGGGAAAGGCTCCATTCATTACCATGGACAGTGTACTATAGGGAAAAGACCTTTGGTTTTGGATTCAGGTTCAAGTCCTGACTGACATTAGCTAGCTATTTGGTTCTAGGCAAGTTACTTCACCACAATGAGCCTCAGCTTCTTTATGTAAACGACCTTGCTCATAGAATTGCTGCAAGTAAAGTACTTTATAAGCCTTGAAGTGCTATCAGAAAGTGAAAACCAATAATTATCATTATTGTTTGGCCAGACCTCAGATTTCACTGGTCAGTTACTGCAGGTCAGTAACTCTTCTGGAGCTTAGAATCTTAGAGGGTTATCTGGGAACACTATGAGGTTAAGTGACTTGGCCAGGGTCATACGGCCAGGACTTCCTGACTCTGAAACCAGCTTTCTATCAACTATACCATTTTACCTCTTATGAACAATAATTCTTGTGGATTATTAAAAAAGAGAGAGACCAAATGCAAAATTGAGCAGAAGGGTAGACTGTATGACAGTCCTTGTAACGAATAATGATAATAATAACAGTTTACATTTATATATTGCTTTAAGGTTTCCAAAACATTTTTAATGTATTATATAATTGGAACCCGACAATCCTGTGGAATAAACACTATTATTATCATCCCCATTTTAAAAATGAGGTTTAATGATTTGCCCAGGGCTTTGGGTATGAGATTGGAACCCAAGTTTCCTTGGTGTCAAATTAAGCACTGTATCTGCTCCACCCTGTTTCTCGAAATTACTAAAAATTCAACAGGTAGTGACTTTCACTGGCCCTTGGGGGACAACATGAAGTAGTGAAAAGATCCCTGAATTTGGAGTCAGAGGATTCAAATCCCAATTCTGACATTCCCTGACTTTGGGCAAGTCCCTTGCCCACTGTGGGCTTAGTTTTCTTATCTGTAAGAAGTGGAGGTTAGAATGGATGCCCTCCAAAGTTCCATCCAGCTCTAAGGTTATGAGCCTAAGTGCTTGGACTGCACCCTGCTCAGTTTGGCTTCCAAAGCCCTTCATGACTTGCCTCCTTCCCATCTTCTTACTCCTTATGCCTTCCTCCACCATATGCTCATTGATTACTGACACCCCTGGCTAACTCTAATTCCCAGCTTCAATCCCATCTTCTACAGAAAGCCTTCCCTAACCCCTCTTAATTCCAGTGTCTTCCCTCTGTTAATTATTTTGTATTTAACCCCCGTGTAGCTTGCCTTGCATATATTTGTTTGCATGTTGTCTTCCCTGTTAGGTTATAAGCTCCTTGAGGGAAGGGACTGTCTTTTGCCTTTTTCAGTATCCCAGTGCTTGGTGCAGAGTAAGCGCTTAATAAATGATGATTGATGGATCGATCCAGTGACACTAGTCTCTTTGCTGTTCCTCAAACAAAACACTCCATCTCCAAACTCTGGACATTCTTACCGGCTGTCCCCCAGAGATCCTGGAATACTCTCCCTCCTCATCTCTGCTTCCCAGCTTCCTTCAAGTCTCAGCTAAATTCCTACCTTCTTCAGGAAGCCTTTCCCAATCCCTCTTAATTTTGGTGCCTTTCTTCTGTTGATTATGTTCAGTTTATCTTGTAGGCAGCCTATTTGTACATAGTTATTTGAATGTTGTTTCCGTTGTTAGATTGTAAGCTCCTCAAAGGCAGGGACTGCTTTTTACCTTGTAGCCACAACATTTAGCACAATGCCAGGCACATAGTAGGCACTTAATAAATGTTTATTGACTGACTTAGCAGTCCTGGCCCTTTGGGGAGATGGGGGTTGGCTTGTGTCCTAAGACTGTCTTCCCCTTCTCTGGCCAGCTGCCAAAGGAACTTTGAGGAGGAAGTATCTCAAAAGATACCCATCTGTGGCTTTATGAATGGATGTACCCTTACTGAACCTAATGGAAAATGAAGAGATGTAGGGAGAGGGAATTACTTAAGTAATTACATGATGTTAATAATTCCTCAAAGATCGGTGAACCATTCGGGGAAGTTGGGGACTATCGTGTTATACGGGAAAGGATTACAGCTGCAGCTTTCCCAGAGAGGGGTTCTGGTAGGATATGAGGGGACTGTGTGACCCGCCCACCCCCATCTGCTGCTGAAATCCGGCTCTGGATGTCACCCTGTTAGCAGCCCCAGGCTAAGAACGGGAGGCAGATTAGGGGCCGTTTCATTGCAGCAGCTGTTGCTTGGCATTTTGCCCAGGACTGCTCTCAATGAAAGCTTCTCCTCTCCTCCCCCTCCCCCCATCCTTCTCTCCAGCCACTGCTACCCACCACCCCTTGATCCTGGATCTCCACAGTTCACTGCTCTGCCAGCGATGAACCTGTTTATTTCAAATAGGAGGTGAGCGGCCCCTGGCATTCGTCTCCATTTTTGAATCGTCGTTAATGTTGACCTTTCAAAGAGTGGGGAAATCTCACTAGTTTCTGTCAGGCCTCCTTAATAGCGTTTATTAAATCTCCCCTCCTCCAGTTTTATGAATTTGCTGACAATTTATTTTTTGCTGAGTCTTTGATCTTTGGTTTATTTTTCATACATTTTATTTATGTCTTTTGTCTGTCCATCACATTTAGCTCCCACCCCCACACACCCAGACTTAACCTTCCCTTAGGACAAAGAGAAACCACGAAGCATCTGATGCTAAGGTAGTATCTGACAATATGGACAATGCCTAGAAATGCCCTACCTCTCTACTCACTTAGACTCAAGAAGACCATCTAGTTTAATACTTCTCCTAGATCTTCGCTGATTTATTCATTGTTCAGAGTTCGATTTCTTTTTGGTCAAGTCACCAAGCACTCATTAAGCGCGTGCTTGGTCCTGCACGAGAGGCAATGTAGCATGGATGATCAAGAGCTGTCTTCAAAGCTGGGAAGACTTGGACTCTTCCAGCCTCTGACACGTTTTGTCACACGTAAGTCACTAATCACTCCTACTGTTTGCCAGGTATTGCGCTGGGCACTGAGGATGCAAGAAAGACGGTGTGTCGAGAGAGATAACACGCAAACGACTCTGTACAGACAAGGCATAGATGGGGAAAGTGGAGATACCTCAGAGGGAGGGTACTAAGGGTAAGGAGAAGGGGAAAGTCTTCCTATAGGAGCCTGGTGGGACTTTGACATCTGAAGGAAGCTAGGAGGCAGAGATGAGCAGAGAGAGAATTCCAGGTATTGGGGACAACCAATGAAAATGCCTGGAATAGGGAGATGGAGCGTCATGTGTGAGGAACAACAAGGGGTCGGCGTCTCTGGATCGCAGAGTATGTAGGAATGAGTAAGGCAGAAGAAGACCAGAAGTTAGGGAGGGGCCAAGCTATGAAAGACTTTAAAAGCCAGACAGAGGATTTTTATATTTGATCCCGGAGGCAATAAGAAGCCATCGGTACTAATCGAATAGAGGGGGTAATATGCTGAAATTTGTTCTCTAGGAAGAATAGTTTGATAGCTGAGAGGAAGATGGGCTAAAGTGAGGAGAAGCTCTCTTGATTACCTCTAATCTTTCTTGTACAATTTTTATGCACACACATAAAAATAAAATTATTTGCATACTGGCTCCCCATTATGACACTGTGAGCTCTTTGAGAATAGAGAAAGCCTTTCACCTTTCTTTATATCCCCAGTGCTTAGTAACAGTCCCTAGCACATAGTAGGTGCTTTTTCCTAGTGGACCCATTTCCTAGTGGGATTCTATTGCTTTGCTACCACAAAAAGTACTACTTGGAATATTTTTAATATATAGAGAGCCCCATTGTGTGTATGCCTTGTAGTGAGTTCTCTGGGGCATTCAGTGGATGACCTTGGCGTCTCTGAAGTCTGATCAAGCTCTAAGCGGTCCATAGCACCCGCTTCAGCCACCTTCATGTCCATTGGAACAAATTGTTCTCATCCACCTATTTTGCTGGGGAAAGTCTTCACCCGCTTGGGACGGACACCCCTCTAACAAACCTACGGGTCTGAAGAATGTCAGTTACTCTCAATCTGGTTTAGCCCTTCTGCTGAGATAGTCTTACCAGAGTGTGGCTGCTACACGCGCTACAGCATCTTGGAGCCACAGGGGAGAGTTGGGGGACAGGTGGATACCAAAGGCAGATGAGTAGCCTGGAAAAGGGCTCCGAAAACCCTCATATCAGAGGTGCTGGTCCTCCCTAAACACCCCATATGGCCCTGTACTACAGGCAGTGTGGTAGAGATGATCTAGAGCTGTCTTCAAAGCTGGAAAGACTTCGACTCATCTGGCCTCTGACACATATTGTCTGTGGGAGACTGTGTAAGTCACTACTCACTATTTGCCTATACCAGTAAAATCGTACGTCCAGCCTCTATCCCTACGGCCAATGCAGAACGGAGGGCACGGAGGGATTGCTATCTGTGTCTGTGGAGTGAATCATTGGATGTTAGAGCTGGAAAGGACCTCAGAAGTCATTTTACTTTAGAGGAAACCGAGGCCTGGAGAGTTTAAGTAACTTACCAAGGTCCTACAGCTAAGAAGGGAAACATCTGAGACTTCAACCCAGATCTTCTGACTCCAACTCCATTGTTCTTCCCATATTAGTGAAAGCATGGTTCTGGCTAAGTAAAGAACAACTAACCTTTATATGCTGATTTAAAGTTTACAAAGCATCTTAAATATGTGTACCTATTTGAGCCTTGCAAAAGCTAAGGCACATACTTGCTTATCCTTTTTTTAATCAATCAGCCAACTAATAAGCATTTATTAGGTCCCTACTATGTGCCAGGCATAGTGGTAGGTGCTAGGGACACAAATAATAATGGTGTATATTATTATTTTATACTTTTATAAACACACACATTTATAAATATACACCTTTATAAACACACACACAGAGGCAGCTAGGGGGCACAGTAGATAGAGCACTGGGACTAGAGTCAGCAAGACTTATCTTCCTGAATTCAAATCCAGCCTCAGACACTTAATAGCTGTGTGACCTTGGGCAAGTCACTCAGCCCTGTTTGCCTCAGTTTCTTCATCTGTAAAATGATCTGGAGAATGAAATGGCAAAGAAAAACCCAGATGGAGTCAGACATGACTGAAAAAAAATGACTGAACAACAAATATATACACTTATACACACACACATATATAAACACAACTATATGTACATACACACACATTATATATATATATATATATATGTATATGGCTAGAGATTGTGATTACATTGGTATATGTGAGGAAATTCTCGTTACCAGTGCAGGTTGGCATCTTCTCTATAATTTGTATTTTTAGAAAGGTGCCCATCCTAGAGCCCAGGGAGGCTCAGTGGTCACAAAGGCAGAATGTATCAGAATAAGGACTTGAAGGGGGGATTCTAGACTTTGAACACAGTTTCTTGAGGAATTTTGTGATGTCGCTTAATGCCACTGCCTTCCTTGTATGATTATTTCCAGTTTATCCTGCCCATAGTTTTGTACACATTTGCTTGCCTGTTATCTCCCCTATTATATCAACAGGTCCTTGAGAGAAGGGACTGTCTTTTGCCTCTTTTTGTATTCTCGGGATATAAAGTGCCTGAAGCATAGTAGGTACTTAATAAATGTTTATTAACTGACTGTTGACTGACACACACACGTATACATATATGCACACGCATATATAAAACATATAAATGTTTTCTTCAGAAAATTTTACAGATGAGAAAACAATCTAAAGGTGTTTAAGTGACTCATCTACGGACACAGAGATAGTAAGTGTCAGAAGTAGGATTTGAATATGGATCTTTTTGACTCCAAGTATAGTAATTCCTCTGCTGTGCCACAAAAGTAAAGATAAGTGGACCTTCCCTGGCACTGGAGAAAGAACAGAGCACCCTGTGTCTTTGTAAAGATATATTCCAATGAACCTCTTTTAACCTTGCCCAGCTGCATTCCTCGCATTATCTGGTGCATTTCTGAGGACATGGCCTGACCTCACAGCCAAGACACTACTTTGTACCACAACCTTTTCCCTATTGCCAAGCCTGTCTAAACACTAGCTGCTAAACTTCTCACAGGGGTAATGGTGTGCCAAGGCTACGTGGCAAGAGAAACCAGACCATGAGACAGCTGGTCCTTGAGCCCTATATTAAATTAAAAGCCCCCTGGCTAAACTGAAACTCAGAGCTGAAATCTTCCCCATCCTGTTCATTAGCAGGGCCAACAAGAGATTGCCTTTGTGGTTTGGTGGAATGAGAGCTGGTCCTGAAACCTTGACTCTAACATTTATTTGCTGTATGACCGTGAACAAATCACCCTCTCTGAATTTTAGTTTCTTTTTGTGTAAAATGCACATCTCCTGCTCACACCAAAATGTTAGGAAGAAAACATCTGGTAGATTTTAAAGTGCTGTGTAAATAGGAATCATCTACCATGGCATGATGGAACAAGAAGTGGAGTCTGAAAAACCCGAATTCAAATCCTGCCTCTGAAACATACAGGTTGTATGACCCTGGGAAAGTCATTCAACTTTTAGCACTCTAGCCTACTATATAAAGAGGTGAGGAGGTAGTTCTTAATCTTTGGTCCTTAAACTTTTTAAAAAAACTGGTAATATTCTAATATAATTTATTTTTTTGTAATCTTAATTTATTCATGTAAAAACATGATTCTGAGAAGGGGTCCATGGGCTTCACCAGATTGCTAGGGGGCTCATCAAGTCAAGTCAGTAAGCATTTATTAAATGCCTACTATGTGCCAAGCACTGTACTAAGCACCAGAGGTACAAAGAAACATACCTCTCCCCTCTCCCCCAAGTCCCTGCTCTCATGGATCCCACATGGTCAGACCTTCGCAATAGGAGTATCAATTAAGAACCCTTGCTCTGAGACTTTATACTGGAGAGAAGGTGCTGACTTGCATTGATAGAAGGAGTTTCCTTATTTTAAGTTCCCTTTATTAAAATATCTGGTCTAGTTAAAAACAGACAAATAACAACTATTTTTGCCTCCTTCAGTACAAATAGAGTGTCGTAACTTGGTATTTTCCAAAGCCTTTTGGTTTTCCTTCTCTTAGTACTGGACATATTTTTTTCTTTTCCTTAAAGACCTTTGTTTTCTTAGGCGAGAGTACTCCTTTCTTCCACTGACAAGGACGGCTAGCCCACTCTATGTCACACAGGGGTTTCTGTTCAGGTCCAGTTGGGCTGGGACCAGGTGGCTTCTGAGATTCCAGCAGACCAGTTTTGAGAGTTGTGGTGCTAAAATTATGCTCATCTTTTGACCAATCTTGGGATGAGCTTCTCTGAATTTGGCTCTTGAGTGGTATACATACAAAGTATTCTGTACTCAATTCAACAAGCAATTATTGACTCCCTCCTATGGAGAGGCAAGGGGGTATATTAATAGAGAACTGGTCCCAGAATCAGCAAAAACAGAGTTTGACTGGGCAAGTCATTTTACCTTCTTCTACTCTGCACTAGTGGTGTCAAACTTAAGTAAAACTAGGGCCACTAATCTGTCCAGGCTGCATAGTAACTTAGTTTTAGAATGTAATATTATCTATGTTTTATTAATTTTTATATATTTACATTTGTTTCATTAAATATTCCCCAATTACATTTTAATCTGGTTCAGCCTATACTAGGGAGTGTTACTGGTGCCAACCCATGGTCTTTGGGTCATGTTCAACACCTCTGCTTTAGGAAACTTTCTAAGAGCATAAGTTACAGAGATGGTTCCAATCTGCCTTGGCACCTTCTCATCCAGGAGTTTGCTATATTATTGAAATCTCAGGTCCAGCTCCTATCCCTACGGACTATGCTGGGAATTGGGGGAGGGAAGACAAAGACAAAATAATCCTTGTTCTCAAGGAGCTTGTTGTTCATTCAATGACTTTAGGAGTGTGATGTCTTGACTTGTAAGTGAATTGGATTTTACATAACACACTTGAAACATCCGTTGGCATAGCTGTGGAGACCCCAAGGTCCGAGTCATGATGAAGCCACAAAGTCAAGGAGTACTGTAGATACTGTGAAGACTGTCTGCTGTTCACACGGATCACTGGCGTGGCTTACATTTGGGTAGGAATGCTACCTCCCAGGGGAGGACCAATGCAGTGAGGAAGAGTCTAAGAATAGCAACTTTCTCTGCATGGCTCATCAGTACAATTCCCAGCACCAAGCTAAGTTTAACTTTCCTCAAAAACATGGCACTGGTTCCAATCTCTATCAGGCTCTGACGCTGTGGTTTCCTCTTTCACAAAATTAAATTACTCCACTCTAGGTGTTGCACTTAAGCAACAATTTCTTGTAATTGCTTGTTTCAGGATCTCATCAGATTCTTCCCCAACAGGGGTCTGTGGTTATATCAATGGAAATTAAAAAGAAAACACATATAGAGAGAGCCTTTTTGAGTCCTCTATGTTCCTGGTTTGGCTCCCTTTAATGTGTTTCCATACTTTTGAAGAGGCTGGCCCCTGTGGAGTACCTAGAGTATATTTCTTTCTTATCTTCACCTCTTGGAGTCCCTTACTTCCTTCAAGACTCATAAGGCTGATATTTATTTGCCCCCCGCCCCAACCCTTCCTCCAGGAAATTTCTTTATATTTATTATCTGTAAATTGTGTTAAATCTTTGCAGATATTTGCTCTTTTCCTCCCTCCAATAGAATGTTGGCTTCTTGAAGGCATGATCTGTGTTGTTTTTGGAAGCCTACCACAATGCATAGCACATTGTAGGCACTTAATAAATCTTTGCCTGATGAATAAACAGTTACCACATTTCACTTCATTTGGGCAAGCATTCATTAAACAGCACTATCCACTGGGGATAGAAAGACAAAAACAAAACACTCCCTGCCTTCAAAAGAGCTTTCATTCTACCAGAGTGGGATGAATCGTACACAGATACATAAATACAGAATCACAGAATTTTGAGACTTGGAAGGGACCTTAGTGGACATTTATTCAAACTCCATACATGAAAGCAATCTTCACTACCACATACCAGATAGGTAGTCATCCAGCTTCTCTCTGAAGACCTCCAGTGAGGTGGAGTCCACTTCCTCTGAAAGTTCCACCTTCCATTTTGGGGTAGGTCTAATTGTTTCTCCTTTCCATCAAGCTTGAATTTTCCCCTTGAAACTTCATCTGTTGCTTATAGTTTTGTGCTTAGTCCTCTCTTCCATAAGATATCCCTTTGCGTACTCGAAGACAGCCATCATGTATCTCCTTAGTCTTCTCTTCTGCAAGATAAAGACTCCACATTCCTCCAACTGAGCTGCATGTTACATGCAACTGAGGATTTTTACTGTCCCGGGTTCCTTCCTTTGAACTTTTACTAGTTTTTTTTTCCATAATCTTTCCTAAATTTTTGTTTTTCCCAGAACTGAATGAATACAATAATCCAGATATGGTCCTTCCAGGGCAGAGTAAAGCAGGATGACTGTCTCCTTATTATTGGAAGTTCTGCCTCTCTCAATTTAACACAAGATTGCATTGACTTTTTAGCAGCCATACTGCTGGCTAGTACTTAGTTGGTTGTCTACTGAAACACCTAAATCTTTTTCAAATTGCTATGTAATAGTATTCCCCCATTTTGTACTTGCGAAGTTGATTTTTTGAACCTAAGTCTAAGACTTTACATTTATTGCTATGGAATTTCATCTTATTAGATTCAGCCTAGGATTTTAGTCTATCAAGATATTTTTACTTTTATTCTCACCTTTAGTTTTCACCTTCTTAAGATAGAGTTTGGGTGGCCCAGGGGCTAGAGTGGTGGGCCTGGCATTAGGAAGACCTGAGTTCAAATCCAGCCTCAGACATTAGCTGTTTGACCCTGAGCAAGTAACTTCACCTCTGCTTCAGTTTCTTCAACTTCCTTAACTAAGATTAAGTTGAGATAATATTTGTAAAGTACTTTGTAAACCTTATAGCACTTTATAAATGCTATAATTATTATTGATATTTTGACCATTCCTTCCCTGAATCTACCTTCCTTTTTATGCTCCTTCCTCTCTCTCAGTCTACACCTGATTCCCTGTTGAGTTTAAAGGATTGCCACCGTAAACTCTTTGTGTACATGCCTTTGTGTATGTACACACAGCCCTCCATTGAGGGGTTCATGTTTAGTTTGCTCCCTCACTCCTTCTTTCATTTTTATGTAGTCTTTTTGTTCTGCAACCCAAGTAGGTGAAATAATAGAGCAGTTTCTCCTTGGATTTCTTTTTCATTTCTCAGCTGAGTGCTTATTTTCTTTTCTCTTTTTAAAAAATCCTTGCTAGAGTTGTTGGGAGAAATCTGGGCTCTTCTGTTTCCACTTCCTCCAAGATCTTGAGGGGAGCTCCCAGGATCTTTCAAAAGTCTGACTCAGTCATCCTGTATGCTAGCTATTGCTTCTAGTTTTTTTAAATCATCTGCCAATTTGATAAGCAACCTATCTATTTCTTTACTCAAGTTACTGATGAAAGTGGTGAAAATATGTCAGAGGCAAGCACAGTATAAATGAAAAGAATATATGAAATTAATACAAATTTATTGGGGGGGTGGCATGAGAAGATCTTTGATGCTAAGGGAATTAGGAAAAGACCTATGTAGGAGGTAGCCTCTTAGCTTATATTTGAAGGAAAGTAGGTATTCCAAGAAATAGGAATAAGAACATTCTAGTAGGAGAGAGAGCCTGGGTAAAGGCATGGAGGTCAGAGATGGAAGATAGTGTAGAAGGATCATGTGATAATCACTCTAGAGCTGAAAGAGACCTCAAGAGCTATGTAGCCCAATCCTTTCATTTTACAGATGAAGAAACTGAGGCCTGGAAGGGGGTTTAGATTATTTGTAAAGGGCAGCAAGGTGGTGCAGGGCACATGAAAGGGAGGAAAGTGAAATTGGTCTGTAAAGATTAGCTGAAGCCAGACTATGAAGAACTTCCAACAAAGCCATTGGTATTGCATCCTAGAGACAATAGGACTGCTGCTTATTACGTAGCATAGTGACATGGTCGGCCGCTAGGTGGCGCCATAGTGCATAGAGGGCCAGGTCTGGAGTCAGGAAGACTCATCTTCCTGAGTTCAAATCTAACCTCAAGACATTTGTTAGCTGTGGGACCCAGAGCAAGTCACTTAACCCTGATTGCCTCAGTTTCTTCATTTATAAAAATGAGCTGGAGAAGGAAATGGCAAATTGCTCCAGTATCTTTGCCAAGAAAACCCCAAATTGTGTCATGGAGAGTCTTGACGTGACTGAAACACAACTAAACAAAAGTGACCCATCAGTGGTTTAAGGGTCTCTCCTCACCACTAGATCAGACTCTACCCTACTTTAGTGGCTCTGCTTCACGTGAGTTGTCATCATGCACTCCATACCATAGCCAAATGCATTCCTCAGTTCCAAGGATGATCTCAATTCAAAAAGCACTTTATTAAAAGTGCACGCTGTGTACGACCTGGGGGCTGGGAATACAAGACAAAAAAAGAATTGTTTTTTTCAAGGAGTTTATGTTCTACTGGAGGCAGAAAGAATAGGGTGAGATAGGGAGGACAACATTTATATAGATAAATACAACATATATGCAAAATGACTGCAGTGATTTGTATGTGCATGTGGGTGCATGCATGTGCATGTATGTATGCATGGGTCTCTACTGTGCTGTGTGTGTGTGTGTGTGTGTGTGTGTGTGTAGGAGTGTTAGCAGCTGGGGAGTCTGGAATGGCTTCTTTTTGAAGATAGTGCCTAAAATGACCGTCCCTTGAAGGGAGTTAGGGATTCTAAAAGGTGGAGGTGAGAAAAGAGTATATTTCAGGTAGATATGGGGAAGGAAACAGAGGTTGAAGGCAGAATGTCCCATATGGGCAATTGCACATAGGCCAGTTTGACAAAGACAATAGATGGCATGAGGAGGCAGGAAGGAAACAAACATCTTGAAGAGTAGGCTGGATTATTCAGATTGTGAAGGCCCTTAAGTGCCAGATAGAAGAGGTTGTACTTGAACCCAGAGGCAATAGGGAGCCATTAAAGATTCTTCAGCAAGGCAGTGGCAGGGCTTTGTGGAAGATTATTTTGGTAGCTATGCAGGTGGAGAATGGATTGGAAAGGGGTGAGACTAGAAACAGGGAGACTAAAAAGGAGGCTATTGTGATAGGCTAGGTGAGAATGAATGAGGCCTTAATGAATGAAGCCTTAAACTAAGGTGGTTGCTGCTGGGTATGTAAAGAAAAGGGGAGGATGCAAGAAATGCAGAGGCAGAATTGACAAGACTTGGTGACTAGTTGGATTTGCGGAGGTGAAGGAGGGAGAAGAGTTGAAGATGACTTTGAGGTTGTGAACCTGGGTGATACCTTTGACAGAAATGGGCCACTTAGGAGGAGGGAGGTGAATAAGAAGGAAAACGAGTTACATTTTTGACATGTTGTGTTTGAGCTGCCTATGGGATGTCTGGGTAGAGATGTCAGCTGATGATGTCAGACTGGAGCTCGTGAAAGAGATGATGACTGGATATCTAGATTTGGTAGTCATCTACATAGAGAAGACAGATGAACCTGAGACAGGGGGAGAGGTAAATGATATCACTGTGATTGAATATATGGAGAGAAGAGGGCAGAGGGAATCCACATGTTCTCTGAGGCATACACATGCATTGTGGTTGGAATATGATCTTGCCCTAGGCTCTTCTATGTGTCTCTTTGGGCCTTTCTCCATGAATCACCTATGCAATATTGGTCCTGTTCATTTCTTCATATTAAATCGTTCTCTTTCCTTAAGGCTAAGCTCGGGAATCACCTCTCCCACGAAGCCTTCTCTGATCCCCAAAGCTTTAACTAGGAATTTTTGCACCTGAAACAAATGTCACAAACTGTGTCTGGGGAAAACTAAACAGCTTATGCCCTCAGTTGATTGGAAAGTGGCACCAACCCATGGGAGATAGCACTCTGGGTGCATTGGCTCAAGCCTGCCACACGAGTTGGGGTGGTGGTGGGAGAGCAGGGCAAGCGGGGGAGAATTTCACCCCATCTTGAAATCTGATAGTTTTCTATTTCAACTAATTCTTCCTAAGTGATACTGTTTCTACCTTGCTAAAGGTCTGCAGATGCTACAAGCACTCTCTAAATTAAGTGCACTGGGTAAAAACCCAAGGGGCCCCACCTTTGTTGTAGCTCTCCTGATTTCTTTCCATGTATTTGCGTGTTGTCTCCCCAATTAATCAGATTGCAAGGTCCTTAAGGACAGGTACTGTCTCTTACCTCTTTTTGTAGTCTCTGGGTTTAGCACAGCCCCCTGGCAAATAATGGGCAATTAATAAATGTTGATTGATTAAAAGAGCCCTCTTCTTCCTCCTGTTTTCCCCTAAAGTATTTTGTCTAAACCTCCTTTGTCCCACTTACACCGCACCTTGTATCCTACTTATTGTGTACAGAATCAATTTCCATGTCATAAAAGAGTCATGAGGAAATTTACATGGCTGTTCCCAGTTCAATTACGATAATTCTCTTGTCTGCCTTGAAGTCGTGAAGTGGCTTTGAATGCAATTCCATGGGACTTTAAGCATGTGCCAGGACTGAAGCCGTGGGAAATGGGTAAACGCTGCCATGTTATTTACTACCCAGCATTTTGTATCTTTCATCATCTCACGTTTATGATGGTGCTTTATGCTTATCATTAGCTAGTTCATCATCTCTGCTAACAAAATTGCTTGGCTCTGCCATGCATGGGATTGTAGGCAGGATTCTGAGGGAGCCCTTGACTCTCCCTGTACAATGTTTGCCCCCGCTGACAGCTGAGCATGTGGCAAGCCTTGCTTGCTTAGTCAACGCCCTCTAAAATAACCTCGTTAACAGAGCATAATGGAGAAACAGTTGCTGTCCAGACGCTGGGGGTGGGGAGCGCTTTTTTTTTATGTGAGCTGGGATTAACACAGTCACATCTCATGAATGACAAAAAAAAAACAAAAAAAGAGAAGTATTTGCAGTCCTCCTATTTCATTGCTTCTCAGACTGTGCGCTGGGCCAAATCAAGAGAGGCAGTGCCGTAAGACTTGTAGGCAGCTAGGTGGCTCAGTGGATGGAATGCCAGACCTGCAATAAAGAAGACCTGAGTTCAAATCGGGCCTCAGATACTTACTAGCTGGGTGACCCTGGGCACATCACATCACCTCTGTTTTCCTCCGTTCCCTCATCTGTAAAATGGGGATAATAACAGGAACCCCCCCCCCACCCCCGTCTCCTCCCGGGCTGCGATGAGAGTATCAGATGGTCTAATATTTGTAAAATGCTTATCACAGTGCCTGGCACTTAGTATGTACTATATAAATGTTAGCTATTGTTGTCGTTATAATTATCATCATTATTACCTGGGTTAAAATCTCATCTCAAACCCTTAATAATTTTGTCACCCTGAGTAAGTAAAGTATCTAGATCTCAGTTTCTTCCTTTGTAACAATGAAGAGGAGGGCTAGACTCTGTGGTCTCTAAAGTCCTTTCCAGCTCTAGACTAATGGTCCTATAAATGTAGAAAGGATAGAAAAGAACCCTGGAATTGGAACCAGAGGACCTGGGTTCAAATTCCACCTCTGAGGATTGTTCTTGGAGCCAATCGTTTATCTTCCCCTGTCCTTCTGTCAAATGTTGGCCTCTATAGTCTATATATCCAATGGAGAATGGAATCTATGACTTCCCTTCTTCATTTTTTTCAAACTAAGACTTGTTCACATCTGACTCCATAGTCTGAAGAGTTTGGTGATGGTGGTGGGATGTGTGTGTGTGTGTGTGTGTGTGTGTGTGTGTGTGTGTGTGTGTGTGTGTTTGAAGCAATCAAAGTTAAGTGACTTGCCCCAGTGACACAGCGAGTATCTGAGGTCAGATTTGAACTTAGCTCCTCCTGACTCCAGGACCATTGTCTGTCCACTGAGCTACCTAGCTGCCCCAGAGCTTGCTGTTTCTGGAAAGCCAAGGAAAATGTGTTATTGTGATCAGAACTGTGGGAAGAATAGGAACTTAAGACCAAGAGTGCCCAATGCTTTGCCCTGTTTTTGCAGGTAAAAACAGAAAGAAGATTGTGAATTAATCTAAGTTGCGGATACTTGAAAACCTAAACAAGGCTTTGTGATTTCCCTCATTGAGAATTATGTGGAGAAAAAGCTGAGGACCCACAGCGAGGAGATTTACCCTTTAGACCCAACTATGTTATAACTATCTACGTACCCTCAGGCAAGTGGCTTCCACTCTTGGGTTTAAGTTTCCTCATTTGTAGAATAAGGAATTTAGATGAGATTGTTCAAGAGCAAGAAGAGACCTCAGAGACCATCTAGTGTATCCCCCTCATTTTATAGATGAAAAAGTGAGGCCCAAGGAGGTTCACTGACTTGCCCAAGGTCACAAAGGTAGTAAGTCTAAATCTGAACCCATGTCAGCTGCCTCTCTTGTACCAAGTCATCTCATTTGTAGCGTCTGACATTCCATGGTTTTGTAGGCTGACATGAATGCATCTTTTGCTAATAGCAGTCCTGGTGAGTTGCCAGAGATACACACAGAGAGAGGTTAAATGATTTGTTCAGGGTCATTTAACTAGTAAGTGTCGGAGGTACCTGGATCTTTATGACTCTCAATCTAGCCATCCATATGTCATGCCACACCAATAACAGCTAGCATTAATATAGCACTTTAAGAAACTTTCTCTCATTTGACTAATTGGATGATCCTTACAACAACTTTAGGAGGTAGGGGCTATTATTATCCCTGTTTTACAGATGTGGAATCTGAGGCAGATAGCAGTGACATGATATTCCCAGGGTCACACAGCTAGTAAGTGTCTGAGGCTAGATTTGAACTCAAATTTTTCTGGCTCCAGGGCCAGCGCTCTAGCAACTTCCAGGCTTTTGAATCCTGTTTTAGGTCCAGCCCACTCAAATTAATGCTCATAAGTCCCAATTTTTCTGAATATATTTTTCAAAACACCAGCTGTTGTACTGTCAATTATATTCTATCACATGGTAATGGTGACAATAATTTACTTAAAATAGAAAGCCAGGATAAAATTGGGAAAAAAAAGTATTAAGAGCAAACACCCTCAATGCCAGTGGCCCAAGCCAAACCATCATTGACCCTTCGTTTTCTCTTCTCCCCTAAAAAAAACCATACAAACCCCAATACAACAAAACTGCTGGGGATAGAAAGTTTTGAGTAAGTCAGGACTAGCGCTTCTGGTCTGAGGGCTCGCAGTGCCCTTTTCAGGGCTCTTCATCTACATTTGGTGTCCACTTGTTACCCCAACTCTCACCTCCAAGAAGGCTCCAAGAAGCTGTAGAATGTGCATCAGCTACACCCTAGTGAAAAATCGTCTTGGCAGATGGGTTAAACCAGGCTAAGGGTAACTGACAGGGCTCAAACCCATCAGTGAGCTAGGTGGATGTCTTCCCTAAGCATGTGAAGACTTCTGCAATGGAATGGGTGGATGAGAGCAATTTGTTCCAATGGCCATGAAAGTGGCTGAAGCAGGTGCTGCGGAGGGCTCAGAGCTTGGTCAGGAATTGACAATGCCAAGATCACCCATCGCATCCTGGGTCATCACCAGTTTTGACTTTTGTCTTGCTACTGGACTTTGATGAGTCAAGAAGAGAGGGTGAGGCTGATGACTTTGTGCAACTGCCTCACTTAAATCCAACCCACTTACAAGTCAAGACATCACCCTGTGATATTACTTGGTCCTCTTTGAGAATGAAGGGTGAACAATAACATTAAACATGTACTTTGTGCTAGGCACTGCTCTAAGTACTGAGGATACAAAGATGAAATATATCCTTAAGTATTTAAAGAACCAGCATATGTGGTTACTTATCCTCTATCGGTGACATCTAAAAGACTGTGGAGAAGGGGAGAGGTAGTGTAGGATTGGAGAAGGGCAAAAAGGAAAGAGAACAGAATCTGTACGCTCTACACTGAAGAGCTTGACTTTGAATCCTGGGACAGCTTGAGAGAGGAACATTAAAGAGATGGGTAATGAAAGTGTAGAAGGGAAAGACATGATGACAAAGAGCCCTGAAGGGTTTCATCTGCAACCTATTGTGTTAAAGTAACTAGATTTCTTTTCTTGACAGGGTTCCTAAACTGGAAGATGAAGGGAGTGCCGTAGGTAGGTAGAGTTTACCTAGTTTAGAAAGGCTTTTGGTAAGCCTTTAATGTACCATCTCATAACATTCTTGTGGAGAAAATGGAGAGATATGGACTTGATTATAACACACTTAGATGGGTTAGTAAATGGTTCAATGACCAGACTCAGTTTGTAAATGGTTCAATTTTAGTGAGGCAGACGGTGTTTAGAGGAGTGCCCTAGGGATCTGCGCTTGGCCCAGTGCCTTTTAATATTTTTATCAATGTCTGGATAAAGGCACACATGGCATGCTAACAACATTTGCAAATAACACTAAGCTGGGAGGGAGTGCTAATAGTGGTTGGCAGTGAGTCGGGATATCGAGATATTTTGACAGTCTGGAACAGTGGTTCTCAGAATTTTTGGTCTCAGGATCCCTTTGTACTCTTAAAAATTGAGGACCCAGAAGAGCTTTGGTTTTATGTAGGTTATATCTGTCAATATTTACTGTTTTAGAAATTTAAATGGACAGTTTTTGAAAATATGTATTGATCGATTCATTTAAAACAATAATAAACCCATTACATTTTAACATAATATGTTTTTTAGGAAAAAACCCTGTATTTTCCAAAACAAAATAAAATAACGAAAATAGGGACATTGTTTTACATATTTTTGCAAATCTCTTTAGTGTCTGGCTTAATGAAAGACAGCTGGGATGCTCATATCTGCTCTGCATTCGATATGTTACAATATATTGTATATTGTGTATATATATATATATATATATATATATATGAAAATCCAGCCTTACATAGATATGCAGTTGGGAAAGGAAGGAGTATTTTAATAGTCAAATAAAGTCTTAGTGACTTTATTTGAAGTCTTAATTGGCTTATTATGAAAATGTTTTTTACTTCAAGGAGCTCCTAGAAGGATTTCAAGAACCTCTACAGGTCCTCAGACCATACTTTGAGAACCATAGGCCCAGGATATTGGACTGAACCTAGGAGAGAGAGTGGGCATGTGATGTCACTGGTGTGGGGAACTCACTGATAAGGAAATTCTCTACCCAAGTTGGCACCTTCTCTCACTTGTTCTTTTTGGTTCTAGAGGACAGGACTGGAAGCAAATGGCAGAAGAGGCAACTGAGGCTTGAGCTCAGGAAAATCTGCAGAATGATGAGAGTAGACCCAAAGCAGAAGGAGTTGTCTTAGGAGGTGGGGAACTCACAGGTTCAGATTCCCCACTCCATCCCCCCTCCCTAAATTCCCTCTTTGCAAAGAGAAGTAACAGTGGTTTTAGTGGAAAGAGCTCTAGATTTAAAGCCAGGTGCTGGTTCAAATCCTACGTGTTAAACCTTGGGCAAATCAGTCGGTCAGCTAGCATTTATTAAACACCTACTACGTACAAGGCACTGTGCTAAGGACTGGTGATACAAAGCAGAAAGACGGTCCTTGCTTTCCCAGAGCCTGTCAGGGGAGATAATGTGTAAACAACTATGTACAAACAAGATACAGCACACAGGAGAATTGGAGATGATTTCAGAAGGAAGGCGCTAGAATTAAGGAGGTATGGGGAAGGCTTCTTGCAAAAGATGGGACTTTGACGGAGACTTGAAGGAAGCCAGGGAAGTCAGGAGGCAGAAATGAGGAGGGAGAACATTTCAGATATGGGGAATAGCTAGTGGATAGCAAAGAGGCCAGTGTCACCGGATTGTGAGGAGGGGGGAAGTGAGAAGACTGGAATGGCAGGAAGGGGCTAGGTTATGAAGGGTTTTAAAAGCCAAATGGAGGACTTTGTATTTGGTCCTGGAGGCTGTAAGGAGCTGCTGGAGTTTATTGAATGGGGCATGAGGGTTGATGTGGTCAGACCTACGTTTTAGGAAGGTCAGTTTGACAACTGAGTGGAGAATGGACTGGAGTGGGGAGAGAACAGAGGTAGGGAAAGCAACCAGCAGGCTGTCATAATAGTCATTAAAAAGTTACCTAACTCCATGGGTCCTCAGTTTCCTCCTCTGTAAAAGGAGGGATTAGACTAGATGATCCTTAAACTCTCCTTTACCTCTAAAATCCATGATCTTATTATCTATGGCAGGAAGAGAGAGTCCATGATGATAACATCAGGTTCTTGCTGGGACTCCTGTAGGATCCGTATTTCAGGGCATCTGGCTTAGTTCCAAGTCATTGAAGATTCAGGATCAGCGGCTTAGGTGATTTATGGAAATTGGAGGGGTTCTACTCAGGCAGTCTGATTGGGTTCACATCCCTGAAATCACAGCCAGGAGATTCCACTCAGCTTGGAGACAGAAAGCCTCGGGTTTCCAGAGAAGCGGCTGAGCAGGAAGGGAGGGTATGACTCAGAGACAGACAGCCTGTTGAATAGAGAAAGTCTAGGCCAGGAAAGTCAGAAGTGTTCTTTTTGGATTATGACATAAAGGAATCCAGCAAACATGGGTAGCCAAAGCACTTCCCATCCCTGCTCCTCTCATGTTGTCTTCAGATGGGGCTTCTTTTCTAAGCAGGGACTGACTCCTCACTGGGCAACCCTCTTTTCCTAAAAGTACTATAGTTTTAATTGTGTTCTACCTTCAGGTCCTTGTTACAAGTGGCCTTCCTGAGGTCTCTGTGTCACGTCAGGATGCTGATGATCAATGGAAGTAATTAGTAATGCCTCTCCAAATTACCAGCTCAGTCAGATGTTCACTGAATTCCTGGAGCTGCTGCTGTAGAATGGGTAGAATTGGCTGTTATGTTGGCACCAGATGGATGTTCTCAAAGGTGCTGTGGGCAGATACCCAGGATGCCAATGCACTGCTCATTGGCCAGAGATCCAGGCCATGATGATTCCCTACCCTAGTTACCTGTCTCCACATATCCTAATGTCTGCAGTCAGGTTGTTAGATGTATGCCTGGAGACTCTGATCTCCTCTGGGCCAGACCAGGCAAGGACAATGAAAACACTACAATAGTGGAGATATTTGGAAGTCAGCAGAGAAAATGTGTTTTTTTTTTTTTGCCGAAAAAGGCAGATTTTGTAGCAGCCTGCAAATGTGCCAAAGCAAAGTATCTGAAGTATCTGCTAAAGTGCTTCCACTTCAGGATCATAGGTTTGATTAAATCTTCTTAATCAATCAACAAGTGCTTATTAAATGACTTCCTAGGTGTTGGGGATACAAGTATAAAGAACGAAAAAAACCCCTCTCTTCACAGTGAACTTACATTCTAATGGTGGAGCCAAGTACATTAAAGTATTATATACAGCATAAACGTAAAGTTAGTAAACACAAATACATACAAAGGGATTAAATACAATTGAGTTGGGGAGAGAGGGAGCTAACAGTTAAGGGGATCAGGAAAGACTGGGAAGAAATTGGTTCCTGACTTTTGTCTTAAAGGAAGAAAGGGGTTCTCTGAGGGAGAAGTAGGGAGTGAGTGCATTCCAGACATGGGAGATGACCAGAATAAAAGCATGGAGAAGGGAAATGGAGTGTTGTGAGAGAAGACCGGTTTGATTGTACTGCAGGCTTTGTATGTGGAGGAGGGGAATGATGTCTGGTGGGCCCAGAAGGATAAGTGGGGGCCAGGTTGTGTAGAGCTTTCAAAGCTAAACCCAGGAGTTTCTATTTTGTCCTAAAGACGATAGGCACCGGAGTTGGATTTTACATTTATCTCTATTAAATTTGATCTTAATAGCTGACCTTAGAGCTCATCAAAGGGCTTTAACTTTTTTCAGGTTAAGGATTTTTTAAATGTAAAAACTTTTCATGGACTCTTACTTTACTAGTATTTGTAAGATTAGTATCCCTTGATTGAGAAATACATGGTGACAGCAGACTAATAGGATTTTAGTCACATTTTAAAACGAATTTGGGTTTTATTCATTCAGCATATCTATCAATAGTTGAAATATATGTGAGAGATGTTTTTTAATTGGTTCAGTTGTTTTCAGTCATGTCTGACTCTTCTTGATCCCATGTGGGGTTTTCTTGGCAAAGATATTGAAGTGGTTTGCCATTTCTTTTTCTAGCTCATTCGACAGATGAGGAAACTGAGGCAAATAAGGTTAAGTGACTTGCCCAGGGTCACATACCTAGTAAGCATCTGAGGCCAGATTTTAACTCAGGAAGAGGCTTTCTGACATCAGGCCTGACTTCCTATCCACTGTACCACTTAGTTGCTCCTTCCTTCCCTTCCTTCCTTTTTTTTTCTTTTTTACTGAGAATGAAATTTATTTTGCTATCCCCCAAACTGATGGACACTTTCTTTGCTACCACTTTTAAAAAGCTCTGCTGTTACAATTCTGGTCTATGTGGGATCTTTTATTTCTGTCTTTGATCTGCTTGAGTATATGCCTTCCAGGGGCATCTCTGAGTCAACCCAACCCACTCATTTTACATATGAGACAACTGACAACTAGAAATGGTGGAGTATCATTTAGGAAACAGAGCATATGCCTGATGGCACAGGGAAGTGACTCCATAAGACATCTCTGTGGCATGGTAGAAAAAAACAATGACCATGGTGACAGGAAGAGCTGGGTTCAAACCCCACCCTAGATACTTACTGTGTAAGCTACCTAACCTATTTTGGTCTCAGTTTCATTGTCTGTACAATGGGGATAATAGCCATAGCCCTGAACTTGTGACGGTCAAATGAGCTAATGAATGGAATGTGCTTTATGTGATATAAATGTGAGCTACAATTACGCATGTAAAGGACTTTGAAAATTTTAGCTGTCTCTATATGTGTCAATTTTAAAAACTAAATGTCAGTCAAATGCCAGACATCCGTCTCTGCATACATATCTACATGTAAATGTAGGGAGGAAGTATGGTATAATGTGAAGAATTCTATCTTGGATTCAGATTCTGCCTTTGATGCTTACTAACTGCATGGCCTTGGGTAAATTACCATGTCCCTGGACCTCAGTTTTTGCATCTTTAAAATGGTTGGGGTGTGGGGAGGCAGTTTTGATGGACTTGATGGTCTTTGATGTTCTTACCAGTTCTAGATCTATTATCTTTAAAGGTGGCATGTAACCTATTATTAAGGATAGAGCGCTGAGCCTACAGTCAGGAAGAAATGAGTTCATATCTGGTCTCAGGCACTCACTAGCTGTGTGACCCTGGGCAAGTCACTTAACTTCTGTTTGCCTCAGTTTCCTCATCTGTAAAATGAGTTAGAAAAGGAAATGACAAAACCACTCCAGTATCTCTGCCAAGGAAACCCCACAGGGGGTCATGAAGAGTCAGACAGGACTGCATAACAACAAGAAAATTATTCATGTTATAACTGATGTCTCCTTTTTCTGCCACTTTTGTGTGTCTGGGTATTATTGCTCTTTCTCATCCCTCTATCTGGGAACATGCCTGAAGGGGGAAAAACATATATGTGGATGAAATCTAGTTTATTTATACCACCTTTGTGTTCTTTCCATAGTCTATTTGGAATCCCACGTCGGCCAGAGGAGACAGACTAAGTTGTCTAAAGAACTGGAAAAAGCCATTTGTGCAAAGCATTGAAGTCATTCCTGGCAGTGGTCAGATCTCAGAGCCAGCCCTCGGTGGAATGGCACATGTCAAAACAGTCTCCCATTTCTTCTTTGAGGGGGTAAATTCCTGATTAGAAGGATGTCTTCTATGGCACTGGTAAGAATAATGGCTTGATTTCTCTCATCAAATTCTCCTTTTTTAAAGTAAAGAACCCAGTCAGTTTTCTAAAATTATATTAAGCAATTTTCTCTGTGCATATTTTAGACTCAATAATGTGAAATTGCTATTTGTAACACATATGACACTTTGCTAATTACTTTACTTCAGCCGTGCACCAAGGTTCTCAATGTTTCAGGAATATGGCTTCCTGGCTTTTTGGCTAATTGCTGTCAGATTAAAATAGTCATCTGATGCTCTAAATGAAACTCGGGAAGAAAGGGGGTGTTTTTCATAAGGGTGGAGGCAGAAAATGATTGTTAGCACTTCTCATAAATTCATTTCACCAAAGTTAAACCTTAAACTTGGAAACATCTCTAGGAGAGGCTAGTGTTCTTTGGGAAGAAGATGTCCTCTGCCATTGTTCCCCTTCATGATTTGAAGGAGAGGACCCCAGATTCAGAGCTGGAAAGGCCCTTGGTGGTTAACTAGTCCAACCCCTTATTTATTAAGCATTTACTGTATGCCAGGCACAGTGTTGAGTACTAGGAAGACAAATAAAGAGAAACAATCTCAGCCCTCAAGGGGTTTACATTCTAAAGGAATAGGTAACATGTAAATAAATAGGTACATGTAGGTAGGTGGTAGAGCAGACAGAGCTCTAGGCCTGGAGTCAGGAAGACCCAAGTTCAGATACTTACTGGCTGTGTGACCCTAGGCAAGTCACCTAACACTATTTGCCTCACTCTCCTCATCTGTCAAGTGAGCAGGAGAAGGAAATGGCAAACCACTCCAGTGTCTTTGTCAAAAAAGCCTCAGATAGGGTCATGGGGAGTAGGACATGACTGAAATGACTGAACAACAACAGAAAGGATAAATACAGAGTACTGCAGATGGAAGGTAACCTTAGAAAGAGGAAGGTTCTAGAAGCTGGAAGGACTGAAGAAAGCTTCCAGGGCAAGGTGAGGTTTGAGCTGAGTCTCGAAATAAGACAGAGAGTCTAAGAAACGAAGATGAGGAAGGAAAGCTTTCCAGTCATAGGTCAGCCAATGCAAAAGCATAGAGGTGGGAGATGGAGTCATAATAGGATATAGACTGTAGAAACTAGAGTCCCACCCCTTCCTTTTACAGCTGAAGAAACTGACTCTCAGAGAAGGAAAGTGTTTTATCCAAGGTAAGTGGCAAAGCTGGGATTCCAACCCAATTCTTCTAACTCCCAAAAGAATTCTTCCGCCACATGGAAATGACTCGTCCAAGGTCACATAGGTAATAGAACTAAGATTTGAGCTCAGACTCTAGATCCGATGCTTGCCCAGGGTCACACGGGAAGTATCTGAAGCAAGATTTTCACTCAGATCTTCTTTACTCTGAGTCCAGCACTCTGTCTACTGCGTCACCCAGGCGCTCCCTAAGGAGCATCACGTGCAGGATTTATTTATCATGTAGTATAGGTTCCTATTATATCCTCCTAGAGAACATCAGCTTCTTGGGGGCAGAGATTATTTCATTCTGGGTGTTTATGTCCCCAACGTCTAGCCCGGCGCCTAACACAGGGCAGGTGCTTAATGAGTGCTTGGCTGATTGCCCGGGGATCGTGGATGAACTTTTATGGAATAAAAGTGAGGTGCAGCCACACACTCATACACACACACTAACACTCACACACATACACACACACTCAGACTCATACGTGTGCACGCTCACACGCGCGTACGCTCACACACAATCTGAGCAACTCAGGGTTTCAAGTCAAATGGGTAATAGCTAATGGAGGTTCTGGTATACTTTGCATCTTTAGGACCAAGGACAGGGAGGTTCCTGGATTATTCACATGCATTTACAGTTTGTAAGGTTTCATGAGAAATCTTTATTTCAGCTTTTCCTGTACTCTGCTGAACCCAAGACCATGGATGAGTAATGAGCTTTGCTTGTCTGGGAAGTGTGTAAGGAATGCTGCCCCTTGTTTTCCTACCCAAGAAGAGCACTAGCTTTGAAGTCAGAGTGTTTGGGTCCAAATCCTGCCTTCGATGCTTACTTCTAATGTGACGTACGGCAAGTCACTTATTGACCCATTAAATGGATCTCAGTTTCCTTATCTGTAAAATCAGGAGGTGGGACTAGATGGCTTCTGAGTTCCCTTCTAGATCAAGTAACTAAGATCATGACCTCACTGGGAGTGGGCATAGGGAGGAAAGGGAGGTAAAATGTTGAATTTCTGGTACTTATTTGCCAGGCTGATTTAAGTAGCATTAATGCTGAAGAGATACAAGTGGCCTTAGAGAAAATTTGCTTCATGCATTTTGGAGTCAGGGTCTCATGTCTGTTGGTGGACTTAAAAAAAAAACATATTTCATTTGAATTAAATGGCTTTCCCATCATTATTCCCAAAAGGGTCTGCAGGAAAGATCCAAGAGACACAAAGCATTCCTTTCTTTTTCCAACAGGCACTGTACACACACACACACACACACACACACGCACACACGCACACACGCACACACGCAGAATGGCCCAGAGACACTGATAAAGACTCAGAATGTCAGAGAGAACCCAGTTATTTAACAGCAATGACAAAACAAAATCAGACAGGCAGGTAGAGATACAGAATGAGAGTCATTGGATTGCAGAGAGGAGAGAGACAGAGACAGACAGAGACATAGGCAAAGAGACAGAGTCAGAGACAGAGATAGACACAGAGAAGAGTCAGAGAGAGAGAGAGAGAGAGAGAGAGAGAGAGAGAGAGAGAGAGAGACCTAGACAGAGATATAGAGAAGGTCAAAGACTCAGAAAGACAAAGAGACAGAGACAGAAAAAAACACAGAAAGAGATAGAGACAGAGAGACAGCTAGACACAGAAAGACAGAGACAGGCAGAAATGTAGGCACAAAGAAAAAGAGAAAGATAGTGTTGTAACAATTCGGCTAGCAGCTGCTGTGGGGGTGTAAAACCAACAACAACCAGCGCACAGAACGCTTGCAGCCCAAGTTCTTTTGATCTGCTTTACTAAGGAAAGCAGCATTAAGGGGTTAGCAATCTTACTTTAATCCAACATACAAATATCATTCACTCAGCTCAGGGGGAGAAGCCAGCACCCTGAGCTTCAAAGCAAATACAAACAAATTACAAAGATCGACAGATAGACCTTGTCTGATTCAAATTTCAATTCATAGTTACCAGAGTTTAACAAAGTCCGAACATCGGGGTTTACAAGCTGGAGAGCTCTTAACTACAGCTGCCCAGAGTCTCCACATCAGCACACCACCAAGAGTGAGAGCTCCAAACAAATAGCTCTGTCTTCCCTTTTTATGCACTCTTAAGCTCTTACTATTGGCTCTAGAGTTAGCAACTCCCCTTAGGACCCACATGACCTAAAATCGGCACAAAAATGTGACTTAAACCCACGTGGTCTAAAAGCCTCTGATGTCACAAACATGTCACTCAAACCCATGTAAACTAGACTTTCCCTTGAGGCAAGGAGGTCATCAAGGACTTCTAATTTAATCAAGGAAACAAAGGCCAAACTCTTCAAGGGCACTTGGTTGAATAAGTGCTAAGAGCCCATCTTGATTCCCAATACAGATAGACAGACAAAGAAAGTTCACAGGGAAACTTAATGCTTCCCTCCACCACATGACTACTCACAACATAAGGGGGGAGCGGGGAGAGAGAGACAGACAGAGAGACAAAGAAAGAGGGAGAGACAGACAGAGAAAGAGGGAGAGACAGACAGAGAAAGAGACAGACACAGAGACTGACAGAGACTGAGAGAGACAGACGGGGAAATGGAGTCAGAGAGAGACAGAGAATATTAGAGAGACAAACACAGAGAGATCCTAGGCAGTGAGGTGAGTAATGTTGGTTGGTTGGTTGGTTGTTGTCCTTCATTCTTAAAAAGGACCAAAATGACATCACTATGTTGGAGTCAAGGTACAGTGTGTGAGTAATGCAAAAGAAGGCTAAGAAGAGAAGTTGGAACCAGATTGTGGAAAACTTTCACACCCAACCCACCCTCACAACTCAACAAAACAAAATGAGAGATGAAGGCAGAAATAGTGGTAGACATATAGATATAGGAGCAGAGAGACATAGATATGGGGGAGAGAGAGAGTGAGAGAGAGAGACAGAGACGAACAAGGAAGCTTTGCTCATTCATTTTTTTCAGCTCCAAGCTTCAGAGACCTGCCCTGCCCCTCTTCTCTGCATGGCCCGAAATCTCACGGGTCCTTTCTGGCAGATGAGTGCACATGCTGACTTTCAAAGTTTTAATAAAAATTGTCCTTTTGCTTGAAGCTATTCATTACTTCCTTTGGCACTGATAGCACCAAGAAGAATGGCACATTTACTATATCAACGCTTGCTAGAAAGCTCTTGTTGGGAGAAATATTGTTTATCAGAGACTAGTTGGCTCTAGCACTTGGTAGGTTTTCTCATGTATTTTAATGATGAATTGGGCAGCAGGGAAGTGAAGGCAGAGGAGGGGTGGAGGGAGAGCCTTCCTTCAGCCAGCCAGACTTGGTTCTGCTGCCCATTGTTTTCTCTCTTCAATAGGAATAATGAAATAGAGGACTGGAGTCTGCCTACATTATGCATGGGCCCTGTCCAGCTTTTCACTTCCGCATTTCCCGATAGCCAGAGAGGGTAGTGATTATACATTTTGTTTCCTTCAATGGGAAAATAGCTGGACTTGTGAGTAAGTCATTCCCCACAGAGAACCTAGAACTGCCTGGAACCCTGCTGCTGACAAACCTGCCACAGTGGTGACTCCTCACCAGCCAGCCAGTCAATCACTCAGTCAATCAATTAACCCAGCATTGGTTTAGTGTCGCGTGGGGGCCAAATACTGTCACTCTCTACTATGGGGGAATCAAGAAAATCACAGAATCAGAAGTTTCCAGAGCTGGAAGGGAGCTCAGAGGGCAGCAAATCTAGCTGCTACCGGACAAGCCATCATCCAACCTTGTTTTGAAGACCTTTGGTGCAGAGGAATCTATGAGGGTGGGGTGGGCATGTGATGGGTGGGGGAAGGGAGAGCAATGTGAGAAGCAGCATGGTGGAAGAGCACACCCCCGTGTGGGCTGAACCAGATTAAAATGCCACTGGGAAATATTTAACTAAATAAAAAATACAATAAAACACAGACAACATTACATTTCAAAACGAAGTTAATATATGGCCCGTGGAGATCCTTATGTACTGCTTAGGGGCCTCCATTTGAATTTGAGTTTGACCTCTAGTTTAGGTGAGAGGACCTTAAAAATGGAGTCCCCCCAAAAGAGAAGGGAATAAGTAGTTAGGAAGTACCTGCTCTGTGCTAGACTCTGTGGTAAGAGCTTTGTGAAGATTTCATTTGATTCTCACAACAACCCTGGGAGGTAGGAGCCATTATAGTCCCCATTGTATAGATGAGCAAACTGAGGCAGCAGCTAAGTGACTTGCCCAGGGTCACACAGCTAGCATGTGCTGAGGTTGGATTTGAACTCAGATCTTTTTGACTCTGGCCCCGGGGTGCTCTATCCACAGCTGCACTTAGCAGCTCAGAGCTGGGTTTACATCCCACCCTGAATACTTACTAACTGTATGATGTTGGGCAAGTCACATTATATCCCCTGAATCTCAGTTTCCTCATTTACAAACTAGGGGTAATAAATGCCTGTAGTATATATCTCATAGGTGAGGCTCTATAGAAATACCATGTGCTATGAGCTTTCCACACCTTAAAAGACTATATTGTTGTGATAAATAGGAGAAGAAATGAACCTCTTTATTACTGTAGTAGGAAGGCCGAATTTATGATCTCAAAAAGGATCATATATATATCTGAATGGTTCGAAATCGTTGGGTATATAGAATTCTCTAAGCAGAAGGCATCAAAAAATTTATTCAGGGCCCAGAGCAACAAATTAGCGAACCAACCTCCCCATTCCAGTATTGTGATCACAAGCCTCCAGGCCCAGTAGGCCCGCCTCACAAGAGTAGCCAGGAGGCCACAGAAAAATAAGATGGCATAAATCATATTCACTGGCCTCAAGTCCTTGCTCGAACTCCTTGGTCCACACAGGGGTTGGCTCTGCTTTGGATTTTTTCAGCTGTAGTTTCTCGCCTCTCCTTTCAGCCAAGCCTCTGGTGTTCTCAAGCCCCTCCTCAACGACCAGAGACCAGAGTCCAGAGACCATTGGTTCCCGACTTGGTCCCTCTTAAGTCATTAATCTATGCCCACACAGGTTTCACACCTGATAGGGCTTTGGGCCTGGGGCTTAGCATTTAACAGGTGAAAGTACTTTCACGGTAAACAAAAGCCAAACTCCTCAAGGGCACCCATTACACTAAGCCCATTTTGCCTTACTGGCACAATTACTTAAAAAATATT
The DNA here is from genome assembly GCA_028646595.1 of Phalanger gymnotis. NCBI lineage: Eukaryota > Metazoa > Chordata > Mammalia > Diprotodontia > Phalangeridae > Phalanger > Phalanger gymnotis. Next base: position 39,178,527 of record CM053622.1, on the reverse strand, counting down.
TGTCAGAAGTACTTTTGTTCCTTTCATGCATTCATTTTAGGAGAACAGAAAGTGTCACGGAATCAGATAATGTCAATTGGAGCTACTCTGACCAGTGTTAGGAGACCTGCCTGGCTGGAAGGGACCTTAGAACATGGAGAAAAGTGTGCCAGAGCCGGTTGGGACCTTAGAACATGGAATGTAGAATGGCAGAGCTGGAAGGGACCTTAGAACGTGGAGAAAAGTGTGCCAGAGCTGGTTGGGACCTTAGAACAGGGAACATAAATGTAATTCTATTACACCATGAGAAATAATGAAATGGCATTTCAGAGGAAACTGGAAAGATTTGTACAAACTGCTGTAGAGTGAAGTAAGCAGAACTATTAAGAACAATTTATACAGTGACAACAACATTCCAAAGGAAAATAATTTTGAAAGACTTTAGGACTGTGATCAATGCGATGATTCAATCAAGTACAGAGGGCTGAAAATGAAACATGCTGCCCACCTCCTGCCAGACATGATGCACTTAAAATTCAGAACAAGCATACATTTTTGAACATGGCCAATGTGAGAATTTGTTTTGATGGATTACACATACTTGTTTTCAGGATTTTATTTTGCATTTTAATTGAGTGAACTGTGGGATAGAAATATAATAAATACTTGTATAAATAAATTTAAAAAGAAAAAAAAGAATATGGAACATAGCATGACACGGCTGGATGGGACCTTAGAGGGTGGAGAACAAAGTATGGAAGAGCTGGATGGGACCTTAGAATATAGAGAATAACATATTAGGACAGAACAGAATGGGGCCTTTAGAACACAGACTAGTAAAACTGAAAAGGTTCTCAGGACATAGGGTATTAAAGCTGAAAGGACATTAGAGACCAATCCCTGATTTTATAGATGAGGACACCAAGGCCCACATAAGTTCTCCTAATCCTTCCATACTAAAGGCCTGTAAAAGGAGGGTAGGTTAGGAATGAAAAACATACAGCAACAGAAGCTTGGGTTTCTGAGCTTTATTGTGGGGAAAGTTTTGGCCAAGAATGGATTGCAGGCTCTCCTTTCTCTGCAGTCCAGATTGTGATGTCCATTAGTCCCCACATTTCCTGGAAAATGTGGCAGAGCTTATTGCGAGTGTCAACAATTTTCATACAGTAAGTCAAAGCAAACTCTTTTTACAGGGTAGCAAGACAACTATTTTAGTTTGAATTCAGTTAGACTAAAACTGCCCTTAAGTACCTACTATGTGCAATGCATTGATTCTGTGCTGTAGCCAAAAGTGAAGAACACATTACTCTTGTTCTTAAGGGGCTTACAGTCTAGTAGGAGAGTTGTAAATCTGTATGACACAAGGTAAGGAGTGAGGAGGCCATCAGTCAACAAGAGTTTTTTAAGTGTTTCCCACTTATTACAAACTGTGCAGAACTCTAAGGATACAGAGAAAGGCAAAAATAATGCCTGTCCTCAAGGAGCTTACTTTCGTTCTAAGGGGTCTGAGGCAACATGTAAATTGTTCATTCCTTTCGGTCATACCTGACTCTTCATGAACTCATTTGGGGTTTTCTCCACAGATATCCTGGACTGGTTTGCCAGTTCCTTTTCCAGCTCGTTTTATAGATGAGGAAACTAAAGCAAATAAGGTGAAGTGACTTGCCCAGGATCACTCAGCTAGTAAGTATCTGAGACCAGATTTGAACTCAGGAAGATGAGTCTTCCTGACTTCAGGTGCAGCACTCTAGAAACTAGCTGCTCTCTAACATGAAAATTACGTGCATACAAAATAGATACAGAGTAGATGAGAGTAGAAGGTACTAGCAGTTGGGCCATGAGAAAAAACTGTCCTGCAAAAGGTAGGATTTGAGCTGATTCTTACAGGAAGCCAGGAAAACTAAGAGGCAGGAGTAAGGATGGAAGGCATTCCAGGCATAGGGAATAGTCGATGCAAAGGCCCAGAGATGAGAGATCAGATGTTGTGTTCAAGGAACAGCAAGGAGGCCAGTGTGGCTAGATCATGTGTATAGAGAGGGATAAGGGGCAGGAAGACCAGCAAGACAAAAGGCTCTGGGGAACTTAGTGGTGGAGGCTCCCCATGGTACCTTTTCTACTCTGATCATCATCTCTACCTCCTCCCTCCTGATAACTTGGACGCTGCCCCTCGTCTGCTTGGCTCAGATGGGTGAACTTTTACCTTATCTCGTCAGGGCCCCAGAGCTCCAGGCCACTTCTGGCCAGCTCCACCCCATGAAGCCAAGTGCATTTGCTCCCTTTCCTACCTCCTTCTACCTCCCGTTTATGGGTTGACTCTTATGTGAATATACCATAGGGCAGCCACTGTCTCGTTTGCTTGCATTTGTATCTCTAGCACTTAGTCCCGAACCCGAAGTGTATTAAGCACATAATAAACTCTCTCTCTCTCTCTTTCTCTCTATATAGCCTTCTATTTAATTACCTAGCTATCATGTATGTATATGTGTTTATTTGTTTATGTAGGTTTGTATGTATCTATCTTATCTTATCCTATTCTATCTTATCCTATCCTATCCTATCTATCATCTATCCATCTGTCTGTCCATCTGGCTGTCTGGCTGTCTATCCATCTCTCTGTCTCTATCTTGGTTGGGAGCTAGGTATGAGGCAAGACCTCACCAAGTAGGTAGTATCTGTGCTAAGCCTTGAAGGAAGGTTAGGAATTTCAGCGTTGTAGAGAATGCTTTCTGAGTTGATGGAGACAACTTATAAGAATGCATGGTATTGGGACAGGTATGTTGAGCTTTGAGGTTATCCATTTAGGAGAAGAGGTAGAATACATAAATGGGGTTAATAGGAAATAAGGAATGGAAAGGTAAGTTGGAGCCAGATTGTACAGAGATTGAAATATTAGGTTAAGACATCTGTATTTCATCAGTAGGTAATAGGGAGCACCTGAAGCTTTTTTAATAGGAGAAAGTCTGTATTCTGGCTCATTGTGAAGGATAGACTGTAAGGCAGTGGGACCGAGGCAGAAAACTCCTGTCCAGCCATGGGGGCTATTTCAATAGTCCAATTTAGAAGTGAAGAGGGCCAGAATTAGGGTGAGAACAGTAGATGGGAAGAGAGGGAGATGGATTTGAGAGATACTGCGGAGGTGGACTTAGCATCGCTTGGCTACTCCTTGGATATGTGTGTGTTCTGGGTGGAGGAGGGGTGTTAAAAGTAGAAGAAGCGCAAGGTAATCCTGCTTTTCAAGTCTGTGTGATTTGGTTCATGTTGGTGCTATAAACAGAAAGAGCAAAGCTGGGAGGAGCAGGTTGAAGGGCAAGGTTGACTAGTTCTGTTTCAGCTATTTTTTTTAATATTTTTATTTTTGGTTTGCAACAAACAGTTCTACATAATTTTGAGTTCCAGATTTTCTTCCCTCCCTCTTCCCCTCCCTCCCCAAGAAGGCATGGAATCCCATATAACTTCCAGGTATAACTTGGCATTGAATTAATTTACACACTAGTCAAGTTGTGGAGAAGAACCATGACCAATGGAATGACTCAAGAGAAAGAAGAAACAGAACCAAAGAAAAAAAAAACAAAAAGAACACAACCCAACAACAAATACAAAAGAGAGATAAAAAAAAAGCGGGGGGGGCGGGAAAGGCGAGTATGAAGTGTACCTCAATTTGCATTCATACTTCATAGTTCTTTCTGTGGATGTAGACAGACCTCTCCATCATGAGTCCTTTGGAGCTTTCTCTGCATATTGTGTTGCTGAGAAGAGCAAAGTCTGTCAGGGTTAGTCATCACAGAATCCATATATCTGTGGTTGTGTATAATGTTCTCCTGGCTCTGCTCTGCTCACTCAGCATTATGTCGTGTAGATTCTTCCAGGTTGTTATGAAGTCCGTATCATCCCCATTTCTTATAGCACAATAGTATTCCATTACCTTCATAGACCACAGCTTGTTCAGCCATTCCCCAATTGATGGGCATCCCTTTGATTTCCAATTCTTAGCTACCACAAAAAGAGCTGCTATAAATATTTTTGTACATATGGGTCCTTTTCCCACTTGTGTGATCTCTTTGGG
>CM053622.1:39152672-39173985 GCA_028646595.1 Phalanger gymnotis | reverse complement strand
CAGCTAACGTTTCTAGCACCAAATTGAATAGTAGGGGTGATAATGGACATCCTTGTTTCACCCCTGATCTTATTGGGAATGCATCTAGCTTATCTCCATTACAAATAATGCTTGTTGATGGTTTTAGGTAGATGCTATTTATCTACCTAATAGATAGTTGAAGGGCAAGGTTGACTAGTTCTGTTTCAGCTATGTTAAGCATCTCCTTTACATAGCTGGAGATGTCCAGCAGGCAGATGGTCATGTGAGACTGGAGCTCAGGATGGAGTTTGGTGCAGGATATATAGGTTTGGTTAGCATCTCTGTAGAGCTGAGACTGAAATGTTGGGAGCTAAGACCAAGAGAGAGAAGCAGGCTCTCAGAGCAGGGCATATATACCTTCTTTTATAGGGATATTGCAAAAACTGGATGAGATAATGTATAGTACTATGTAAACCTTAAAGTCTTTAGAAACGTCACTTATCCTTGTGTACTATGAAAACTCCTCTGGGAAGGGACCACATTCATGAATTTATCATTTGCTTTCCCCCTCCAGTGACCAGGACAATTCAATTCAGTTAAATTCATCAAAATGTGTTGAGCACCTACTATGTGTCATTTCCTATGGCGGGTGGAAATAAATCTTGCCCTAGAAGAATTTACATTCTACTAGGGGGATACAGTATAGACACATCAATAAATGGCACTTACAGAGAGGCGGCATGTCTGGGATAGAATGTAGCACAATACCCAGAAATTTTGTTATGGAAAGATTTATAATAGAGGCATATGGGACAGGGTGGAATCCAATGGCCCTGCTACTTTCATCTTATATCTTTGCTCTTGTCCCTAAATTCACTCGTATGTCAGTAAGGGCGCATCATGAGAGCTCAGGTTAGCCCTGACACCCCAATCCATGCATAGCTCCTTTGTTCAGTCATTTTTCAGGAGTATCTGACTCTTCATGACCCCATTGGGGGTTTTCTTGGCAAAGATACTGGAGTGGTTTGCCATTTCCTTCTCTAGCTCATTTTACAGATGAAGGAACTGAGGCCTAATAGGGTTAAGTGACATGCCTAGAGTCACATAGCTAGTAAGTGTCTCAGGCCAGATTTGAACTCAGGAAGATGAATCTTCCTGACTCCAGGCCCACCTCTCTGTCTGCTATAGCAGCCACCTAGCTGCCCCCAAACTTTGGAGCACCCAAAACAGGTATTGGGGATGCAGACTGACAATCATGGTTTTGACAGGAATTAAAAGGAATTTTCTACCCAGGGACATCAATCCAAGTGGAACCAGGAGAAGAAAAGGTTGATAGAATAGACTTAATCTTAGCCTGGCTGAAAGTGTGCCCAAAGGCATGCTTTAAAAGAACTATAGGCCTTCCTTGTGAGGAAGAGGCAGAAAACAGCAGAGGTCAAATGGAGGTCACAGGTATGACCCATGCCATAACTCAGAGAGCAGTTTGAATACTCTAGCATTGGAGATGTGAGTTGCCCTAGTTATAAATGTGTGTGCCCTCCATTTATGTGCTCTGGTCCCATGGGCTTCTGGCATGTGTTCCTTCATGTATGTTCCTTAGCTACATTGGTTCTCTATAAATTTCCTTCATGCATGTTCTCTGGTCACATGTGTTCTCTGTATGTGTGGTTCTTTGTTGGCATGATAACCTGTGGGAAAGCATATGAATGGGAGGAATCTTTTGTCACTTAATTTGTCACTGAATTTGCTTTGATGCTTGATGAAACATATTTTTCTTTGTATTAAAGTACACCCTGGTTGGCTGATAAAAACAAACACATTAGCAGGGGCTTGTGAACTATGGTTTTCAGTGGGTGCTGACCCAAGAAAGGAGTTGAACTTGGGGTAGCTTCCTGAAAGCTTTTGTTTGAGGGCATCCTGGGTTCTACATATAGAGTAAAGAATAAAGTAATTTGGAACAGGGAGAGTTCTAACAAGAGGGGGGAAGAGAGAGCAATGTCGTTTGACAGTTCTGGGGGATGGGAGGGAGGCACCAGGCATCTGAGGAAAGGAAGTTGTATTTAAGGCAATGGGAACAAACTTTGCTGTCTTGAATATTATGCCCAGATCAGCACATTCACCACACAGTTAAAAATCAGCAGCAGGGCTTTCCTCGTATACAAATATGCCTCATCTGTAAATGTTTCTCATATGTAAATGACAGTTTGATCCTTCCCACTCCAGCAGCTGGCCTGCCTCTAATTATGGGGATTAAGGAAGCACTTCCACTAAGAGACTGTGTGCCCTCATCTTGTGTTGTAGTGCAAAGAAAAGAGAAGAGAATTGTGTTGATTGTTTCTGAGATCTGTATTTTCTCTCTGGTGACATAAAGACTGTCCTGTTTCTCAAATGCATTTTTTACCTTGAGTGCTTATATAGGAGCAGGGGACTTGGCTAGTCACATTTATGGAGACTTAGACAGGAGCTAGACATAAGCTATATTTGGAGATTTTTGCCAAAGTAAATTCTGGCTGGGGCCCTAGTGAGCCAAAGAGTTACTGATCCTTTGAGTGGTCTCTGATATCAAGTGGGGTCTGTGCGAATTCAGAACCAGGGGCATCCTGGATCATCTTCCTGGTCTCTAAAATTACTTGCAGTGCTATAGCACATGGCTAAAGGTCTGGTAACACTAGAATCTGGGGCCACAAAGATTCTGTTCCTCATTTGACTTTCAATAATTCCATAGTGACATTTCAATATAATTGGTTTGCTTTGTAATCTTTTGTGTTGTATTCAATGCATTTAAAAATATTCTTCTGAGAAGGACTCTGTAGGCAAAGGAGTTCTGGACAGAAAAAAATCTTAAGAACCCCTTGTCTAGTGCTAAACAGGATACACAGCCCCCCCTCCCCCTTCGGCTCGGAGCCCATCCCAAACCAGTTTTGCCTATACTCTCATAGACCAGATCCTTTTCCCCGTTTTCTCTGACATGTCTGAGTCTACTGCTCAGGGTGTTTCAGAGTGGGGTCTTGCAGCTGGCGTAGTGGGAGAAAGCTTATTTCTGTAGCCCCTTCGATATCACAGTTGACATTCACTCTAAACCTTGTAACCTATTCGTAGAATTCTAACTAGACATTTCTTTCTCATCTAGCCTTAGAACAGCAAAGGTGGTGATGTCGAAGGTACCAATCAGCCAAGACAGGACAATTCAGCCTCCTCTCCAGGGTGAATTTTGTTGTTGTTCAGCTGGACCAGAAGCCCCTGTGATAGGACCCTGGGTGTTGTAGCTGCATGTGGCTACCCTCTTCAGGAGGAAGGATCTTTTCCCTCTCTCCCTGAGTCAGTCCCCAGAGAAAAAGCCTCATTTCCCTTGATTAGTTATGCCTCTATGCCCTTATAATATACCTGTCAGATCTCTCTAATAGATCCCTAGAGGTAAAGGACTGTGTCCTTTTGAAATTTTTGCCTGCCTAGGGCCTTACTGTAGTAAGTACTCGATAAACTGCTAAGAGGAACAGCTTGGCGTAATGGGTAGAGTAAGATCCGAGTTCAAATTTTACTTCAGGCACTAGCTGTCTGACTGTAGGTGAGTCATTTTGTGCCTGTCCTTTTTAGTTTCCTCATCTATAAAATGGAAATAATAACCGTTGTATTTCCTCCTCAGGGGTGTCATGAAGACCGAGATAATATATGTAAGATACTATATAAATATGAGTTACTATTAGCTATCTTTTAGTAAAGCACTTTACTTAGAAGTGCTTTAACCTGAAAGTCTATGTAAATTACCTGTTGTTATTGTTAAGATAACAATTTATTAATACAAACAAATTTAATTATGATAAATAAATGATTTATGAATTAGAAATGTTTTGTTGAATTGGAGGAAGTACAATTTGGTGCTGTTAGCAATGGGCCTGAAGTCATGAGTCCCAGGTGTGAGGCCTAAATCTGACATTTACTGTTGTGTGACCCTGGTCAAGTCGTTTGTCTTCTCTGGAGCTCAGTAAAATGAAAGGGTAGGCAAGTCAAGGCAAGGCAAGATGCATTTATTAAGTGCTTACTGTGTGCCAGTCACCATGCTAAACACTGGGGAGAAGAAGGCAAGGAGAAAGAGAGAATCCCTGGCCAGTAGAAGTTTATATTCTAGAGAAGGAAGACAGCACAGAAAAGAAAGCCAAAGGGGGCGGGGCAGGGAATGAAGGTACCCACATCGAGGTATCCTGCTGAAGTCTGGAAAGTTAGAAGCACAATAGGGAGAAGAATGAAGGTTGACTCCCTGGAAGCCCTTGCCAACAAAACAGAGGGAGGAGCTCACCAATGGGAGAAGGAGGCTGGCATGGCAGCTGACAGATGCTCCAGGGTGAGAAGGCTGTTCCAGGGTGTGATTGCAGCTAAGGCATGGTGTTCAAGTCTGGAAAGTCAGAAGTACAGCCAGGAGGGAAGTAAAGGATGGTGTCTCTGTCTCTGTCTCTCTGAAAAGTTGGAGCTAATCAAGAGAGGAAAAAGACATGCATTAGAGGGGATCAGGAAAACCTCCCTTAGAGATGAGATTTTATCTGGGACTTGGCAGAAGCCAGGAGGTGGAGCTGAGGAGGGAGAGCATTCTGGGCATGGGGGACAGTCAGCGTAAATGCCCTGAGTCTGGAGATGGAGGCCAGCATCACTGGATTGGGGGCAGGGAACAGGAAAGAGAAGGTGCAAAATATGAGGACTGGAAAGGTGAGGGGTGGGGGCAGATGGTATAGGGCTTTGAATGCCAAAGAGAAGATTTTATATTTGGTGAGACAGAGGGGAAAGGACACAACCAGTGAGTGTGCGACTCTCGGTGTGAACCTTCATCTCCTGACTCAACCTCAGTACCATTTCAGGCTTCTATGAGTCAGTTTTTTTCCAGTGACCTCAGATATATGCCAGGCAATGCTATGGACATTCTAAGCACTATTCATAACAAATAAAGAAGTATTCTATTTATAGTCAGATGACACTTTCACATTTAGCATTCTAAAGGGCCTTCTAGAAACCCCACGGTCTATGAGTGGTTGTTTTTTTCCTCCAATCTTTTCTTTTTCTTTCCTATAAAGACTTTCTGACTGATTGATGATGCATCTTTCAATTAGAACAGTAAATTACTTAAAAAGGAATTCCAGTGAAAGGCTCTGGATTCCCTGTAGGCAGCTCTTCTGTGGCTATTAGGTTAATTAGTATAGCCTGATGGATGGGTGGGTGGGAGGTCTGGCACTGCTGGATTTTAGGTGGGGGTGGTGATTGGAAAAAGGCTTTGCTTTCCAATAGCTTTACCTGGCTTGGGGTTGGCTTTTCTCAGCCACTTCCAGGCTCAACAGATTACTATTTGTCTGTTTGCCTGCTTTATTCACTGGACTCAGAAATCCTAGGACAGCTTGGTTTTTGTTTGACCAGGGCGGAAAAAGAAAGCCTCAAGGAAAGAATCCTTTCGTAGGACCATTGATTTAGCACAGGAAGGAAACTTATCTTCGAGATCATCGAGTCTAGGCTAGTCATTTTACAGATGAGGAAACTGAGGCCAACTGAGGTTAAGTGACTCACATGTTTAATGGGTATTAAGTTCCAGCATGGTCTACTTGGATTTGGAGCTAGGTAGCTTAGGTTCGAATCCTAGCCCTCATACTGTGACCTCAACCTCTGTAAACTGCTCTCCCCTGTGTGTGATGGAGTACCAACTGTACTACCGGCTTCATGGGGTTTTTGTGGGTTGTTCAGAGGAGATAACTTATTTGTACTGGACCTAGGGGACCAGTTTCCCCCAGAGACTACTTCTCAGAAGGCTACAGGGCCAGAGTGTATATGAATTTTGGAGTGATTTCCCGAAGGGCCTATAAAAATGCATGGATATTTTTGGGCATAGAACTTTTTAAGGTGAAGGTTAGGAGACAGATGCAGAAGGATGGTGGAGAGGGAGGAGAGGGAAAGGAGGAAATTGATTTGCTTCTGTATCCAGAGAAGAAGCCTCTCATTCCAATAACAGAAAAATCAGCAGACATGAGTAGCAGAATTCAAGGAGTTCTCTAGCCAAACCAATTAAGGACCAACTTGGAGAGGCAGTCTGAGGAAGGGATCAGGGTTGTTGCTAGGGTTTGAATTAGAAAGACCAGTTAGAATTTCAGGGCCCATGGGTGTGGACTGTGCGAGCGACTCAAAGGCCACTCCCTTCAGGCCTTAGCAGAAGTTGGGAGGTTTGCTTTAGCTCTGGAATTTAAGGTTTCTTTCTTTTTGAAGCAATAATAATAATTACAATACTAACTATAATAACTAACACTTACATAATGTTTACTGTGTGCTAAGCACTTTGCAATGATCTTATTTGTTCCTCACTACAACCCTGAGAGGTAGGTGCTGTTTTGTCTCCATTTTACTGAGCAAACTGAGATAAACAAAGGTTAAGTGACTTAAGGGCCACACCCTAGTGAAGCAGGATTTGAACTTGGGTCTTCCTGGCTCCAGGCCCAGCTTTCTATGTACTGGTAGGCACAGGGGGAAGGGACAAGGGAATTGCAAGGGTTGTCATTTCAGAAATGCTGGGGTCAGCCGCTTTCATTTTATTACTCTCTATTACTTAATTCAATTAAGCATTTTAGCAAGATAAAGATGCTTTGGGGGAAGACTTTGATCGGCAGCCACTAAGGGAAGGAGGGAATAGTGTGGTGAGAGACAGTCGGCTACCCCTAAGGTCCTGACTGAGACTAGGCAGTGTGGTTAATACCCAGAGTACCCCCTGGTGGTCACATTTGGCAGCTTTTCGCAAACTTTAAAACACTATAACTGCTGTGTGTGCACATACACACACATACACCCAGATATGCACACACATATACAATATGTTACAACAATGTTTTATATCTATCTATCTATATATACATGTTGTCATATGTGTAGAAATGTATATGTGTGTATACATCTGTATCTATATCTGTATCTATATCTGTATCTGTATCTGCATCTGTATCTATATCTATATCTATACCTATATCTATATCTATATCTATATCTATATCTATATCCAACCTCCCTCAGAGGGCTATGAGGAAAGTGCTTTGTAAACCTTATAAATGTGGTTTGCTATTGTGTTTATTCCTCACTGCTCAGCCACTGTGGTTATTAATTGATCAAGAACCACTTATTGTGTCTAAAATGTGTTAAGCAGCCAGACAACAAGCATTGATTAAGTGCTAGGCACCAATAGCTGCTCCTCTAGGCACTAGGAATATAAAGATAGAAATGCAACAGTGCTGCTTTTGAGGGGGCTTATATTCTATCAGGTAAAACAACGTGTAGACATATATACATATAAGTGCACATGAGAACACACGCATTCAGTTGATGAAGATTTATTAAGCTCCTACTCTATGCCAGGCACTATGCTAAACACTGAGGATTCAAATACAAAAAAGAAATCGGTCCCTGCCCTCGAGGAGCTTACAGTCTAATGGCAGAAGACAGCACACAGAAAGAAACTGAAAAGGGGGAGGTGAAGGTACAGAAGCCAAAGAAATAATTTCCAGGGACAGGCAGCGTGGTTAGGGAGGGCAGTCGTAGGATCATCGATTCAGAGCTGGAAGGAAATCTACAGGCCATTGGGTCCAACTCCCCATTTTCAAGATGAAGAAACTGAATCTAAGAGAAGTGAGTTAAGTCACTTGTCTGGGATCTGAGCCCAAATCTTACTGCCTCCTAGTCCAGAGCCCCATTATACCATCCTTCCTGCAAACCAGGAATCAGGAAAGGCCTGCTGCAGAAGGTGGCCCTTTAGCTAGGATCTGAAGGAAGAGGACACTTCTAAGAGGTAGAGATGATGAGGGAGGGGATCATGGGTACAGGGAGAGCCAGTGCAAAGACACGGGTAGGAGAACGAACAGTTTGTCAAGCAGGTAATAAGTGTGAAGGCAACGCTCTGCTCAGATTGACTGAACTGTTCCAAATTTAGATCAGCAATGCATAGCCTTGAGTAGGGTGAGCCTCAGTTATCGTTGTCCCCCCCGCCTCACCCACTGGGAGAGCAGAAGAGTCAATCCATTAGCAAATAGCGATCAAAAGTACTCTGTGCCAAGTGCAGGGAATAGAAATGTAATACGAGACAATCCCCACTTAGAGGCCGCCGGCAGCACAATGGATAGCGCCCTGGGCCTGGAATCTGGAAGACTCAAGTTCAGACTGGGGTGGGGGAGCAAAACAAGACATAGTAGGTACTATATAAGTACTTATTCTGTTTACCTACAAAGTAGGTGAATAGTTGGGAGGGGTGGAGGGAGGGAGAGCAAGAGAAGCTGAGGGGATAGGGAGAGGCTTCGTGCCAAAGGGGTCTCCTGAGCTGCAGCTTGAAGCGGGAGAGGGTTGTGTGAGGGGAAGATGAGAGAGAAGAGTGTGAGAAAGGCATGCATATTATGATCTGGAGGGGGTCCTTCTGGTTTCAGTAAATGGGATTCTTAAAGAGGAGGCTGGCTCAGGAGTCCTTAATCAGAGCTGAAGAGGAGGATGTGGCAGAAATGTCAGCTTCCATTAGGTGTCCTGCACGCCTTCCTCACTTGCTGGGTTTTGCTTCTGAGTCAGGTTTTTCTAGCAATGAAGTAAGAAAGATGTGATTGATCTTGGGGGAGGGGGAATCCTCTTGACCAGGCAGTGTGGTAAAACGGAAAGAACCCTGGCTCTGGGTTTGAATTCTGTGATCTTGGCTAAGTCTTTCCCCCAGTTGAGCCTCAATTTCTTCATCTGAGGACATAGGACTAGTTGACCCTGAAGGCAGTGTTGTGCTTTCATATGCATTTCCACCACTGGGCACAGCAACTGATACACAGTAAGCACTTAATTAATGCTTAAGCTACTATTCCCTGTTGCCTTCCTGTTCCATTGAGCATTGTCTTCCTGTAGTCCCGAGGCTGTCCTTAGGTTTCCAATAAACAGTGACCACTGATAGAACACCTGGATGTCTTTCTGTAGTAAGAAAAGCTCTTTTTATAAGAAAAACTGAGTTTCCATGGCAGGACTCTTCTAGCAGAAGTTGGTAAGTATGACTCTGTGTGTGTGTGTGTGTGTGTAGAAGTGGAGGAGCAGAGCAAGGATGGTGGTGATTGGTAAACAGTTGCATGGGAAATACAGTGTGAGAAGCTATGGGTAACTAGATGGTGAAATCAGTATAACGTTCAGCCAGGAGTCAGGAAGCCTTTAGTTCAAATCTGACCTCAGACACTGACTAGTTGTGTGACCCTGGGCAAGTTGCTTCACCTTGTTTGCCTCAGTTTCCTCATCTGTAAAATGAACTGGAAAAGGAAATGGCCAACCTCTCCAGTACCTTTGCCAAGAAAACCCCAAATAGGGTCACAAAAAAGACTCAACAACAACAACAATGTGGGAAGCTAAATGAAATTGGGCCAGCAGGTGGTTCAAGGGTTAGAGGGCCAAGCCTAGAGTCAGGGAGACCTGAGTTCACATATGACCTCAGATGCCTAATAGCTGTGTGACTCTGGGTAAGTCATTTAACCTCTGCCTCGGTTTCCTTGTCTGCAAGATGGGGTAATAGTGGCACTTATCCCCCCGGGGTATGGTGAGGATCATAATAATTATGAAGTGCCAGGCATGCAATGAAGGCTAAGTTATTGCTGGTATTATTATTTAGGGCAATAACCTGGACTGACGGTGAAGCATACCTTTACGTTTGCAGTCTGAACTCTTCTCTAGCCCAACTAGAAGACTAGAGAGACAGCAGGCACCAAGGGAAATAAATATGCTGAACCTTTCTGGGCTTTTTCCTGAATGCCACTCTTGCTTTAGTCTTTTGTCTGTCAGGAGCTCTCCCACGTTCATCTGGACTCAAGGCTTACCTCGTTGGGGGCTCTTTAACCCACCCCACCTGAGAGGGAGCAGGCACGTACAGAAGTACACCTTCTCATCTGAAAAATGGGCAACATGAACACAGTAGTCTCAAAGGTCCCTTCTCGCTCCAAATCTGAGATCCCATAATGGTTACTGTTCTCAAAGAGGACCGGTGACATCAGGAGGATGACGTCTTGACTTGCAAGAAAACTGGATTTAAGTGAGGCAGAGCTGCACGAAGTCATCAGCCTCACTGTCTCCTCCAGAGTCATGAGAGTCCAGTGGCAAGACATAGATCAAAATGCCTGAGGCTGGCCCCTGATCTCATAATAAATAAAACCCAACGACTAAAGTCAGACCTCCATTTCCTCATCTGGAAGAGAAGCAGGTAGAGTGAGTTTATAATCTCCTACCAATATTTTGCCTTTTTTTGAACCCTCAACCATAGGAGCGTATGATTATAGAATAAAAGGACTCTAGAGGCCACTGAGTTCAAGACCCTCATTATACAGATGAGGAAGTTAAGGTACAGAAAGGTTAAATGTCACATAACTATTAAGTATCTGACAAAGATTTGAACCCAAGTCTTCTTAATTTCTAAATATAGCGTTCTGCTCCCTATGTCACCTTCTAAGCTGGGACACATATAATTTAAAAAGCACAGCAAGGTAAGATAAATAAGAAGAAAGATCCCCTCCCTCTCTCCCCCCACTCTACCTTTAGGGGTAACATAGGTTACCAGTAAGGGATGGGGGCACGGGCAAGGAACACATGTAGCCGGGGAATGTTATCTTTCTGACATTCGATATACCTGCGGCCCAGCAGGGATGCTTTGCACTCAGATTTATTAGCTGTAGTTCTGGTATTGGATTTTATGTTACAGCAGAGAAAAGCTGCCAGGATGAGCAAGAAAGGGTTTGGTGTCCTCACTGAATAATCGCAAATGTGTCCCGGTGCTTTCAAGGCTTGACTTAATGATGTACTAATTGCAATCACGTATTGATCTAAGATTTGGTGGGCAGAGATTTCACAGGGAAGGAGACCTCAGTGTCAAAACAGACGAGCTGGGAGTGAGGCCCGGATGGAACAAGAGAGACGCCCCATCATAAAGAGAGAGGGGATAGATTCTAACATCTAGAACATTGACAGTATTAGCCCTGTTGTGCTCTGCCTGGCCTTGTATGATACCACGCTTAGGATATTGTGTTCATGTCTAGGTGGCATAGTGGATAGAGCACTAGATTTATAGTCAGGAAGAACTGAGTTCAAATCCTGCATCAGACACTTAGTCGACCTTTGTCTCAGTTTCCTCACTTGAAAATGGGGATAATAATAGCACCTATGTCCTAGGGTTGTTTCAAACGATATAATATATGCACAGTGCTCTGCAAATCTTAAATTACTATATAAATGCTGGATATTATTATTATTAATTATTACTATTATTTCTACATTATAAGAAGGGCCTTGAGAAACTGGAGCCTGTCCCAAGGAGGGTGACCAGGGTGGTGAGAGGGCTGAAGACAAGGCCATACAAGGATCAGTTGAAGGGACTGGAGAAGAGAAGACAACTCATGTGAGGGCTGTTACCAAATATTTGAAGCTATTGAGTGGAAAAGGGACCTGAGGCAATGGATGGAAGCCTTAGAGAGGCAGATTCAGAGCTGTCCCTTGGGAGGCAGTAGGCCTCCCCTTCCTGGAGGTCTCCAAAGACTGGGTGACCATTTGTCAAGGATGCTGGAGAAGGAATGTTTTGTTAGACAGGGATTGAACCTGATGCAGTTCGAAGTTGCCTCCCACCTCTGAGATTCTGCGGTTCTAAATTTTATGAATTATAACCCTATGAAGCTGGGACTCTGAGGGTTGCAAAGTCTCTTTCCCTTATGTGACAGATTCACAAAATCACAATTTTTAGAGTTGGAAATGAACTCTGAGACTACCTAGTTCAACCTGAAAGGAATCCCCACAGTAACATGCCTCCAAATGGGCACCCAGCTTGAAGACCTCTGATTAATCAGGCCAAGTCAAGAGGCATTTACTGAGCACTTAGAAATACAAGCAGAGACACAGTCACTGCCCTCAAGGAGCTTACCTTCTGATGGGGGAAGACAAAAGGAAACAGAGATGGGGGGCGGGTAGGAGAAAGAATGAAAGTATCTGGTTTTCTGGCGCCTTACAGAAAGTTCAAGAGGAGTTTCAGTCAATCAACAAACATTTATTAAGCACCTTCTTTGTGCTGAACACTGTGTTAGACACAAGTGAAACATATGCAGAGAATCAAACAAAATAATTCCTGTTCTCAAGGAGCCAACATTATAATGGTGGAGAAAACACCACCACCATCACAACAGTAAGTAGGGGGTATGTGTGTGTATGTATGTGCGTATATATATAGATATATGCATATATATCTATATATATACACATATATACATATACATATATACATGTATATGTATATACAGTACGTATATACACACACACACACACACACTTATATATGTGTAAACCTTTAAGGTTTGCAAAATGCCTTCCATGTGTTGGTTCATTTGTCAGCACAACAGTCTTGAAAATTAGGTGCTATTATCATTATCCCCATTTTACATCTGGAGAAACCGAGGCACAGGAAGGTTAAATGACTTGCCCAGGGTCACACATCTGGTTAGGCATCTGAAGCTAAATTCAAACTCAGGTCTTTCTGACACCAAATCTGGTGCTATGTCCACTGAACCTCTTGGCTTCTTATATAGACATGTACATGAATAATTGGGCAACTTGGTGGAGCAGTGGATAGAGTACCAGGCCAGGAGTCAGGAAGACCCAAGTTCAAATGTGACCTCAGACGCTTCCTAGCTGTGTGACCCTGGGCAAGTTACTTCACCCTGTTTGCCTCAGTTTCCTCATCTGTAAAATGAGCTAGAGAAGGAAATGTCAAACCACTCCAGTATCTCTGCCAAGAAAACCCCAAATGGGGTCACAGAGAGTCAGACATGACGGAAAAGACTGAAAAACAACAACATGTTAGTATATACGGACACAGAATAAATGAAAAATCAATGTAGGGAAAGAGCAGCAGCAGCTGGGGTGATCTGGAAAGGTTTCGCATGCCCAGTGAGGGTGATCCTTTCGTCAGAACTTTCCTCCTGATGTGAAAGGCTCAGCTAGACTTTGAGGGACTGGATTTTCATTCAGGCCGCGCCCCCTGCCTGTGGATGACCCCCACTGTTCTGTCCCTGCTCTCTGTTAGACTATTTCCTTTGGTGATCTCATCAGCTCCTATGGTTTCAGTGATCATCTCTATGAGGATGAATCTCAGATCACCAGGCTGGTGATTTCTTCTGCCTCCTCCCTCCCTTCTTTGCTCATTCACCTCAGTGCATCCATTTTTGTTTTTTGCATTTCTGATCCCCATCAGATGGGTCCTCAGCTCATACAGGCATAACAAAGCAGTCCATAATTCTCCAAAGTGAGCTGTGTGCAAAGCAGATAAATAAAAGTCCTTTTCCATTTCCATGGGGGTAGGACAGTGGTCTCTTGGGACCCCACTTCTTTGGAGAAGCTCTCAGTAGGTATAGGAAAGTGCCGAGTCCTCTCTCTCACCCCAGCATGCTGCATTCCGGTAAGTAACCCTGGGTGGATCCAGATGAATACACAACTATGCCCTCTGTTTCTTCTTGGAATCCCAAATGCCTCCTTTCTTAATCTGATTTCTGTGAGCACTGGGAAATGGTGGGCCCAGTCCACAGAAGAGCTATCTGTCAGGAATTCCATGCCAGGAACGAACTCTCCCCAGCTGATTCAGGTTGTTGTTTTGCTCTTCAGCGAGCGGGAGTCAGTGGTGTTAAAAACTTGGCAGTAAAGTCAGAGGATAGAGACATAACCAAATAGAATTTTCAGACCCTTCATTCTCTCCTCTTCCCATGGACTCATTTCAATGCAAGCCTGTTCTGCTGCAGTCAGATTTGTGGCTGATAGGGGGAGAACCTTTTCTGAGGCCCAGGGAGGATCTCAGTGAGACTGTGCTGTGAATGCTAAGAAGCCCAAGAATGTCACTGGCAGAGCTGTACTGGTATCAAATAACTTCAGGAAGAAAGGCCAAGTGGATTGGCAAACAGTGCAGACCCTCTAACCCAGGCCTTTCTCAGAGATGTAACTAGGGTGTGATGGTCAGCACTTTGACCCAGGGCTCCCAGATTTAGAGGATAGTGCTTACAATTCCTTAGTAGGTAGAAATAATTTAAGTGAGGTATTCAGTGAATAGGCCTCTTTAAGAAGTTAATCAAGGGATGGCCCCTTTAATCAACTCAAAAAAAAAAAATCAAACTGGGAGAGTTCCTGGCCAAGAGGGAAACAGTTACTATTTGGTATTTACATTCACTCTGTGCTAGGAGGGCAGGAAATTATTGTCCAATCTATGAGCTCCAGAGTGAATTGGGTTTAAGATTGGTTCTTTAGAAAAAAAATCTATCCAGTAAACCTGAAGTTGGCAGCCTTCAGCCACCAAAATGTACCTTCTTTTGAGGAGAGCACCAAGAGAAGAGAGGAGGAGTGGAAGGGAGAGGGGAAGGGGGAGAGGCTTAGCAGCTAGTTAGCAACAATAAGTCAATTAATCCCAAAGCATTTATTAAGCAGTGGACTATGTGCCAGGTGCCATTCTAGGCACTGGTGAGACAAAGGCAAAAGTTAAAGAGTCCCTGCCCTCAAGGAGCTTATATTCATAACTATGAATAATTAGTTAACATAGGTAGTTGCCCGATGGTAGATTTAGAGCTGGAAAGCACTTGAGAGGCTATTTGGTCCAATCTCCTCATTTTACAGATGAGGAAACTGAGACCTAAGGAGGTTAAAATGTCGTGCCCACGGTGAGTTCTTCCCTATCCTGTGGTGCTCCACCCTCTCCAAAATGAATGAGACAATGAATGAAGGAGTATTTATTAAGTACTTACTGTGTGTCAAGCCCAGTACTAAGTCCTGGAGATACTAACTTAAAAAAAATGAAAGCAAACAAACAAAAAAATAAAGACAGTTTTGTCCTCAATGGGCTTACATTTACACAACATTTTAATACATCATCTCATGTAATCCTCACAACAATCCTTGGGAGATAGGTGCTACTATTATGGTCTCCATTTTGCAGATGATGAAAGTGATTATGAGAGAGGCCAAGTGACTTACCCAGAGTCATACGGTTGGTAAATTGCTTAGGCAGGATTTCAGAAGTCATTACTTGGGTCTTGATCTTTTTCTCTTGATTTGACGTCTTTTGAGCTGACTTGTTCTTGCCAGATTGTGTTTGATGAGACTGCTGTAGGGGAGAGGCTTCAGGTCTTTTCTCCATCCCAGGCTGAAGTATGGCCCTGTGAAGATGAGCCTTGGTTCTTTGCCCTCCTCGTCATTTTGGGGGCTTGTTTTAAGTGAAGGAAGTTGAGGGCTATGAACTTCTAAATTTCAAAAAGTGAAAGAAGTGAGCCATTTGAGAATCCAAGAGCTAAAAGGACCGTGGGCCAAATCTGACCCATGGCCTGTTTCTGTATGGCCCATATGCTAAGAATAATTTTTACATTTTTGTTCAGCTTGGATTTCCTAGCCATCCCAGCATTAATGCCCCAAGGACTGAGTATTTACCTTTACCAATCTGGTTGTAGCTGGAATGAGGATTTATCTGACAGTGATGCTACTTTTGGACATGAACTTGGTGGGACCAGTGCTATAGAGAAACTGCTTACATCTCCAGAGACTGAGGTGGTAAAGGGAAGAGTGTGCCCCCAAGGTATTGAGGGGAAACATTTGTACTTCTATTTCTACCCTATCCTCAAAGCAACTATCTCTTTGTAAAAGCTAATTGGTGTTAGTTGGTCAAAAAGAATTGTAGCATTAATCATTTATGGCTAAAAGTAGGGGGAACATCCCAGAATGGAGGCTTGAGCCAAGAGGGTTAATAGTAATAAGAATAATAAAAGTTAACATTTATATAGGCTTATGATGTGCCAGGCATTGTGCTAAGCATGTTAGAATTATTATTATTTATTATTATTTTATTTTCTTTTTTGAAAAGAGACACTCTAGCCCCTCAGGGTTACCCCTAGAACTCTGGGAGGGAGATGTAGTTGGCCTCATTCTGGGAGAGTAGTTACAGAGAGCATACATAGTATCTATCTTATCATCAAAGGTGGGATTCAAACCTAGGGCATTTTACTCATGAGCAGGGACTCTTTCCAAGATCTCTAAAATTATCTAGTTGAATCTAGATCTGGAAAATAATCGCCACACAACATGTCAGACAAATGGTCATGCAGACCTTGCTAAAAGGGCTGGGAAGGAGAATCTGCTGCTTTCTGAGGCAACCCACTCCACTTCTGAATAGCTCTGAATGTTAGGGTTTAAAAAATTTTTTTTACACCAAGTTTAAATTGGCCTCTTTCCAAATCCTATCTAATTCCTAGTTCTGGCCTCTGGGGCCAGGCAGAAAAAGTCTAATCACTCTTCTGCATGCCAACCCCTCAGATACTTGAAGGCAGCTGTCACATCTCTCCTGAGCCTTCTCTTCCAGATATTAACAGTGTCAAATGTCTTCCTTCCAATGGGGTTAATAATGCCTGCTCTACCCATCTCACAGAGTTACTATTGCAAGAATCAAACAAAATCATACATGTGGATAAAGGTGTTCTGGAAATGCTAAAAGCATTGAGCAACTACAAGGAATTAAAATGCTGGGTGTTGATGGGTCAATATTTCTTAAGGATCACTCTGGATTAGAAACACAGCATCTGGTAGTTTAATGTATGCCTTTATGTGTGAATGTGCATATGGAAATATGTATGTGTGTGTGTTAGTCAATATACATTTATTAAGCATCTACTATGTGCCCCTTACTAGCGGTGTGACCTTGGGCAAGTCACTTAGCCCAGTTTGCCTCAGTTTCCTCATCTGTAAAATGAGCTGGAGAAGGAAATGGCAAAGCACTCCAAGATCTTTGACAAGAAAACCCCAAATGGGGTCACAAAGAGTCAGACACAACTGAACAAAGTGACTGTACAACAACACATGCCAGGTATTGTGCTAGATGCTGGGGATACAGAAAAAGGCAAAAGATGGTCTATGCTCTCAAGATGCTGATAGCATCAGTAATAATAATAATAATATGAAATAAGCATTTGTTGAGTGCCAGGCACTAGGCTGAATGCTGGGCAAAAGAATGCAAATGAGCATGTGTGCATGTGTGTATATGTGTGTGTGTGTGACTATGTGTGTGTGTGTATGTGTGTGTGCATATGCTCATGCTGAAGGAAAACGGAAAGAGAGGAGAAAGGGCTGACAATGACATTGGGGCCCCTGGTAGAAGAGGCAGCTTGGTACAGAAGAAAAGAGAACTGGTTTTGAACTCAGAGCATTTGGGTTTGAATCCCAACTCTGGTACTTCCTAACATATGACTTTGAGCAGTCCCTTAACTTCATAGGACCTCAGTTTCCTCAACTGTTGAATCAGGGGGTCCATGGATCATAGCAGGAATGGACACCAAAGGCCATCTAGCCTATGCCCCCCCATTTTAGAGCTGAAGGCACCAATTAATAGCTTGAATCCTCCAAGGTCTCATGGGTAGTAAGCAACAGAGGTGAGAGATGAACTCAGGTCCTCTGACTTCCCAACCTGGGGTATAGCCAGGGTACCACCCTGCTTCAACGAGTTCTAAGGCCCCCTTCCAGTTCTTAAAATATGACATCATCTAATCCAGGGTTCCCCATATCTGCACAATACAGATTAGTTTTCCTTAAAAGACAATGAAGCTGCCCCAGACTCTGATTGACTCCTGTCTCAACAGCAGCTTCCTGGTCACCTCTAGCAACAATTCGACTAGCAGCTGTTGTGGAGGCGAAAGACCAACACAAGCCCAACAACAAGAATGCTGCCAGCACAGGTTCTTTTATCCATTTTACTAAGGAAAGCAACGTTAAGGAGTTAACAATCTCACTTTAATCCAACTTACAAATATCATTCACTTAGTTCAGGAGGAAAAGCCAGCACCCTGAACTTCAGAGCAAATACAAACAAATTATAAACATATACGACATAAAAAGACCAAATCACAATTCATAGCTACCAGGAAAGCACCAACGTCTGGGTTTACGAGCCAGGGGGTTCTTAAAGCAGCTGCCAGAGTTCCTTGCCACTCTTCCAGTTACTGAGAGCCACCAAGGGAGAACGCCAACCTCTGGGTTTATATATCTCGTTCAGGGTCAAAGGATGTTCAAATGTGTGTCTCAAACTCATGTGACCTAAAAGCTTCACAAACATGAGACTCAAACCCACATGGCCTAAAAAGCCTCTGGCATCACAAACATGTCACTCAAACCTGTGCAAACCAGGCTTTCCCTTGAGGCAAGGAGGTCATCAAAGACTCCTAATTTAATCAAAGAAACAAACATCAGACTCATCAAGGGCACTTGATTAAGTAAGTGCTCCAAAAGAGAAAACAGTAAAAAAGTCCCACCTTAATTAATATTATATCACTTAAAGGCATAAAAAGTCCCATCTACAGGGCTTTGACATTTCTGATTTGGTGGATGTCACAAGACCATGCAAATCACCATACCCTGCCATGGTGACCAGATGCATCTGGGGGAGGCCACAGACAGAGAAGCCAAGTGTTGATTCAGAGGCTTTAACCGTATGAGCCTAAGGCTGGTGTCAGGGAAAGGAATCTTCCCTTTGTCACATGTAGATTTGCTGAATTATAGCTATAGAGGTGCCCTGTGGGTTTCTGGGCAGTGGGGGGATATGGTTTACTTTCCTGAGGCATATGTGCTTTATAGTCAGGGTCCCTGTAGCTGCCCTGGGGCAGTCACATGCTCCAGGATTTATAGCCTCACCTGGTTAGCATTTCACTGGCTCAGATTAAATGATATTTCCTAGTGTTTATTGGGTTTGCCTGATTCTCTCTGGGATTCCTTTAGGAAATAAACACATCAGTTGAAAAAAATATGACTAACCACAAAGATTCTTTCAAGCACCTCTGATACCAGCCCTGGCTCCATATTTAGAGGGACAGAGTAACGTCTTATTATCCAGTGAAATGTGCCTTTGCAAAGCTGATTTCATTTCTCCCAAGCCCGTCTATGGTACTGGGGGGCATTGTAGCTTTGAGCACCTCTTCCCCCTAACTCCAGCAAAGGCATGCCTCTCTTCAGTGAGATATGTCGAGTCTTTCCTCTTTCCAGAAGCCTGCAGGAGGCCCATGTCAAACAGCCCAGCAGCTGCTGAATGCGGCGTTCAGGCCCACTGCCTGACTGCCTTTCTCTGGCTCTAGCTCTTAGGGTGAATTCACCACCAATAACCTGAGAATGGCTTTTGAAATACCTCGTTTAAAAATACATGTGCTTGGTGCATCAAACTTTTTCTTATTCAATGGTGGAGGGCTCCTCTCCTGGGTATGTCTTTTCCCCCACCCCCACTAAGAATTTCTTGTTCCTGAGTGACTTCTCTGTGTTTGTAATGGAAGATGCCCCATGGCATAGTCAGGCAAGGGAAGACTTTTTTGTAAATTGGAGTGGAAAGAATTATGGATTCAGAGTCAGAGGGTATGTGTTCAAATCACTGGCTGTGTGACCTTGGAAAACTCATTTAACCTCTATGATCTTCAGTTTCTCATTTATAAATAAAGGGATTCAATTAGATTAGATAATCTCTGAGACCTTTTCCAAATTCTAAACCCTATGAGTGGATTAAATATTTTGTTATCTCTTCAGAGACTTGTCAGCACTTGAGGATAGGTTGTTGTGTTTGTCCTTGTGTTTTTGAAGAGGACCATGACATCAGGGAGATGATGACATGACTTGCAGTTGACTTTGATTTGAGTGAGGGAGGGCTGTGCAAGGTCACCAGCCTCACTTTTTCTTCCAGAGCCACCTGGGTCCAGTGGCCTGATATTCATCAGGATGACTGGAGATGGCCCAGGATGCAATGGGAGACCCTGGCCCTTTTAGGCTAAGGCCTTTTCAGGTTCTGACTTTGAGTGAGGAAATACCCATTCAGTGAATAGGTCTCTTTAAGAAGTGAGTGAAGGGGGATAAGTACCAGAATTCACTAGCCCTGAAGCTTGAGAGTCAAAGTCTCTTGTGTTCCAGTCTCTGTCCACTAGGCCAATAAGGGAAGACCGATAAGAACGTGGGTAATCTGACTGTGGTGCGGACGTTTGGGAATCTGTGGGACAACACCCTGTTCAAAAGGTGGGAGCAAGCTTTTATATAGGTGGAGAAGTTTCCAGGAATCATAACCTGCCCTTGGGATCAGGAATTTAAGGCAGCATCAGGTCTCTTTGCCAGTTTGCTAAAAAAAACCCTGATCTAAACTCACCTTTTCCAGGAAGTCTCTTCTGACTAATTCCTAATTGACTGGTCACATCTTTATATTGCCTTTCTCCAACAAACACTTGTTAAGCACCTACTGTGTTTAGGCCTTTCTTTTTATCCCCAGTGCTTACCATACAGTGTCTGGCAAACAGTAAGCACTTAATAAGTGCTTATTGACTGACTGACCAAAGTCACACTACTGGTAATATCTTGCCTGGTAAGTACCAGTCTTGGTTTGTTGTTTCTCCAGTTAGATTCTAAACTCCAAGGAAGGGATGGTATCTTGCTTTATATTATGCTATCTCCCTCTTCCTTTTGTGTCATCTTGTGCTCTCCTCTTACCTTCCTCCTTGGGATGCCTGTTATGTTGTTGTTCAGTTATTTCACTCATGTCTGACTCTTCATAACCCCAGTTGGGGTTTTCTTGGCAAAGATACTGGAATGGTTGGCCATTTCCTTCTCCAGCCCATTTTACAGGTGAGGAAACTGAGGCAAACACAGCTAAGCAGTGTCTGAGGTTGCATTTGAACTCAGGAAGAAGAGTCTTCCTGACTTCTAGCCTGGCATTTCATCTATTGCTCTACTTAGTTGTGGTACTGTAAATAGAGGTGACTCTGTCTGTGGTAATAACTAATTCCCTGACTCTGATCCATATGGGATTTTATTAGAGAAACAGTAATACAAGAACACGGAAACTTCAGTTCCCATCTGGTCTCTGATACTAGCTCTGTGCCTATGGGCAAATTGTTTACTTTCTCTAAGACTCAATCTCGCATCAATAAAATGGAGATTTTAATCTTTGTATTTCCTACTTTACAGCATTGCTATGAGGAAAGTACTTAGAAATGTGAGTTATTGTTATTATGGTTTTTTTTTGTTCAAAAACACAGATTCTCTAGGTTTGAAGGAGCCTCAGAGGCCATCTGGTCCAATCCGCATTTGGATAAGAATTCTTTTTGCTATACTGTTGAGAACTGGTCATCCAGGCTTGGCTCGAAGGACCTTCAATGAGATGAATTTACTACTACTTTGGAATGGCTTTTATTTTTAGGAAGTTTTTGCCTTATAGTAAGACTGGATTTGCCTCTTTTCTTTTTTTTTTTTTTTTTTTTTTTAAATTTTTTTTTTATTTTTTTTTATTAACATCTTTAGTTTTCGGCATTAATCTTCACATGCGTTTGAA
>CM053622.1:39108723-39152172 GCA_028646595.1 Phalanger gymnotis | reverse complement strand
GGGAGTTCTGTTCGGGACAGACCTTACCCCGAGACCATCCAGGCCGACCTGGGCTGGAGTCCCGCTTCCCTCTGCCCCTTTGTGGGTTCTGTAGTTCTAGAATTGGTTCAGAGCCATTTTTTCATAGGTTTTTGGAGGGACTTGGAGGGGAGCTCACGCCGGTTACTGCTTTCCAGTCGCCATCTTGGCTCCGCCCCCTATAATAATCGGATTTGCCTCTTTTCAATATATAGGATCATACATTTGTAGCGGGGAGAAATCTTAGTGGCCTTTTTCCTAACCCGAGATGGAACTTGAAGCCCAACAGGGAATATAAATGGCTTGGTCAAAGTCACCAAGTAGTAAATGGCAGAGCTTGGATTTGAACCCAGGTCCTATGACCCCCAATCCATTGCTCCTTCCACCATATCCAGTTATTATTTCCTTTACCATTTCCAACTCTGGCTCATAGTTCTGTTCTTTGGGGGCCAAGCAAAATAAGCCCAATATGCTTTAAAGTTTGCAAAGCACTTTCCATGTGCTATCTCATTTCAGCCTCATAACAACCCCATGAGGTAGATTGCTATTAGCCTCCTTTTACAGATGAAGAAACTGAGACTGAGCGAAGTTAATTTATACAGCTAGAAAGTATCTGCAGCAGGATTTGAACTTAGATCTTCTTCATTCTAGGCCTGTGGGTACAGCAGTACCAACTCACTGCCTTTGCATGGCAGCCTTTTGAAAACTTGAGAATGGTTGTCACCTTCTCTCTAAGTATTCTCTTCTCCAGGGTAAATATCTTTGGTTCCTTCAATGGATTGCTGTATGGCATGGTCTTAAGCCTCATCTCCACCCTCCTTTGGATATTCTCCAGCTTATCAGAATCCTTCCAAAAATGTGGTGAATGGCACTGGGCATTGGCCATTCCTTCCTGTTATTCATTCTACTCTTCCTTGGGCATTTCCTTTCTGTTATTTATCTGCCTTTCACCTTTCCTCGGCTTACTGGGAGCCAAGGCCAGCTCTCGAATTATACAAAAATGTTATTCCCTTGGAGCTTCTCCCACCTGTTCCTTTGCTCTTTGCTCCCCATTTTATCCCTCCATCCCCCCTTCACTTGGGGAGGAAAATGGCTGATAAACAAATTCACATGAAGATAATGGTAATTGATAAAAAGCCTGGGTGGTGGTGGGGCAGAGTAAGAATGGTGATTGTATTTTTAAAGGAGAGGACTGGAGAGAATGATGCTTGATCCATGAAAATAAATGCTCTAATGAATTGGGATTTCTTACGTGCCTATTACATGCAAGGCATTCTGTTAGGTGCTGGGGCCGCAACAACAAAAATGAGACTGCGCCTGCTCTCAAGAAGCTCACACATTGTTAGGGGGAAGCAACATATTTACCTACAAGTACATAGAATAGAGATTGGGACTACTCTCGATTTTATTGGTATAAAGGTTCTTTGGATGAGGAAACTCCTATCAATACCAGTTAGGAGCGTCCTTATAATATATAGTCTTAGAGAGTCACTAAGAGTACTGAAAGGGTATGATTTGCTTAGAGTCACATAGTAGGATGTATCAGAGGAAGACCTTGAACCCAGGTATTCTTGATGCCAAGACTATAGCTCTCTCTAAACCTCTCTGCATTGTCTCTCTATAAGAATAAAACACAGTGCTCTATGAGCAAAGCAGAATTACGATAGCTCAAAAGAAACATGAGATGCACATATTTGGAGACATCTCCACTCCAGATGTTCATGTGCACTATTGGTGTGTAACCTGTGTAGAGCCTTCCAAGCCTGATCAGCCACAGGACACACTGTAGCCTGACCCCAACATAGTGATGCCATTTTGGTCTTCTTCACCACCACCACCATCTATAATAAGCATATACAATCAATGTAAGGTGATTTTTGGGAGGGGAGGCTCCTTAACTTCAAATTCAGTGCTGTAAATTTAGTGCTGTTTCCACTGCACCAAACTGTTGGAGCAGAGGGAGGGAGGGAGGGAGGGAGAGATAGACAGACAGACAGACACAGAGACAGAGACACAGGGAGAGAGACAAAGAGACAGAGGGAGGGAGGGGAGAGAGAGAGGGGGGAGGGAGAGAGAGAGAGATAGACAGACAGACAGACAGACACACAGAGACAGAGACACAGGGAGAGAGACAAAGAGACAGAGGGAGGGAGGGGAGAGAGAGAGTGGGGAAGGAGGGAGAGAGAGAGATAGAGAGAGAGGACACAGAGAGAGACAGAGATACAGAGAGATAGACAGAGAGAAACAGAGATGGGAGAGGAGAAGAGACAGAGTCACATTAACAATGTCCAATTAAAAAAAAGTTTTAAAAAATGTTTGGATAATCTCTATTATACCTTTAGAATGTTAAAGTTTAAAAGTACAGAGGTAACCCACCTACTGATAACTGGGGTGCATCTCTGTTTGGGCTCCTGGAGGTAGTGGTAGCCCCAACACAGATTTGAAGATGGGCCCTTTGCTTCAGAGCAAGATGAGACAGAAGTATCTTGGGCCCTCCCTGCCAAGCACTCCAACCTCTTTAGCCCACAGGACTCAGCACCCCTCCTCCTGTGGGTTCTCAGTCTTCTCCTGTGACCTTTGAAATTAGCAACACCCATGATTTTGTCACTGTGCTATTTTTTCAGGGGTTGAAATAATTGATTTTTAAGCATAACCATGTAAATGTGTGATCCTGGTTTGAATATCAAAGGTACAAATGAGCTCCAAAGGCCACAGGGAATAATTGTTCCCATAGTTAACTTTCCATGATGCCTCTCATCAGAGAGGTTGGTTATTCTGGAAAGGTAATGATAGCATGGCAGCTGACTGCACCTGGGGGCTCTGAGCCCCGCTTTGCCTGTCACAACTTGATAAGGGCAAAGAGAACTGGAGTCTATTTGGTGGAAGGACATAAGCTTTCAGGATCATGGAATATCAGAGGCAGAAGGGACCTATGTGGCCATCTTGGTCAGAGATTCTTAACCTGGGGTCTGTAGCCTTAAAAAAAACATATTTTGATAACTGTATTTCAATGTAATTGATTTTCTTTGTGATCCTATATATTTTGCATTTAAAAACATTATTTGGAGAAAGGGTCTATAGACTTCACCAGATATCTAAAGGGGTCCATGACACAAAAAACTTGAGAATTTATGATTTAGTCCAACCCTTTTTTTTTGTATAGATGGGGAAACTGAACCCCTCCCCCTGCCCCAAGATGAAGCAACTTCCCTACAGCCACGGATGGAGCCAGTGACAGAGCTATAATTAAGCAAATACCCTAGTTAAGGATTACTAGTTTGTCCTTGTATTTTCAGTCTCTTTCCTCTTTAACCCATCCACCAAAATGATCTCCCTAGAGAAGACCACGTCACTCTCATGTTCAAAAGTCTTTAATAGCTCCCTATTGCCTCTAGGAAAAAAAAAAACCCCAAACCAAATCCCTTAGCCTATTGTTTGAAGCCCTCTGCTCTCTAGATCTAAACTAACTTTTCAGCCCTTTCATATTATTACCCTTAATATGCTATATGTTGTAGCCACCTTGGTCTACTTCGATTCCCTAAACTCAACAATCCGTCTCCTAACTCTGTGCCTATGAATAGGCTATCCCTATGCCTGGAATCCACTCCTTCCGTATCTCATATCATTTAAAATCTGAGCATCAGTTTCCTCATCTATAAAATAGGGATAATAATTATAACTAGTTGTTATGAGGCACCAATGAGATAATATATGAAAAATGTTTTGTAGATCTGGAAGCATAACATAAATATAAGTATATTATCATCACCGTCGTGGTCCACATCATCTCTGACTCTCAGAATCCTTATTTTCCTTCAGGGTTGAGCCTAGGAGTTGTCTTCTCATCTGCAGAGTGTTTCCTGTTCTCCAGTTGTCAGTGATCTTCCCCTTCTTAGTATGGTATATGGAAATAGAGCTGGGTTAGAGTCAGAGGACCTGGGTTTCCTTCCTTCTTAGATAGCTATAGTACCTCAGAGGAAGTGCATTGCAGAGGTGCAAAGCCAAGGGCTTTGTGACCAGGGCGGCATGAGGACCTACAGAAGCAAGATGGTGGTGATTGTAACCGGGTGATCACAATCATGGACCCATCTCTGATTTCTTTCCCATCAGCCAGCCTGAAAATTATAGTCACGAGTGTTGACCTGGCAACATGACATTGGGAATATTCTAAGCCCATAAATGCCTACTTTATGATGAGTTCTCTGGTATATTATGAGGTTCATCGTTTGCCTTTTGGCCTCTTCTGAAAGCTAAGTTTTGCTTCTGAAATGGCTATAACAGATGCTTTCCCCTCTTCCCTTGCCAAAAGTTGAATGGAATATACATCCCAGGAGAGCTACTCAAGCTGATGACCTGACATGAACACCAACTTCCAGGAAAATGCATAATGCTGCTTAGTTCTGGACATATGGGTCTGGAACAGCTTGTACCCTCATGGCTCTTTGTGGGACTCTTGGGTCTCTGAAGGTAGCACTCCAGCTTAGTATTGGTTCTTGATGTGGGAAGAATTCCCTGATTGAAGACAGAAAAACGTTACTGTTTATGGAGCACCAAGAAGCATATGTCTTTGCAGATGGCATTTTCTTTTGGTGAAATACTGTATTTTCCCAAGGAAGACCTATAGCCTGGGAGCAGACTTATAACCCTTTGAAACTGTATAACCAAGGCTAGCTCAATGCACAGGGGGAACATACAGCTGCCCATATGGTGCTCAGCCATTAGCGACTTACTCCTTTGGGTTAAGACACTGGGGCTCCAGAAGGTCTCTGATAAAATTAAATTAAATTTAATTCAATTCAATGGCCATTTATCAAAAAATTACTCTGCACAAGGCAAAGTACCATGTCTGACAAGAAGTCTTTCTGGATTCTCATAGTTATTCGTGTTTCCCCTTAAAAATTTCCTTGTTTTCTTTGCATGGGATGAAACATTGCATAATGCAGTGTCCTCCAAAGTGGGGATTAGGGCCCCTTGGAAGATAGTGGTGTCAGCCCAGTGAGCTCATGGTCTGACCCCAATGGGCATATAGTTAATCAGTCCAAGGGTGGGAAGAGAGGCCACATTTTACTCCTACAGTAGTAGACAATCATGGAGCTTGTCTCTACACAATCATAACTACTGTTGTCCTCCCATACTCCCCTACTCTATCTTATCTATCTTCTGTGAATATTCTTGGCCTTTTCTGAGTAGGTCAGTTATAACGTAAACAAATTACTACTCAAAGCATTGGGACAGGTACCATTGGGAAAGGGGGATGGGAAGGGAAAGGTGGGGAATCAAGAAAGACTCCAAACACCTGAAGAGAGTTAATATATTAATTTAATGTTGTCATGATCTTCACTGCTTTCAGGATAAAGTCCAAACTCATCAGCCTACTTTCAGGGCTTCCCATTATATGTCCCTAGTCTCTCTTTCCAACTTTGTCTCCCACTGTTCCCCTTCATCTTCCCTTCACTCCAGCCAAACTGAATGATTCCCTATTCTCTGGATTCCTACTGTCCTTCGCATAAATAACAATAATAGCTGATCTCCACCTAGCACATTAAGGTTTGCAAGGTGCTTTAAGTATTATCTTGTGGTTGTCAGCAATTTAGGGAGGTAGTTACTACAGTTGTTTTTATCCCTATTTTATAGATGAAAAAACTGAGGTTCAAAAAGAGGTTAAGGGAGCTGTTCATGAGCTGGTGAGTGTTGGAGACAGGATTTGGACCCAAGTTTTTCCTGACTCCAAGAATAACACCCTTTCCATCGCTCTATGCTCTTTGAAACTTTATTTCAATATTCAGGTTGCCTGAAGTCGATACACAATAATCCATGGCTATCTTTCTCCAGCTACTTTTCCTAGTACCAAGATAGCAGAGATCATGCCCTGGGACTTGACCCTTCCAGTTCTGGAACTTCTGCCCTGGGCCTCTTACTACCCAGACTGATGTGGTCTACTATATTCAGATGGGTCCAGCCATGCTCCACTTTGTTCTTTGGCCATCTCTCCCATTGCCCACTAGCCAGACCAAAGACCATACCCTAGAAGACAACCCTCTTCTGTCTTTCCCTCCCACCATCAGTTTTTCAATTCTGGAACTATAATCAAATAAACACTATCTTGGAACTCCAAGGTTCTACTTCACACCAATCAGATTGGCAATTTTTGAATAATGGAAATGACAAATGTTGAAGGGACTGTGAGAAGATAGGCACAATAATTCATTGTTGGTGGAGCTGTAAATTGGTTCAGTGCTTTAAGTATATTATTTCATGTGCTCCTCATAACAATATGGAGAGATAATTTCTGGAAAGCAATTTGGAATTATGCCTCCAAAATCACTAAACTGTATGTACCTATTGACCCAGCAATATCACTAGTATGCCTATTCCCTAAAGAGATTAAGGAGAGAGGAAAGGCACCTATAAGTACAAAAGTATTTATAGCAGCTCTTTTTGTAGTGGCAAAGAACTGGAAACTAAGTGGGTGCCCATCCTCTGGGGAATGGCTGAACAAATTGTGGTATATGAATGTAATGGAATACTATTGTGCCATAGGAAGGGAAAAAAGCATTTATTAAGCACATACTTTGTGCCAGGCACTATGTTTGGCACAGTGCCCTCTACAAATATTATTTGACCTTCATGACAATCCTGAGAGGTGGGTACTATTATTATCCTCATTTTGCAGTTGAAGAAACTGAGGCAAACAGAGGTTAAGTGACTTGTCGATGCTCACACAGCTAGTAAGCGTCTGAACTTGCGCGTTCTAAAATATTTACAGCCGCTTTCTTTGTGGTGG
This sequence comes from Phalanger gymnotis, assembly GCA_028646595.1. NCBI lineage: Eukaryota > Metazoa > Chordata > Mammalia > Diprotodontia > Phalangeridae > Phalanger > Phalanger gymnotis. Next base: position 39,145,370 of record CM053622.1, on the reverse strand, counting down.
CAAAGAACTGGAATTTGCAGGGATGCCCATCGACTGGGGAACGACCGAGCAAGTTGTGGTATATGACTACGATGAAATACTACTGTGCTATGAGACACGATGAACTCGATGATTTTAGAAAAACATAAATAGACTTGCACAAAATAATGAAGAAGGAAATGAGTAGAACCAAGAGAGGGCTGTATGTAGTGACAGCAGGATTGTTCTAGGAACAACTTTGAGTGATTAAGTCACTCAACTTTGCCGATTTATTTTGACTGTTATAAATGCCCAAATCAACGACAAAGGACATAGGAAGGAAGATGCTATCTGCATCCAGAGAAAGAACTGATAAATAGAATGTATAGAATGATGTTACACACACACACACGCACACACACACAAACACACACGCATTTGTATCTAATGGTAGACAGTAGGGTTGGGGGGAAGGGAAAAAGAAATTTGCATGATAAATTTATGATATATTTAAAAGGAGTAGCAAGTTGTACATAATAGATTTGCAGTTTCATGTGCAATTGTCTTTTTATTATTCTATGTTATGAAAATGCTTGTTTTATTTCACAAATTAAAGATAAAAGTCAAAATGCATAAAATGAAATAATTAAGAAAACAAAACAAAGCAATTTTATTGAAACGAAGTTTTTTTTTTCCATTAAAAAAGTGTGTGAGGCCAGATTTGATCTTAGGTCTTCCTCATTCTGGGGCAAGAACTCTAACCACTGTATCACCTGGATGTCTTAGGAAATGATGGAAGGTTTGGTTTCAGAAAAACCTAGGAAGACTTTTATGAAGTGGTGTAGCGTAAAGTGAGCAGAACCAAGAGAACATTTACATAATAATTACAACATTCTAAAGAAAAGCAACTTTGAAAGACTTAAGACCTCTGATCGATGTAATGACTGATCATGATTCCAGGGGACCTATGATAAAGAATGCTGTTCATCTCCTGACAGAGGGGTGATGGACAGAACATACTGAATGAAACACACATTAATGGATGTGGTCAATGTGGGGATTTATTTTGCCTGACTATGCGCATTTGTAACAGGGTTTCAATTTGTTTTTTATTTTTTATTTTTATTTTTTACCAATACACAAGAGGGAGAGAAAATAAATACTTGTTAACTGAAAAAAATACGCTTTTGCTTTTGGAAAATTCTATCTTTTTCCTACTCTTTTCTACTCACTAGCCCTGTGACTTTTCAAACTAACATACCCCTACCTGGCTACCACTTCCCTTTATATGTTTTCTCACCCTGTTAGAAAGTAAGTTCTTCGGGACAAAGATTGTCTTTACTTTTCTATTTGTATCCCGAGTGCTTATCATAGTGCTTGGCACATGGTTAAGCACTTAATTTGTCTATTTATTCTTTCCTTCATTTTGGGGGGGGTCAATCCAAACTGGACACTGGTGCTTTTGGCAAATACTTCCTATGCCTTTGCATTTTGATTGGATTGATCTGGGGTTGAACACTAGGGTCTCCAGAGTTGAGGTAATAAACATGCTGACCCTATTGCTATTCACTATCCTATTCTTCACAGCAGCTTTTTCAAACCTCCCATGGCTCATCCCCCAGCTGAGAACTTTGACTCACATTTCAATGAAAAAAACAGAGGCCATTTCCTGAGATCTCCCTGTTCTCCCTTCTTCTCCATCTCCCACCTCCCAGATGCTTTCTGCCACTATCTCCTCTTTTATCTCTGTATTATATGAAGAGGTGTGACTCAGGTAGGTGTAACACAACTTGCCAAGACAAGCCTCTCTACCTGCACAAGTGACCCCATTCAGACCTGTCTTCCCCAGCAGATTGCCCACTTTTTCACTGAGGATCAATCTTTCCCTCTCTGTTGGTAGCTTCCCTACTGTCTACAGAGTACTCAAACCTCAAAAAGCCCTCATCCGGTCCAGCCATCTCTGTTGGCTGTCATCCCATATCTCTGCTCCCTTTTGTGGGTAAACTTCTTAAAAAGCCATCTACAATAGGTGCCTCCACTTCCTTTCCTCTCACTTTCTTCTTCGCTGTTTACAGTCTGGATTCTGACCTCTTCATTCAGCTGAAACTGCTCTCTCCAAAGTTACCACTGCTCTCTCTCTCTCTTAATTGCCAAATAGAATGACCTTTCTTCAGTTCTCATCATTCTTGAGCACTCTGTAGCCTTTAACAGTATAGATCACCCTCTTCTGGATACTTTCTCCTTTCTTGTGTAGCAAAGCAGTGCCCTACACGTAGAATGGGGTCATCGTGTGGCTTGAAGAGAGGCAGAGTGGGCATCTCTATCCTCTTCTCCCTGCCCGTTCTCCTTCCAAGAGGGAAAGCAGGAGGTTGGGGTCAGAAGCTTGGCCACTCTACCCTCCTCAGAGAGAGGGTATCCTGGGTTAGAATTATATCTATCTGCTCCCTTAAATATTCTCAATTTTGGGGATGTAACTTTCAGGTTCAAGCTAAATTTCTGATCACAATTGATGGGGAAAAGAGGACCCAAGCTTCATATCCAAGACTTGACTCTCTTCCCACCAAATACCAGTTCCACTTAGAAATGACAAAGAAATCCACTTAGCTGAGTCAATAGCAAAACAGAAATCAGAGAACTATATGTAGGAGAATATATGCCAGACAGTACAGAGTGAAGGAATTTTTTCATTGAGAGTGAGATGACCGTTCAACCAAGAGAAAAAGTCCTAGATCTTACCCAAAGGGGAAATTCCCCCAGTCTCTAGTATAGCCCACTGGGGACAGGGGCATGATGGAGACCGTGGCTCTTTTCATGTTGGTTTCTTCCCAGAGTCTGAGTTCAGCAACCTGAAGTGAGATCGACACCATCCATTTTCTTTCTTGAAGCTGGAAGTCAGCTGTGCCCAAAGAGACTGAAAAGACTTTAAGGAAGTCTGAAGAGGCGGGAGCTCTCCTCTTCTTTTGTACTCACCAACTCTACCTTACTCCTCATGTAGTGACAAGGCTTTTATCTCCACCAATGAGGACAATTTCCCATACCAATGGACTGTGGGACTTGGACTACATTAGGTATTTTTCTCCTACCTATCTGACTGTTACATTTAAGTTGCTTTGGCTGGAACTTCAGAACATTTCCTTTAACTGTGTGTGTCCCATAGGACTCTATCCTGGGCCCTCTTCTCTTTTCTGTCTATACTATTTGACTTGGCAATCTCATCTCCCATGAATTCAGCCATCATCTCTATCTAGATAATTCTCGGATATATTTATCCTACCTTAATTCCTTTTTTAGGGTACCTAGGTAGCATAGCGGATAGAGTGCCAGGCCTGGAGTCAGAAAGATTCATCTTTGTGAGTTCAAATAAGGCCTCAGATACTATCTGTGTGACCTTGTCCAAATCATTTAACCCTGTATGTCTCAGTTTCCTCATTTATAAAATGAGCTAGAGAAGAAAATGGCAAACCACTCTAGTACCTTTGCCAAGAAAACTCCAAATGGATCAGGAAGAGTCAGACATGACTGAACAACTCCATTCTCGATCTTCAGTCTCACATCTCCAACTGCCTATGGGACATTTCGAACTCGAGGTCTTGGAGACATTTTAAATTTAACGTGTTCTAAGTAGAACTCATTATTTTTTCCCTAAACCCTCTTCTTTTTCTAATTTCCCAATTACTTATCAAGGGGTACCACTGTTCTTCTACCCACAGAGGCTCTCAACCTAGGCCTCATCATCCTCGACTTTTTACTCTCTCTCACCCTCTATATCCGATCTTTTCCAAGCTCTGTTGATTCTGCCTTTGGAATAGCTTTCATATACACCCCTTCCTCTTCTATGCCTGTGACTGCTACCACCCTGCTGCAGCCCTTACCACCTAACTCTGGACAATTGCAATAGCTTTCTGAATGGAATCCTTGCCTCAGGTCTCTTCCTACTCCATCCATCCTCTGTACTCAGCTGTCAAATCAATGTTCTAAAGCACAAGTCTGACCATGTTGCCTCCTTTTACCATAAACTTTAGTGGCTTGTTATTACCTCCAGGGTCAAAAATAAAATCCTGTTTGGCTTTCAAAGCCCTTTATGACCTGGCCCTTTCCTACTTTTTCAGTCTTTTTACACCTCCCCCATATTTTGCTATCCATCCTTCTTCACACATGACACTCCTTCCCCCAACTTTGTTCATTTTTACTGCCTACCCCCTCATGCTAGAGACTCTTTCCCGGTTTATGTCCAGCTCCTGGCTCCCCTCGCTTTTTTCAAGTTCCATCTAAAATATCACCTTTTACAAGAAGCCTTTCCCAGTCTCCCTCAAGGCTAGAGCCTTTTCGATTATCTTCAGTTTATATAGTCTACATCTTGTTTGTATGTAGTTTGCTTGTTGTCTCCACCATCAGACTGTGAGCTGCTTGGGAGCAGGGACTGGTTTTTGTTGCTTTTGTATCAACCGTGCTTGGCACAGTGTTTTACACATAGTAGGTGCTTAATATCTGTTAGCTGACTGACCTACAATTCTAGAATCATGCAATATCAAAACTGGAAGGCACCTGAAGGATCATCTGCACCAGCTCCCTCATTGGAAGGAAAGGGAAACTGAGGCCCAACAATGGAATGACTTCCCTCACATCACACAGCAAGTTTGTGGCTGGCAGTCAATTAGCAAGCATTTATTAAACACTTACTGTATGTCAGGCAGTGTGCTAAACTCTGGGGACACAAAGAAAGGCAAAAACATTCCCTACCCTCAAGGAGCTATAGACTTGACCAAGATGGAAACAGCCTTAGCAGAAAGAATACAAAAAAACCGATTGCAGTGGAAATGACCCAAGTTTCCCACTTGCATCAGTCTCTTCAGGCTTCAAACCTTTCTCGAAGTGATGCAGACCTGGGAGGGGCTCCCATAATCCTATTCAGGGGTTTTCTTCAAGGGTTAGGGAGCTGGCAGCCTTCAAATCTGGAACTGATTTGACTGAACTGTTTTCTGTATCTATCACGATGCAGAAACTCAAATCTTGGCAGTCTTGCTATGTATGAGTGTGTGTGTTTGTTTCTGTTTGTGTATGTGTGTGCGATATGTGTGTGTGTGATGTGTGTGTGTGTGTGTGTGCGCTGGAGGAGAGGTAGCTCTAGTTTCTGAAATCAAGGTTTCACACCTTATTCTGAAACAGTCCTGGGCGTAAATTGGCTAGATTCTACCCAAATACAGAGAAAAGTTCAAGTCAAGACACACCAAACAGCAAATTTAATGACATTTTTAAAAGGAATTACAAAGTGAGTTTGAGCTATTCTCACTGTGATTCAATCCTTTGAAAATTTTCAAAAATATTTCTTTTGGGGAGGGAGGGTGACTCTTGCTTCAGTTGGAGTTCATTTTGGACCCAGCTCAGGGCCATCTCATAAGGAAGATTTTTTTCAGCTCTCCTCTTTCTCTCTTTCCCTAAGACTTACAGTCTGGATAGCCCAGTGCCTGGTTTGTAGTGAGAGGATACTCAATTGGCACTTGCCAATTGGGTGATTCACCAATTGCACCTTCCCTTTCTCTTCCTGATCAGAGTGTTCAGTGCGTGGCCATCCTGCCTCCTGAGGATACCCAGAGTTCTATGATGCAGGGCTCAGTCTGCTCAGGACTAAGAGGATTTCAGGGATGGCAACAACTTTGGAGAACCAGCCTGCTCATTTAACAGAAGAGATAACCACGGCACAGAGTGGGGAAGGTACTTGACCAAAGTCTCATAGGGAGCATGTGGTAGAGCCAAGACTCCATCAAGCCCAGGTCCATTGTTTTTTCTCTTATGTTGAGCCTCCCATTCCACTTCTCTCCTCCCCAACCCAGCCTAGCCAGGACTGGATGCACAACAGGAATTGAAGATATCCGAGGCAGCTCAGCTTAGCAGATAAAGTAAAGTGTTGGATGTGGAGTCAGGAAACCCAAGTTCAAGTCCCACATCGAGCACTTCCTTGCCCTGGGAGCCTTGTTAAGTAGCTAAACCTCTCGCAATCTCAGTTTCCTCATCTGTAAAATTGGGAAACTACTCCTTGCCTGGCCTCTCTCACAGTGTTATTGGGAGGGAACCCTTTGTAAACTTCCAAGTGCTGTAGAAATGCCAGCAAGTCATTCTTCTTCCCTGGATCTCAGTTTCTCTGTAAAAGAAAAGGCTTGTGCTAAATACTCTCTGAGGACCCTTCGTGTTCTGACATTCTGTGTTCTCTAAGTGCTGGGACTGAGAGAAATCATATGTTCCAACCCCGTTTTAATGGTGGGAAACTGAGACCCAGAGAAAGGATAGTACTTGCTCACAATAGCACCATGTATGGGTATTCTTATTCTTATTCTGTTTGGATCTATCTGTGCTTTTATTACTGTGGATGAACTCTTGGTGTAGAAATCCCCTTTACCAGTGCAGAGCAACAAGTATTCTGCAGTTAATAGGCTTAGACAGCTGGCTAGGGTTTGTACTATTGTCCACATTTAATAGATGAGTAAATCAAGGTTCTAAGAGTGCCAGGAACTTGGCCACGATGATAAAGGTAGAAAATAGTTGAGCTAATAAGTATCAGACCCAGATCTCCCGATTTCAGATCTCTCGTTCTTTTCGCTCCAAAAACATAAGACTTGGGATCCTAAATCTAGAGCTGGAAAGTCCACCCCCTCCCACTTTACAATTGAGGAAACTGAGGCCCAGTGAGATTAAATTATTTACGGACACACCAGGACTAAGCATCAGCATCAGGTCAGCATCTGTTTCCTTATACCTTGCTGGTTCATTAGAATGTAAGCTCCTTGAGGGTGGGGTTGGCTTCATTTTTGTATTTGTTATCACTGGTGCCCAGCACAGGTCTTTACATGCAGCAGAGGCTTAATAATTGTTTACTGATTGATCAGTTCTCATATTGAACCCAGCTTTTCTGACCCTCAGCCCACGGTTCTTTCCTCTGTAAGTTATTGATTATTCCCACCCCCCACCTTCCTCTTTACTGGTGAATTCTTTGTCTTTACTCTCTATTTAGTGGTAGCTACATGATACCAGATGGCAGCTGACTTCTTCCTACATAGTTTATTATTATTTTTGCCCCATGTAGACACAACTTCAAGGCATTAACCATCCTGAGGGTCTCCAGCAACTGAAGAGTTTCACTATCTGTTGAAGACCTTAGCTTGAAAAAGCTAAGGCTCCCTACTTCATCCTGGGCCATCTCTAATCGTCCTGATCCATGTCTGGCCACTAGTCCCAGATGGCTCTGGAGGAGAAAGTGAGGCTGGTGACTTTGCACAGCCCTCTGTCATTTAAATCCAATTCACTTGCATGTCATGGCATCACCTTCCTGATGTCATGGTCATCTTCAACGATGAAGGACAAACAGCAAAACAGCAATCCCCACCCTTCCTTTCTTGGAGAAGGTGGCCAACAATTCTTTAAGAGAAGATGAGAATCATTTAAAAGGCTTCATGAAGATCCTGGGTACCACATCTGAGGAAGGACATTGCTAAGCTGGGGAGCATCCACAGGAGAATGAATAGGATGGTAAAGTATCCTAAGACCTTGCCATATGAGGACGGGTTGAAAGAATTGTGGATATTTAACCTAGAGTTGAGAATCTGTAAGAGGAAACATTATAGCTGGTTATTTGAAAGGTTGTCACGTCGAAGAGGGCGTATACAGGTCTAGAGCCGAAAGGGACCTCAGAGGCTTTAAGGTTTGTAAAATGCTGTACATGTTATCTTATAATACTTGCCATCTTGGCCTGGGGGGGAGGATAGAGATGGGGAGAAAATTTGTAACTCAAAATCTTGTGAAAATGAATGTTGAAAACTAAAACAAATTAGAAAATAAAGTAGGCAGGAGAATAAATATCTGGGAAATAAAAAATTTACTTTACAAAAAATATTATCTCATTTGATCTTCACAGTTCTGTGGAGTAGGTGCTGTCATTACTCCCATTTTACAGAAGAGGAAACTGAGACAGAGAGGTTCTATGAATTGCTGCCGGTCACACAGCTAATGTGTCTGAGGCAGGATTCAAACTCATCCACCTGAATCCAAGTGGGACACGGGAGCCTGACATCTAGCTGCCAGTAAGCATCATCAGAAAGTGGGAACAGGCTGCTTCTGGGCCCAGTAGGTTTTCCCTCACTGGAAGCCTTCAAACAAAGTTTGGATAAACACTTGTCAGGAATTTGAGAGGAGATTCAGGTCCGGTTGGGCCAGATGGCCTCCTAAGCCTTTTCTGTTTTTATGGACCATGCTCCAAGGAACAACTTTATTACCAACGTCTTTCCCCAGGCAACAATTAGACCTAATGTTTCTTCGGATTTGATGGAGCCAAATAGCCACGGGTTTGGGGGTGGGCTTCCTAAGAAAACCTATGGGAGGAGAGAAAAGAAGAATGAGGTCAAGGGTGACTGGTAATGTCTCTTGAAGAGGTCATTGGGTAGATGGCAGAGGGTGGATGAGAAATACATTCATGACTTTACGAGTAGGCATTCATCACAGCCTGGACACCATTTGGGAGGTTAAATCATTTCCTGTAAGGAGTTAGGCGACAAATAATCTCAGTCCTATAGAAGGCTTCTCTGTGAGCAGGCATTTTAGGAATGTGTTCCATTATCTTATTTCCTCTATGCACTATGCACTATCTTATTTCCTCCTATCCATCATTTTGGCTACTTCCGTTTTTAATAGGAGAGGGAGCTCAGGTGTAGAGAGGTGAGATGGTTTGATAAAGATCACACTGCAAGTCAGGGGTGTTTTCAAGCTGGCTTACCTTCTTGACTCTGAGATTAGGCAAGGTAGGGATAGATTGAAGGGAGCTAGGTGGCACCATATTGCACAGAGCACTGGGCCTGAAGTCAGGAGGACTCATCTTTGTGAGTTCAAATCCAGCCTCAGACACTTACTAGCCGTGTGGCCTTGAGCAAGTCACTTCATCCTGTTTGCCTCAGTTTCCTCCTCTGTAGAATGATCTAGAGAAGGAAATGGCAAACCACTCCAGCATCTTTGCCAAGGAAACCCCAAATGGGGTCACAAAGAGTCAGACACGACAGAACAACAACAAAGGGATAGATTGGAAGATGCTAATTATAATAGCTATCGTTTATATATTTTAAAGTGCTTTACATACGTTAACTCCTTTTATCCTTGCAACATCCCATTTTTCAGTTGAGGAAACTGAGGCAGAGAGAGTGTTTAAGTGGCTTGCCCAGGATTTCACGCTAATAAGTGTCTGAGGTCAGATTTGAACTTTGGCTTCTCTGCCTCCAGGTCCAGGGCTCTAATCATTGTACTACCTAGCTGCCTTTGGCCCAGGTTTGCCTCTCAGATGATGATGCTGTGTACTGCAATGTATGATCATAAACCTCAGAGTTAGAAGGGCCCTCAGAGGCCATCTAGTCTAACTTGTACCTGATCACAAATGCCCCTTGTGATGTCCCTGACAAGCCATGAGCCAGCCTTTGCGTGAGATCCCCCAGCAGTGGGGAGCCCATCCTATTCCACTCGGATAATAATCGTCAGCACATTTTCCCTTATATTAAGCTGACATTTTCTGCTTTGTAGCTACCACTCCTCGGACACCTCCACTCATTCTGATGTCCTTGGGGCATCACGACCTTTACTTCTTTTCCCACCTGAAAGTTGGATTTGACCCCTGGAACCTCCTTGGGCTTTGACTGTCCAGCTTTGGCCTTAACTTGCTCCCGGCTTCTCCAGTGTTCCTTCTGCCTCCCTAGGGAGGCCACCTTGTGTATCCTCCCTTTTTCTTTCCAGTTTCCTTTTAGATATTTTCCTCCATTAAAATGTAAGCTTTTCCAGCATAGGGCCTAGCATGCTTTTATTTGTATCCCCAGCACTTAGGAAGCAGCGAGATCTTCATAAATGCATTATCTATTTATCTATCAACCGCCTGTTGTTCCTAGTTTTTCCCTCTGGGGATAAGTGGAATGAGTCCAATGAACAAGGAACCTAAATTTTAAACCATACTGTAAAAATACAATGATTTAAAAGAACAGTTCAAAATACTTCTTATCGAACAAGATATTATATGAGAAAGCTTGGGATAGGGAGTGGGGTCTCACTGTGAACTAATTTGGGAGAAAAAGTGCTCCATGGTGCCTGGGTTCAGCTCCTGCTGTTGATTTGTTGCTATTGTTCAGTGGTGTCCAACTCTCCGTGACCCCATTTGGAGTTTTCTTGGAAGAGATACTGAAATGGTTTGCCATTTTCTTCTCCAGCCCATTTTACAGATGAGGAAACTGAGGCAAAGAGGGTGAGGTGACTTGCCCAGGGTCACACAGCTAGGAAGTATTAAATTCAGGTCTTCCTGACTCCCTTTTTCTTCCTTCATTCAACAAGTCAACTAGCATTTTTATGCACTCAGCTTAAGCGTTAAGCACTGAATATACAAGAAAGGGTAAAAGGTAGTCCCTGCCTTCAAGAAGTTCCTAGTCTAATTGGGGAGACAACACACAAACTACTATATACAAATGAAACATGTATGGCACAAATTGGAGATACTCAGAAAAGGGAAAGCACTAACATTAGGGAGATCAAGAAAAGCTTCTTGTAGAAGGTGGAACTTTTCCTGGGACTTGAAGGAAACCTGGAGGCAGAGCTGAGAAAGAGGGCATTCCAGGCATGGGGCACAGCCAGAGAAAATGTCTGGAGGTGGGAGATGGGAGTGTCTAGTGTGGGGAACAGCTAGGAGGTCAGTGTCACTGGATTGAAGGGTATGTGGGATGGGGGGCGCGGTTATATGATTTAAGGAGACTAGAAAGGTAGAAAAGGGTCAAGATGTGGTCCTGTGTTTAAAAGTCAAAAAGGATTTCATATTTAATCCTGGAGGCATTAGGGAACGGCTGGAATTGATGTACAATGTAGTGGAAATGGTGTGAGACTTGGATTCCAGGGAGATGAGAGTTTAAATATTGTCTTTGACATTTATTGGCTATGTGACTGTGGGCAAGTGACTCAACTTTACTGACTCATATTCCTTATCTGTAAAATGGGATTCTTATAAGCACCTCCCTAGACTCTTGAGTTACTGATTTGCATCAGTAGAATGGGTTTCCTCGTTTAAAGCTTCTTATACTAATGAAACCTCAAGTATGGATGATCAAAAAAGGGGGGTACTATGTTCCTGTATCACCCAGCTTGCAAAGTTATTTTGAAGCTCAAGCAAGATAATGTTAATAAAGTAAAGCTTTCCACAAACTTTCACAGGCTATCCCCAAAGTAGCCTGTAGGTTTAAAACTGCCCTAAGACATTTGGGCTGCTTGGTATAAATGTTAGCTATTCTTATATATTCTCTTAACTTATTCCCTAGGTAGATTCCCCAGGGCCTTGCGGCAGGCATGGGGGATGGATGACATCAGCAGGGACGTGGAGCATACTCCAGTGTCCCCTCCAGTGCTTTGCTCTGACCACTGAGGGTAGGGTTTGGGGGGAATATGGTGAATGAGGCTGGATGGAATGGGGCCTGAGGTTGGAGCCTGGAATGGGGCACACACTGGCCTTCTGTTGCTGGCCATTCGGCCTTCTCTGTGGGCTCTGTGTGTGGTGTTCCCCTGTGGGGCCTTCCTTGAGACCTGCAGCTGTGACCCCTGCCCTGCCCTGCCCAATGGGGCGGCTTTATGGGGAGGACTGGACTGCAGGTGCTGGGGTCCGAGGATGCCGCTTCTCAAAAGAAGCTCTGTTCTTGGGTCCGGTGGATTTCCTGGAAGAGGCAGCCTGGGGTTTCGGATGAATTGGAGTTCATCCTATCCCAAGGAGGGGAAAAAAGGAAAGGAGACTGATAAACAGTGGGTGTCTGCTGATGCAATGTCTCCGTGTCCCTTGGATTTTCCTGGAATGGGACTGCCTGCAGTGAAGGTCTGAGGTCACAACTTGCCAGTGGTGGTGGGGAGGTGGTGCTTTCCCCCACCCCAGCTTAGTAAAGGGGTGCACTGGACACGCAGTCTCCTTAAATAAATCACAGCTATAATGAGGGGATGTATATATATACCTGGAAAACAAACAAGCAAAACTTGAGGTGGAAAAATCAAGAGACCTCGGTTCTTCCCTGGCTCTACCCCTGACCTGCTGTGTAACTCTGGGCAAGTCATGTCCTCTTTCTGGGCCTCAGTTTCTTCATCCGTAGAATGAAGAGGCTGGACTAGTTTAGGTTTCTGAACCCTTTTTTATATCATGGACCCCTTTGGCAGTCAGCCTGGTGAAGTCTATGGATTCCTTTTCAACATAATATTTTTAAATGCATAAAATGAAACACATAGGCTTACAAAAGAAGTCAATTATATTGAGATTTCAGATATTGAAAGCAAAATATTAAAACATTAAATATTTTAATTATTATAATGTCAAAATAGGTAAAATATCAAAATATTAAAAACAGGGTCTGGACTGTAGAATAAGATGTGCTGGAGATGATCTCGAGAGTCCTTCGGGATAGAAAATTCTGTGAATCTATATAGAAATTTCTGTCTTTCAGCTACTCCTGTTTTTCTTTTGAATTTTCTTCTCTCTGTGTCTTTCCTTAATCTTTTTTCTCTTTCTATCCTCCCTCTTTCTCATTCTCCTGTCTCCTGTCTCTTCTACCATCTCCTCCTTTCTCCCTCTATCCCTTCTTCCAAGTATTTTCCTGCCCTAAGAGTAGCTGGGCTTGGCTCTGACCACCCACGTCCCCGTCCTTTCAATTTGCAACTTTGGGTAGTTGTGAATGGAAGAGGAGGCTGTGAATTAGAAGGAGGGCTGCCTTTGGGCTACCAGCCTGAGAAGGAAGGAGAGAGGAGGGAGTGTGTGTGTGTGTGTGATTGATGGAGTCCTCCGGGCTGACACTGCCCGCTGCCTCATACCTCCTCACCACCCCCTCCCTTCGATGGCACAGTCAGCAGGGTAGCAGGGTCAATGGCCAGCTGAGTCCCAGCTGTAGGAGAGTTTAGGCATTTTGTTCTCTAGGTGGGGGGCTGGGTATGCATGGGCGGTGGGGACGTGGGGGGATATGACTATCAAAAGTCTCTCACAGTCCAACACAAGGAGACCTTGTTTGGTTAAAATAAAGGCCGACCCTCTGCCCTGCAACAGAAACTGAGGCTTCTTTACAAACCAGTAAAAAAGACCATTACTCTAGTTGACCTGAGTTTGGGTGACATTTATCTGAGACTTGGTGGGGGTGGCTGGGTGTAATTTCTGGTGTATTTATAGCTGGGGCTCTGGCTCCCAGCAGGCATGGGGTGCATTTAATTAAGCTAGTAAGATTGCAAAAACACTGCTCACAGGAGGGGAAGACTCACCATAATCCTAACCTTAGTGATGAGGCTAAAATTAATAGAACATAGAACATCAGAGCTATAAAGGGCTTTAGACTAAAGACCAGAGGATGTTAGAGCTGAGAGGCACTTTAAAATAGAGCATGTCAGATCTTGGAGGGAACTTAGAAAAAGAGAACCTACTAGGTTTCTTAACCTTGGGTCTATGAACTGGTTTAAAGGAAAAAAAAATAAAGAAAATTTTTTTTGATAATTGTATTTGAATAGAATTGACTTCCTTTGTAACCCTAGGCATTTATTTTATGTATTTTGAAACATTATTCTGGGAAGGGGTCCAAAGCTGTAACCAGGATGCCAAATTGGTCTGGGACAGAAAAAAGGTTAAGAACACTTATACACTTATACTATAGTGTAGGTTCTGGTGGATGGAGTTCATATTCCCATAATACCTGGAAAATTCTTGGAAATACCAATCCTTCCAGAGGGTTCGTGATTGAATTCTATAATATGGCATAGTTTTTGATGAGGCAAGTGTTTTTCTAGAACACCCAGTTTATAAGCTTAATATTGATGCCAATTTGTTGTGCACTGTTCCTTTAGCATAATATAATACCCCTATTTGTCTCTACATTGTAAATTTTTGTGGTTTTTTTTTTGCAGAGCATACATTTTAAAAACAGGTAAGGAGACTTGTGGGGGTGATGAATTGCTGGGTTTCCATAGCCAGGAGGGATAGATAGAATTGAGGAGAATGGCGGAAATGGGGAGAAATGGTAGCTCTGATCTGACCTGTAGTATCCTGTCCAGACCTTGCTAATGACAAGAGCTGTGGACCTACCTTTCCGTGTTTGTTCAGGTGCTTTTCTGAGAAGCTAGCATTCTGATGTTGCAGCAAAATGAAAAGAGAAGTGACTAAATCGAGATTCTTTCACTTCCTTGAGTGGACTGCTACGATCCTCTTCTACTATGGGGAGATATAGGAATTAACTAGGAAGCTGATCGCTATTTGGGAATAGAAATTGGGAATATTCGATACTTTACCCATTTCGTTGTTATTTACTTAGCTAGGTTGTGCATGAACTGTTTTCTTTTTTTGCTTTACTTTAATGAATTGTCTGGTTTAGTTTGGCCCAAATTCATTGGATGGGGGCTCTGAGTATAGCTGGATGTATCTGAGTGTAGCATATTGACAGACCTACGCTACAATAGAATGTCAGAGCTGGGAAACACCTTAGAGCAGAGGTGTCAAACTCAAGTAGAAGAGGCGGGGGGGGGGTGTCACTAAACAATACATAAGGATTCCTGTGGGCCACAGATTGACTTAGAAAACCATGTGTTAACATTATCTATGTTTTGTTGTATTTTTGTTTATCTTGTTAAATATTTCCAAATTACATTTAAATCTGGTTTGGGGTAGTGGGAGTCATGTCCTCAGAGGTCATCTGTTTGACACCTCTGCCTCAGAACATGAATATCAGAACTAGAAGGTAAAGCTCATGATGTCCAACCTCTTTACTTTATTGAGCAGGAAGCTAAGATCCGTAGAGGGCAAGGGACTTACCTAAGGTCACACAACAAGTTAGCAGCAGAACTATTACTAGAAGCTAGGAGATTCCCATTACAGCCATCTTTCTAGTATACCAAACTGTTTTGTTTTTCCCTCTTTAAAAAAAATCATATTTTTATTGATACCTTTTTGCTTTTACATCAGATTCATTTCTAAATATATCGTTCTCCTATCCAGGGAGATAACTCTTGTAATATTTTGATGTGAGATTTGATAAGAAAGAGGAAAAAAAAGCAGTTTAGAAAGATTAATGAACACACCAACTGTGTCTGATAATCTATGCCATATTCCACACCCATTGTTTTCTGCCTCTGCAAAGAAGGTATGGAAGTACCAACTCTTGTCTGGGGCCATATTTGGTCGTTCTAATTACACAGTGTTCAGTTTTTTATGGTGGTTGTTGTTCTTTCTGCTTGCAATGTTGTAATCATCAGGCATATTATATTCCTGATCTGCTTTCTTAACTTGGCATCGATTCGTGGAATTCTTCCCATGAAGCATCTGTCTTTGCTGGATTTTTGCACAGGTCCTTCTCGGGGCTGATTCTCACAGAGGGCTATGTGCAGTAGAAAGAAAGGCCTTGATAAGAAGCCCAGAGCCACAAGCCAACAGCTACCTGGCCCCCAGACTCCTTTTGAGGGTTCCTAGATCTCTCTTTTCCCCATGCCTGCTGGTCCCTGTGGCTTGACCAGGAAAGCAAAAGGCTCTCAATACTTTGCATGAATCTTACTGAGGGATTCACTTGGTCTTACCTTTAATGTATTGTCTCTCTCCTTCCCCTGGGAGGGCAGGTGTGGCCTATTCTAAGTTGGCAAGATGAGCGTGATTCCTTGGAATTCAGATCTTTGGCTGGACTCCAAATTCCTTCTTGGCTAAAATGGGGTAATGAAGAGGCCTCAAATCTATAGGCTAATTAGGGGGTTTCTACCCCAAGCATGTAAAGACTCTCTCCTGTGGAATGGGTGGATAAGAACAATTTGTTCCAATGATCATGAAGGTAGCAGAGGCGTGGTCAGACATTGAAGATGCCGAGGTCACCCACCACATCCTGGGCCATCCAGTCATCCTGACTTTTGTCTTGCCACTGGACTTGATGACTCCGGGAGAGAAAGAGAGAGTGAGGCTGATGACTTTGTTTGACTCTGCCTCCCTTAAAGCCAATTTACTTGAGAGTTAAGATATCACCCCATGCTTTCACTGATCCTCTTTGAAACAAAGGATGAACAATAACAGCAGTACCAAATCCTGGTGCTTTCTCCCAAACTCTGCTGCCTGGGAAACAGGAAACAAACAAATTCCCTTAGAGTTCCCTAAGATCTGAGTGGTCAGCAGTAGTTCAGCAGTAGTGGACCTTTCTGCGGTGTTTTAGAATCACAAAGTACATTAAGTCTATTTTCTTTTTAAAAATTCATATAAGAGCACTGTAACGAATGAATGAATGAAGTATTGATTAAGTACTTAGCACGTACAAAACACTGTGTTAAGCTTTCATATAAGGATATTTACATATATACACATATATATAATATATATGTAATATGTAATATAATGTAATATGTAATATAATATATAAATAAATATAAATTAAAAATAGGATATAAATAGAAGAGTAAGATAGTCTCTGCTCTCAGAGATCTCATGTTCTAGTGGGAGAGACACACATCTGGAAGGTTTCATCTGTAAGTCAGATGGAAGAGTCTCATGGTCCCTAGGGTATAGCAGCCAAGCAGAAAGTAATGCTTCTTTAATAATCATTTACAATGATAAAGTCATATGGGTTTCTGATGTTGAAGACTTCGAACAGTGTAGAGGACTTGTGTGATAAGAATTTTCTTACCTGGGCCTTCAGTAACTGTGGCTTTTTTTTAAGTCATGGGCCCCATTTTAGTCTAGAAAAGCAATTCTTAGAATATTCTTAGAATAATATTTTGTTGCCTATATCTTGACTGAAGAATGTGCTGATTCTCAGCTAGAGGTTAGTGAAAATAAAGATATAATTTTTTTTCCATCCAAATTCACAAACCCTTTGAAATCCATCCAGATCCAGGTGAAGAACCCTTGTTCTGAGCTAAGTGTGTTGGACAACACATTCCTCCAGGATACATCGATCCCATTAAATGGGGGAGAACTCTAACAGGTTGTGTTGGATGAAAGGCCAAATCCTTGGATGGACTGTTGGACTTTTCTAGAGACAAATTAAGTTAAATGGCTTGTCCTAAATCACATAATCTTCCTCTTATGAGAAAGAGAGAAAGAGAGAGACAGAGACAGAGGCACACAGAGAGAGACAGAGACAGAGAGATATAGATGAAGGGGAGGAGGGAGGGAGAGAAAGGTGAGGGGAGAGACAGAGAGAGACAGAGACAGAGATGGAGGAGGAGAGAGAGAGAGAAAAGAGAGAGAGAGAGAGAGAGAGAGAGAGAGAGAGAGAGAACAGTAGATGGTACTGGATGGACCATCGTATGTCATGGAAGTCAAGCTTTGGAGGCAGTAGGTACAGATATGGGCTTGGAGTGAGGAAGACCCAAGTTCAAATCCTGCATGTGACTAGTCATACAATTTAACCTCACTTAATCTGTAAAATGATGGGTTAGACATAGGAGTTATTAAATTCCATTCTAACTCTACCTATGATCACTTGGAGGCATCTTTCAGCATGTTCTAGCTACCAGAAGGAAAAAAAAAAGGTGTTTTGAGGTTTAATTTTTTTTTTCCTAAAAGCAAGATCCTGAAGCACAGAAAGAACGTTCAGACTGTAAAAAATTAATGGGCCGGTATTTGTAGGCAAAGAAGTATGGTAGAGATAAATCGTCTTCACTGGGGAAGGAAGAGTGAGTGGCCCGAAGCCTCTTGTCTCTAGAGCCCAGGGGGAAGGAGGGGTTAATGGAGAGGCACATTTGCAGGAGGAATCTCTCCTTTCTTTCCTCTGCACACTGTTCAGCGGGATCTCCAGATGCAGATTACCCGCATGATGTGAGTGGTTCTCATTGGTTGCCTGTGTTGCTGTTCCTTTGCTTGTTGGCCCTTTGGACCAATAACTGCTTTCTCCTCCTCTCCCTCAACTCTCCAATAATGATGACAAATCCTCATCTTCTCTTTATTAAACAGAGCTTTCTCCAGTATCTCTTTTAATCCAACACAAGACCCTCCTCAAATAGGTGAGGAAGAGATGATCCAGATGAGGCCCAGAAAAGGGAAGGGATCAACTCAAAGGGACACCACTAACCAACACTGAAATTCAAACTTATATTTGGACTAACATGGTGCAAGGATTGGAGTTTTCAGAGGACCTGAGTTTGAACCAAGATTTTACTGCTTAATACCTTGAATATGTTCTTTCCCCTCTCTGCGCCAAGTTTTTTCACTTGGAAAATGAGAGGCTTGGACTGAGTGAGTAAAAGTCAATCAGGCAGTCAGTCAACGAGAGATTACTGTGTGACTATGTGCCAGACACTTTCTTAAGTGCCGGGGATGCAAAGAAAGGTAGTCCTTGCCCTCAAGGACCTTACATTCTAATGGTGGAGATGACATGTAAAATTATCAGGTACATTATATACATGTGTATATATGTATATATGTGCATTTAATATATGTATATTATATATAGATGTATTTGTGTATATGTACATGTATGTGTATATGTATGCATATATGTATATATGTGTATATACATGTATGTATATACACACATTCATATACACCATATATACATATATACACATACATGTACATATATATGCACACGCACACATACATATGGAGAGACAGAAACAGAAAGAGACACAGAATAGATGGAGATAATTTGAAAGGGGAAAATATTAGCAGAAGGTGAGATTTGAGCTGAGCCTTAAAGAAAGCCAGGGACACTGAGAGGCAATGAGTAGAATATTCCAGGGTATGAGAGACAGCCGTTGTAAAATCACAGAGGTGGGAGATGGAATGTCTTGTTCAAGAAATTGGAAAAAAAGTCAATGTACCTTGATCATAGAGTTTGGGGAGAGAAATAATTGTAAGAAGGCTTTAAGGTTCTTTATAGCTCGATGACAAAAGGGATAGAGCACTGGACCAGGTCAGGAAGACCTGAGTTCTGTCCTCAGACACTTACTAGCTGTGTGACCTTGGGCAAGTCACTTAACCCTGTCTGCCTCAGTTTCTTCAACTGTGAAATGAGCTGGAGAAGGAAAATTAGAAACCATTCTAGTATCTTTGCTAAGAAAACCCCAAATGGGGTTACAAAAAGTCAGACACTACTGAAATGACCGAACAATGACAACAGCGCTCAGAATTCTATAATTATATGAGAGCATGTCCAAGATTCTCAAATTCTGTCTCTCATCTTTGCTTCTTGCTCTTTTTGACAACTCCTTCACAATGACCTCTGTCAGACTCCATGCCCATGTATAGGTTTTTTTTCATTATTGTAAATTGTATTTTATTTTTTCTAATTACATGTAAAGATAGTTTTCAACATTCATTTTTTAAAAATAAGATTCTGAGTTCCAAATTTTTCTCCCTCCCTCCCTTCCCTTATCTATCCTCCAAATGGCAAGCAATCTGATCTAGGTTTACATCCATGCACAACTTTTAAACAAAATATATATTAGTGTGGCTGTTAGTTACTTTCCATCTCCTACCTCCATGCCTGTCTTCCTATGCCTGAGATGCCTTCCTTGACTTCCCCTCTTATAATCCCTAATTTCCTTTAAAACTCAGCTCTCTTAATCTCTCCTAGGTGAGATATTTCCTAGTTCACCAGTTGCTAATGCCTTCCTACCAGAATTATGCTTATACATGCGTATGTTGCCTCCCCACATAGAATGTAATCTCCTTGAGGGCAAGGATTGTTTTGGTTTTGTCTTTGCATCTCTGGAGCCTAGCCTAGTAGCCAAAGCACATAGTAGGTCTTCATAAATACTTATTGATTGAGGGATTGATTGGTCTCTGATTCAATTTGATGGGAATTGGTTGAATATCTGGGCCAGGATCAGAGCTGTGCTGGGCACAGGGTCTTGTCTTTGACCAGAAAGTCCATTGAAGTTTTTCATCTCATAGTCTTCATCTTCAGTGACCCTATTATCCCTGTTCACACTTTGCACACTGTCAATCAGCAGCTCTGAGTGATATAGGCACATCTCTGTGATGCACTTACGTGTTTCCTAGAATCACAGGGTGGTGGGCTGAGAGCAGCTCCAGGTGGGGTTGGGGGATTTCAAGAAAGGAGGAGAGTTTTTTGAAGCTGGAGGAAGGGCCATAAAAAAGAGGGAAGATGAACTGAAGGCATTAAAGTTGTGGCCAGGAGTGTCACTGATGAATGTCTGGGTAAACATGGCCCCTAGACTGTCCCCTGACGCCAGGTCCTTGCAGCTACTCACTTCCCTTCTTGCTTTTCCCTAACTCCTCTAAGGCCCTTTGGCCCCAGCAGGAGCTTTGTTTCCAAACTGCTAGCTCAATCAAAAGGTTCAAAGGCCAGATGAAGGACCTTCTAGGTCTCAAGGCCTCCTGGAGCTGACATTTGGGAGGGGAAAGGTCATTGCTAATGGAGAGAATGCACTAATTGGGCTACTGGCTCAAGTCATGGCCAGACACTCTTTTGGATTTATGTTGGCTGAAGTGGCTGGGGAGGGAGGTTATTTCAGGGCCCATTTTTGGAGGTACCCCCATCCCTCAGTTAACTAATTGACGCATTATTATGCCGAGAATTGTACTATACCGTGGAGGATACCTGGATCCATCTCACCCCTCTGAGCTTCGGTGTCTGAGCAGAGATGGGCTGTTGACTAAAGTCATGGGGTTCCCTAGAAACAGCCTCAGTCCCTCCTTAACCATTTCAGCCAATACAGAGCCCAAACAGCATCTGTCCATGACTTGAGCAGGAGTCACCAATCTGTATTTGGAGGATCTGATAGTTTCTCTAGGAAGTCTCCTTTCCCAATCCCTCTTAATTCTAGTGTCTTCTCTCAGTTGTGTGATGGGTGAAATTTGAAATAACAGAGGAAACAAAGATTCAAGCTCCCAAGTATATCAATTCATTAATAAATGCATGTGAATTACATAACAAATTCAGACCAAGCCTCCTCAACTTGGTACCGGACCCCAAATACAGGGGGATGCAGATTTTTATGCATTAAAAGAAAACAATTAATGGGATATAAACCAGGATACAAGATTAGATAATCTGATTTCTAATTGGAGGAAAGATTAGAGACTTTCCAAGGTAGGAGGGAGATGAGTGAGTTTCAGGAGTTGGGAGTGAGGAGTGTGAGCAGATGGACTTTCTCAGATGTGAAATAGGATGTCACTCAATTTCCATGATTAGCAAGCAGGTGGAATTTATAGGAAAATGAAACTTAGGTCTCAAAATAGAGTCAGTTTTACAAGATGGAGTCAGTTTGGTTCACAGTTCCCTTAATTCTCTCAGTTGACTATTGCGATTTACTCTGTATGTGTCTTGTTTCTACAGTCATTCACATGTTATTTCTCCCAATAGATTGTGAGCTCTATGAGGGCAGGGACACTCTTTTTGCCTGTCTTTCCATCCCTGGTGCTCAACTTCATCGTCATTTCCCACCCATCCTCACTTTTCAGGTTCCTTTTTATGTATTGTCTTCCCCTGTTAGAATATCACCCCCTTGAGGGCAGGGACTGTCTTTCCTTTTTACTTATATTTGTATCGCTAGCATTTAGCACCATGTCTGGCACATAGTAGGCACTTATTAAATGACTGACTAACTTATTTGCACCAAATATTGACTTTTCCATATCCCTACCAGTAACAAAAGGAGGATCAAGTTTGCAAAGCCTGTGAACAAAAACGTATCAGTTTTTAGAATTTCTCAATGTTTTCTTTTACTGAATCAACTCCACAAATAGTAGAAACTTGAGGGCTAGGGAGGTATTGTTCTGTGGGCCATTATAGGGGCAGAGCAGAAGCCTGAGCCCCTGAACACACCATCCTTTTTCTGGCCTTTGCCTCCATGGCCACCAGAAGACACTAATGTCTTTCAATGATAATTAAAACTTTCTGAGGCATCTGGGTGGATGGGATGGTGGACTGAGGGTCAAGAAGACATGAATTCAGTTCCCACCTCAGATACTTATACGCTGAACAAGTCAGTCAGTCAACAGGGATTTATTAGGTACTTACCATGTGCCAGTGTACTAAGAGACTGGCTGGAGACACAAATATAAACATAAAGAAAAACAATCCCTGCCCTCAAGGAAGGGGGTTACATTCTAATACGGGAAGATAAGACATCAAAGGGACCTGAAAAGGTGGGGTTGGGTGAGGAATGGTGATGAAGTCTGGACGGTTAGAAGTAGAGCCAGGAGAGGAATGAAGTCTAGCTGGCCCAGGCACCTCCCCAAAATGAGAGCCCTGGGAGAAACTTGCCAATGGGAAAAGGGGGCTGAAGGGGTGGAACAATATTCCTGAGTGAGAAGGCAGCAGGAGAAGAAAATAGTCCTGAGGGGAGAAGACTAGAGGTAAAGAGAGATATTCCAGGATGAGAAGGCTACAGGCATTGGAGGAACCTCCAGTGTGAGGAGGCAGGTCCTTGTGCTGGTGCTCAGCTTCAGTTTCCTCATTTGTAAAATGGGGATAGTGATAGTACCCCTCTCATAGGGTTGTTGTGGAGAGCAAATGAGATTATATATATATATATATATGTATATACGCACACTCACACATATATGTATATACACACGTATGTATATATATACACATATACACACATATCGTGCTTTTCAAACCTAATGTTAACTTCAATAATGTTAACTATTAGCTGTTAAAAATTCATGACACCAAACTCTAGCCTTAGGACAGGTTTTTCCTCTAGGTATTATTATTCCTACTACTATAGCACTTAGTGCCAGGCACTGTGCTAAGTCCTTTACAAATAATATCTTATTTGAGCTTTGCAACAACCCGTAATAGCAACTTAGATTTGAAGATCTTTCCCACCCATTAATAGGCCATGCTTATGTCGTAGGAAGCCTAAGTTACATGTGGTGGGAGGAGCTTGCTGAGAGGAAAAGGAAAGTGTGTCACAGGAAATGCAGAAAGCAATTAGAACTGAGGGAGAGAGCAGTTGTGCTGGCTGTGCTGTGAGTGTGTGTGTTGGTGGCAAGGCCTGGGGGAAGGGTGGGAGGTGGTGGTGGTGGTGGTGGTGGTGGTGGTGGAAAGTTATGAGATGGTGAGGCTACATGCTGTGATATTGCGTTTTAAGTTCCTTGCTATTATGATAAAGTGGGCTTACTGGTTTTGGGAGTTGGTTGCTCCTTGGATGGAATAGACTTATAGGTTATGAGACTTGGTCCTCTGGTGTCTGAATAAAATGTTTTTAGTTCTTCTACCTTCTATATGGAGAGTCTTTCATGTTTTGCAATACAGAATTACATAGGCATATTCACAATTATTATCAATGTTGTGTTTATTGCCTTGCTAATGCACAACTCTGGGAGGTAGGTGGTATTATGACCCCCTTTTTGCAGATGAAGAAACTAAGGCAGACAGCAGTTAAGTGACTTGCCCAGGGTCATGCAGCTAGTAAGTGTCTGAGACTGGATTTGAACTCAAGTGTTCCTGACTCCAGGCTCACCATTCTATTCAATGTACCACCCAGCTGTCCTACTAGAGAGGCAGTATGGTACACTAGATAAAGTAGACCTGCCTAGAATGAAGACCTGGATTCAAATCTTGCCCCTGATATGAGCGAGGTGATCATGAGCAAGTTATTTAATGTCTCTGAGCTTCAATCAGTTCTCTGAGATTTGGATCTTAATTTGTAGGTGGCTTGTGATCTATATTGTTGGGAGGAGCTCTGGTGCCAGTACATCAAAGAAACTTAATGTGTTACTGTTATTGTTATTGAAAGATAATAATGGAAGAATGAGCTTGATTTACTCAATCTAATTACCCACTTAAAATAATGCCAAGATGCCTGATCAATCAATCCCAATCATAGGCTTTTTGTTTTTTGAATTGAAGTCATATTGTACAGGAATACTGCTCAGATAGGTCCAGGGGCTGTCTAGAAATTATCAAGCTAGCTTAAGACTGGAATCATTAGAGAGGTTGGAGCAAGTGTGTTGTTCTAGGAACCCTTCCCTCCCTCTTCCCAAAACAACGTCCCAGAGGGTAAGGCAAAACCTCAGCTTAGACTTTCCCTCTTCCCATCAGAATCATAGTGGCATCCCCTGGTCAGATGACTTCAACATCCGTTTCTAAGGGGGACTTCTTGAATACCCCTTGAATAGAAGGAAACAATTTTCAGCAACCGGGTATTATGAGTTACTCCTTTTGCCCTATGAGCTCTCTGAGCTCTACTTTCTCTTGGAGTCGCCATGTATTTGTGAGAGAGTATGGTCCTGGATTTAGATGGTAGTGGTGATATTTTATACCAATGGTTCTTACTGTAGTTTATAAATGACTTTTTCTAAAAGCTACTTAAGACTGGGTCACTAAATGATTCTCAGCTAATCTTGATGGAAGGGAAACACACCACTGGGGGCTTGAGCCAATAGCATTAGAACTTTATCCTCCGAAATCCCCAGGAATACCCTTAAAAGTCTGAGTGGGAGATGCAGGTTTGTTTTGAATCTTGTGGCTTGTCTGTTAGAGGGTAGAAGTTGGGATAAGGATCCTCAGAGCTCATGTGGACTACAATTGATTGATTGAAAAGGTAGGGACAGGCAAGAAGAACACTTCTGGAAATGAGAGATAGGGGCATGGAGTGGGAGATAGAATATTGGGTCGAATGGTTAGCAAGTATCATAGTTTCCCTGCAATGAGGAATTGACAAGAGGGAGTAATAGGAGACCCATCTGGAAAGATAGGGTGGAGACAGATTTTAAAGGTCTTTAAGTACTGTAACAGCAACCACACTGGCATACTCAGGATGGCCTCTAGAGCAGATTCTTTTATCTGCTTTGCTAAGGAAAACAACTTTAAAGGGGTCAATGATTTTTTTTAATTACATAAAATACAAACAGAGAATAATACAGAGCAGAGAAACAAAGACCAACAGACAGGGCTCTGCTGCCTGAATCAAAGCTTCACATCCACCACTGAATAGAGAGAGCCTTTACCACTGAGGAGTTGGGGAGCTTCCTGAACATATGGCTACTAGGAGTGTCGACCAGGGAAATCACAATATCTTTCTCATAAGCAAGCCCCCAAAGCAAAAAGCTTACCCCTGAGAATGTATACTCTTTCAGCTGATAGGCTTAGAGCCTAATTAGAAATTAACAAAAGGTGTGTAAGCCTTCCTACAAACAAGCAAGCTTCCCTTAATGGGATCCACGTGAGGCCTATCGATGGGCCAAGAAGCTCTTATTCCCCATTAACCTTACAAGTACCAGACAGGATCCTTGCTTTTTAATCTAGAGCCAGTGGAATTTTCTTGAACATGAGAGTGACATGACTGGACCTATGCTTTGGGAATATCAGTTTGGCAGCTCTGTGGAAGATGGATTGGAGAGGGGAGAGACCAAAAGGAGGAAAGCAATTGAGAGGTGTTGTGGATTTGGATGCTGGTAGAGCTGGGGCAGCTTGAGTTAATTAGCCCTCTCCCATGCCCTACCAGGACTAGATCCAGCTTCTGTTTTCTCTTGTAACCCCACACTCCATTTCCTGACTCTCTTTTCACTGCTTGAACCCTAAGCTGGCATCTCCTCTCTACCTCCTAGCTTCCCTGGCTTCCTTCAAGACCCAGCTCCAATCCTACCTTCTTCAGCAGGCCTGTCCTGGTCCCCTCTTCTTACCCTCTTCTCTCTCTCAGTGTCTTTCCTCTGAGATTACCTCCCATTTACGTTGTATATATATATATCTCGTTTCTCCACAATTGTTTGCTTGTTTCCCTCATTGCTATGTTTTTGCCTAAGCAATGATAATGTGCACTGCTTAGCACAGAGCAGGTGCTTAAGAGTTGCTTGTTGATTCATGTGTCTTGATGCATGTTAAAGTTCATAAAAAAAGAAATTTTAAAAAATACTTGTTCACTAACTATTGTGAGCCAAGAGGCTAGGTCTTGGCAGAGCTGAGATCATAGGATTACAGATTTAGAGCCGAAGGCACCTCAGAGGCCAGTTGGACCCACTTCCTCATTTTGCAGATAAGGAAGCCGGGCCCATTAAGGTTAAGTGACTTGCTTAAGGGTATACAGGTAGTAAGTGTCAGAGGTGGCATTTGAATCCTGTTCCCCAGCTGCACCTTCAGGTTAGTGTGTTAGTCCATGAGCCTAAAGTGCCATCTCAGTCCTGCTTC
This sequence comes from Phalanger gymnotis, assembly GCA_028646595.1. Classification (NCBI taxonomy): domain Eukaryota; kingdom Metazoa; phylum Chordata; class Mammalia; order Diprotodontia; family Phalangeridae; genus Phalanger; species Phalanger gymnotis. The sequence goes on along the minus strand of CM053622.1, from coordinate 39,119,325 downwards.
AGTGCAGCCTGAATGGGGAGCGGTCTGGGGCTTACAGCCAGCCCCAGCTGGCATTTTCTGGATGGCAAGTATGTGTAAATACCAGGCTGATCATGCTCATTCGTTCCTGGCTCCCCTGATTTATGCTGGGGGATACAGATTGCCATCTAAGGAGCTGTCTGTGGTTTGGGCTTGGTAACATCGCCTCTACCCCAAACTGGGAAGCCGTCCGAGGTCACAGACACTCTCTGGGCAGAGCCCCAGACTCAAGAGTGTGCCCACTCCTCCCCCCAACCCTTAACAGAAAAGATCTAGATTTTTGAGACTTGGTTTGTGGCTTCTGCAGAGCCTCTATGCCCCTCTACCTCTTACTTGCTGCACTTGGGGCTGTTTCTTCCAGCTCCTCTCCTTCATCAAAGGGCAGTGAGCCAGGCAGAAAAGGGAATCTGTCAACTTCCCCCACCTGTGTGAGCTGTGGGGCAGAGAGGGAGAGGGCAGTGATATGAAGAGTATTGGCTAACGTGAGACTCGGGTGATTTTCGGTGGAGTTCCATGGTCCAATCTCCTTTGTCCTTCCTTGGCATGGGTAAGGGAGAAAAGGTCCTATTGGTCATAGAGCCACAGGACTGTGATACAATTTAACAACGACATCGATGTTCATGTAATACCAAGTGTTACAATTCTTATCTCATTTGATTCTCACAACAACCCTGGGAGGTAGGTGCCATTGTTATCCCCATTTCTCAGATGAGAAAACTGAGGCAGATTTTCGCGACTTGCCCAGGGTCACACATCTAGTAAGTGTCTGAAGCAGGATTTGAATTCAGCTCTTCCTGACTCCGGATTCATCACTCTATCCACTGAGCCGCCTAGTATATTTAGACAAATACAGAAGTACACTATAAATTGAGGCAGGAGAGAGTGAATAACAACTAGAGAGCTCAGCAAAGACTTCCCCAGGAACAGATTCTCCTGAGGTAAGCTGAGAAGGGAGCTAAGGATTCTAAGAATAAGAGGTGAGGAGAAACAGCCTGGGCAAAAGCATGGAGGCAGGAACTGTCTGAGTTTGGGAAACAGCAAGAAAGCTAATTTGTCTGTAACATAGAGTGTATCAATAGGAATAATGAGGGTAGAACAACATCCTAAAGGGCTTGAAATGCCAAACTGAGGAATTTATTTCGTACTAAGGGCAATAGAGAGCCATTGAAGCCTCTTGAGGAGGAGACTGGCATGCTTGAGGAAGATTATTGGCAGTTGTATGAAGCAGTGGAATCAAACTCAGATAGAAATGGATCCTTCCTGGGCAGTATATTGATTCAGAAAACCACGAATTAACAGTATTGATGTTGTATTGCATTTACATTTATTTACTTATTTTTAAGTAAAATTTTATTTTTTCCCAATTACATGTAAAAATAATATTTAACATTCATTTAAAACTTTTTTGAGCTTCAAATTCTCTTCCTCCCCTTTCCCTGAGACAGTAAGCAATCTGATATAGGTTATACATGTTCAGTCATGCCATATTTATTTGGTTAAACATTTCCCAATTACATTTCCATGTGGTTCAGGTGGCACTCAGGAGTTTTGCTTGGGCCTCTGGTTTGGTACTTCCGTTGTGGTGGATGGATTGGAAAAGAGAGACCAGAAACTAGAAGACCAATTAGGAAGTTAATACGATAGTCCAGGTAAGAGGTGATGAGGACCTGGACCATCGTGTTGGTCGTGTGAAGAGAGAGAAGGGTTCAGATTCTGGAGGTTGTTGAGGCGGCATTGGCAAGCCTGGACACCTGATGACTGTCCCCAAGTCTCTCTGTGAATGTCCTCACATCCCTCTCTGATTATAATCACATCCACCTGGGTCTGGTTCTATATGATTGCTCTAAATCTGACTGGGACCATTCCCACATCTGCTTGGGTTTGACCCCATACCTCTTTCCCCATCTACTTAGACCATGGATTTTTCATCTTTTTTTGTGTGTCATGGACCCTGTTTGGCAGTCTGGTGAAGCCTCTGGACCCCTTCTCAAGTCAAGTCAATGCAAGTCAGCAAGTATTGACCTGAATCAAGTGCCTTGATAAAGGAAGGTTAAAAAAAAAACATTCCTCACCTCAATTCACTCATAGTCCAATGGGAGAGACAACGTGCAACCAACTATGTACAAACAAGAAATGCATAGACAGGATAAATTAGGAGGTAATATCAGAGGGAAGGTACTCATCAAATGGGGAATGAATGGCTGAACAAATGATGGTATATGAATGTAATGGAATACTAGTGTGCTATCGATAGAGTGCTGGACCTGAAGTCTTCTTGACTTGAGTTCAAATTCAGCTTCAGACACTTAGAACTGTTTGACCCTGAGTAAGTCATTCAACTCTGTTTGCCTCAGTTTCTTCAACTGTAAAATAGAGATAATAACATACCTTCCTTGCTGAGTTGTTTTGAGGATGAAATATTTGTAAAGAGCTTAGCACAGTACCTGGCACATAGTAGGTGCTTATTCCCTTGTCCTGTAAAAAAATGATGAAAGGGGTGGTTTTGTAGAGTCCTGAGAAAATTTGTGTGAGCTTGTGAAGAGAGAAGAATAAAGAAAACAATTTATATAATAACAACAAAATAAATATGTAGGACCACAAAGGAAAAAAATTAAATTGCAATACAGGCACCTAAATATATATATTTTTAGAATTCATGAATTTTTAGAGGCATCATGGTGTCATGGATAGAGCTCTGGATTTGGAATCAGGAGGAACTTGGCTTGAATCTTGCTTTAGACATTCAATAGTTGTGTAACTTTTCTGTGCCTCAATTTCCCTATTTGTAAAATGAGGAGGTTGCATTCTATGACCTCTATGACCCCATCCAGCTCTAAATCTATGATTCTTGTGGCTTTTCCCATCTCTCTCAGTGACTGTCCCTATTATCTCCCAAGTATTCTAAGTTTCTCTGAACTTATCCCAACATCTCTCTGGGACCTGCAGGCAACATAAGCGCGTAGTCTAATGGAAGTCATGTTTTTAATGGAGGTCCTGGTTTTTAATTCTACTAACCATACTTCCTAGTGGTATGACTACTTGCAAATTAATTAGCCTTTCTATGCCTCATTTTCTCATCTGTAGAAGAGAGGATAATAACACAGAAAATATAGGATGACCATGAGGATAAAATTAAATGAATTACAAAAAATGATTTGTAACCTTTAAAATGAGAAAGGAATAAACGTTTACACAGCATCTACTACATGTCAGGCTCTCTGCTAAGTACTTTACAAATATCTCACTTAATCCTTACAACAGTCCCAGGAGAGAGAGTGCTGTTATTCCCATTTTATAGTTTAAGAAACTGAGGCAAACAGAGGTTAAATGACTTGCCCAGGGTCACACAGCTAGTACCCCAATCCTTATTTCCAGGGCTTTCTCTCTTCTAATTATTTGCCATTTATCCTGTTTATAGCTTGCTTTGTACATATTTGTTTATTTATTGTCTTCCTCATTAGATTATAAACTCTGAGAGGACAGGGACCATCTTTTGTCAAGATCTCCGAACCCTTGAAGTTGGAAAGGTTGCCTCTGGTCAGGTAGGTAGGCAGAGACAGACTCGAGTATCCTCCTTACCCCAGAAGATCCCCTCTTGGGAGCTTGGTTGGCACTGCTTTTTACTCTAAGCTGCCAGACACTGGAATTCTAGATTTCAAATTAGTTTGGCATTTAATAGATAGTATTAATGTAGGGATTTAAGATTCAGATAATGCTTTATAGAGGTTACCTCTTTTGCTCCTCACAGCAGCCACCGTGGGTGCTTAATGAATTAAATTGTTTCGATTTGTCCTGAATATTATAGATGCAGAACTGGTAGGGCCATCTAATCTAACCCTCATTTTAGAGATGGGGAAACCGAGGCACAGAGAGGAGGAATAACTTCCCCACGGTCACGCAGACAGTAAGGATCAGAAGTGGAATGTGAAACCAGGTCAGTGGATTCCAGAGCCGTGATCTGTCCAGTATGCGACGATTCTGTCCTAGCCTATCTCTAGTCGGCCTGATGCTAACATCAAGACCCAGCTGTGGTTGGTAACCGTGCTCTCTGGAGCAGAGAATTTGAATTTTTAAGGAAGCGCAGTGTTTTGTTGCAAGATAATGAGAGAAAACTTATTTTCTTTCTGTTGGGCACATTCTCTGGCGGCGCTTTTTACGACATCGACAATATACACTCGGTCCCAGACTAACGCCATTGCCTAGGTTCTCATGCAGCGTTCTCGCTGGGTTTTATATTCCTCTCCTGCAGGGGCGGCAGAAGTGATAGCATCCATCTCCTGGCACCTTATAAAACCCCATTAAAGCCTCTCAGCACATTAGCCTGCCATGTTTCAATGAGAAATACAGCCTGCTCCCCTTCGCCGGGTAAGTATGCTGCTGCCAAAGTGGAACCCCAGCGAGCCGACGCAAGCTGCTGTGAGCGGGTGTTAACTGAAGCTCTCCATTTTCTGGGGCTCTACCTGGCTTTCTCCAGATATCATATAAGGCAAACCCATTTCCTTTGCTGCCAACCCCTGATCTCATTTCTCCTGAATAATTGCCCATCTTGCCACAAACCACCGGGAGTGAATAAGCCAGTGATTAGGTATGCTAACTAGACTTAGGCACAATTAGCTATCTAAAAGGCAAATGAATAAGCCTGGTAATGGAGTTTTCCATCCTGGATGAGTCCTAAAATGTATGGAAAAAGATAATGGAAGCCTCAGAATTAGCGCTCAGCTCTGATTTGTTCTGGTAATTAATTGGATGAAAGTTAATAAACTTTGTAGGGAGATTGGCTGTAGTATGAGCTTCTTGGGAATCTATTGCAGATGAAATTATGATTTTCCCCTGAGAGCTGGATGCAGTCACACTATGAATGCCTTTAATTTGTGAAAGGGCCTTGGTTTGGTAGAGAAGAGAGAGAAAAACCACACGTTTAGAAATTCCTTGATCTGATATCAGAGCAGGGTGGAAATACCAAGCTAACAGAATGTGGGACTGAATTCAGATCAACAAACAGGTTCCTACAATGTGTGTGACACTGGAGTAGGTACTTGGAATGCTGAGACAAAAATCAAGTGCTCCATGCCCTCCAGGAGCACTGAATGGCTTATGTTTTACTGTGTGCCTGAACAGTGATATGGTCAGTTCCCTGTTTTTTTGGAATAATAATTTGGCACAGTGTGCAGGATTTCTTGGAAGGCAAGGGGACCAGAAGCAGGGAAACTATTTACAATAGTCCAGGCTAGAGGTGGTGAGGTCCTGAACCAGAGAGTGCTGGCCAAGTGAAGGCCAGAGAGGTGCCAAGAGAAAATCTTGTCTGTTCAAATGATTCCTCAACAGGAAAAGCAGGCACTGCAGGAGATGGTGTGTGTGTGTGTGACAGAAGGAGACAGAGAGCGAAGGGTGGGAGGAGGGGGAGGGGAAGGTGGGAGAAGAAGCAAGAGAGTGAGTGGGGAGGGAGGAAAAAGCAAGAGAGGGAGGGAAGGTGTTGGAGGGGAAGGGAAAGGGGGAGAGGAAGAAGGAGAGGGAAAGACAGAGAAAGAGGGAGGGAGGGGAAGAGGGAGAGAGAGAGAGAGAGAGAGAGAGAGAGAGAGAGAGAGAGAGAGAGAGAGAGAGAGAGAGAGAGAGAGAGAGAGAGAGAGAATGAATGAGAATGAGAGTGAATGGGAGGAAGAAGGAAAAGAAAGTGAAGCTATCTGCTTGGTTTGGTACCCCTGGGGTTTGGGAACTTGGTGAGCTTACCTCAGGTCACTGAGCTAGTCTTCAGATTGTGAGCTTAGGGTTTCAATTTATAGACCTTGGGGGAATTGATTGATTCTTAGTAACCAAACTCTCCAGACACCATGAGGTGCACAGGAAAAGCAGGCAGTTCATTTACACCAAGAGACAGGTGCACCTGCAAGCAGAATTAACCCCTGGGTCAATCAATGACTTTCTCTTCCTGAGGGAAAAGCCACCTTGGGAAAACAAGGTGCGAAAACTCCTGGAGCAGAGAGAGTCAGATGATCCCAAGGGACATTGCCTTCAATTTTTAACAGCCAGAAACTTCCCTTTGTAGTGTAAGGATAGACATAGATGTCCAGGTGCCCCATTTGGAACAGATGCAGAAGAAGGGAGGGGATGCTGGCAGATGGAAGTGACTGTGGTCCTCAAGACATTGAATCAGTCAGAGAATCAGAATCTCAGAGTTGGAAAAGCTCTCAGAGGCCACCTAGTCTTACTTGTATATGGGTAGGAATCCCCTTTGCCCCTTTCCTGAAAAAAGGACACAGCCTGTGCCTGGAGACCTCTCATGGAGACCCACCATCTCTCAAGGCAGCCAATTCCATCTCTAGTTGTTAGGACATTTTTCCTTATGTTGGGCTTAAATCTGCCTCCTTGGGATGGCCACTTTCTTTTTTAAGATGACTTTCTTTTTCCTCCATTTTCTTTTATTTTTCAATTAATAAGCACTTATTCCCCGCCCCCCAACTGCCACCTTCAGTTTAAAAGAAGATCAAAGCAATTATAATAAATATGCAATCAAACAAAAACAAATGTCTGCTTTGTCCATGTTCAAACATGTATGTGTCATTCTGCATCTTGAACCCCTCAGCTCTCATCAGGAAGGAGGTAACTTGGATCTTTTATCTTAGTTCTTCCCCCTGGTTCCAAGAAGAAGAAATGTATGTGGTATAATGGAGAGAACACCATTCCTGACTTAGAGGACTGAGATCAGATCCTACCTCTGACACTATCCGTGTGACTTTGGGCAGGTCCCTTAGCCCTCGTAAGCCTCGTTCTCTTCATCTGTAAAATGAGGCGGTTGAGATAGATGGCTTCTGTGGTCCTTTCCAGCTTGAGATCTATGATCCCATAATCTTAACCCCCTTCCTCATGATAACCCTGGACTAAGAATAGCTAACTTTGATACTATCTTAATTTTTATGTAACACTTTAAGGTTAGCAAAATATTTACATTATGCTATCTCAGAAACCCTGTGAGGTAGGTGCTGTTATCTCCCCCATTTTACAGATGGGCAATCTGCGTGGTCACAGAGCTAATACTTGCTCGAGGTGGGATTCTAACTCAGCTCTTCCTGATTCCACGTCTGGCACTTTAACCACTATACTATGCCCTGTTATCATGTCCTGCTATCATGTCCTGTTCCGTAAGTGGGGCTAAAAACCTTCATTCCCTCTAACCAATCCTCATGTAATATATTTTCAAATTTCATTGTGACCTTGATCATTTTTCTTCTTTTCTCCTTGTGGCTTCCTGTTACCTGCAGGAGCAAACACAAAATGCTTCATTTGGCATTTAAAGCCCATCGTAACCCGGCCCCTCCTATTCTGCCAGTCTTCTTCCATCTTTCTCCCTGATTTGTCCCCTTCCATCTTTTGCCTCTGGGTATTTTCTCTGTCTTTCCTCTATGTCTAGAATTCTCTTCCATCACTCCAACAACTGACCTCCCTGGCTTCCTTGAGGTCTCATCTAAAACTCTACCTTCTACTGAAAGCCTTTCCCAACTCCTCAATTCCAGTGCCTTCCCTCTGTTAATTATCTAATTGTGTAGCTTGCTTTGTATACATTTTCTGTGTATTCCCAGCCCCACCCCCCATTAGAGTGTAAGCCTCCTTAAGGGCAAGGACTGTCTTTTGCCCCTTTTTGTATCCCCAGTGCTTAGCACAATGCCTGGCACATGTTAGGGCCTAATAATTAGGAGCTTAATAAATGTTTATTGAATTTAATCAAATTGAAGGGAGGGACAGCTCAAGTTCTGACTCTTTCATGAAGCCTTTCCTAACTGGTCCAGTCCTTAATGAGCACTTCCTCTTCTAAACTCTCACAGAGGTTTCTGTCTATATTATACTTTTGACCCTCATCTATTACTTGGTATGCTTAGCTCTATTTTTGCATATCTGCCCTTTCCTGACATCTATAGACTATAATAATGACGATAATACTCAAATGAATCTGTAAACTCATCAATGTCAGTACTCCTTCCAGTGATTCAGATTGCATGCTACCCATGACTGTCCGTTCCACGTAACTCTTGTCCACTTTCTCCTGTAATTTTGGCAGAAAGACGCTAGAAATCTTCCTCAAGGCCTTTCTCCAAAATGGCCCGTGTGGACTGTGTACTCATCGCTCACTCTTGTCACACGACCTACCCTCATTTTTAATCACACATTTCCCCAATGACATATTCTTTGCATCACTCTTCCTTCATTATTTCTTGTATGTAATGTACTATATTTTGCTTGGATCTACCATGCCTCTCTCTATTGATCCTTAACTCCAATTCTTTGGACGCTGTAGTGTTTCATAACTGATAATGATACAACAACCATTAGCATTAAAAAGAAGGACCTTAGGTAGAAGTTTGAAGCTATTAAAAGAACTTTGTAGTTTCCCAAAGGCCACTGAGCTATCATTCTTCCTGTTTCGACTCTTGGTTTAACTTGTCCATTTGTAGAGTCTATCACAGTATATACACACTCACACCCACACCCACCCACACATATACATATATATATATACACACACAATATGCATATATAATATATAAACACATATGTGCACACACATATATGTATACACACACGTCTATTATCCGTACACACATTTATATACATATATGTATATGAACATGTGCATATATGCATACATGTGTATATTATATATATTCATATACATGGTCCATCCATTCCTAGCTTTCCATTTATAAGCACAAACTCATAGATCATCTATTAAAGTGCACATCATAATTTAGATAATAGTCATTCTTCATTTACTGAGTGGCTTCTCCTAAGTGGATAGTGAATCCAGACCGTTTAGAATGATTATATATCTCATTAAGGAGCATTGGAAATGTTCTGGGACTTGATTCAATCAGCGCAATATCATCTGCAAGTAGGAGCTTATGGAAGATTTTAGTATCTATGAGGTGGCACTAAACTACAGGGGTGGGGGTGGGAGAATCGAGAAGGATCTCTTGAAGGCGGGGCACTTTAGCTGAGCTTTAAAGGGAGCTAAGGGTTCCAAGAGGTGGAGGAGAGGAAAAAGAACATTTTAGGTAGGAGGGAAAGCATGTGTAAAGGCATAAGAGATAGGACTTGGGAGTGTCATATATAAGCAAAGTCAAATAGTTCAGTTTGGCTGGAGCATGGAATATGTGAGGAGAGTAATGTTTAAGAAGCTTGAAAAGGTAGTTTGGAGTAAGATCATGAAGGGCTTTAAATGTCAAATGGAAGAAGCTGTAGTTTGTCCTAAAGGCAATGGGGGGCTAATGTGGCTTCCTGAACAGAGTAGTAATGTGCACAGACTTGTACTTCAGGAAAATCACTTGATTCTAAATACAGGTAGGTCCTGATTAGTGTAAATAATGAATGCTGTGAAATAGTCACATGTATTTAAATTCACACTATTTAAAGTTATAATTGCATAAGATACTCTCATTGGTTAAAGCCCAATGGAAATATACAGTGCAAATTCAAATGATGTAACTACTTCACAGGATTCATTTCTTTGTGGACCTAGCTATATTTGATCCTACCACCTCATGATGCTGTGACATTTTCCTTTCCTTTAGATACCTTGAGACTTGTTTTCCCCAATGCCTTCAAAACAGTATTGCCTCTACCAACTTCTAGCAATGGGTGTCCTCTCCATATATACATAGTCTATTGCATCTGCCTTCCTATCTTTGTTTTCTCTAATGCCAGTTCCATTTTCTCTATAAGGCTGTCTGGGTCCAAGATGTCAGTGTTCAAATGCACTAGCTCCACTGCCCTTAATGAATAAAAGATTTTGTTAGAATAATAGTTTTTTTCTTTCTTTTTCCTTCTTTTTTGGTTTCATTTCTCCTTTCTCATGATTCATTCCATTGGTTATAATTCTTTTCTACAACTGAACTACTATGTAAATAAATTCAATGTGAAGGTATATGTAGAACCTACATTGGATTACATGCTGCCTTGGGGGGTAGGGGAGAGGAGAGGGAAGGAGAGAAAATTTGGAACCCAAAAACTTGTGGAACTGAGTGTTGTAAACTAAAAATAAATTTATAAAAAAAGAATAATAATTTTGTCCTCAGATCTTTTCCATCTTTTATCAATTCATTGTTTTGCTTCCAATTTTATCCTTAAATACTTAAATGATTGCTTAGCTGGAGCTTCTGCTAAAGCTTTCTTTAAAGGGATTATTCCTTTTACTGCTTCTCTCTGTTTTATAAGGAAATGTTTCTTATACTCTTATTTTCTTTCTTTGTAAGACCTTATTAATCATGTAATGTTAATGTTGTAAATCAGAGTTACCCTTGTGTGTTGGTAAGCAAAATGGGCTCCTTAGCACTTAGTTCAACAAGTGCCCTTGAACAGTTTGGCTTTTGTTTTTGTTGAGTAATTCGGTGTATTTCATTGAGTCTTACTAAGTGCTAAGCCCCAGGCCCAAACCCCTATTTGGTGTAAAACCTATGTGGGTGTGGATTGGCAACTAAGGTGGGGCCCAAGGTGGGGCTAACTCCAGGGAGGGCCTAGTTTACATGTCTGGGTCAGCAGAGGCTCTTAGACCACGTGGGTTTAAGGTGCCTCTTTGTGACGATTTTAGGTCACGTG
>CM053622.1:39089753-39108623 GCA_028646595.1 Phalanger gymnotis | reverse complement strand
TTAGGCTCTTTTGCTTCCCTTGTTATGATGATTGATTTACACCTATTAAACTTGTATATGAAATTGTTAGTCAGTGTTGATGTCCTTTATTCCAATGACGTGAAACTCAAAAAGAAATGGGGGAGCACTAAACCATACATAAGGATCCCTGCATCCCACTTATTGATTTAGTTTTAAAATGTAATGGTATCTGTATTGTTATTAGATTTCTACTTATTTTGTTAAATATTTCCCAATTTTATTTTAATCTGGTTTGGACCCACTGGAGAATATTGTGGGACCACAAGCTGTGTGCTTCACACCTCTATTGTACTCTATCCATTAAATTTTTTTTTGGCACCAGTCATTTATTTGAATAGGTAAGAATACAGTTATTTTAACCGCCTGCCATGTCTTAGAGGCAGCATGGTATAGTGGGGAAAGCATTGGACCAAGTCAGGGAAATGGGTTCAAATGCCATTTCTGTCATTTATAACTAAGTCATGACTACCCTGGGGAAGCTGATTAATTTCTCTGTTCTTCAGTTTCCTCATCTGTAAAATGAGGGAGTTTGACTCAATGGCCTTTAAGTTCCCTTTTAACTCCATATATATGATCTTTTCCTCATTTTAATTATTTTTCTTTTAATTATCATTTTGGGATTGATTTTGGTCTTTGCTCTAAGAAGCCAGTGTTCTAACTGTACACAGACAGTTGATTCAGGGACAATTCCCACATCAGTACTGAGTTATTTACTGTCTGTTAAGGTACAATCAAATCCTTTCTTTTCTTTTTCTTTTGGGTCATGTTACTTGGTGCTTGCCACACACCCACTTCTGTCCTTGAAGAAAATACTTATGATGTATGGGCGGAAGTTCTCTGTAGACCTTAAGCCTCTGGCTGCTCTCATTCTTTACTTGATCTATATTTTCTAACATAATATTTTACAGTTCCTTTAACTACTGCCACCTTTGCTTTGAAATCATGGAGTCTCAAAACATATGCTGCTTTAATTTGGAGGGTCTTTCCTCGTTCTTTTTAGGACATTGCCACAGATGATAAATTGCTATTATTTTCAGGATTGTCATTTGGCAAGTATTTGTGAAGAGTGCCACAAAGTGAGATGACCAAAGTGCCCCGTGAAATGAAGTTTCTTTTGGCCTATGGAAGTCTCTCCCAGATGAGATTCTGTCATTCTGGTGTGGTTACTCCCTCTACCAATGCAGATTGCAGCCCTTCAGTGATTTGGTGGACCCTTCTAACGAGCCGTGTTGGTAGAAAAGATTGTCAGCCTTTATCCAACTTGGTGATGAGCCTCTGAACTTGGCTTAGCTGGTCTTTGTGTGATAAATATATGGGCTCTTACTGGGCTCACCTTGACAGGACATACCAGAGGGGGCACACTGCTAATACAGTGTTTGGGAATCCAGGTCACCCCAGGCATTGGAGTGGATTGGATATGGGGAACTATTAAAAAATGCAGTGTGACAGAGTGGAAATCATGTTAGATTTGGAGTCAAACTCTCTGAGTTTGAATTTTTATTCTGTTACTTTTTTTTTGGAGGGAGGAAGGCAGGGCAATTGGGGTTAAGTGACTTGCCCAAGGTCACACAGCTAGTAAGTTTTGGAGGCCAGATTTGAACTGAGGTCCTCCTGATTCCAGGGCTGGTACTCTACTCACTGCACCACCTGGCTGCCCATATTCTATTACTTTCTACCTGTAGGACCATGGACTTTATTTCTGTGGCTGACTAGTCAGCTGTGGAGAAGGACCAAGGTGGTAGGTACAAGGGAGATAGGAGACAGACAAGAGGTGGCATGATTGAGGTGGGCAAAACTACCACTATCACTATTCTCTCCAGTTCCTGGTGAAGGTAGCCCAGGACAACTTGCCCAAGAGCTCTGGGATTAGTAGGACCCCCCAGGTTACTAGCCTTGTCTCCACTCTGGTCGTTGACCAGGGGAGCAATCTCAGTAGACACTCAAACTAGCGCTTCCTACCTTCTTGATAGCCACAGTTACCGAAGACCCAGAAAAGAAACATTGCCCTCAGACATTTTGGTACCATCAAATGGTTCAATATAAGAAGTAGGTATGGTTTTTAATCAATCTAAACCAGACTTAAGAAGGTTGGACATCAGCCTTATATCCCCTCTGTGCTTTAGCCAAACTGAATCACTTGCTTTTTTGACCACTGGGACTTTCTAACTGGGTCACTGGAATCCTGTATGTGTGGCATCCTTGTTCTACAACATGAGCTTCTTGAGAATGAGGACAATCTTGCTTTTCTATTTATATCCCCAGCATTTAGTACAGTGCTTGGCACACGAAAAGCACTCAAATACTTTTTCATTCATTCATTTGATAACACACATAGATAAAGCATTTATTAAGTGCTTATTACATGCCAAGTGCTGTGCTAAAAACCGGCTATACACATACAAGTGAAAAAAGATAGACCCTATCTTCCAAGAACTTCTAATTGGGGAAGACAACATACAGAGAGGACTGGAAAGGGGGCAGGAGAGTAAGGGAGCTGATGAGGAGGTGGAGAAACCTGGGGAGCGAAGAGTGGAGCTGGGAGTGAAGTGAATGTAGCCTGAGTGCCTTGTATCTCTAATCATCCTTCATCCAGATATTCCCTCATTTGAAGGGACTGGTCTAAAACATCTCTAAGATTCCTTCTAGCTCTTGATCCTGTTCACAATAATAATTATATTTGTACTGCGATGCTTTAAGAATCCAGTAGTTTACTGGTATGGGTATTCCCTCCAACCCCTCTTTGCTTTAATAGACTGTCTTTGCGAGCTGCTATGGCTAAAAAAAGGTCACCATCCTGCAGTTAACTGGTAGTGCTGAACCCCGAACCTGCTGTGGTTAATTCCTCTGTGTCCCATTTTCTCTCATTGAATCTTCTGTATCATCTGCTCAAACATAACTCCCTGCTTCCCCTCCATTAGTCTCTTGACATGATCACAGGATCACACAATTTGAGAATTGGAAAGATATCAGTGGCCATCTAGACCAGGCTCTTCATGAAAGGAATCTCCACCTTTAAGGTGGAGCCTACTAGTAAGTAGCCATCCAGTTCCTGCTTGAAGACCACCAAGGAAGGGGGACCTGCCTTCTCTAGAGGCAACTCATTCCACTTTTAGACAGCTTAAATTATTGGGCAATTTTCCCTGAGGTCCAGTCTAAATTGGTTTCCTTGTAACTTCCTTGTTCCAATAGAACAAGTTTAATCTTTTCTCCGCAAAATAGTCCTTCAGATGCTTGAAGAGAGCTTTCCTGTTCCCCCTCCTTACCTTGAGTCTTCCCTTCTTCAAGCTAAACATATTCATTTTCTTCAACCAATCCACATCTGACCTGGACTCAGGGTCCTTCACCATCCTTGTTGTCTTCTTCTGGATAATCTTGAACTTCCCAATGTCCAGCTTAAACTGTGGCATCTAAAATTTAACATGATGCTTCAAATGAATATGAAGGCAGAGCTTGGCAAGACTCTCTTTCTGGATAGTATCCTCCTCTTAATGCAACATTTTTTGGCCAATGAATCACATGGTTGACCCAAATTGAGCTTAAGGTTCAGCCAAACTCATAATCTTTTTCAGAACAACTGCTTTCTATTCATGCTTTCAACATCATATACCTGTGAAGTTGATTTTTTTGTACCTGTGTTGGATTTTATATTTATTCTTACTGAATGCCGTTTTATTAGATTCAGCTCATAGCTCTAGCCTGTTAAGATCTTATTGGAGCTTTCTTTTTGTCATCCAGTGTGTTGGTTATTTCTCCCAGCTTTGTGACATCTGTAGATTTGATGTGTATACCTTTATCTTAGTCACTGATAAAAAAATTTAAACTACATAGGAATACCTGTGGTATTCCACTGGAGACTTCTTGCTATGTTAGTATTGCATCATTTCAACTACTCGTTGAGTGGGCAATCTAACCAGTTCTGTATCAATTTAATTGTATTATCATGTAAGCCACATTTCTCCATTTTCTCCATAAGAATAAGTATGACATACTTAAACCAAAGCTTTGCTAAAATCTAGGTATGCAATAGTTATATTATTCCTCTCATCTACTAGTTTAGTAATTTTGTTAGTTGGTGAGTTCCTTATTCATCAGTCAATAAACATTTAAATGCCTACTATGTGCAAGGCATTGTGCTAAATTCTGGGGATACAAGAAGAGACAAAAAACAGTCCCTGCCCTCAATGAGTTTCCAGTCTAAAGGGGGGGCATACTAACAAATCACTCACTCGCTCACCACCACCACCACTACCATCACTACCACCACTACCACCACCACCACCACCACCACCACCACCACCACCACCACCACCACCACCACCACCACCACCACCACCACCACCACCACCACCACCACCACCACCACAATCACCACCACCACCACCACTACCACCACTACCACCACTACCACCACCACCACTACCATCACTACCACCACCACCACTACCACCACTACCACCACTACCACCACCACCACCACTACCACCACTGTTACTACTGTTGTTGCTGCTGCTACTCTTCCTCCTCTTCCTCTTCTTCCTCCTCCTCTTACTACTATTACTGTTCTTACTACTGCTATTCCTCCTCCTCCTCCTCCTATCACTTCTGCTACTACTACTACTACTACTACCACTCTGTTCCTTACGAGCTGATGTCTCACCTGATATCTTCTGCGGCTTTGCTATATCATACTTGGGTGGACCAATGGCTTCTTTCACCTCAGACAATCTAGTTTTCTTCTCCAGAAAGAGCCTCAAGTCTGTTTGGAAGCTCCAAGTGCCCAACTATCCTTGACCTCTCCTGTTGCTACTCACCCCACTCCCCCATAATCCATCTCTGTGGAACTCTATTCCACTTGTCAAGATCCACCACTGTGATATCTCTGACACAGAGATCTGACCTGTGATGCTCTTACCTGCTCAAAAAAAATTATCAATGCCTCCCTATTGAATCTAAGATAAATACAAAATCATCAGCTTAGTATTTGAAGTCCCCCATAACCTACTGCCCTTTCCCACAGCCCTTTCCAGTCTTATTTCATGTTAATCCTTTGGATTGCGCGTTGGCTAGTCAAATTGGCCAGCTACTTGTTCCCCATGCATGCCGCTGAATCACTTGTCTCTCTGTCTTTGCACAGGTGATCCTCCAAGTCCGAAATGTACTCTTTTCTCTCCTCTACATTTTAGAATCTTCTGATGCATCTTCAGTACATTTGGAGTTTTTCCTCTGCCCTGTATCTGCTTCCTTCTATCTGTATTATCTGTCTTAATTAGAAGGCAAGGTCTATGAGAGAATGGATTTTCTCTTTTCTGTTTGCATTCTCAACATGTAGCACAGTGCTTGGTACATGGTAAGCACTTACTAAATGCTTTTCCATCCATCCATCCATCCATCCATCCATCCATCCATCCATCCATCCATCCATCCATCCATTTACTGGCACCCCTACTTTCCACCAAAGCACAGCTTTTGTGCCACCTCCTACACGAGACTTTTCTTAATCCCTTTCCCTATTATACTAGTTACTAGCATTCTCTCCTTCTTAAAATTCCTTTTTGTAATTTTTATTTGAGAGGCAGTACAGCAGAGTAAATAAAAAAATGCATACTGGACTCAGAAAGGTCTGTGTTGGAGTCTTGCCTCTCAGTGACCCAAGAAACTCCCTAAGATGATAAATTATACGGTATAGCAAGTTTTTTTCATTGAGAATTCCTTCCACAGACGAAATCATGCATCTGGTCCACAATCCCCCAAACAACTTTGTATACTCTTTGTAGTTACCTACCTGGATATATATTGTATCCTATGCCCACTCCACCCTTCAGTAGAATTCAAACTTCTTGAGGACAGGGACTGTTTCATTTTTGCATTTGTATCTCTAGCCTCTAGCACAATGCTTGACACATAGGAGGCACTTACATAATAAATGTTTGTGGAGTTAGTTGAATTTTACAAAGCCAAACAAGCTGGCATTCAGCAGCATCCCTGCCACTCTCGACTGGCATTTCTTTGCTGTCTAATGCTCCAATTTTCACTATTCCTTATCAGTCACTAAGATCCCTTGAACACTTTATCACAAGACATGTGTGGATTTCCAAGATCACAGTTTATCTTACTTTGTTACATTTTAATGCATGTCTTACTTCTAGATTTCTCGTTTGGATTTAGGACCTCTAAGGCAGCTTCTGGATTCTATAAGGAATCGGACAGAAAGTTCATCATACCTAAGGGGTACTTTATGAGGGTCCCCTAAAGGGGGCAGAAAGACTTCCAGCAAAGGGCTTCCAGGAGCTCTGAGTTACCATCTTTGTCTTATCATATGCTCTAAGTTGGAACCACCTTCCTCTGGATGTATATATTTGTGGGAGAGTGTGACCCCAGCTCTGGGGGGGGGTACATTTTTACCAATTAAAAAAACTATACTACCATAGTAAAAATCCATTTCTAAAAGCTAATTAAGTCTAGCTGGATAATTGATATAAGTTTATAATCAATGGAGGAGTCACAGTGGTGGGGGCTTATGAGCTATAGTATTAGAAAAATCACCCCCAATCCCTGAAGGCTCTAGACCTCAGAGCAGACAAATTGTCTAGTCTCCCTCTAGGGACCCAACCTAACAGTCTAAGTGGGATTTTGGGGTGTTAATTCCAGAATCTATGCTATATATATATACACACACACACGTGTGTATGTGCAATTTAGTCAGAAGCAGATATATAAGTGTGTATGTATACACACACACATATATTTTTATAGGTGTACATGTTGTTTCTCCCAGTAGAATGCAAGCTTGAGGCTCACAATTTTTATCCTTGTACCCTCAAAGCATATTGTGGCTCCTGGCACACAGAAGGCATGAAAAAGAAATGCTTGTTATTTGACCAATTTGGAGGGGATCTAACAAGTGGAGGAATCAGGAAAGGCCTCTTGAAGGAGGTCTCTTGCCTCCTAGTCTGGGGTTCTTTCTATTACACCACACTACCTCCAACAGGCTCTGTCCTCTGACTGAGCTGGAGCCACCAACCCCTGTTAATAAGCTGAGCTGAGTGCCTGTCACATAGTCTGTGCTTAATAAATGTCTTTTTGACTATTATTGGCTAGCTCACTAACCACTTGTGCCTCAGAGATAGAGTATGTGCTTTCAAGCCTTTGTGTGTATCTGGGGAGGGTGAAAATCCAGCCTGAACTGGTTCTTCTCCCCATCCGTCTTGCTTGCTGCTGTCAAGGACCTGCTCATGCCCTTCATGGGGCCTTATCGGCTTCTGATTAAATTGCCAAGAAGCTCAGGGGGAAGTCATCTTCGGTGATAAAGACAGATGCCCAACTGGGTCTCTGCAGATCTTTGATAAAAAAGGGAAGTCTGTTTTCTGACTCAGAGTCTACCATGTTTAGCTTCTTCATTAAAACTTTAGTGTAGCCATCAGTGCCAGCCCCGTGGATACTGGAGTCTAGTCTCACGTCTTAGCTTGCTTAAGCTAGCTATCATTTCAACAGCTAAGAAATGCAGGTGGTCTCTTTCAATCCCAACTCTACTGGGATTGGTTTTGGAGGGGGAAAGGAAAACCCATCCCCAGTTCTTGGCTGAACCACTCATGGGATCATGATTTAGAATTGGAATTCATTGGCCTTAGAGGCAATGAATCAAACCACCTCATTTTACAGATGAGAAAACTGAAGCCAAGAGAGGTGAAGTGATTTGCCCATGGTGACAACTAGGAAGTATCAGAAGCAGGGTTTGAACCCAGGCCTTCCTGATTTCAACTCCAATAATTCCAATATTTCTCCCCCTTTAGAATATAAGCTCCTTGAGGGCGGGCACTTTTTTTTTGCCTCTTTCTGTATCCCCAGTGTTTAGCACAACGTCTGGCACATAGTGAGCACTTAGTAAATACTGATTGATTGGTCTCATTGGGCAGCCAGGAGCCAGAGGTAGAAGTTACAGAGAGCCTAGATTTGATCTGATGTCAGGAAAAGCTGCCAAACACCTGGAACTTTCCCAAAGTGGAATGCGTTGTCTCAAGAGGTGGTAGCTTCCCCTCCTTGGGGGTCTTCAGTCAGAGACTGGATGAGGTATCTTATGTTACAGATTTCTTTTGTGTCCGACTTAGATAGATGGCTGCTGAGGTCTCTCCTAATTTGAAAATTCTAGGATTTTGTGAAAAATGTGCTCTACCTGGGCATGGTGGTACATATCTGTGATCTGTGCTACTGAGGAGGCTGATGGTTTGAGTTCAGTTTTAAGCTGTAGTAGGGCCAAAGTCTAACAGATATCCTCATTAAGTCTGGCACCAGTGTGGTGATCCTCTGGGAATGAGAGGGGGCACTAGGCTGCCTAAGGAGGGGCCAGTCAGCCCATTTTGAAAACTGAACAGGTCAAAGCTTTCATGTTGATGAGTAGTGGGATTGGGTCAATGAGTACCTATTGCATTTCCAGCCTGAATGAGATAGAGAGACCCAGCCTAAAAAACAAAGTAGTCTACTTTGGAATGTCAGCTCCTAAAGACTGCCTGTTCCACATTAATACCTGCATCATGTCACAACAAAAATCTGCGATGAAGAGAAACTGAGCCAAAATTCCAAGCATAATCTATTTATTGGCAAGGCTAGCAATGACCAATAATTGAGGTCAGTGGCTCCTTAGTGACCAAAGACACACCTTATAATTAGGCACTTTTACACAGTTTGGTTATATATATTCATTACATAAGGTCTACTGGTGCCAAGTAAACTCAGACTGTTATTGGTCCATAATTATGCTGACTTGTAAAAAGCGGGGTGGTGGTGGTGTATGTGTGTGTCTTCAGAATCTATAATTGCAAGGAAAACACCGAGTTCAACAAATCCTCTGGAAAGTCACCAACTAGATACTCCCCCTTTACCAGAGAGACCCAGTGCTAGGAAAAACATCTCTTGACCAGAATGAATCACCCTCCAGCCATCTTCTTTATCTCCCTCAAGAGTCAGGTCCAGTCTCAGTTGTATGCACTACAAAGCCTCTTACAAACTTTTCTACCATGGTCCATACAAAATAAATCCAATTTTGAGCCCTATAAATTGGTCACAGTGATTACTAAAACTCTTAACTATTAATCAATTTCACAATCAAGGATGACCTCCATATATGCATATTATTTTAATAACTACTGTATATAGATGAAAAGTAGGAAAAGGGAGCAGTCATTGTTGATGTCCTCTTGGTTACCTTTTGGGGAGGGGCTATTAATAGGGTCTGAGACTTCTCTAGCTTTGATAGGTCCCTCTTCATCTGATACTTTGTCAGTCAATCTCTCAATGATCTTATAATGGTGTTCACCTGCACCACAGATCTCTTTTATGTGTGGGTGGTCTAACTTAGCTTTCTCTCCCCATGTTTGTTCTCTTCAGTGCTATTCCTTCCTATTCTATAAGTGCATTTGGGACTGAGATGTTAGAGTCTAAGAATGACAGTCATATTTTAATAGATTTAATTTAGGATCTTCAATTAAGAGCTGGAAGGCACTCCAGTGATCAGGAAGTTATTTGTCCAAGGTCACAGAGGTAATGATTAGCAAAGCCAGTGTACAAACTGAGGTCAGATGCCTCCAAGTTTGGTACCCTTCTCTATGCTGCTTTTCTGTCTTGGGTGATGAAAAAAGCTGGTTGTAAAAACCTTTTCAGATTTTTACATCTTTTTGCTGTTTGTTGACCTCTGTTCAGCTTCATCCTCAAATGTGATTGGAATGGCTTTGCATAGTTGGGTCTCTCATCTAGCTTTGTTTCAAATAAGTTTTCATTGCTGTCTTTTGATTATACCTCATCATAGTTTCCTACAGTGTCCTCCCCTCTTCCTTATAACAGAGAACCATCCTGTATAACAAATAGAATTTTTAAAGACAAAAAGAAAAAAGGAAAAATTAGTATAATAAAATAATGCATTGAAAAAGTTAGAGGGGCAGCTAGGTGGCGCAGTGAGCAGAGTACCGGCCCTGGAGTCAGGAGGACCTGAGTTCAAATTCGGCCTCAGACACTTGACACACTTACTAGCCGTGTGACCTTGGGCAAGGCTCTTAACTCCAATTGCCTGCCTTCCCCGCTCCAAAAATAAAAGAAAAAGAAAAAATTAGAAAACATATGCAGTGCACAGCATTTTTGAACCTTCCACTTCTGCAAAGAAGTAAAGTGGAAGTTTTGAGCCTTGCTTACTTACTCTGTATAATTTTGCAATATTCACTTTTGAACTTTTTTGTTTTTTCCAGTTATATTGTTTAAGCCACTGCATATTTTATTTTTTAGAGACTTTCTTCCTATTAATGGACTCTTTGGGGTAAAAGCCTGGTGATGGAATATATGGCTCTAAGGGCATGGCCCTTCGAGTCATTTAATTTTCACAATTCCAAATTGCTTGTACTGATTTACAGCTCCAACAATTTACTAGTATGACTATCTTCTAAGAGCCCCTCCAACATTGTTATTGTTAAGTCATTTCAGTCTTGTCTGACTCTTCGTGACTCCGTGTGGGGTTTTCTTGCAAAACATACTGGAGTGGTTTACCATTTTCTTCTCCAGCTCATTTAATAGATGAGGAAACTGAAGCAAACAGGGGTAAGTGACTTGCCCAAGGTCACACAGCTAATAAGTGGCTGAGGCAAGATTTGAACGCAGGTCTTCCTGACTCTGCGTTGCACCACCTAGCTGCCCCTCCAACATTAGCAGTTGTTATCTTTTACAATCTTTGCCAATTGGCTGCGGTGAGATCAAACCTCGGAGTTGTTATGAATTGCACTTCTCTTACTATTAGTGAGTTTAAGATTTCTTTCATACAATTGTAAATGATTTCGTTTTGTTTTAAATAACTTTATTGATGTCTTTTGCTTTTTGTATATCATCATATTTTTTTCCTTCCTCCCCTTCTCTCCTCCCAGACAGCCATACCACATAACAAATAGTATTTTTTAAAGACAAAAAAGAAGCAAAAAAATCAATAAAACTGATCAATAAATTTAAAAGTCATTCAGCTTTCTTTAAACTAATTTTCCTTCTATTGTGTTTTTCTGTTTTATGAGTTGATACTGCTAATCAGAGGCAGGCCTGGGACTTCAGCTGGAGTTTTGCAGCTCTAAGGCGATGCTCTTCCAATTCAATAAACAATTCAACAAGCACTATAAAATATTTTCAGTGAGGAGAACACAGCAGGAGGCCCCGAGGGAGATACAAAGGTAACATAAGACACCTCTCCTTCTCCCCGGGAATTAACATTCTAATAGGAAAGCTAGGTACAAACAGAAATAACAGTATACAAAATTATATGACAAATGCATGAAGAGAAGTGGTTAGAGCTGTGATTCACCAGGATAGGGAACTCCCTCAGAGCATACCCCTCCCTCCCTCTCTTTCTTCCTTCCTTCCTTTCTTTCTTCCTTCCTTCCTTTCTTTCTTTCTTTCTTTCTTTCTTTCTTTCTTTCTTTCTTTCTTTCTTTCTTTCTTTCTTTCTTTCTTTCTTTCTTTCTTTCTTTCTTTCTTTCTTTCTTTCTTTCTTTTTCTTTCTCCCTCCTCTCCCTCTTCCTCCTTTTCCTTCCTTTGCCTTGCCTTTGCTTTCTCTCTCTCTCTCTCTCTCTCTCTCTCTCTCTCTCTCTCTCTCTCTCTCTCTCCCCCTCCCTCTGTCCCTCCGTCCCTCCCTCCCTTCCTCCGTTCCTTCCTCTCTCCCTTCCTCCCTCTTTCATTTTTTATAAAGGATAGTTCCTTGGTAGGGGGTACACTATTGGGAAATAACTATGCTGTAAGAAAAAAAGATATTAATATATAAACAGGTAGACTCTAGTACCACTGTTAGAGGACCAGATAGATTATATCTCATTCCACCCTGCCCCTTTTCCAGTACCCTTAGGGATAGGTTCTCTCTTCTCTGTCATTTGTTAGAATCCCATCAATTTTAAGAGTTCAAGTTCCATTAACCCCTTAACAATCACGAAGGAATATTTACAACAAAGGTATAGCAAGAACAAAAATAGAAATATCCCTCCAGCACTTTGGGGGCATAACACACCCTACATCACCAACTCAGTCTCTGGGGACGGAAGGGGGATTAGGTTCACAGATTAGCTCAGTTCCTACATAGTGTTAGTCCCACAAAATTCCTTGTCCAAAGCCACTTCCCCTTCCTTTCCTTCTCCCACTTGTATCCTATGACTCTGGCTTCTTCAGGCTGGTTCCTAAGTAAAACGATCTAGGAAAACGCTTTCCAGTCCCTAGTGAGACCCATTTTCACTGGCCACAAACTGGGGGGAACCATCCAGCAGTTTGCTGTGTGCGCCCCATATGCGCCCAAGTGAATCCTGAAGGAACTATCAAGCCCCCTCCCTTTCAAAAACCTGTTCGGAAGGAGAGGCACATTTCCAGATGAAGACTGGCAGATAGATTTCACCCACATACCACTTTGCAGAGGTTTTAAGCTTCTACTTGTTCGAGTAGACACATTTACTAAATAGGTCGAGACTTTTCTCTGCAGAACTGAAAAAGCCCGAGAGGTATCAAAAGCCCCCCTAAAGGAAATCATTTCCCTCTTTGGTTTATCCTACTCCCTGCAATGTGATAATGGGCCTGCCTTTGCCTCCCAAGTAACCCAAGGTGTGGCTGGGGCTCTTAAAATCACTTACCAATTTGCACACTGTCTGGCATCCTCAATCATCAGCCTGAACCTAGGTACCTCTGAACCTGGTGCCTTACTGGACTGGTTGCAACATCTGGCATGGACTGTCTCCAAGGTCAAGGTCCCAAATCTCCTGGGCTCCAAGGTCCAGGTTTGAGCTCCTGGGTTAGGGACTCTACTGCTGCAGCTAGAGCTGAAAAGAACAAACAAAACAGACCCAAATCCATTTCTGGTGGGGCACATGGTGTAAGGGGAGGAGAAAGTGGCCCTAGAACCCTTCCTCACTTAACTTTGCTGGATGCCAGTAAAGAGAAGATGACTATGTTTTAATCAGGTAGATTTTTAAAAAAGACTTATAGTCAAGAGAAAGAGGCTTCTTCCACTCATATGGTGAGGGCAATGCTGAATGTACACACCTGTGACAGCCCTCCTGTCTCCCAGAAGCAGGCCCTTGGTGTCCCCCTATGGGTACCACCGTCTTAGATGACTTGGGCATATGCCAAACACCCATTACAAACACAATTTTTAGAAAGTACCATGTGACACTCCATATATTAGGTCATTATCAACCAGAAAGAGGAGGAAAAACTTCTTGGGGGAGGCAAACATTTGACTTGAAGTTTAAGATATGGAGAAGAATTTAATTCTTTCCATGATCTAGTGGGACTTTCTAGAAGGAACTTCAAAGATCATTTAGTGTCTAGTCTAACCCCTTAATTTCAGAAGGACAACATAGAGAGGGTGGGCTAACTAACCCAAGGTCACATACATTCATGGCAGAACCAGCCTTGAATACGGTCCAGTGTTTTTTCTTTAAAAAACAAAAACTTAAAGCATGATTGACATCTTTTGTGTTAATAACATAATCTTAAAACAGGTTCCCTCTAAAAATGAGCCATGCCTCAAAAAAAAAGAATTAGAAAGAGGAAAAAGAGCAGTTCAGTAGAACTAACCACCAGATCACCCAAGCATGCAGCATATGCAATGTTCCACACGCATAGTCCCCCACCTCTGCAAGAAGAGAGGGAAGAATGTTGTATCACCTTGGGCCAAGCTTATATTATTATATAATATTCAGTTTCCTTTTCTTGTTCTTTACATTTTTGTTGTTGTGGATATTGTATTCCTGATTTTTCTTTCTTCACCCTGTGTCACTCATGTTTTCCTGAATCTTTGTAACCATAGCTTCCATGCTACGGTATTTTTCTACCACTTAGCTATTTCCCAAACGGTGAGCTTCTACTTTCTTTCCTGTTTTTTCTTCCCTATCAGTTCTTTCTTATACATCTCATTTATTCCCTTATAATACAGATTTGTTACATGCATCTCTATGTAGTTCTTTCCCCTCTCTTTTATTCAAGAACTTAGAGTTGTCCTTCTAAGTAAAGGTGTGGTAAGTCCACCGACTCTGGGTCAGAGGACTTGGGTTCTGATCGTGGCTCTGACACTTACAAGCTGTGTGAACCTGGGCTAATTACTCAATTTTCCCGGACCTCACTTTCCTCATCTCTAAGTAGAAAGGGGTGGACTAGACTGGATAACCTCTGATAACCCTCCTAGGTGTAGATTTATGATTTGACAAACTTTATTTTTTACTAAAACAGTGATTCTTAACCTGGGGTCTGTGAACTTAAATTTTTTTACAACTGCATTTTAATATACTTGGTTTCTTTGTAATCCCTAGATATTTTATTTTATGCATTTAAAAACATTATTCTGAGAGTTCCGTAGGTTTCACCAGACTGCTAAAAGAGTTCGTGGTATACAAAAAGTTAAGAATCTCTGCACTAGAGAAAAGCTCTGTAGGAAAAGTGTGTGTGTGTGTTTGTTTGTTTGTATGTGTATATGTGTGTGTGTATATGTGAATGTGTGTGTGTGTGTGTGTGTGTGTGCATCCATGAGAAAACATGTGGAATAGTAGAAAGAAGGCATTTGGAGTCAGGAAGCCATGGGAGCAAATATTTGCTGGTCATGTGACGATAGGCAAGTTACCTCTGAGCCTCAGTTTCCTCATCTGCAAAATGGGCTGGTGAGGCCCCAGTGGAGGCTCTACATCTGTTATAGGGTTGTTTTGAGGCTTTCATGAAATTGTACACATAAATCATGTTGCAAAGTTAAAGTATCAGATCCCTTAATTTTAATAGGGACAGTCAGCTGTCCCTATTACATAGATACATGAGTAGGTTTCCATATATTGTACTTGTATTCTTCTCTCCTTTTTAAGTTTGCAGAGTTCTTTGCAGATGCACAGATTGCCAGCATATGGTTATCCATTGGACAACAGGTGCCTGCCCTCCTAACACAGAATGAACGTAAATACTAAATAGTAACTGTTTTTCTTTGGCCAGGAACCCTGAGAATCTTCTCTTCCCAGTTTGATTTTTTTTTTTTGAGTTTTTGATTAAAGGGGCCATCCCTTGATTAACTTCTTAAAGAGGCCTATTCATTGAATGAATTCATTGAATTCATTGAATACCTCACTCAAAGTGAGAACCTGAAAAGGCCTTAGCCTGAAAGGGCCAGGGTCTCCCAATGTATTCTGGGCCATCTCTAGCCTTCCTGGTGAATATCAGGCCACTGGACCCAGATGGCTCTGGAGGAGAAAGTGAGGCTGGTGACCTTGCACAGCCCTCCTTCACTCAAATCAAAGTCAACTGCAAGTCATGTCATCATTTCCCTGATGTCGTGGTCCTCTTCGAGAACAAGGGACAAACAAAATAACAATCCAGCCCTGGCAGGTTCCATGTGCTGAGGGAGGTTGGGGGATGGAGTGGGACAATAAGCATCAGCTTTCTACTTTTAGAGATGGGGAAACTGAGACCCAGAGTCAGGGAACTTGCTTGAGGTCACACAATAAGGATCAAGCTCCTCATTTTAGACATAAGGAGACTGAGGCCTAGAAGGGTCAAGGGATCTGCCCAAGGTCACACAGTCAGATTCAAACTCTGGGCCTAGGGTTCTGGGTTTTGCATCTCAAGTTCTGAGCTCTTTCCCCTGTCCCACATTGATTGGGGGTGTTATTTCTGGTGCTTGGACTAGCTGACCTCTGAGGCCCCTTCTAGCTCAGAGAACCCATGAACTCCCAGGCTTGAGAATCAGCACAGTCACGGAAACTTGGTGGGGCCACTCAGATTGGACTTTGCTCGAGGGCTCAGCACAAGCTCACCAGCTCCTTGGCAGAAGCTGCTTCTGGCTCCTGCCCCAGTGCCCCAGAAGGCTAACCTCCCTGAAATGGAGGTTGGCTTCTGGGAGCTGCATCTGGCTTTATCTAATCACATCTCTTGTTGGGGGATTGTTCTAAGCCCTCTGAAATCCTAGATTTCCAGAAACTTTTATAGACTGCAATACATCTTACCTTCTTGACAGCTGTGAGGCAGCTGGTATAGTTAAGTATTTGCTCACATCCTCTTGTTATTTGGAAAATGCAACTGTTCAGAGGGAGAAAAAAAGTCTTATTTTTTCAAGGTGAGCCTCTGTTTACTTTTGAGGTGGACAATGGTAACTCTTCTCATGCCCACACACCAGAACACATATGAAACCAGCCTTTCCAGTGATGGATTAGCTAGTGGAAAGCCGGCTCTGCCTCTAATACAAAGCCAGAGTGTATGAAGAAGTTAATGCTTAGGTGGAGAGAGCTTATGGTTACACCTCAACAATGGAAGGAAGGAAATTACTGTGTAGACAGAGCCCTGCTCCTGAGGGTGGGGGTAGCGAGTAGGGTTGGGGAACATTCATCAGGGGCTATTGAAAGCCAAGGAATGGGAATCTTCCTCCGTGAAAAAAAGTGCTTTGAAAATCAATGGAAAAGGCATTACATTTGGAATTAAGGGCTGCCATGCACCAGTAGAGTAGCCAGTGACATTGATTCTCTCTAGCAAATAAGAAACATAAGTTGCTTAGGGAAAGAGTTCTTAACCTGGAGTCTTTAGATTTCAGGGAGTCCATGGATAGATTTCAAGGGGTCCATGAGATTGCACCCTATATCACTTCCAGGATCAAAATATAAAATCCTCTTTCGGATGTTCAAATTCATTCATAATCTCCCCTTCATATCTTTATTTCTTTTGGGGGGAGGCAGTTGGGGCTAAGTGACTTGCCCAGGGTCACACAGCTATTAAGTGTCTAAGGTTAGATTTGAACTCAGGTCCTCCTGACTCCAGGGCTGGTGCTCTATCCATTACACCACCCAGCTGCCCTTCATATTTTTCCATCTTATACCTCTCCCCCTCAACTCTTTGACACTGGCCTTCTGGTGTTCTTGCAACCAGACTTCCCATCTCTCAGTTCAGGGCATTTTCTCTGGCTGTCCTCCGTGCCTGGGATGCTCTCTCTTTGCATTTCCTTCTCCTCCTGGCTTCCTGAGTTCCTTAAAGTCCCAGTTAAAATCTCACCTTCTATAGGAAGCCTTTCCTGATGCTTCTTAATGCTGGTGCTTTCCCTATGTGGGTTATTTCCTGGTTATCCTGTATAGAGCTTGTTTGTACACTCTTGCTGGCATGTTGTTTCTTCCATTAGATTGTGAGCTCCTTGAGGGCAGAGACTGCCTTTCTCTGTATTCCCAGTGTCAAGTACATAGTAGGCACTTAATAAATGGTTATTGATTGACAGAAAAAATGTAATGAACCATTGGCTTAGACCATCCCCTTGTGTGGTCACCATGGTTCAGCTTTGACAGCCTTGGGGCCTGGGGAGCAGGATCGAAGCATATGAGACCTTAGCTAAGAAGCCATTTGGGAGAAAAAGGGCTTTTAAAAAAGGGGATATTTCTGGCTCTGATGGAAATGGTTGTGTAGCCCATGTGGTGATCAGAACTCTATGATGTGTCCCAAAGGGCAAAGCAAACCTGGACATTGTTGTGATAATCTGGGCAGGTCAGAGCTACTTACTTTCCCATTGCTTATGGAACTAAGGAGGTGTCAGGGAACATAAAAAGAGTCAGAGGACTCGGGTTCAAATGCAGTCGCTGTCACTTAATACCTATATAGTCTTGGACATTATTTAGCTTCTTCAGATCTCAATTTCTTCATCTATAAAATGAAGGGGATGTGGTCTTATAATCTTTATGAATTCAGCAGAAACTCATCCAGAAAATGTAAAGCCAGATTCAGTATGGCATTAATGGATAGAGTACTGGGCTCGGAGTCAAGATATTCATTAGCTGTGGGACTTTGTGCAGCTCTTTTAATCTCTGTGTGTCTGGATGATACTCCAGGACTTTTCTAAGTGGAGAGAGCTGTCACGCTGGAAGTTCTCCACAATGGTGAAAGCATAGATACACAAATACTGACGGAAACATAAAATTGAAGCAATAGTCCATGGGTATAGAGGTTTCCTGTGGGTAGGAATGGGACAGGATGTGCATGTGTGAGAGCCTGTGTTTGTGTCTGGGGGAGAGTGTGGATAAAGCATATATGTGAGAGTGTGACCATGGGTATGGCTATATATAGAAGCGTGTGTGTGTGTGTGTGTGTGTGTGTGTGTGTGTGTGTGTGTGTGTGTGTGTGAGAGAGAGAGAGAGAGACAAAGACAGAGAGAGACAGAGAGAGAGAGACACAGAGACAGAGACAGAGAGACAAGGAGAGAGACACACACACAGGGACAGAGAGACAGGGAGATAGAAACAGGCAGAGAGACAGAAAAAGGCAGAGACAGAAAGAATGAACTAGGGGAACTAAGTAACGTTAGGGCTGTATCTAAGTTTTTTTTGATCACTTACTCCTATTGGTAAAACATTTTTGAGCACTCATCTCTGATGTGTATATATTTATTTATACATTGTATGAATGTATCACTGTCCTAATAATTATGTACATTATAAGATTTATACAAAAAGTAGGGACCTGGACCTGTGATCTCATCGACATAGAGGACTCCTGAGTAAGGGAACTCCCTCTTCTAATGCAGCTCAGCCCCTTCTCTGAATCTATGCCTAGAGCACAGGGAATCTTGGTGACCCAGCTAGTATCACACGGCCAGTATATGTTAGAAGTAGAACTTGAACCCAGGGCCTTTCGTCTCTGAAGCAAACTCTCTATCCATTATGCACAATGTCATTATAGAAAAAGAGAAATTTAATAAGGAATAAATGAAGTATTTGATTCTAAATTGGAAGCCACTGGAGAGGGGAGGGGAGTGAGAAGAGAGGAGAGGAGAGGAGGAAGGGGAGGGAGGGAGAGAGAGAGAGAGAGAGAGAGAGAGAGAGAGAGAGAGAGAGAGAGAGAGAGAGA
>CM053622.1:39028745-39089253 GCA_028646595.1 Phalanger gymnotis | reverse complement strand
TCTCTATCCATTATGCACAATGTCATTATAGAAAAAGAGAAATTTAATAAGGAATAAATGAAGTATTTGATTCTAAATTGGAAGCCACTGGAGAGGGGAGGGGAGTGAGAAGAGAGGAGAGGAGAGGAGGAAGGGGAGGGAGGGAGAGAGAGAGAGAGAGAGAGAGAGAGAGAGAGAGAGAGAGAGAGAGAGAGAGAGACAGACAGACAGACAGACAGACAAAGAGACAGAGACAGAGAAATCAGGAAGCCACAGCTCTGGGGAAAAAGAAAAGAAGGAAACAAACATTTATTAAATCTCATCTAGGTGCCAGCCACTGTGCTAAGCAATATATACACATATATATATATATGTACATATATATATATATGTATACATATGTATGTATGTATATACTCTCATTTGATCCTCACAAGAACCCTGGGACACAGGTGTTATTATTATCTCCATTTTACACTTGAGAAAACTGAGGCAAACAATGCTTCAGTGTCTTGCCCAGGGTCACACACCCAGTAGGTGTCCGAGGCCAGATTTGAACTTAGGTCTTCCTGACTCCAGGCCTAGCACTCTATGCATGGCACCATCAGTTTAGATAAACCTTCTGGAAAAGAAAGGATTGGTAGATTCCAAACATCAAGTCCTGTCTTCCCTGCCGGCATGGTGGCCACATGTGGGTTGGTCACTTAGGGCTATTTCTTGATTGACTGTCTTAATGAAGGACTCTGCACAGGCAGGCTCCAAATCATCAAGTCCAGGAGCCAAAAATAACTCAGCTCCTTAGAATGATGGGCAGACCCTAAAGGGATGAAACTGAATAATGATCAGCACCAAGTATCTGTTATCAAATAATCAGTGTCCTAGGCACCACTGAGTGGAGGCTTGGTGGCCAGATAACAGTTTGATAAAGATTTAAATTTGGTAAAGATGACAGTGGGATAAAGGTTAGGAGTCAGTAGATTCAAGCTCAGTGTTTAATGGCATAATGAAGAAACACCCAGTCTTGGAGACAGGAAACTGTGTGACCCCTGGAAAAGTCATTTAACTGCTGTCTGCCTCAGTTTTGTCATCTGTAAGATGGGAATAATAATAGCACCTACCTCTCTGAGGGATAAAATGAGAAAATATTTGTAAAAACAGTTTGTAAGCCTTAAAACACTATATAAAACTCTGGGTAAATATTATGACTTATTGTTCATGCTTGTCTCACCTCCGACATATAGGCAGATCACATAGGTTTTCAGTTCCTCCGGTGACTTGTAGATATTATAAGTTATAGAAAAGTTACTCATCTGTAACAGGTGAAGGGATGGCAAAACTCACACTGGCACTGATGAAGTCACAGGCCAGAGTGGAAAACAAACCAACAAAAGCACACCGTGATCTCAGGCAATGTTAACAGGACAAGGTGTTCAGAATGAAGAAGATGGTATTCACTGAATCACAGTCAAGAATTTTAGAATCGTTGCTCTCCATGATCCAACCCATACACAAAAGGAAGCCCGGCTATATCATTACTGACAAGAGGCCATCCATTCTCTGCTTACAGACCTCCAAGAGGGGGAAACTACCACCTTCCAAGTCAGTCCAGACCACTTGGGGACTGCTTTTATTGTTAGGAATTTTATTCTTGACGTCAAGCCTGAATTTTCTTCTTTGTAACACCCACACATTACTCCTTATTCTGTCCTCTGGCCAGCATCAAGCAGAAGGAGTCAGATCCCAGCTCTATGGGACAGCTTTCATATACTCGAAAACATCTCTCATGTCCTCCAAGCACCCTCCCCCTCCCCACATGTCCAGTTCCTCCGCCCAGTCCTCATGTGAAATGGACTCAGGGCCCTTTGCCATTCTGAGTGCTCTCCTCTGGACACTCTGTTTACCCATCTCGTTCTTCTTCCTGTTGTTCAGTCATGCCTGACTCTTTGCGACCCCATATGGGGTTTTCTTGGCAAAGATGCTGGAGAGGTTTGCAATTTTCTTCTCCAGATCCCTTTCTTATATCACAATAAATACAATGCTCCGGATGAGGTCTGGCGAGGGTAGAGCACAAAGGGATTAACACCTCCTATTCCTGGAAATTGTGTTTCTCCTAATGCAGCCCAAGATTGCATTAGGGTTTTTTTTTGGCAGCCCCAGCACATTGCTGACTCATATGGAGCTTAGGATCCTCTAAAAGCCCCATAGATTTTTCAGAGAAACTGCTGTCTAACTCCTCTTCCCATCTTGTCTTACGAAGTTGCTTTTTTGAATCTGTGTCTCCTCGTCCCCTACCCTAGCCTGATGACATCCAGATTACTGTGCTCTGTTCTAGCCACTGAATTTTAGGATGAATGTTGATAATCTGACGGTAACCAGGGTGGCGAGGGGCCTGGACATCAGAACATTTGAAGATTGTATAAAGAATGTGGGACTTTTTAGTCTAGAACTAGGAGCATTGAATGGAAGTTAGAGACAAATAGA
The DNA here is from genome assembly GCA_028646595.1 of Phalanger gymnotis. Lineage (NCBI taxonomy): Eukaryota > Metazoa > Chordata > Mammalia > Diprotodontia > Phalangeridae > Phalanger > Phalanger gymnotis. The sequence goes on along the minus strand of CM053622.1, from coordinate 39,086,793 downwards.
TTTTCTCAATTAGGTGGCCCAGGGGATAGAACATTGGACCTCGGGAAGACTAGAGCTCAAATCTGGCCTCGGATGCTTACTAGCTGTGTAACCACTCAGCCTGTCTGCCTCAGTTTCCTCTTTTGTGAAATGAGAGCAATGATATCAGCCACTTCCCAGGGTTGTTGTGAGGAACAAAGGAGATAATATTTGTAAAGCCCTTTGCAAGCCTTAAATCTCTCAATAAATTATCAGCTATTATCAGCTGTTATTAACACAAGGGGAAGAAAAACCACTTTCTAATAGTTAGAGCTGTTCCCAAATGGAATGGACAGCCTTAGGAGATAGTGCATTCTTTCTCACTGGTGGTCATAACATCATTGAATTATGGATTAGAGCTGGAAGGGCCCTTAGAAGTCCTTGAGTCCAACCCCCTCATTTTATTTATTTCTGTTTTTATTTTTAAATTGATTTATCATACATGCATTTATAACCCATCCCTCCCACTACCCTCCCATTATTGAAGGAAGCACAAAAATTTTTTTAAAAAGAACAACTCTCATTATAAATATGCATAGTACCTCACAACAAATTCCTCCATTGGCCTTGCCTCAAAATGCATGTTTCTCTTTTCATTTTAAGTTCATCATCCTTTGGGAGGAGGTGAGTGGCATGCTTCATCTTTCATCTTCCAAACTTGTGGTTTTTCCTTGAATCGATTAGAGTTCTAAAGTCTTTCAAAGTTGTTTTTCTGCATAATTTTGTCATGGTATAAATAATTCTCCCTAGTTCTAATCACTTTGTTATGCGTCATTTCATAGCAATCTTCCTAATCTTCCTCTGAAACTGTTCATTTTGTCGTTTCTTAAGCTACAATAATATTTCATAAATTTATATACCGTAATTTGTTTAGCCATTCCCCAATAGAAGGACAATCTCTTAGCTGCCATTTTGGGGCTACTATGAAAAAAGCTGCCATAAATATTTTTCTATATGTAGATCATTTTCCTCTTTCTTTGAACTCTTTGGAGTATAGGTCTAGAAGTGGTATAGCTGGGTCAAGGGTAGACCCAGTTTGGTAACTTTGGGGGTATATTTCCAAATTGCTTTCCAGAATGGCCATACTCATTCATGGTGCGTTGGCTGGACCAATGCACTAGTGGTTCATTATCATTATAGCCCCTCCAACATCTGTCTTTTTACTCTTTTGCCATATTTGCCAGTCAGGTGAGTGTGAAGTAGAATTAATTTGTGTTTTTCAATCATGATTGACTTAGAGCAGTTTTTCATATAGTTGTTGATAGCTTGGATTCCTTCCTTTGAAAACTGTCTGTTTATAGCCTTTGAACATTTTTCAGTTGAGGAAAGTCTCTAAGTTTCATAAATTTGAATCAGTTCCTTATAAAACTTAGTTATGAGATCTTCATCAGAGATACTTGCTTCAAAGATCTTCCCCCTCCATTTACGTGTTGCCCCTCTTAATTTTAACCACATTATGTTTGTACAAACCCTTTTAAATTTTATATAATCCAAATTACCTGTTTTATCTTGTGAGATCCTTTTTATCACTTAATAGTCATGAACTCTTCCTCCATCCACAGATCTGAAAGGTAATTTATTTCTTGCTTCTTTAATTTGTTTCTGATATGAACTTTTATATCTAGGTCAAGCATCCATTTGGAACTTATCCTGGTATGGTGTGAAGTTAAACTGAATTTCTGCCAGACTGTTCGGTTTGTGTCTTTCCCTCCAGCAGCTTGGGCTTAGTTTTATTGATGGCAGAGTTATCGTGTTTGCTCCTCCTGTATATTGATTCCTTGATCAACTTCTCTGTTTTTGAACTAGTTCCAAATCTTTTTCATGATTACTGCTTTGTAATACAATTTGAGATAGATCCCATCTTCCATTTTTTTCATTGTTACTCTTGACATTCTTGACCTTTTGTTCCTCCATATGAATTTCATTATTGTTTTTTTCTAGGTCTATGATATAGTCCTTGGGCCAGCTGGGTGGTGCAGTGGGAGAGAACGTTGGGCCTAGGGTCGGGAAGATTCGTCTTCCTGTATTCAAATCCAGTCTCAGACACTTACTAGAGACCTTGCGCTAGTTACTTAACGCTGTTTGCCTCAGTTTCCTCATCTGTAAAATGATCTGGAGAAGGAAATGGCAAACCACTCCAGTATCTTTGCCAAGAAAACCCCAAATGGAGTCCAGAAGAATTGGACATGACTGAAATGACTGAACAACAAAAAGATAGTCCTTTGGTAGTTTTATATGTCAGTGAATAGGCAAATTAATTTGTATAGTATTGCCATTTAAAAATATTGGCTCAACCTGTCTGTGAACAATTAATGTTTCTTGAGTTAATTAGGGTTGTCTTTATTTTTGCAAAGAGTATTTTATAGTTGGATTAATATAGTTCCTGGATATATCTTGACGGATACATTCCCAAATACTTTATAGCTTCTGTATATGTATGTATATATATCCATATCTACATATATCTATATATATACGTACATACATACATACGTATATAAAAATATGTATTATAGCTTCTGCATATATTCTGTAGTCATTTTGAGTGTGATTTCTCCTTCTAGCTCTTCTTGCTGCAAACTCCTCATTTTCAGGTGAGGAAACTGAGGCACAGAGAGGTTAAGTGACTTGCCCAGGGACACAGAGCTAATAAGTGTTCAAGGTCAGGTCTTCCTGACTCCAGGTTTTGAGCTCCTGTCCTCTCTGCCATCCTCCATGCTTCAGGTTTTGAAGCAAAGCTTTGATGGTCACGCGTCTGTGCGGTGACCTCAGAAGCCCTTTCCATTCTGATTTTCTGTTCTCCACTGGCTTGGCGTGGACTTGCCCACTTGCTGAGCACTGGGCCTGATGAAATAGGGGATGTGGGTTGGTGCGTGGTAGCTGTCTCTTCCCACTTTCCTCTTTGAATAGGGAGCTTGTTTGTTCTGCATAAGCTTTGCTGAAGGGCACAGTCTCTGGCCACCAGCCCAGGGAGGCATGATTCACACAGATTATCCACTAGGGATTCATCATTTGGCTCCACATTCAAATAATTAATGAAAATGGCATGTTAAAATACTAATGAACCTTTGCTATCTTCCCAGAGGGACTCTGGTCATTTAAAATGCAAATTAAAATCAATAGGCAGCAATATTGCTTCAGTTTAATCTATGGGGAAGAAGGTGACTCTGGTTTCCCTGTCTCTGGTAAGGCCTCTAGAGGAAAGGAGGAAATCTGAGGTCCCACACTCCTTAGGTGCAGAGGAAGACTTATAATCTTAGCTCACTATCTAATGAGTGAGAAAAATCTTTATGGCATTTGTCTATACGCCCACAAGATGGAAGGTTGAAGTAATTATCTGAATAAACCAGGCCAAAAAACACTCTTGTTAGTCAATATAAAGAGTTGTGAAAATTGTATTTTGGCTTCAATTATCTGTGTCACCGTCCTGCTAAAAAATCTTCCATGGCTCCCGTTTCCCTGTAAGATAAAATACAAACTCCTTGGCCTGTTATTTAAGGCCCTCTATAATTATGCTCTTGCTTACTAAAACTCTCACTTTGTTTCTGTCTTCTCTGTTAACAATGGCCCCTGGGCTGGAAAGGACAAAAAGGAAATAAATAACAGGGAGTTGATGCCATATCTAAATAAAGGGAGAGTAAGAAAACACCTAGCTCTCCTAATGAATTCAAGTCATTTGTGGCTCAAATGAAATCTCTCTTTGGATGCTGAAAGAACTGGTGGATGTGTTTTCTAGATTGTTGATAGTGATATTTGAAAGACTGTGTAGAAAGGGGAGAGAGCTCATAGTGCCGGAGAAGGGCAAACATAATCCTCAATTTTTTTTTTAAAGGAAAGGATAGAATTTTCAAACTCTAGGCCAATGAACTTGACTCAGCGATTGGTTAGTTCCTTCCTAGAACCGCTCTATCATGAGAAAGCCCAGCCATGCTGCCCACTCTCTCTCCACTTTCTCCTCATCCTCTAGCCTGCTCCACCATCCCATGAGCAGTCTGGTACCCATGAGAGAATCTTCTTCCCTGCCCTCTTTCTATCTCCTCCCTGCTTTCTAACTCTCTTTTATGTTTTTTTTCTCTTATTGAAATGTAAATACGTCTAGAGTGGGTATCATCTTGTCTTATTGTATTCATATCCTCCATGCTTGGCATGCTACCTAGAACATGGTAGGCACTGAATAAATACCATCTGTCTGTCTGTCTGTCTGCCTAGCTGTCTATCTATCTATCTATCTATCTATCTATCTATCTATCTATCTATCTATCTATCTATCTGTCTGTCTGTCTGTCTGTCTGTCTGTCTGTCTGTCTCTTTGTCTGCCTGCCTGTCTGTCTGTCTTTTTGTCTGCCTGCCTGTCTATCTATCTGTCTGTCTGTCTGTCTATCTATCTATCTGTCTGTCTGTCTGTCTATCTGCCTGTCTATCTATCTATCTATCTATCTATCTATCTATCTATCTATCTATCTATCTATCTATCTATCTATCTATCTATCTATCTATCTATCTGCCTATCTATCTGCCTATTTATCTCTCTGTCTGTCTGTCTGTCTGCCTGCCTGCCTGTCTGCCTGCCCACCTGCCTGCCTGCCTGTCTGTCTGTCTATCTATCTATCTGCCTGTCTGTCTGTCTATCTCTATCTATCTATCTATCTATCTATCTATCTATCTATCTATCTATCTATCTATCTATCTATCTATCTATCTATCTATCTATCTATCTATCCATCTGCCTATCTGTCTGTCTATCTATCTGTCTGTCTGTCTACCTATCTATCTATCTATCTGCCTATTTATCTGCTTATCTATCTATGTAATCTTCAATTCCTGGTCACATTCCTTTGATGATTCATAAAAAGGTCATCAAAGAGCTAGTTAATGAATATCCATAAAAAGAAGAAGCGATTACAAATAGGCAGCACGTGGCCTTTTCAGGAACAGGACATACCTGGCTAACTTGATCTCTATTTTTTGACATTTACTAAATTGGTAGAATCAGGGGAATGCTGGGAATATAGTTTACCTATATTTTAGTAAAACTCCAGATTAAATTCATACTATTATTGGGGGAAAGATAGAGTAATAAATGAGATGATAATATAATTACATGGTTTTGGAACTGGTTAAATGACTGGGCTCTAAGACTGGGTTATTAATGGAGAACAACCAGAATAGTGAAGGGGCTCCACTCTGAGTCATGTAAGGATCTGATGATGGGATTTGAGATCTTTAGCCAGGAGAAAGGATGATTTTGGGAGAACATGATCACTTGCCATCAAATATTAAAGGATTGTCATGTGCAAGAGGGATATGATGAGTTTTGTTTGGCTGGATGGAAGTTGCCAAGAGGCTACTTTAGGCCTGATGTCAGGAAAAACTTTCTAATATTTAGAGCTGTCCCAGTGTGGAAGGGGCTGCCTTTGTAGGTAGCTGGTACTTCTGCGGTGAAAGTTTTCAAGCAGAAGCTGGAGAGCCACTTGTCAGTTACATTGTAGAGGGGACTCTTTGGTGGGTATGGTTTGGATTAAATGGCCCCTGAAATCTCTTTTAACTTGAAAATTCTGTGGTTCTACTTGGTGGAAAGGTATAGTGAAAAACATGTTGGATTGGGAATCAGGAAAGACATAGGTTCAAATCCCTTCTCAAGCTGTTTGACTCTAGGCCAGTCAATGAAAGTCTCTTGGCCTCATCTCTAAAATGAGGGGGTTGAACTCCATGGCCTCTAAGGTCCCTTCTAGCTCTGAATCTATGATCCTATGGCCAAAAGAACCTGCCTGGTTCAGCAGACCCTGTGCTTGGCAAGTACCATGACAAGCCAGCTGACTCTGTGCCCAGGACAAGCCAGCAGAAGCACAGAATCTCAGAGCAAGAAGAGATTAGTATAAGTAGGATCACAGCACCATAGAGGTAGAAGGGAGCTTAGAGATGATTTAGTCTAACCCTCTCATTTCACAGATGAAGAATTTGAGGCAAAAAGGTTAAGTGACTTGCCCAGAGTCACAGAGCTAGTAAGTGTCTGAGGCTGGATTTGAACTCATGAAGATGAATCTTCCTGATTCCAGGCCTGGCGCTCTATGATCTTTAGCGCCACCTAGCTGCCCCATTGTGGCCCATATGAGGATCATTTTGTCTTTCCTGCATAAGACCCTTGAGGGCAATTACTATTTCAATCTTGCTTTTGCATTTTTAGCTCCCAACAAAAGGAAGGGCTTAATAAATGTTTGTTGAAGTAAATCATTGAATTTTGTCACTCACTTGGCCAATGTAGACACACATCTGGAGCTGAATCAAATATTTTGATGAAACTTCCTTGCTCTATTTAAATTATTGGTTAAAATAGGCAAACCAGTTGTCTGGGTCTTTTTTGACTGGATTTAGGACCTGATGTCGGATCACCAAGTCGTAGATTTAGAGCTGGGAGGGACCTTATATCTGGAATCCGACTCTCCCATTTTTTTTAATGGAAGGAAACTGCAGCCTGGTTGACTTACCTAAGGCCACATAGCTAATTCACTTCCATACCAGAATGAGTCAATGGAGTAGGATCTTAGTAGAAGAATTTGGCATTACGTTTTCAGTTTTAGGCTCTACATCTTAAAAAGGACAGTGATAAACGTGGACAGACATTGTATAAGGGATACTGAGCTGGGCACAGAATTGAACAAGATGAGAAGATTGGGGCTGGGTTGCCTTTGGGAAATTGAGTGGTGCTTTTATGGGATCTGAGTTGCTCCGTGAAACAAAAGCCTAAAAATCAATTAGGAAACCAGGAATTTGACTGAAATACGTATAATAAAAAACCTCCTAGCAGTTGGAGTTATCAAATGGAATGGGATACCTTGGGAGGTCAGGGGATAATAGATTAAGAGGTGGAAGGGATTAGAGGCCCTTGAGCTCATCTTTGACTCGCCTCAATTTCCTTATCTGTAAAATGAAGGGGTTATATTAGATAGCCTCTAAGTTCCCTACTTACTTTGAATTGAATATCTAATGATCCCTCTGATAAAGATTCACTTTAGTGGGATTTTCTGGAAGGCAAGATTTATGGTCTTCAACTCAAAATGAATCCTCCTTCCAGGTAAAATTAGAACTGAAGTGTTCATTTTAATAGTCTCAGCTCTGCTAAATTGGCATATGATTGTACCGGGGCTACTGTAGCAGCCTAGATACATTCTCTGCTAACAAAGAGAGGCAATTAATGAGCTCAATTACTAAGGGGAACAGGAGATAGAGACACTGAAAGGAGCCAGACTGAACAATTCATTTTTACATTAAAGCTATTAATTCTGGGCTAAGCTAAATTTGGAGGTTTTACATGCACTAACACTGAACTTTTAATATAATTAGTGTGGCCTTTGTTCATTCAGCGAGGCCTCTTAACCCTTCCCTAGGTGGCTCTGCTTGTCTCCCACATCACCGAGTTGATTTTCTGTCCTTGACAGCCTTGGGCTGAAGGGGAGGAAGTAACAGAAAGGGATATTTCAGCTCTAAACAATGGACAGCTCCCTAACAATCACAGGTATCTGATGATGGAAATGCCTTCTTTGCATTCTATTTAATTCCATTCCACAAATATTTTTAAGCATTTGGTATGTGCAAAGAACTGTGTTTATGCAAATGGTCCTCAAGAGCCACTCTATGAGTGAAGATACAACATGTATCTAAGTCAATCAATCAGCCCTTATTAAGTATTTCCTAAGCACTGGAAGTGTAGTGAATGGGCATTGGGAACATTTTCCAATCCCCAGAGCTTGGCTGCTATTTCTCCTCTCAGAGTTCTGGGGGTACTTTTAGGGGCTGGGGAGTTTTTCATTGCTATTACTCATGAGCCCCTATGATGGTGTGTTTTGTACCCCCCCCCATCACCAGCAAACCTTTAACATTTCTCTAATATCAATTAACCAATTAATATCAATTAGCTTTCATATTCACCATTCCTCTAACTTTCCAAATTAAAATGTCTCTCCTTGGCCACCATTATTGTATGTGTGTTGTCTCCTAATAGAATGTAAACTTTTGAGGGCAGGGACTGTCTTTGCTTTTGGTTTTGCATCCTGAGATCTTAAGAGGCACAGTATTTGGCATATGATGAGAACACAATAAATGTTCATTCATTCATTTACACTTATCTGGCATGGATGTGACTATAGTCAAGACAGATTATGAAGGACAAGCCAAGATGCGGTTAGAATTAATGAAAAACTCAATAAATGAATGGAATACCCAATACTACTTTCAATTCATTCATTCATTCATTCATTCACAGGTCCAGAACCAGGTAAGTCCTGGTCTTGATATGACAACAGAATACAAATTCTAACAGATCCTGCTGAATTGGAAAGCTTCTTGGAAAGTTTGTTCTCAAAGTTATCCTCCACAAGACTGTCCAATTAGCACATGTCTGACCATATCACTCCCCTACTCAAGAATCTTCAATGGCTCCTGATTGTTTCTAGGATAAAGGCTGACTCTGGCTCATTTTCCTCAGCTGATCACACAGGACTGCCTGCCATGCACTCTACACTCCAGCTGAACTGACCTCCTAAATAACATTGTATTTTCTGCCTATGCATCTTTGTACAGGCTGTTCCCCATCCCTGGAAGGTTTTATCAATGTTTATTGATTGATTATTGATTGGAACTTTTAGCTTCCTCTAAAGCCACCTCCTTCAAACTGCCTTTCTTGATTTTCCTTGTTATCAGTTTTGTTGTTCAGTCTTTTTTCAGTCATGTCCCACTCTTTGTGACCCCATTTGGGGTTTTATTGGCAAAGATACAGCAGTGGTTTGCCATTTTCTTCTCCAGCTCATTTTACAGATGAGGAAACTGAAGCAAACAGGGTGAAGTGACTTGCCCAGGGTCACACAACTACAAAGTTTCTGAGGCCAGATTTGAATTCAGGAAGATGAGTCTTTCTGACTCCAAGCTCAGCAGTCTATGCACTATGGCGCCACCTAGCTGCTGTCCCTATTTTGCATATATCGTTTTTATTCATCTGTGTTTCCCCCAATAGGTAAACTGCTTGAGGGCAGGGACTGTTTTGTTCTTGTTTTTGTATCCCCAGCCTGATGTACAAGGCCTGGTATGTAGTAGGTGCTTAATAAGTGCTTCTTGGTTAATTGATTTTGCTATACTATGCTGTGTAGCTGGCATCGTCAAGGAACCAACCTCGCTAAGCCCAGAGGCATGTATTGCCACCCAAGAATGAAGTGTTTTGGATTCTGCTGAGGTATGGAGGGGTTGTGATCTGGACTAGTGGAAAGAATTACCAAAACAAAAATGATACATACATCTTTTGAAGCTGAAATAATAATAATGATACCAATGTTATATCCACACCATATGAGGATTGGCTCAAGGAAATGGGAATGTTTAGCCTAATAGAAGACAATATTCAGGGTAGATATAGATATTCAAATATCTGAAGGGTTGTCCTATAGAAGAATTAATCCATAAGCATTTATTAAGCACCTACTGTGTGCCTAAGAGCTGGGTATACAAAAAAAGACAAAAGACAACATCTACCCTCAAGGAGTTTACAATCTAATGGAGTTGCACAGAGGCATATTTGGCCCAAAATGAGGAAAAATTTCCTAACAATTTGTGTTCTTTAGTAGTAGAATGGGCTGCCTTGGGAACTAGCAGGTTCTTCCACTTAGAAGGTCTTCAAACAAATTCTGGATGTCCACTTATTGGTGAGGAAGATTTCTGTTCAGGTAAGATGGGACTAGATGGCATCTGAATTTCCTTCTAACTCTGACATTCTGTGACTCTGATTTTCTAATAATAATTAAATAATAAAACATTTCTGTACTGAGCATTGACCTTGATGGAGAATTTATCTCTGGAGATACTAATTGTTTTATCCTTTGGGACCACCAGTTCCTTTTCCCCAGATGCTGCTGTTGGTTGGTGGGGGTCTCTTCTGTTTGGCACCTCAACACCTCTTTTACCTGGATGGACACAAATAGCCAGGAAGCCTTCAGAGTCTGTGTTTCATTTGCTCTCTATTCAAGTTTCCCAACAATCATATTGTAAGGACAGAAATGAGTCTCTATCTCTAATTCCTTTCCAATTTTCTGAGCAAAACTTTCTATGGCCATTGAAGTCCATTGCAGGAGGTAATTGTGACCTTCTGTCCTCCCTGGGATGATTTACAGGATACAAAAAATACCACGTTCTTCCCAGTTGTGTTGTGCAGGCTGAAAAAGGATGAATTTGAGCCACATGAAAGGAAAGTTGACATCAGCACTTCTCTCATTACACTTGCTCCAGGCCTGCTTAGTATGCAGACTTGGACTCAAAATATCATTATGAAAATAGCTCCCCCTTTCATGGGATATGATTGTTGGTTTTAAATAAATGATTTTTGCTTTGTTTTCGTTGAATCTCAGCTTTTGAAGTTGAAGTAAAGACCTAAAAAACAATACTGGATATTTTTTCAAAGGATTCCTCCTTCCTTCCCTCTCTGTCTTCTTTTCTTCATTCCTTCCTCTTTCCTTCCCTCCTTCCTTCCCCTAATTATAATAATAGCTACCATTCATATAACATTTCGACATTTGCAAAGTGCTTTACAAATATTATCTCATGTGATCCTCACAACAATCCTGGGAGGGAGGTACTATTATTATTCCATTTTACAGATGAGGAAGCTGAGGCAGATTGTGATTAGTGTCTAACAGCTAGTGTCTGAGGCCAGATTTGAACTTAAGTCTTCTTGACTTCAGATCAAGCACTCTAAATCATTTTGCAAACCTTAAAGCACAACATAAATGCTAGCTCTTATTACTCATTTATATATTCATTCATTCATCATTTATTAATCACCTACAATGATTCAGAGTTAAATAAGACCTAGTCCTTGGCCTCATGGAGCTTGTCATCTAGTAAGGAAGATAAAACATGAAGACAAATCTTCCCTTAAATGATATTCTTTTTCCTGCTTCCATTCTTTTGCTGAAATACACTCTTTCCTCACTTCTAACTCTCAGAATCCCTATCTTCTTTCAAAGATCAGCCTAGGTACCACCAAGGAAGCTTTTCTGGATCCCTCTCAGTTGGCTTGTCCTTGTCCACTTGGAGAATACTTTGTATCTACTTTGTATTTATTTCCTTTTTCTTTCATAATTTTTAAAATTTTAAACTTAAATACAAAATGAGAAAAGGAAAAAAAAACATTGCCATGTACACAGCAGATTATAAGAAAGGATTTAATATAAAACCATAAATTTCCATTTCAAGAAAATCTATATACATTGTTTTCAAAGCTGCCCAGCTTTTCTTTGCTTCTTCGTTGATTTTCTTCTGTTCACTGCTGTGCCCCTTTTACTTTATTATTTTCCCCACCTCCCCCTACTACCCTAAAGAAAGCTACAATTATGTGTGGATACACACACACATATACATAGATACCTATAAACACATATATACACTCATACACATGTATGTAAGACCATACTTTACTCATTTCCTTCTATCATCTGTTCTTCATAAATCCAAGTTTTTCAGAATCAACCACCTTATCATTTCTTACATCACAGAAATATTCCAACCCAATCACATCTTGAGAGATTGTATATGAAAGTTCCCCGGCCCCAATCTTCTGCCTTCCTTCTGTCCTTGGCTACATAGGTTTTATTTATACAAGAAAATTTTAGTTGAAAATAATCGAAGTTATCCTTTTTACATTTCAACAATGCTCTCACCTTATGATATAGTTTAAGGTCTGATAACTGCTGGAATCTACTTCCTTTACACCTTTCCCCTCCCCTCCCCCCCCATTTCTTGGATGTTCCTGACTTTTTGTTCTTCCAAATGAACTTAGATATTTTTTTCTAAATTAGTAAAATAACTTTTTAGTAATTTAATTGAGATGACATTGAATAAATAGGCTAGGTAAATTGTGATTTTAAAAATTATATTGGCTTAGCTACCCTTGCACCATAAATATTACTTCGATTATTTACATTTGAGTTTATTTGCATAAAAGTGTTTTATGCTTATGTTCATATAGTTCCCGTGTCTGTTTTGGCAGGTATATACTCAGGTATTTTATACTGTCGAGATATTTTAAATGGTCTAAAACAATATTGAATAATATTGCTGACACATAGTGTAGTTTCTCTATTTTTCGCTTTTGATTAAATCTATTTTAACTTTAACTTTGTCTGAGATCATGATTACTATCTCTGCTTTTTTTTTAACATACTAAATTCTACCACTGCCCTTTATTTTATCTTTGTGTGTATCTCTCATTTATAGAATGTTTTCTGAAAGCAACATATTTTTGAATTAAAATTTTTAATCCATTATCCATTTCCATTTTGTAGGTAAATCCATCCCATTCACATTCTAAGCCACTTGTTGTATATTTTCCTCGTTCCTATTTTTCCTCACTATCCTTTTCACCCTATTTATCCTATCCCACCTCCATCCTCTGCTTTACTTCTACCCACCACCTGCCCTCCTATTCCCTAACCTGCTCATCCCTCTAAAAGTCTCTCACTTATCCTCACCTCCCACCTTATCCCCTTGCCCTTTTATTTCCTTCTGAATTTAGAATATTTTATACCCTTCTAAATATATACATTGTTTCCTCTTTAATCCATTCCCTATTTTAATTTTATTTATTGTTTTTTGGAGCGGGGAAGGCAGGGCAATTGGAGTTAAGCGACCTGCCCAAGGTCACACAGCTAGTAAGTGTGTCAAGTGTCTGAGGCTGGATTTGAACTCAGGTCCTCCTGACTCCAGGACTGGTGCTCTATTCACTGTGCTACCTAGCTGCCCCCAACCCATTCCCTATGAGAGTAAAGTTCCAGCACTGCCTGCCCTCCCTGCTACTAGCTTCTTCTGTATCCACTTTTCCTTTTATGCTTCATTTGTATGAGTTAATTACTCCTTTTTATCTCTCCCTATACAGTTTTATTTTTTTTTAGAATCACCCCATCATACTCAGCTCAACCCATGTCTTTCTTTCAAACTACCCAAATAATGATGACAATCATGAGTACTGCTAATATTTTCACATATACCAAATAAACAATTTGACCTTACTGAGTCCCTTATAATATAATATATTATATTATATGTATAATATAAAAATAATAACTTTTATTTCTTCTGGATGTTACATATGAAGTTTTCCCTTAAATTCTGGAGTTTTTGTCCCAAAACACTGAAAGTCTTTCAATTTGTTAAATGTCCACTTTTTTCATTCAGGATTATACTTAACTTTGCTGGGTAAGTTACCCTTGGTCATAGCCCTCTCTCTTTTGCTTTATGGAATATAGTATTTTAAGATCTATGCTTCTTCAATATTAATTTTGTAATTTACCTTCTGCGTACATGTCACACCCCCCTCCCCCCGAATGTAAGCTTCTTGAGGCCAGGGGCTGTTTAATTTTTGTCATTGTATCCCGGTACCTAACACAGTGACTGGCACATAGGAACTGCTCAATAAATGCTTGCTTAAAGAATGAAGGAATGTAATCCCTGCCAGGATTGTGATGTCACCTTCCTTTATTTGTTCTCCCAATCAGATGCCTTCCAGGTAAACTCCAGGGGATGAACCAAAGTCTCTCCTAAATGAAATAATGAAAAAGCATTTATTAAACATTTGCAATGTGTCAATTATATATATGTATATATGTATACACATACATACATTCATACATACACATATAAGTTGCTGTTCATTCATTTCAGTCGTGTCTGACTCTTTGTGGCCCCACTTGGGGTTTTCTTGGCAGAGATATTGGAATGGTTTTACCATTTCCTTCTCAAGTTCATTTGATAGCTGAGGAAACTGAGGCAAACAGGGTTAAGTGACTTGCCCAGGGTCACACAGCTAGTGCGTATCCGAGGTTGGATTTGAACTCAGAAAGATGAATCTTCCTGACTGTAAGCCCAGTAATCTCTCCACTGCTCCACCTAGTGTCCCATATCCATATATGTATACACGTACAAACATGTATATTATACACACACATGTATAACACATAGATACACGTATATCATTTATACAATATGCATACACCATCAACATGTGCACATACAAACATGTTTATGTATATACACAATGTATAATACATATATATGTATATATATATATATATATATATATATATATATATATATGTAGCACTAATAGCTAAAGGAGGTGGTATAGTTGTATTGGTGACAATCCCATGACTGGCCAATGAGGATAGTGGGGTTTAACTAAGCTTTCCATTCTGTCTGATTGATCACACATCATTGTGGGTCATGCCAAAGTCCCTGAGGGAGATGCATGGCTCCCACTTTGAGGACCACAGTTCTAGGAAACAAGGCATGCAGGAAAAAAATCACACATCAGACTCTAGAAATGACTTTATTAAATGTAAGAAAGGGGTGCTATTTAAAAATGAAAAGGATCATTAAGTAAAACTAAATTCCTGTTCAAAATCCCTTCCACTAACATTAATCCTTTCCCTGAGAGACATTCAACCTGTCTGCTATGTTAACAATAATGGAAATTTTGACAGTCCAGGAAGGGAAAGAAAGTAGTATAGTAAAAGAAGAACTCGGTTCAGGGTCATAGGACCTGTCACACACTGCCTGTGTAACCTTGGCTATGTCACCTCACCCCTCTCAGCCTCGGTTTCCTCATCTGTAAAATGAGAGTGTTGTATTGGAGAGCCAACTAACTTCTCATGATCCTTCCAGCTCTAGGTCCTGTAACATTGATTCTCCTGCCACCCAGGCTCCACCCCCTGCCTGGAGGCAAGGTATGTTATATTTCACCCTCCTCCAGGACTTTCTGATACCCTTAAAGGGGTTGGGAGAGGGGAGGAGGTGTCTAGTTTCTTCTACTGGCTCAAACCCTTATTGTTCCTCCAATTTTAGGTTTCCCTAGTACTGCAGTTATTTTTAATTACTTAACAGTCTGATTAGTTTTTTACAAAGGAATATTTACTTCACAAGTATGGCAAAAACATTTCTACATCCTTTCCCCCCCATCATTTGGGGCCTGCTTATACCCTTTTGATCTCTGAGCAGGGCGAAGGAGATAACGTTCATAGTTTAGCTCAGTTCCTTTATGGCATCAGTCCCACCAAGGTGCAAGTCCAAAGTCCCCTTACTTTTATGTTCTGGCTTTCTGGCTTTTCAGGGGCTCCCCTAATGGGCTGGAAGCAACATCTAGCCTGGAATCTTGGCTCATGGTTGTTTGAGCTCCTAGGTCTAAGACTCCACTGCCAGACTCCACTGACTACCCTTAGAGCTGAAAAGGATGAAGGAAGCAGACCCAGGCCCCAAGCCTGATTCTCTGGGGCTGCAGGGCCTAACCAGAGTGAAGAAAAATATCCCTTCCTCTACCCAGCTTAGTTTATGGTGGCCATGCTGTGGGACAATGAGACCTTGACAGCTGGAAAGAGAGGGCAAGACTGTCCTAAGTCTGGCATGCCTCCATCCTGGGTGATGTGCAAAGCCGTGTTACAATCCTTTGATCTGAGCTCCTGAAGAAGCAGGAGTTTTAGGGTGCTCCTTGTCATCTAGCTGCCATGAGTATACATTACTTTGTGGCTCCCAGGTTGGCTTTCTTCCCAGTTGCCTGGACACTGGAACAAAGAGCTAAGGGAAGAAATATCTGCAATTTCCATTAAGAAAGTGTTCTGTGTTAGGCAGCTGGACCATCTTGGCCCCCAAAAACCTTGAAGGAAGGCAAGGCTGGAAGAGGCACATGAAACCAGCATGGTATAAGGGAAAGAGGAATAGATTTGGAATTTAAGAAACAGGTTTGAATTCAAGCTCTTAGTGCTTGTATGACCTTGGACAAGTCACTTCTCTAGATCTCAGTTTCCTCATCTATAAAATGATAAAACTAGACAAGGTTCCTTACAGCTGTAAATCCAGTGTTAGACTTGGAGTTAGGAAGTTCTGGGTTCACATCCCACCTCAGACTCTTGCTATGGGACTTTGGGCACCATCCTTCAGCCTTAATTTCCTCATCTGAAAAAAGGGAATGACAATACTAGTATACTCTACAGGGTTATTGTGAGAATCTAGTAAAGACACCCCCTCTGTATGTATATATACATATATATGTATACATATATATGTATACGAATATACATATATACACATATATTTAAAGATACAAATATGTGTATATATAATACACACATATAATGTATCCATACACATATGCATTTATATACACATGCATATATGTATATACAGATACATCTGTATCATATGATTAGAGAGGCTGGAAGGTGGACATAGGAGACCCCCCTCTTAGATCCTGCATTTAAGGAGGGGTCTTAGGGCAGTAATCTCATCATTTTCCACTTGTCGACTGTCTTCATCATTGTCTCGAAAAACTCATCTCCCTGCAAGATAGAATCAGTTCTGAAACTCAGACCTCCTTAGTAACCCCTACCCCTGGGACTTTTCCTCTCTCTGATTGGAGAGGGTTGAAGGTGGACTTCAGTTAGCCCCTTCCACTTTCTCCATTTAAGGAGGGGGCATAGGGCACTACTGGGCTTCAGAACTTCAGTATGTTTCCTGCCCAATACTGTCTCCTATCTTCCTGTCCCCTCCCTGCCCCATTTTGTCTGTTTTTATGTGCTATTTCTCCCATTGGATCATGAGCTCTTTGACAGCAGGGACTGTATTTTGCTTTTCTTCCTACCCCCAGCTTTTAGCACAGTGCCTAGCAAAAAGTAGGTGCTTAATAAATGTTTATTGACTGATGATAATAGCATTTTAAATGATTTAATTTATGTTTTAAATTAAAATTAGTGTTTTAAATGAAATATTTTTATTTAATTGACATTCAGTTACCATTAACTAATTAAATTAGTTTGATTAACATTAATAAAATTAATGTTTTAAATTAAGTTCAAATCAGTGTTTTAAACAATAAATGTTTATTGACCAACCATAAATGTATTGACTGACACCTATTGTAGATGGCCTTCTCAAGGAGTTTGGCCATAAAAGATAGAAGAAATATAAGACGATAGTGGGGATAGAAGGATCAAGTGAGGGTTTTTTGAGGATGGAGGAGACATAGGCATGTTTGTGGATAGTAGGGATACAGCCAATAGGCAGAGGGAAAGCAGAAGATAAATGAGGGAGCAATGATGACAAAGGGAGTAATCTGATGGTGGAGAAGGGATGGAATGGGATCATGTGTGCAGGTAGAGGGGTCTGGAGCCACTTAGAGAAGCTGCTTGTGAGAGTGCTAGCATTAAAAACCAACCAAAAAAATAAACAAAAACCAAGTAAGAAGGGTTGGCAAGGGGAAGGGCCACCTTTTCATGTGAGGCAGGGGTGAAGGAGGAGATAATGGCAGGAGGCATCAGGCTGATGTAAGATGGGGAGGAGAAGACAGGGAGATCACAGTTAATGGCCTCATTTTTTTTCCCCAATAAAATATGAGGTAGGGTTCTCAGTTGAGAGAGTCGGGGGAGGTAGAGTTATGGGAGATTTGAAGAGGGATAAGTTTTGGGACAGTTGTCGTAGAGTTGATAAGGGAGGTATAGTAGGATTGCCGAGCAGCAGTGAGGGCCCAGTTGAGGTTATGTAACACAAATTTGTAGAGACCCTAATCAGAATGACTTCATGAGATTTTCTCCATTTACATTCAGCAGAATATTTGTGAGTAAATGAGGAGGATGGTGGGCATGATCCAAGGCTAAAGCTTGGCAAGGCATGATCTACAATATGGGCTACATACTATGTGACACTCTGGTGATACAAAGACAAAAAGTAAATATTTATGTATGTCACCTATCATTAATACCACCAGCATCATGGTGGTTTATAGCTATCATGATGTCACTAGAAATTTCTTCCTTTAGGACACAAAATTATCTAGTTGGTGGATAATCCAGGTTCTTTGTTTCCTCTCCTTCCTTTAGGCTGTTGTCCTCATTCTATGCACTTGGGAGCGACTTAGAGAAGCTGTTTGTGAGAATGCTGGTAATGAAAACGAAACAAATAAATAAACAAAAACCAAATGATTGTTTTGTGTAGAGGCCCTGAATAGAAAGAGTAGCCAGAAGGGATAAAGAGATGTCCCTCTGGGCAGCCAGCAGTAAACAGGTATATTTGCTAGAGGGTGGCAGCTGGCAGGTCAGCTTGTTAAGAGCCTACTATGTGCCAGCAGTTGTTCTAGCATTGGTGATTCCAAAACCAAAAAAAAACATTCCCTGCCCTTAAGGACTTTATATTCTACTGGAGAAGTAAGATCCTCTTCAGCTTTGCTTTCCCTGCTGGAATTTTTTTGGGAGCTCTGTGAAGAGTTCTGTGGCTCAGGGCCTGGCCTGAGAGTTGACCTCAGGCCAATCCATAGTTTGGGACCTGGAAGAGAAAAAGAGTCTTAGGGGAGGGAGAATTTAGGAATGGAATGTAAAACTAGGCTGTTTTAGGGGGATTCAGATAAAGGGAAGCCATAAGTCTCTCCTCTTATTTCTCTCAAACTGACCCGTCTAGAGGTAGAAGACCTGGTTGGGTAAGGACAATAGTACCTAAGAATGAGGCAGAATGGGCTGCTTCCAGTTGTGGTGAGTTCCCCTTCGTGGGGGCTTTCAAGCCTCCGGTGGATGACTTTAAAATTTTTTTTCCAATTACATGTAAGAACAATTAACATTTGGTTTTTTTTTCCGAATTTTGAGTTCCAAATCCCTCTCCCCTCATTGAGAAGACAAGCTCTTTGCTATAGGTTATGTATGTTCAGTCATATAAAACGTATTTCTGTATTAGTTATGTTGTGAAAGAAAACACAGACAGAAGAAAAAAACAAGAAAAATAAAGGAAGTAAAAAGAGGTGTGCTTCTATCTGCATTCAGATTCCATCAGTTCTTTCTCTGGAGTTGGATAGCATTTTTCATCATGAGCCCTTCAGAATTGTCTTAGATCGTTGTATTACCGAGAACAGCTAAGTCCTTCACAGTTGATCATCATACAAGATTAATACTGTTGCTGTGTACAATATTCTCCTGGTTCTGCTCATTTTACTTTGTGTCAGTTCATATAAATCTTCCTAGGTTTTTCTGAAAGCATCCTGGTCATCATTTCTTACAGCACAGTAGTATTCCATCACAATTATAGACCACAACTTTTTTCAGTCATGTCCAACTCTTGGCAAAGATACTAGGGTGGTTTGCCATTTTCTTCTTCAACTCATTTTATAATTGAGGAAACTGAGGCAAACAGGATTAGGGTCACTTGCTCCGGGTCACATAGCTAGTAGGTATCTGAGGCCAGATATGAACTCAGGAAGATGAGTCTTTCTGACTCCAGGCCCAGCACTTTTTCCACTGAGTCACCTAAGCTGCCAAACTTGTTTAGGCATTCCCAATTGATGTACATGCCCTCAATTTCCAATTCTTTGCCACCACAAAAAGAGCTGCTATGAATATTTTTGTACATATATGTCCTTTGTCTTTTTTTAAAAAAAAATCTCTTTGGGATATAGACTTGGGAGTGGTATTGCTCAAGGGTATGCACGGTTTTACAGCCCTTTGGGTACAATTCATAATTGCTTTCTAGAATGGTTGGATCAGTTCAAAACTCCACTAACAGTGCATTAGTATCCCAATTTTCCCACATCTTCTCCCACATTTATAATTTTCGTTTTCTGTGGATGATTACTTATTGCGGACATTGAAGAGGGAGGCCATCTGGGCCCATTTTAATTCTTCGTTAGGCAGCTAGGTGTGAGTGGATGGAGCTCCAGGCTTAGAGTCAGAAAGTCCTCAGTTCAAATTTCAACCTCAGATACTTACGAGCTATGTGAATCTGGGTGAATCACTTTACCTCTGCTTGCCTCAGTTTCCTCATCTGTAAGATAAGGATAATAATAGCACCTCCTCCCTGGATTGTCCTAAAGATCAATGAGACCATATTTGTAAATCCCTTAGCACAGCTCCTGGCACATAGTAAGTACTTAATGAATCCTCATTCTATTCCATCTTTCCTCTGCTGTGTGATCCGGGGCCTCGTTCTTTTTCCTTTGCGATGGCCTTTCAAATACTTGAACAGAGATATCACCTCCACCTGAGTCTTCAGGCTAAATATTTTCTATTCTTTTCACCAATTCTCATATGACACGGACTCAAGGCTCTTCATCATTCTGGTCGATCTCCCCTGGATGCTCTCCAGTTTATCAGTGTCCTTGTGGTGCTCAGAACTCAACGCCAGACTACAGAGGAGGGCTGACAAGGCAGAGTACAGTAGGACTATCACTTCTATACATCTGAGAGCCATGCTTCTATTAGTGCAGCCCAAAAACACATTTGTTTTCTTGACTGCCATATTACATTGCGGACTTAAATGTTATTGGTAGTCCACTAAGCTCCCCAGATCTTTGTCAGATAAATTTCTCTTTAATCATGCTTCTGCTCATCTTGTGAAGTCTGTTTTTTTTTAAATTCAAACTATAAGACTTAATATTTTTTCCTATTGAATTTCAGGTAGGTGGCTTAGTAGATAGAGTATCAGGTTTGGAGTTAGGAAGACCTGAGTTCAAATGTGGCCTCAGACACTTACTATTTGCGTAATCCTGGGCAAATCACTTAACCCTGTTTGCCTCAGTTTCCTTATCTCTAAAATGATCTAGAGAAGGAAATGGGAAACCACTCCAGTATCTCTGCCAAGAAAACCCCAGATGGGGTCATAGAGAGTCAGGCATGACTGAAATGATCAAACAACATCAAACAACAAAAACAACATTGAATTTCAGTTTATTAGTTAAATTCCGGCTGCCAAAGTTTTCTGAATCCTGACCCTGGCGATCTCAGCTTTGTGTCGTCAGCAAATTTGATAAGCATGCTCTCTAGATCTGTCTCCCGGTCATTGATCATTGCCCCTTCATGCAATCCTCATTACTATAAGGCATGATTGTCAGTCCTTTCATAACCTGCTCCCCATCTTTTGTCATACTCAGGAGCATTAATATTTGTCTTAAAATATGACACTCAATATGGTCTGACGTCTGCTGCTTTGGATTCTCTGACATAATTTCCCCTTCTCAGCTACAACTTAACAACTAAAATATCTCCTAGACCGTTTTATGGGAGAACAGCTCTCTCTCTGCTATAGGCAAATAAGAAACTGAGGGAGCAGAGTCACAGGTGACAAGAGAAACACTTAAAAATAGCAAAGCAGAGCTGGGGCTGATGGCACCAGTCATGGGCTGTGTGTAGCAGATCAGGGGTTTGTCCATCTTGGATCCTTGTCCCCATGGTGATGAGAACAGTGTAAATGATGGCTGACTCTTTGGCAAGAAGATACTAAGCAGAGGGAATCCTTCCAAACCAGTCACAGAGTGTGCTCAGTAGTGTGTGTGCATGATAGGTTCAGACCAGTGCTGGGCCCTGGGGGAGACAAAGATGAGTAAGACCCCATCCCTGCCCTCGCGCAGCTCAGAACTTAGTGGAGAAGGGGGATACACCCCCTATACAAATATCCATAATACTAATTAGAAAAGGGAAAGTGATGAGCATGGGAATGGAGTGGGGTGCTGGGGAAGATTGGCAGGGTCCCCCAAAATAGAAAGCTGTTGGAATAGTCCAGGTGATGAGTTGGGCAGGAGGCCAAAGGGAGGAAGGAAGCCCCTTCCCCCAAGAGTAATTAGGGGCTATTACTCAACCTTTTCAATGTTTAATATCCTAGAGTGAGCTGTACCATTTATCACATCAGCCACATGTTTTCAATTTCCACCTGAATTAAACCTTGGTGGAAAAGAGGGATTTCTTTTTCCTAATTCACTTGCACGTTGAAGGTTAAGTAATTGATCTCCACTCTCTTCTCTCCTCTCTTTTGGTGTCTCTTCCCCCTTCTCTCTTTTTGTCTCTTTCTTGTTACTGATTCTATCTCTCTCTTCTATTTTTCCCTTTCCATCTCTCTGTCTCTCTCTTCTTTTTCCTCTTCTTTTCCCCCTTTTTGTCTCTTTCCCTCTCTGTTTTTTCTGATCAAGCCTCTGTCTTTTTTGTCTCCCTTTCTCTCTTCTTCTTTCTCCCTCACCTCCCAAGTCTCTCCCTCTCTCTGTCTCTATGTTTTGGTCTTTCTTCCTCTTTCTCCTTTATCTCTTTCTTTTCCCTTCTTCGTTCAGTCTTCTCTTTCATTTCCCTGTTTCTGCCTCCCATTCTCTCTTCTTTTTTCCTCTCCTTCTCTCTTTCTCTTTTTGTCTTTGTCTCTTGTTATTCTTCCTCTCTTTCTTTTTTACCTTTTCCCCCTCTCCCCTTCTCTCATTTTTATCTCTTTCCCTCTTCTCTTTCTGTCTTTATCTCTTGTTGTTACTTTGCCTCTCTTTCCTTTATGTGTCTGCCTCTTTCTCTGACACTTGCTTCTTGTTGTCTGCCTCACATCGCTCTCCTCTCCCCTTTTTCCTCTTTCCTACCATCCCCTTGTTCTCAATGCCTATCGCTGTACTTGCCCTTCCTCTCCTGTATATATTTCTATAAAACATGTAACAACAAAGAGACATAGTATCACAGCATCTGTTATTTGGTGGAGTCCTGGGCAACTAGTTTCTGTTCTCCTGTGGTTCCCTAATCTCTGAGGATCTCATTTATTTGCTATTACATTCTACAGCAGTGATAAGGGAAGTGATAAATTGGAGGGCGTGCATTCCTTTGGGGAGATGTTCCTGGGTACCTACCTATTTGTACTTTGCCTGTGCTTGGTTGGCTCAGCAGCTTTCTGGAAGGACAAATAGATGAATGTAACAACAGTGCTACTTGCCGCTGCTATGGCTTTGTAAGGCATACACCAACACACAGGAGGGCTGCAAGATAGGTTCTTCAATCCGCTTTTCTAAGTAAAGCAACTTTAAAGAGCTAAAAATCTTAGTTTAATTAAACATTCATATATCATTCACTTAGTTCAGGGGAAAAAATCAGCACCTTGAACTTCAGAGCAAATACAAACAGAAATTACAAGCAGAAATTATATAAACAGGGCAAAATAACACAAATCGACAGCCAGGCTTCTAGCCGTCTGACAAGACATTACATACATAGTTACCACAGAGAGATACACCAATATCTGGGTTTTTCGAAGCCAGAGCAGCTCCTTAACGGATACCCAGAGTCTCAGCTGGTAGCTCTTCCAGCGAGTGAGCCCCAGCCAAAATGCTAACCTCAGAGTATATGTCCTTTTTCAGGGCCTGAGGGCTTCACAC
Source organism: Phalanger gymnotis (assembly GCA_028646595.1). Classification (NCBI taxonomy): domain Eukaryota; kingdom Metazoa; phylum Chordata; class Mammalia; order Diprotodontia; family Phalangeridae; genus Phalanger; species Phalanger gymnotis. Next base: position 39,063,608 of record CM053622.1, on the reverse strand, counting down.
CTCTCATGACCTAATTAGCAAAAGGATGTTGGCCTTCCAACAAAGGCAAGACTCAATCAAAGGCACTTGATTGTCTTAGTGCTGAGAAGCACTCCAAAAGAAAAAAACAGTAAGAAGTCCCACTTTGCTTGCCCTTTCAATGAACTTCCTGCAATGATAATTGCCAACACTTTAATGAGAAATCACACAGGAGGAAGGTCAATATCTTCTCCTAGAGAGGAAAGGTGGAGCTGAGCTCCTAGTCTATTGGGCTAGTTTCTCTGCTCATAGGCTTAGTTTCTAGGGCCCTTGTTTTAACATCTGCAGGAAGGAGGCTTCCATGAGTGGTTTGGTCAGAAATTGGCTTAGCCCTGTTTTCTGAGAGGGTCCTTGATTTAATCAGAGGCTCTGCATTTGAATCCTATCCTCACACTTGAGTATTGCAGCCCTAGGGTTTAGTGCAGTATCTTACATGAAGTGAGAGCCTCATACGTGAAGGACTGAATCAGAGTTCTAGCTCAGCATTCCACCCCTCATCTCTGTGCCTTTTGCACACGCTTTGCTTGGCATGCACACCTTCCCTCACTGCCATTTCAGTGACCGTTAGGTCTAATGGATAAGTGGGATGACTGGATCAGAAGACTGAGACTTTGAATCGCTATGTGATTTCTTTTCTCCAAAGCCTTCCTTCTCCTTTGAGAGTGAATAGGGCTTAGGAAGACCTGAGTTCAAATGCAGCCTTGGACACTTTCTACTGTGTGAGTCTCAGTGGATAAGTCACTTATCTTTCCTGAGTCTCAGTTTTCTAATCTGTAAAGTGAAGGGGTTAGACTCCATGACTTCCAAGGCCCTTCTAGCACTAAGTCTATGACCCTGTGACCTCTTAGAATGACCAGCATCCTTTTAAGACTCAACCCTTGGGCTATCTCTGACAGACAAGCATCCAGCCTCTGCTTGAAGACCTTTGTTAAGAGAGAGCCCACTAACTTCACTTTTACACATCTCTAAGTTTCAAATCTACCTCTTTGAAACTTGTACTGCATTGCGCCTAGTTCTCCCAACAGGGACCAAACAGGATTTCAGAATGTCCCATTCTTCTTTCATTTACCTATCTGAGATGGGCAACTAGGTGATGCATTGGGTGCACCTGGAGTCAGGAAGATCCACATTCAAATCCAGCCTCAGATAATCAGTAGTTGTTCAAGTCCCAGGCAAGTCACTTAGCCTCTGTTTGCCTCAGTTTCTTAAATTGTAAAAAGGGGATAATAGTAATACTTACTCCTGAGTAGGTTGTTGTGAGGATCAAATGACATATTTGTAAAGTGTATAGCGCAGTGCTTGGTACATAGCAAGCACTATGTAAACGTTAGTCATCATTGCTTTTCTAAATATCTCTACAAATACTTGGAAGACAGCTATTCTGTCCCTAGGAACCAGGACTTGAGCTAAATCTTAGAGGATGGGCAGAGTATGAACAGGTAAAAAGAAGAGGAGAAGAAAAGAGCATTCTGGGAAGATGGACCAGAATGAGCAATTGCGCGAAGGAATCTGTCTCATTGGAAAGGAGCAGTTCGTCTGGAATGGATAATGTGTGCATTAGTATATATTTGGATAAGTAGGGTGGGACTTCTCTTAGAATCACAGAGCCTTAGGGATAATCTTAGTCCTGCCTCTTCATTCTGTGGATGGGGGAACTGAGGCTCAGAGATAATTAGTGACTTGCCCAAGGATAAAAAATGAATTAGAAACAGAGCTAGGTCTAGAGCCCACATGTCCTGTTTCCTGTTCCTGAGTGTGTTCTAGCCTGATACCACCCTCTTCCAAGTTCACCAGATTATTCCTTCGTCTTTATAAATATAGGGGCTGGTGGGGGTGGAGCACAGTTTGCTCTTCTAAGCAGTTGGTTACATCTTTCCTGCTTAGCTTCTTAACTGACTTAAGATGTTTCTTTGGGCTGGGGCAGGGGTGGAGGGAGTGGCAACAGCCCAGTAATTTTCCTTTTGGGTTTAAGCACAACATTACATCACTAGTGGACACCACCATCCAAATAGATCTTTCTCCATTGCCTGCATTTTTACAAGTGAAATCGTTTCTCTGCTCTGAGTATTCCCCTGTGTACCTGCCCCACTTCTTGGCTATAGTATCAGCTCAAGTTCACAAATGGAATAGGCATGTATGTGACAGGAAAGATTTCCCACCCCAGAAACCAAGTTCATATGAAAGAGGCTTTAAACTTATTCAGGTTGGCCCAAGAGGGCAGAAATAGGAACAGTGGATAGAAGTTACAACCAGGCAGATTTTGAGAAAGAACTCAATGACAACAATAATAATGGCTAGCATTTATGTAGTGTTTAAAGGTTTGCAGGAGGACTTTTTGTAAGTTATCTTATATGATCCTCACAACAACCCTGGGAGGTAGCTGCTATTATTATCTCCATTTTACAGACGAGGAAACTCATGTTAAAAATGATTAAGTGATTTGCCTAGGTTCACACAGCTAGGCAGATTTCAAACTCAGGGTTTTTTTTGTCCCATTTCATAGTATTTTATTTTTCCAATTATATTTAAAGACAGTTTTCAACATTTCCTTTTATAAGATTTTGAGTTCAAAATTTTTTCTCCCTCCCTCCCCTCCCCTCCCCTCTCCCCAAGTGTTTTAACAATCTGGCTAGCAGCTTCTGTGGGGGTGTAAGATTCACCCACAGCCAGCACCCAGAAAGCTGCCGGACAGCACATATTCTTTTGATCTGCCTTAATAAGGAGAGCAAGGTGAAGGGGTTGCCAAGCTTCCTTTAATTCAGCACACAAATATCATTCACTTAGTTCAGGGGAAAAAGCCAGCACCCTGAACTTCAGAGCAAATTACAAACAAATTACAAACATCAACAGACAGACCTTGTCTGATTCAAATCCCAATACATAGTTACCGGAGTTTAACAAAGTCTCAGCATCCGGGTTTACAAGCTGGAGGGCTCCTTAGCTACAGCTGCCCGGAGTCTACTCATCAACACCATCTCAAGAGCCCTTAAACAAATTACAAACAGACAGACCCAATACAATTCATAGTTACCAACATCTAGGTTTATCCTGGGAGCTCAGAACAAGGGCTGGCCCAGAGTCACATGCCACCACTGCTTCGGCAAAGAGCTCCAAGGAAGAAGAGGCCAACCCCTGGTTTTTATATCTTTGTCAGCGTCAGCGGTGAGCCACACATGCGACTCACCGAAGTGACCTAAAATCGTCACAAAGAGGCAGACTTAAACCCACGTGGTCTAAGAGCCTCTGCTGTCCCAGACATGTAAACTAGGCCCTTCCTGGAGTTAGCCTCACCTTGGGCCCCACCTTAGTTGCCAATCCACACCCACATAGGTTTTACACCTAATAGGGGTTTGGGCCTGGGGCTTAGCAGTTAGTAAGACTCAATGAAATACACTGAATTACTCAAAGCAAACAAAAGCCAAAGTCTTCAAGGGCACTTGTTGAACTTGTTGGTACATAGCAAGCACTATGTAAACGTTAGTCATCATTGCTTTGTGGAGCCCATTTTGCTTACCAACACACCAAGACAGCAAGCGATCAGATATAGGGGATACACATACAATCGCATTAAACGTATTTCCACATTAGTCATGCTGTGAAAGAAAAATCAGAACAAAAATCACAAGAAAGAAAAACGAACAAAAAAGTGAAAATGGAATGCTTCGATCTGCATTCAGACTCCATAGTTCTCTCTCTGGATGCGGATGGCATTTTCCATCATGAGTCTTTCGGCATTGTCTTAGATCACTGTGTTGCTGAGAAGAGCTAAGTCTATCAGAGTTGATCATCTCACAATGTTGCTGTTGCTGTGTACAATGTTCTTCTGGTTCTGCTCACTTCACTCAGCATCAAACTTGGGTCTTCTTGACTCCATACCCATGGAGTCTCTATCCACTTTGACATCCAGCTACTCTACTGTTTCCTAATTGTGTGACCGTGATCCTTTCTCTGGTCCTCAATTTCTTTGGCGTAAAGAAGAGGTTGGACTAGATGGTCTCTAAGGGGCCTTTTAACTCAGTTCTATCCCTTATCCTGTAGACGATCAGCACCTAGAGGGTAGGAATTGCTCCTCTTTGTCTTTCTAACTGTATTTCTTGAATCTATTACAGTAAGCACTTAATAAATGTTTCCTGATTTGGATTGAACATATAATTGGAACTTGTTTGAAAAATGATGAGCTCTTTGTCACTGGATGTGATCAAGCAGAGAATGAATGGTCCCCATAAGTGTCAGCTAGGGGGCGCCACAGAGTATAGAGCTTGGAATCAGGAATACTCATCATCCTGAGTTCAAATCCAAGCCTCAGACCCTGCGTGACCTTGGGCAAGTCACTTAACCTTGTTTGCCTCAGTTTCCTCTTCTGTAAAATGAACTGGAGAAGGAAATGACACTGCTCCAGTCTCTCTGCCAAGAAAACCCCAAATGGGGTCATGTGATTGAATAACAACAAATCAGCAATGGGGTGTTGAGTTCACCACATCACAAAATATCAGAGTTCCAAAGGGCTCATTTATCTAGTCCAACATATATTTGTAGAAATACTATCTACAAGATACTTGACAAGCCACTGCTTAAAGGCTACTAACTGTTCTAGAAGACCTCCAGTGAGGGGTATGTGTTGAACTAGATAAATGTCCAGAACCCTTTTGGATTCCTGTGGGGGGAGGGAAGGAAGACCGCTGGAGGTAGAGTGTCCATTTTATTCAATTTCATTCCTACCCAATCCAACCTAGTCCAATCCAATTCAACCTGATCCAATTAGCATGTATTAAATACCTACTATGGTCAAGGTTTGGATGAAAACAAAGATGAAAAGTAGTCTCTGACCTCAAGGAACTCTCATTCTACTGTGTAGAACAGAAAAGCATATACAGGATAATTTAAGGAGAAGGGAGAGAATTCCAACAACCAGAGGTCACTGGGAAGAGCTTCCCATAGTAGGAGATGGAACATGATTTGAGTCTTGACAGAAACTGGGAATCCTAAGGGGTAGAGGTAGAGAGGGATTATATTTCCTGAATGGGAGATGGGGGATGGTCTATGCAAGAGCAATGAAGCTAGAGATGGAATGTTATACATTAGGAACAGAAGATAGAACAAGACCAAAATATAGGATGTGTGAAGGGGAGTATGTAACGTGAAATCAGCCTGGAAAGATAGGTTGGAGCCATATTATGAGGGCTTTAAATGCTTTTGTATTTTACCCTAGAGGCAACGAGGACCCCTGAAAGGTTGTTGAGCAGAAGAGTGCCAAGGTTAGATTTATACTGGATCTTCATTTTTGAACAGTTTTAATTATTAGGAGATTCTCCCTCCCCCTTAAATCAAGCCTAAGTCTCCCCCACTGTAACTTCTACCTATTGTTCCAAGTTCTACCTCCTTCAGTCAAGCTGAACAAGTTATAGAACCATAGCATCACAGGTCACAGGAGCATAATTCTAGATATTACCATTCTAGAATGATAAAGAAGTTTCTAGAATTTAATCTAATTCTAGAATTTTATAATTCTAGAAATTATGAAAGGGATGATAGAGGCCATTTTGTCCAACCATTCCCTTTATGGAGAGCTATTGATTCTCTTCCAGGGCAGCTAGGTGGTGCAGTAGATAGAGCACTGGCCCGGGAGTCAGGAAGACTCATCTTCCTGCATTCAAATCAGGCCACAGAAAGTTAGTAGTTGTGTGACCCTGGGAAAGTTACTTAACCTCGATTGCCTCAGTTTCCTTATCTGTAAAATGAGCTGGAAAAGAAAATGACAAACAACGCCAGTATCTGTGCCAAGAAAGCCTGCAAATGAGTCAGGAAAAGTCAGACACGACTGAAAAAATGACAGAACTGAATCCATTCTTCTCTAAGACGTTAGACCTAGATACACCTTTCAGGTCTGAGGCTCTGTCCTTCTGTAAGTGTGTATCCTCTGATAACATCTTCATTTTACTTTCCCAGCCCCAGTAATGTCTAACTCTTGTATTGAATGTGGTTTGAGTGCGATCCAGTGTATGGAAGGAAAGCGCTGACCCCATCTCCCACAGCCTCAGACCTTTAACTTCCAAATGTCTCATCATGGGCTCATCTCAATCTGCCAGCTAATTATGGGTGAGAGCTTTTCTCCAGCTTCTCTGCATCTCTAGCATTGATTCCTGGGGCCTGGTGGATTTATTCCTCCCCATTCTTCACTTGATGATCTATTAAAATAGACAGGCAGATAAACCATGATAAAAAACAATTACATTGGAGTTAAGTTGTTGCTCTAATCTCTGCTTTTTCCATGGTATTGGAAGTCTGATTACCCTACAGGGGTGGGACTTCCCCCCCCAATACAATTTATGCCTTAATTAAATTAGAAGGCGTATTGTAATAAGAGTGTTGGGGAAGGAAAAATGTATCACCGGGGAAGGAAAATAATCTGTGGGCAGCTCTCGCTCACAGCAGGGTCCTGGAAGAAACGAAAACCAAAGTGAAAAAGCAGCATTAGAAAGAGCACCCTGCTGGGATGGCAGCTGAAAATTAAGCCTAATCAACAGCCCACCACTCTCTATTCCCTTGTGGAAATCTGTGTTTGAATGGATTTAAATGGAGCCAGTGACAGGCTTGGACGCCATCATTCCATCTCAGAGTCCTATGGTGGCTTTGGTCTGTGAACGGATGTTCCCATCTGTTAAGCAGGGCTCATGTCAGCATTGCAGGTAGAATGGATGGATGGATTCTTCAGAGCTGTGACTTAGGAGGCAGGAGATCTGGTCTCTCTGGCTAATTTTTGCAGGGGTGATCTTGGAAAGGTTACTTGCTTCTCTGCCTCAGATTAATCACCTACAAAATAGGGTAAAAAGGAAAATAGTATTAACACAGAATCATGGAATCGTGGAAGGTCTCAGCTGGAAGAATCATAGGAAAAAAGGAAATAGAATTTTAGAGCCAGAAGGGGCCTCAGAAGTCATCTAGTCTGACCACTGTCATTTTAAAGATTAGGAAACTGAGGCCCAGGGAAGTTTGTAGGATTAGATAAGGGTCATAGATCAGAAGCCTTCTAGTCCAGCCTCCTTCATTTTATGGATGGGGAAACTGAGAGCCAGGGGAGTTCAAAGGATCATAGCTCTAGAAGGGAACAGCATAAATTGGAGATAATTTTAGATGGGAGTTCACATGAACATTAAAAGGGGATCAGGAAAGGCTTCTTGCAGAAGATGGGATTTTAGTTGGGATCTGAAGGAAATCAGGGAAGCCAGGAGATGGAGATAAAGAGGGAAAGCCTTGCAAGCATGGAGGACAGCCAGTGTAAATGGACAGATGGAGTGTCACAAGTGAGGAACCAGGAGACCATTACAGACCATGAAAGTGCCACTGGACTGCAGTGCATATGGAGAGGAGTAAGGGTTTGAGAATTCTGAATACCAGGTAACAAGTACTACTAAAACTAATACTACCACCACCACTACCATTTAATAGCTTAAAACTTCCCTAAGACTTTTGGGACAGCCTCTATGGTCCTTTAAAGTTAGCAAAGTACTTTACAAATATTATCTCGTTTAATCATCACAACAACCTTGTGAGGTAGGTGCTATTATTATCCACAATTTACAAACGGCAAACAGAGATAGAAAGAGATTAAGTGACTTGTCCAGGGTCACACAGCTACTATGTCTCTGGGGCAAGATTTGAACTAAGGTCTTCCTGACTCCAGGCCCAGAGTTCTATTCATTATACCACTCAGCTGCCTCCAGGTCTAGGATACTTAGAGGCTTTGGCTACTGCCAATAATGCAGTTTTGGTGCCCAGGGTGACTTCTCTGTCTTGGTCTGATGCCTGAGCATGCACCAAACCCCCTGAGTCTCCTCTAACACTACCAGTCTGGTGTTGCTAGACTTTTGTCTTTAACTCTCAGTGCATTCCAACACAGCTGTGAACACATCTGGCCCCCTTGGGTCCTACAGGTTTTCTATATTAGGAGGAAGATGTTGTTTTATGGAGTATTTCCCAGGGCTCAGATGTGGAAGAAATCTTTCCTCCAATTGGCCTGCTTTGTTTTGAGTATTTTCTCAGCTGGCCTATACTTTGAGGTTTTGGACATCTCTTCTCCAGCAGGCCTCTGGGACCCTCGGTGAATCAATCACTTTCTTCGAGGGCTGAATCACAGCCTGTCTCTCCTACATTTGCTCTTTGGGTCCTTTCCATGGTGCTACTTAATGCTGAGAGGCTAAACTTTTCCTTGTCTCCCTTTAGGCTACAGCTGGCTCTCTACCTGCTTCCTGGCTTCCCAGGTGTCTTGGATGGAGCTTGGTCTTGTCTTTCTGGAAGGGAGATTTTTTCCCTTTTCTTGCCTAAAGAAAGGGACTGCTAGGAACCCTTCATGCAGAACTTGGCCCAGGATAAGTGAAGCATTTTCTCCAGCTGGGAGGTTTATTTAGCCTGGGGAAGGCCAGCTGGAGGCTGGAGATCCTGTCCGGAAGGTTTCAGCCTATATCCTGTGTCTGCCTCCGCTGGTGCACCTATGTCCTCCTTAATTTGATAGCCGTTAAGGTGTGACTCTGGGAGGTGTAGTGGAAATCAGTTCAAAGTTGTGGGATTGGCTCCAAGTGATATCATTGCCTCCCTATAGAGGCAAATGTGTGTGTGTGTGTGTGTGTGTGTGTGTGAATGATTATGAATGCTAGGTACTTGGATGAACTGATCCCTTCCTCTGGGAAGGTGGGAATGGAACTAGGAGAGAAAGAAGTGAGGGGTAAAAAAAGATGGGTATGTGATATCGTTGGAAAGTCAGGGAAAGGTGAAGTAGGGAGCATTGGTCTTGGGAGTTAGGTAGTCCTGGGTTTAAGTCTTGTGTCTGACATTGGCTGTTTGACCATAGACAAAGTCACTTAACCTCTGAGTCTTGGTTTCCCCTTCTGTAAAATGGAGATGATTATATCCTCAGCTCACTGGGTTGTCGTGAGGCTTAAATGAGATAATCTGTATGAAGGGCCATACAAACTTTAAAGCGATGTGAAGGTGTGAGCGACCATAGTTCCTGGCTCACAAGCCTGCCTGGTAGAGACCAGGACAGGGTTTGTACAGTGATGCCCCAGCAGGTCAAATTCCTGTCTAATTCTGCCCCTGTAATCACTGGCAGGCTAGAGTCGAATGATTAATTCGGAGCTTCAGGGGCCGTTTAGCCCAACCGTTTCATTTTATAGATAAGGAAGCAGGAGGAGGGGGAGCAGTTAGAGAGGTTAAATAATGTGCTTAAGTTTATCTTGGTAGAAAGTGGAAGAGCTGGGATTTGAACCCATCTTTTCTAGGAGTCAGCTAGGTGGTGCAATGGATAATAGGTTTGGTCTTGGAGTCAGGAAGACCTAGATTCAAATCTTGCCTCAGACATGTCCTAGTTGTATGATCCGGGGCAAGTCACTTTACCTCCGCCTGCCTTAGTTTCATCAACTATAAAATAAGGATAATAATAGCACCTTCCTTGCAGGGTTGTTGTGATGATCAAATGACATAATATTTATAAAGTGCTTAACACAGTGAAGCGTCACATAGTAGGTGCTTTATAAATGCTTGTTTTCTCTCCCTCTCCCCATCTCCCTTCTGATTCCAAGTAGCAGCCAGGATGGTGAGGGGCGTGAAAGCCAGGTCATTTAAGTGTTGCTTACAGGAACTGAGGCTGTTTAGCTTGGAGGGAGAGAACATGACAGTATTCTTCAAATATCTGCAGGGCTGTCATGAGAAAAAGTAATTCCATTTGTCTGGCTTAGCCCCAGAGGACAGAAATAGGAGCAATTAATCAATGATTACTTGCTGTGTGCCAGGCATTGAGGATACAGAGACAATAAGGAAGCAGGCCCTGCCCTCAAAGAGCTTATATTCTATTGGGAAGACCGGATGTCCACGTATTTTTGTTGTTGTTCAGTTATTTCATTTCTATGAAGTCTTTGGAGTTTTCTTGGCAGAGATACTACAGTGGTTTGCTATTTCCTTCTCCAGCTCATCTTACAGGGGAGGAAACTGAGGCAAACAAGGTTAAGTCAATTACCCAGGGTAGGGGATGGGTTGGAAGCAGGTCTGGTGTTTGGGGGACCCTGTTTCTCCCAAATTTCTTGGGCCCAGAGTTCTGAACCAGCTCCATAATGGTCTGAGAGGAGACTGTGACCAAGTTGGTGGTAGTTTCAACTTGCCTGGAACATGCTGCTTCTTGTCTGTCCCTCAGGCTTCCCTAGTGCTTGCCATGAATGGATATAATAATAGACACTTTATGTAAAACACTTTACACTTTATGATTTGATCCTCAGAACAACTCTATGAAGCAAACATTATTATCCTTATTTTACAAATGAGGAAACTGTGGTTCAGTGAAGGGGCTTATGGCTGACAATCAATCAATCATTCAACAAACGTTTAGTGCTTTGTTGTCATTCAGCTGTTTTTCAGTCGTGTCTGACTGACCCCATTTGGGATTCTCTTGGCAAAGATACAGGAGTGGTTTGCCATTTCCTTCTCTAGCTCATTTTACAGATATAGAAACTGAGGCAAACAGGGCTAGGTGACTTGCCCAGGGTCACACAACTAGTAAATGTCTGAGGCCAGATTTGAACTCAGAAAGATGAATCCTCCTGACTCCAGGGCTGGCATGCTATCTACTACACCACCCAGTGCTTACTGTATACCAAATATTCCCTACCCTCATGGGGCCTATAGTCTCCATTTCTCCATATCCAGTGTCCACATCTCCACACTACCTCTCAAGAAAGGGGGAGCCAGTTTGTGAGATCAGTAACCTTCTTTAGATGACTTTTCCAGACAACAGGATAAGGCCCCAGATCCATTGACAACAACGCATTTTCCCTAATTTTCCCATTAGCTTGGCGCAATTGTTCCAGGGGACATCGATTGTCCAAGTAAAGTTTGAAGAACAAGGGTCTCTAGAGTCAGATGATCCGGGTCTGAATCTTGTCTCTGATGCTTACTACCTGTGTGACTTTGGGTAGGTTAATTAACTTCTCTAGGCCTCAGTTTTCTGGGAAGGTTGGGCATGATGGTTTCCAGGGTCCACAGTCCTATACCCTAGGACCTTCATCAGCATCATCTGGCCCTCTGTGGTGGTTTCCAGAGAGATTTCCAAGCCTGAACCTGAGTTGCTTTGAGTAGGCCTTGTTTGTGGGGCGCCCATTTTCTGAGCCTCAGGGTTTCAGTGCAATGATTGGCTTTCCTGGAATTGTGGAGCTGTTGAGGAGGCCTAACCTTCTTCAGTTGCCAAGTGAATTCACTGTCAGACCAAGCATGGTAGAAGTCATATTTGCCTGCTCACCTTTGCAGAAATATGATAATGGATTGGAGGTCTTGGCTTTATCGAGAGGCACCACATAATACTCCAGCAAATGAAGCCAACACTGGCCTCGTGTGCTTTTTGCATTATCAATCTTGCAAGTATCAAGAACCTCTGGGTGTCGATATAGCAGGGAAGCCAGCCGGTAACTGCCCCCTCGCCAACACTCAGCTTCTCAGGGACTGTCTTTTAGTAATGGACTTCCATGCTGTTCTTCCTCTGCCTCTGTTTGAGTAAGAGGCAGTGAATCAGTGGGTAGAATGCTGGCCTCCCAGCTAGGAAGATCTGTGTTCTCTGAGTACCACTTCTGACACATACTATGTGGTGCTGGACAAGCCATTTAAGGTCTCAGTATTCTAAGACTATAAGTTGCAGAGGAAATGCCAATCTGCGCTGAGGAATGCCTTTATCTGGGACTTCCCCGTGCTAGTGAAATCATAAGTCTATTTCTGATCTCCTTGGGGAGCAGGGGTCTGTGGATAACATATTGGGCCTGGAGTCAGGAGGACTCATCTTCATGAGTTCAAATCTGGGCTTAGATACTTTCTAGCAAGTCAGTGTGACCGTGGGAAAGTGACTTAATCCCGTTCGCCTCAGTTTCCTCATTTGTAAAATGAGCTGGAAAAGGAAATGGCAAAACACTCCAATAATTCTGCCAAGAAAACCCCAAATGGGATCACCAGGATTGGATGTGACTGAACAATGACAACAACACAAGAAAGGAAAGAGTGCTGGCTGGCTTTGGAGTCAGAGGACCTGGGTTCAAATTCTTCCTCTACCCCTTGGGACATGTATGAACATGGGCAAGTCATTCAAACCTCTCCAGACTTCAGTGTCCTCATCTTTAAAATGAGAAGAGGGCTGGACTCGGCCTCTGAGGTGCCCTTTCCAGAAATCCAGCAGTTTTTTATTAAACCTAGTCTGTAAGCAAAGCAACTGGAAGGGATCTCTGACACCACCAAGGCCAACCTCCATTTTAGAAGTGAGGAAAAAGAGGTTAAAGGACTCTGCCCACAGCTAAACAGCTTGTAAGTGCCAGAAGCAGGATTGGAACGCAGGTCTTTCCAACTTAATCTATTGCTTATGATCCCAAGGCTTATTCTGCTTGGCACTGGAGGGCAGAACTAGAAGCAATGGGTGGAGGTGGGGGAGTTACAGAGAGAGAGATTCCAGGTGGACCTTTAAGATGACTTTCCTGGCAACCAGAGCTATCCAAAAACTGAACGGCTGTCTTGGAAAGTAGCAACCCTCCCCACCACTGGAGATTTTTGAGCAGTGGCTGGATGACCACTTGTCAGGGATATTGTAGAGTAGATTCATGCCCACGGTCACATAGCTACCATGTTCCAGAGCCTGGATCTCCTGATTCTAAGACATGTGCTCTTTCCATATGCTCTCCTAGGCATAGAACTCAGCCGTGGAGACAGACAGCATTAAAAGAAATTCTTATTCTGCCTGTATTCCTCTGTCTCCAGCCTGTTCTTCACTCAAGATCATTTTCCTAGCTCCTGACAAACCCATATTCTCACTCTTTCTGTGTTCACTGTGGGAACACAGAATGGGAATTAAAACAACTCCGAGTTAAATCCTCCCACCTATCCGATTGGCTAATATGACAGAAAAGGAAAATGCCAAATGTTGAAGAGGACGTGGGAAAATTGGGACATGAGTCCACTGTTGGCGGAGTTGTAAAATGCCAAATGTTGAAGAGGATGTGGGAGAATTAGGACACGAATCCACTGTTGGTGGAGTTGTAAACTGATCCAGCCATTCTGGAGAGCAATTTGGAACTATGCCCAAAGGGCTATAAAACTGTTCATACCCTTTGACCCAGCAATACACTACTAGGTCTGTATCCAAAAAGATTTTTTTAAAAAGGAAAAGTATCTATGTGTACAAAAATATTCATAAGCATCTCTTTTTGTGGTGGTGAAGAACTGGGAATTGAGGGTTTGTCCAACAGTTGGGGAATGGCTGAACAAGTTGTGGTATATAAATATAATGGAATACTATTGTGCTATAAGAAATGATGAATGGGATGCTTTTAGAAAAAGCCTGGAATGGCTTACATGAACTGATGCAAAGCAAAGTGAGCAAAACCAGAACATTATACACAGTAATAGCAATCATAGTGTACAATTATCAACTGTGAATGATTTAGCTATTCTCAGCAATACAGTGACCCAAGACAAGTCTGAAGGACTCATGATGAAAAATGCTATCTATATCCAGAGAAAGAACTGATGGACTCTGAATGCAGATCAAAGCATGCTTTTTTATTTTTAACTTTCTTTATTTTTCTTGTTTTTTTTATCTGTTTCCTTTCACAACATGACTAATATGGGAATATGTTTTTTCATGACTGCTTATGTACAACCTATATCAAATTGCTTACCTTCTCAATGAGGAAGGAGGGGAATTTGGAACTCAGGATTTAAAAAAAATGTAGAAATTGTTTTTACATGTAATTGGACAAAAAGTTAAATAATTGACAAAATAGAAGCTAGCCTTCCTTTTAAGTCTAAGTCATATTCCATTGTCTGTACTATTATTTCAAACACAGAGTTAGTCTATCTGCTTCAGCTCAGCTCATCACCTCCCCCACACCCCCATAACACCCATAAAAATCTCTGTGGGACACCTGATATCAAAGCATCCCTGCTTAGAGACCCCAGTGACTTCTGTGAGACTTGAACAACAGGAAAGAAGATAACGGAGATAGAGTAGAGAAGCAGCAGCTTCTATTAGACCCAGAGGGCAAACCTCTTTTTACACTAAAAATAAATGGACCCATATGTTTGAAGGGACATCAAGGTTGCATTGAACTCATTGTTGGGTCTGACCTATGGTTTCTCTGAGTAGGGAACACCCAGTGTGGATCCTCCTTTTATAGATGCAGAACAGCAATTCTTTATAACTCATACTCTTAGAGAGTTGTTCATATTACTAAGAGGTTAAGTTACAGTCAGTTCAACAATGCTTTTATTAAGCTTATGTTATATGTCAGGCATTGGAAATGCAAAAGAGAACAAGCAAGCAAACAAAAAGTCTCTTCCCTCAGGGACCCCTGAGATCTAGGTGGTGGAATGCATGGAGTATGGAACTTCACGTTAGGCAGCCTTGAGTTCAAATCCCATTTTCAGATACTTATTTAGCTGTGTGAGCTGGGCAAGTTTCTTTTGGCCTCGGTTTCCCCATATGTAAAATCAGGGTTATCCCCAATTGGGGGATTATTGGAGGTTATCCCCCATAATAGCACCTATCTCTCAAAGTTATAACATGAGATAATACTGTAAAGTTCTTTGCAAACTTCGAAGTGCTATAGAAATTTTAACCCTCATCGGCTATTATTATGTTCTAAAGGGTGTGTATGGGGAGCCATTTATAAGCAGATGAGTTGATACAAAGTGGTTTGGAAGTGGGTGAGGGTGCTGGCAACTGGGGGAGGGGGGATAAAGAAAGGCTTTTTGTAGGAGGTGGCCCATGAAGGCCAAAAAGCATGGGTTGAGGGTGGGGCTTGAGCTCAAGTCTCCTGAAGCTAGACTAGCTAGATTCTGCACTTTTCCAACAACAACAGCTGGCATTTATATTGCATGGATGATGTATCTCTATCTATCATCTCATTTATAGAATACACATAGTGTGCGTTATCTCATTGGATCCTCACTGGATTCATACGACCACTTCCCTTTTCAGGGCCCCAGTCTTCTCATCTATAAAATAAGCTCTAAGTCCTCTTCTGGATCTTCAGCCAGAGGCAGCAGGATGGCTCAGTGGATAATATATTAGACCTAAAGTCAGGCAGCTCTGAGCTCAAATATGGCCTCAGACCCTTGCTAGCCATGTGATCTTGGCAAAGTCACTTCATTTTGGTCTGCCTCAGTTTCCTCAGCTGTAAAAATGAGGATGATAATAACACCTTCCTTCCGAGGTTGTTGTAAGGATCAAATGAAATAATACTTTCAAACATCTTATTATTCTCTGCCTGGGCTAACTTTCAACAGTGAGGTTTAGTAGAAAGGAGTCTAGACTTAGACTAAGAAGAAAGCTGGGTTCATGTCTTGCCTCTGATACTAACCAGCTATGTTAGGGAACAAGCATTTATATAGCACCTGCTATATGCCCCTATTCTAAGCACTTTATAAATGTGATCTCATTTGATCTTCCTGGCACTAAGCTCAATTTGCTGGCTACTGTGCCACCTAGCTGCCTCCAAGCCCAAACCCTTCAGAGCGTTAGTTTCCTCATCAGAAAAATGGAGATATTTAAAGCAGAGAAAAGGCGGAGCCGAGATGGTGGGGAAAAGGCAGTGATGCACCTGAGCTTTCCTCAAACCCCTCTGAACACTTTTAAATAATGCCAGAAAATAATTCCTGAGGCAGCAGAACCCACAAAAGAAGGGAGTGAAATAATTTTCCAGCCCAAGACAACTTAGAAGGTTGGCAGGAAAGGTCCATCACACCTGGGCGAAAATGGAGCACAGTCCAGCACAGGCCATGCCAGTGTCCCAGCAAACCAGGAGTAGGCCTTGGGAGCCACTGAATCAGCAGTAGCTGCTTCCGGAGTTCTCAGCCCACAGACAGTAACAGAGTTGAACAACTGATCAGAAGGAGATTTCATGGGCCTTTTTGCTAACACTGGGGGTAGGACTCTGTTGCTTTGCCCACATTCAAATCTGGGTCACACTTCTGGGTGGCAGTCCTAGGGCAAGGAGGAACACTAGCACACCAGAACTTGTGACAGCAGTGGTGGGTGTGGGGGACCATCCTCACAGTTCCAGGGCAGGAAAGAGTGCTTGTGGTCACTCACAGACCAGATCACAGATCAGGAGAGGAATAAGCACCTCTCCTTTGATCATGCCACCTTGGAAGAACTGAAAATTTACAGATCTCTAGAAATATCTCTGAAAATAGCTCACAAAACCCACGAAGCTTGGGACAGCATACTGTCCACACTGGAAACAAAGACTTAGCTTAACAAAGAGCTAAAAAGTCAAGTAATTGGCTGGGAAAATGAGCAAACAATGAAAAAAATCAAACTATAGAATCTTTGGTGACAAGGAAGATCAAAACATACAACCAGAAGAAGACAACAAAATCAAAGCTCCTACATCCAAAGCCTCCAAGAAAACTATGAATTGGTCTCAGGCCATGGAAGAGCTCAAAAAGGATTTTGAAAATCAAATAAGAGAAGTGGAGGAAAAATTGGGAAGAGAAACGAGAGTGATGCAAGAAAATCATGAAAAATGAGTCAACAGCTTGCTAAAGGAGCCCCCCAAAATGCTGAAGAAAATAACCCCTTAAAATAGACTAAACCAAATGGCAAAAGAGGTCCAAAAAGCTGAAGAGGCAAAGAATGCCTTAAAAAGCAGAATTAGGCAAATGGAAAAGGAGGTCCAAAAGCTCACTGAAGAAAATAATTCCTTAAAAATTAAAATTGAACAAATGGAAGCTAATGACTTTATAAGAAATCAAGAAACAATAAAACAAAACCAAAAGAATGAAAAAAAAACCAAGAGACAATATGAAATACCTCCCTGGAAAAATAACTGACCTGAAAAATAGATCCAGGAGAGATAATTTAAAAAATTATTGGACTACCTGAAAGCCAGGATCAAAAGAGAGCCTAAACATCATCTTCAAGAAATTGTCAAGGAAAATTGCCCTGATATTTTAGAGCCAGAGAGTAAAAAAGAAATTGAAAGAATATACTGATCCTTTCTTGAAAGGGATCCCAAAATGAAAACTCCCAGGAATATTATAGCCAAATTCCAGAATTCTCAGTCAAGGAGAGAATATTGCAAGTAGCCAGAAAGAAACAATTCAAATGTCATGAAGCCACAGTCAGGATAACACAAGATTTAGCAACAATATTAAATGATCAGAGGTCTTGGAATATGATATTCCAGAAGGCAAAGGGGTTAGGATTACTACCAAGAATCACCTACCAAGTAAAACTGAGCATAATCTGTCAGGGGGAAAAATGGACATTCAATGAAATTGAGGATTTTCATGCATTCTTGATGGAAAGACCAGAGCTGAATAGAAAATTCGACTTTCAAATACGAGACTCAAGAGAAGCATAAAAAGGTAAAGAGGAAAGAGAAATCATGAGGGACTTAATAATGTTAAACTATTCACATTCCTACATGGGAAGATGACACTTGCAACTCACAAAAACTTTCTAATTATTAGGGCATTAGGAGTATATATATGAACAGAGGGCACTGATGTGAGTTGAATATGAAGGGATGATATCTAAAAAAATAAAATAAGGGATGAGAAAGAGGAATGCATTAGAAAGAAAGGGAAAGGGAGGGCAATATGGGGGAGGTTGGGAGGGGAGTGAGTGAACCTTATTCTTATCAGAATTGCCTCAAAGAAGGATTAACATACACACTCAATTGAGTATAGAAATTTGTCTTGCCCTATAGGAAAGTAGGAGGGCAAGTAGTTAAGAGAAGGGGGGATGATATAAAGCAGGGCAGATTGGGGGAGGTGGTAGTCAGAAGCAAAACACTTTTGAGGAGAGAATGGGTGAAAGGAGAGAGAGATTTGAATAAGCAGTGGGGGGATAGGAAGTAGGGAAATACATTTAGCAGTCATAACTGAAAAAAATTTTGAAGCAACTTTCTCTGATAAAGGCCTCATTTCTCAAATATATAGAGAACTGAGTATAATTTATAAAAATAGGAACCATCTCCCAACTGATGAATGATCAAGAGTTATGAAGTTTTCAGATGAAGTAATCAAAGCCATCTCTGGTCATATAAGAAGGTCCTCTAAGCTGCTGTTGATTAGAGGAATGCAAATTGAAACAATCCTGAGATACAATTTCATACCTATTAGATTGGCTAATAGGCAAGAACAGGAGAATGGCAAATGTTGGAGGAGATGTGGGAGAAATGAGACATTAATGCACTGTTGCTGAAGTTGTGAACTGAGTCAACCATTCTTTAGAGCAGTTTGCAATTATGCCTAACGGGTTAGAGAACCATGTATACCCTTTGATTTATTACTAGGTCTGTAGCCAAAAAGAGATAACAACAAAGGGAGAAAGGACCTACATGTACAGAAATACTTATAGCAGCTCTTTTCTGGTGGCAGCTAGTTGGAAATTTATGTGATTGTGATGGAATACTATTGTACTATAAAAAATGATGAGCAGGATCCTCTCAGAAAAACCTGGAAAGACTTACATGAACTGATGCAAAGTGAAATGTACTGTGTACAAAGTAACAGCAAGATTGTAAGACAATCAACTGTGAATGACTTAGCTATTCCCAGCAAGAGATCCAGGACAAGTCAGAAGGACTTATGATGAAACAATGCTATCTATCCCCAGACAAAGAACTGATGGTGTCTGAATACAGCTTGAAGCATACTTCTAAAAATTTCTTTATTTTTCTTGAGTTTTTTTGTTTATATTTTCTTTCATAACATGACTAATATAGAAATATGTTTTACATGGCTACACATATATAACCTATATCGAACCGCTTGCCTTCTCAATGAGGGTTTGAGGAGGGAGGAAGGAAGAGAATTTGGAATTCAAAGTTCTAAAAATGAATGTTAAAATTTGCTTTCAGACTCATGGTGGAAAATGCTATCCACACCCAGAGAAAGAACTATGGAGTCTGAATGCAGATCGAAGCAGACTGTTTTCTTTTCTTTTCTTCCTTGTGGTTTTTCCCTTTTATTCTGATTCTTCTTTCACAACATGACTAATGTGGAAATACGTTTAATATGGTTATACATGTATAGCCTATATCAGATTGCATACTGTTTTAGGGAGGGGGGAGGAGAAGGAGGGGGGAAATTTAGAAATCAAAATCTTATGAAAGTGAATATTGAAAATTATAAATAAATGAACAAATAAATTTTTAAAAATTGTTTTTACATGTAATTAGGGGAAGATAAAATACCAAGAATTTAGTAAGATTAAAAAAAGAAAAACGAAGATATTAATATCAGCTACCTTCCAGGGCTGTCAAGAGGATCAACTAAGGTTAGACGTTTAAAGGATTATAGAAATAAAATCTATTGTTATCTCTTTTCTGGAAGATTCCTGCCTATTTGCAAGGTTGGTTGCTCCTCTGGGGATGAGACAAAAAGTTTGTTTCTGAAACAGGGTGATTTGGGTGGGATTGGGTGGGGGGAGTCTGAGAGCACAGGGGCTGGAGCTGACGAGGTAGGGGCATTCAGCAACACAACAACTCAGGAAGCATTTATTAAGCACCTATGGTGTTCCCGGCTCCTATTAGAGCTAGTGTGGTATAGTCAATGGTAGCCTAGTCTTGAGACCCAGAAAACCTGGGTTCAAATCCTATACCTGACACATACTACTTGTGTGACTATGGGTGAGTCACTGAATCCCTGAGTCACACACACACACACACACACACACACACACACACACACACACACACACACACACACACACACATATACACACACTGTTTCCACAATCTGGCTAGCAGCTTCTGTGGGAGTGAAAGATCCACCCACAGCCAGCACCCAGAAAGCTGCCAGAGAGCACAGGTTCTTCTGATCTGCTTAACTAAGGAAAGCAAGGTGAAGGGGTTGGCAAGCTTACTTTAATTCAACACACAAATATCTTTCACTTAGTTCAGGGGAAAAAGCCAGTACACTGAACTTCAGAGCAAAATACAAACAAATTACAAACATCAACAGACAGACCCAGTACAATTCATAGTTACCAACATCTAGGTTCAGCCCAGGAGCTCAGAACAAGGGCTGGCCCAGAGTCACGTGAGCCACCACTGTGGCAAAGAGCTCCAAAGAAGAGGAGGCCAACCCCTGGTTTTTATATCTTTGTCAGCGTCAGGGGTGAGTCACACATGCGACTCACCCATATGACCTAAAATCGTCACAAAGAGGAGGACTTAAACCTACGTGGTCTAAGAGCCTCTGTTGTCCCAGACATGTAAACTAGGCCCTTCCTGGAGTTAGCCTCACCTTGGGCCCCACCTTAGTTGCCAATCCACACCCACATAGGTTTTACACCTAATAGGGGTTTGGGCCTGGGGCTTAGCACTTAGTAAGATTCAATGAAATATACTGAATTACTCAAAGCAAACAAAAGCCAAAGTCTTCAAGGGCACTTGTTGAACTAAGTGCTAAGGAGCCCATTTTGCTTACCAACACACATGCACGTACACATATACATATATATATATACACATGCATATATATATATACATACACACATATATACACATATATTTGTGTGTGTATATACACACATATATGAATGTGTATATATTTATATATCTATATCTATATATGGACCTGCTATTCTGCACCAGTGGACAGTTTCTGTACTTGGAAGCATATGGGCACAGTGGGATGAATGCTGAACTTGGGGTCACAGAATCACCAAATTTGAAAGTTCAGGTTCTTTCTAGAGCCTCAGAGGTTCTCCAGTCCATCCTGTCCACCAAAGGAATCTGCTGGTTAGGGGCATAACACCCCCTATGGAGTGGTTATCTAATCTCTGCCTAAAGACAAAACCTGCCTCTGATACCTACTATCTGTATGGACTTGGACAAGCCACTGAACATTGCTAGGCTTTAGTTTTCTCATCTCTCAAATAAGGAGAGGGAGGAGGGGTTAGACTAGATTCAGAGGTAGCTGTTGTCCTTTGTGCTCAAAGAGAACCAAGATGACATTGCTGTGGTGAGGTCAAGGTACAGTGCGCCTGGCTGTGGCTGATTGATTGGATCAATATGTACTTGGAAGGCTCTACTGCAAGTTGGGCACAAAGAGTCCATAAATGGTAAAATGGTAAGAGTGTTCTCTTTTGACTCACATGAATAAATTGGATTTCAGTGAGGCAGAGCTGCACAAAGTGGTCATCTACATTCTCTCTTCTAGATTCATGGAAGTCCAGTGGTAAGAAAAAAAAAGTTCAGAAGAGACTGGTGAAGGCTTGGGATTCAGCGGATGACTCTGGCATCTTTGAAGCCTGACCAAGCTCTAAGCACTCCATAGCACTGGCTCCAGCCACCTTCATCGCCATTGGAACAAATTGTTCTCATCTGCCCATTCTGCTGGGAGAAGTCTTCACGTGCTTGGGGTAGACACCCTCCCAGTTCGCTGACGGGTTTGAGACCCCCTCGGTTACCCTCAACTTGGTTTAGCCTGTCTGTCAAGATTGTTTTACTGGGGCACAGCCCCTGAGAATGCTACAGCTTTTTGGTGCCACAGGTGAGAGCTGAATGAATCAGGTTGATACCAAAGGTGGGTGAGTGGCCTTGAAAAGGACTTGGCAGAGGCACTATTCTTCCCCCAATGCCCTGCACGCCTCCTTAGAGGTGCCTTCTAGCTATAAAACAACGATCCTTTGAAGTTTACCTTTAAAACTTTATAATCTGATGTGTTACCCACACTATGAAATCACGGTTGGATCTTCGACCCCTCCAACCCCAATGCGCAGGATGCAATCCCAGATGTTGTTGT
The DNA here is from genome assembly GCA_028646595.1 of Phalanger gymnotis. NCBI lineage: Eukaryota > Metazoa > Chordata > Mammalia > Diprotodontia > Phalangeridae > Phalanger > Phalanger gymnotis. The sequence goes on along the minus strand of CM053622.1, from coordinate 39,041,810 downwards.
TCGGTCATGTCCGACTCTTTGTGATTCCACTTGGGGTTTTCCTGTCAAAGATCCTGGGGTGCTTTGCCATTTCCTTCCCCAGCTCATCTTATAGATGAGGATACGGAAGCATACAGGGTGAAGCGACCTGCCTAGGATCACACAGCTAGTAAGTACCTGAGGTCAGATTTGAACTCAGGTCGTCTTGACTCCAGGTCAGGTGTTCTATGCTCTGCACCACTTAGCTGCCCCGACAATCCTAGATACTGGTAATACAAAGACAAAAACGAACTAGTCTTGGCCCTTGTGGAAAGGAACACTATATATAATATAGATCAAATCCAATAAGCATTTTTAAGCACCTACTATATGCAAAGACACTGTGCTTGGCACTGAGGGACAAAGACAAAAATACTCTGTAGTATAATAAAAGTATACAAAATAAATAGAAAATAATCTGGAATGCACAACATTAGTAATTAGGAGGATAAAGAAAGACCACCTGAACTGTGTTTGGAAGGGGAGATTCTAAGTTCTGGTGGAATGTCTTCCAGGCATGGAAGACAGAGCCTTGCAGAGCTGGGGGGTGGGGTTAACACTGGTTTCCTCTCTACAATCCAACTGGGGGATGCTGTGTATCTTCATCTCAGCTGGATTCCAAGGCCTTTGCCTCATCTATCTAAGCCCAGGAGAATAACAAGCAGGTCACCCTGTAACCAGTGCAAAAGCTGGAGAGGTCCTTGGGAGAACTTCATGGAAATATTTCCCAGAGCTTTTCTGGCCCTTTCTCTTGCATTGAAAAACAAACAGGAGACTGGTTTCACTCCAGATATTTCCCCCTGGATTTTAATATGCATGAAATGTACTTTTAGGGTCAGCCATCTCTTCAATGAGACCCTTCTCTCTGGCCGGGGAGAAGATCTATTTGCTTATTTGTTTTTCCTGGGGAGAGAGGGTTCTGGGTGCTGCCTGCAGACATCCGGAGGTAGGCAGAGCATTGCATGCCCCATGGTGAGTCTTTTTGCTATTTACCATAATAAAAAAAATGACAGTAATTTGGAAGAGAAGTCATTTGAGAGAGAAGGATGTCTCTCAGCTAGTGAAAAAAATAATTGTAGGCTATCCAGTCAGATTGCCAGGGGCCATTTGTCTGGTCTATTTTGTACCAGGAGGAAACAAAATGGGAGCCGATGTCTGGGACGGGGAGATGCTCTCATCCTGGATGAAAATGTGAGTGTCCTGCACTCCTTCCATGGGAGGAGAGTGGGGCAGATTAAAGGGTATGCTCAGAGGGGACATTATGCATTAGGTGAAGAGAGGAACTCCATTGGTTCTCCATTTTGTTATTCTCTTTGTGACCCCATTTGGGGTTTTCTTGGCAAAGATCCTGGAGTAGTTTGCCGTTTCCTTCTCCAGCTCATTTTATAGATGAGGAAACTGAGGCAAACAGGGTGAAGTGACTTACCCAAGGTCTTCAAGGACTTCAGGCCAAGTGCCTACTGAACCACCTAGGTGCTATCATTATTCCTAATTTAAAGATGAAGAAACTGAGGACTGTATGCCCGGGGAGGGTCATACAGTCAGTAGTATCTGAGATCATATTAACTCCAGGTCTAGTGTTTTATCTACTGCCCTACAGCTCTATACACTTACACTTTTCATAAATCAAGCTATAGGGGAATTGGTCAGGGTTGCTTTAGGCTTTACAGGAGAGATAAGGGAAGGGAATCTTGGAATCAGAAAAGAGCCTTGAGTTTTTCCTGGGTGAGTTATAGGGTAAGGTTTGTGTCCAGTTTTCTTTAATTAACTCTATATCCCCCATCCTCCTCTTTGAACATTGAAAGGTATCTTATCTGTGCCCATAGTCATTGAATGAGTATGGCCTCAGACAAACTGAGACCTGGGGAAGACTTTAATTTAGGAATTTAATTTACATCACTCGCTGTATCCCAGTCCATAACCAGTGATCTTGACCTTTGTTCTACCATTGGACTTTGATGACTCTGGAAGAAAGCGTGAGGGTGACTTTGCCTACCTCTGCCCCACTTACGTCTAATTCATACACAAGTCAAGACATCATCCCCATGATGTCCTGAAGAATGAAGCATGAACAACAACATCCATGCACCCAACGTTTAGCAAATGGCTGGTTTTGACTGTTGTTGAAGACATGCTTCTCTCATTGTCTACGCTGGGATTCCTGTTATTCTTTGAGTCCTGTAGATTCAGGATGGATAATTACATTTCGGAAACAGCATGGTATAGCGGATTGAAGGTTGGCCTCAAAGTCAGGAAGACCCGAGTTCAAATCCTGTTCTTGAGATATACTGGATGTATGATCCTGGGCAAGACACCTAGTCTCTGGCCTTCAGTAGGTGATAATCTACATTGGAAAATGGAGCTCCCTGTACCAATAAAATCAGAGGTCTGCTTTAAAAATAAAATAGTTGTATTAAGGTTCATCATTGAACATGAACACCTTCTTAAAGTGTCCTTAGAGGAAAGATTGTTGCCCTTGTAATGACATTTAATCTATTCTGTCAAGTCTGGTTCTCATATTTATAGACCAATGTTTCATAATTTTGCTCTGCCTAATTCAATTCAGTCTTGTTTGAGTCTTGGTAAGAGTTTGGGCAGCTAGGTGGCGCCATAGTGCACAGAGCACCAGGCCTGGAGTCAGGAACACTCATCTCTCTGAGTTCAAATCTGGCCTCAAACACTTACTAGCTATGTGACCCTGGGCAAGTCACTTAACCCTGTTTGCCTCAGTTTCCTCCTCCTTCCAAAATGAGCTGGAAGAGCAAATGGCAAAGCACTCCAGTACCTTTACCAAGAAAACCTCAACTGGGGTCATGAAGAATTGGACTGAACAATAAAAAATTTGCATTTAGAATAGCCTTTGCATGAACTTTAAGTTCATATTGTCCAAAGAGTATAATAGCCAATTTTGTAGTCGAATTTGTTGAGGCTGCCCCTCTTCCAAAGGAAGGAATATGATGGGGAAAATGAGTGAGGAAGATCTTGGCACCATCTTCATGAGATTGCCTTCCTCCTGCATTCCAGCAATCCCATTCACAGGATCATGGAATTGGAAAATTGACAAGGACCACAGTGGCCCTATATAAATCTGACCCTTATATAAAAGGAATCTATGCTTTAATATATTTGACAAATGGTTGTCTAGCCTCTGCTTGGAGACCTCTATAAAGGGAGAATTCACCACCTCTTAAGAGAGCCCATTCTTGAAAAATGCTGTCCACCCCCAGAGAGAGAACTGATGAACTCTGGGTGCAGACTGAAATTTAATTTTCTTTATTTTTCTTTTTTTTGGCGTGTTTTCTTTTGCAACATGGCCAATATGGAAATATATTTTGCATGACTTCACATGTACAATTGATGCCAAATTGTTTGCTTTCTCAGGGGCAGGGAGGGGAGGGAGGAAGGGAGAGAATTCTTAACTCAAAAATTTAAAAAAATGTTAAGATTTTTAAAAATGTAATTCAGAAATATTTAATGAAATAAATAAAAATATATTTAAACCTATAAAAAAGTCCATTCTCCTTTTGGACAGCTAGCTCTAATTGTTAGGACGTTTTCTCTGAAGTCAATCCTAAATTCACCTCTTTGCTACTCATGGTTCAGTCCTCTGGGGCCCAACAGGACAGGCCTAATCTCTCCTTCATGTGAAAGCCCTTGAGATACTTAGAGAAAGTGAACATGTCTTCTTTCACAACATGACTAATGTGAAAATATGTCTAATATGATTGTACATGTATAGTCTACATCAGATTGCATGGTGTCTTGGGGAAGGGGATTGGGGGGGAAACTTGGAACTAAAAATCTTATAAAAATGAATGTTGAAAACAAAAAATAAATAAATATATATATTTTTAAGGAAGTGATCATGCCCCCTTGGAGTTTTTTAAAGTAAACATACTTTGTTCCTTCAACCAGATCACATATACCATGGACTCAAGGCCTTTCCCCATCTTTATTGCTCTCCTGTGGATACTCTCTTACTTACCAACATCCTTATTGAACCATGGTATCCAGAGCTGAACACAAGACCCCAGATGAGGTGTGACGAGGACAGAGTACAGTGAGGGACCATCACCTCCTTTTTTCTGGAAGATAAGCCTTTCTTTGTGAAGCTGAAACCCCAACAAGCATCATAGCCTGCCACACAAAACAGTTGCCATACGCTGAACTTCCAGTCTGCTGACCCTGCCCTGTATCTTTTTTGGAACAGCTGCTGCCAAATCATTCCTTCCCCTCGTATCATATGTGCAAAGTTGATTTTTTGTACCCAAGTTAAAGATTCTACATTTATCTCTATGGGATTTCATCTAGGGATTCAGCCCAATGCTTTAGCCTGTCAAAAGGCAGTTAGATGTTGCAATGGTTAGAGTCCTGGGCCTGGAGTTGGGAAGACCTGAGTTCAAATTTGGCCTCAGAAACATATTATCTGTGTGATTTTGGGCAAGTCACTTAATGTCTGCCTTTATTTCCTCAACTACAAAATGTGGATGATAATAGCACCCACCCTTTAGGGTCATTGTGAGGAATAAATGAGATAATATTTGTAAAGTGCTTAGCATGGCGCCTGGCACATAGTAGGTGATCAGTAAATGTTTATTTTTCATTCCCCTCCCCGCCTCCTGATCCTTTTGGATTCTGACTGTCATTCAATGCATTAGTTATCTTTCCCAGATTTGTCACTTACAAATTTAAGGAGTCTTTGTTTAAGTCATGGATAAAAATGTTAAGCAGTCCAGGGCCCTGGAGTACTCCACTGGAAAGCTCTTCCCACAATGCTATTGAGCCATTAATAGCAGTCTATTGAGCTAAGCAGTCTTAATCTATAATCAGGGGTTTGGGGAACCTGCCCCCCTGGAGGCCAGAATTTGTTCTGTGAAGTTTGAATTCAGTCCAAGGGCCACACTTGAGGACCTAGAGGTTCCCCACCCTCTGAATATTATTGTAGAATCCATACCTCTCCATCTTTTCCATGGAACAGCATGCCATTTTTTTTCAAATTTGATAAAATACAGATAAATTATAACCACAGAATTCCCCTCATCTACTGGTTTAGCAATCCTGTCCACAAAGGAAATAAGGTTAATCTGGCGTGACCTGTTCTTGATGAAGCCTTAATGGCTCTTGGTAATCACCACTCCTGCAGTTTTCAGCCCTCTTGTGAAAACTGGGGCAACATGTGACCTTCTGCAATCTTGACCCCCTCGTATATTTTATTGCTGTTCACGTATCATTGGCTGATTTCTAACGTCGGTCGATTCTTTGAGGACCAGTTCATCCACCTGGGGCTGATTTAATCTTCAGCCTTGCCACTGGGGGCACTGTTAGGAGCCTGCTAAGGTTGTCTCCCTGAGGGCTTCAGCTGCTGATTTATTAGTATGTGTACCGTGTCAAGGGTAACTAGGTAATGAAGTGAGTAGAGCACCAGGCCTGGAGTCAGGAAAACTCATCTTCCTGAGTTCCAATCCAGCCTCAGATACTTACTAGCTGTGTGACTCTGGGTAAGTCATTTCACCCTGTTTGCCTCAGTTTCCTCACATGTAAAATGAGCTGGAGAAGAAAGAAGGAAAAGGGAATGGCAAACCGCTCCAGTATCTCTGCCAAGAAAACCCCAAACGGGGCCACAAAGAGTCAGGCACAACTGAAACGACCAAATAACTTCCTGCTCTAGACCCAGAACTCTGGATGGCACATAATATTTAATAAACTTTTAGAATATCTGTGTTTTGTACCAATTCAAATCCTGATTGGCATCTCCAGAGTTTCCAGCTTTCTTATTCTCTGCCCACTTTTCCAGCCCCACATCTCACTCCCAAAGGGTATCCCACGGAGTGATCACAGAGCACTGCAAACAAAACATCAGTGGGACAAATGAACAGCAGCAGAAGCAAAGGAACAGCATTGGTGTTTTTGGATGCACTAATGCAGAGCAGAGAGGAGAGCTTGAAGTAAATAAAAAACTTATTAATAAATAAGGAGAATCATTCAGCTTGGTACTCCCTTGAGCTCAGGCTCACATACGTTTCAAAGGTGTTCAGTTCTTACCCATTCTGCATTCAGATTCTAGGAGATAAATATCACAAGATTTATCCTAGCTCATGCTTTTCTTCTACAATGCAGGCAGATTCTGGAATGGATTATACTTGGCAGGGATTTAGGTGGGGAGATACTGAAGAAGATTCGAGGGCTGATAAGGGAGCAGGTATCAGGAATGGAGGGGCCTTGTTTCTCCTGGACAGAGTGGGGAAGATTCAACCTACCCTAACCTGGGGTCAAACTGACCACCTGGTTTATACTTTGGCATACTATCCACACTCATGACTCTGCATTCATTGCCTGCTTCCATTAGGCTTGATGTGAATGAATAAATGGAAAATTCATGATTAAGTGCCTACTGTGTGCCAAGCGTATATAAAGCTATGTAGGACCTGAATAAAATAACATTAGCTATCATTTATACATCTCTCTAAGGCCTGCAAAGCCCTTTACACATATTAATTCCTCTTATCCTTCCAACAGCACTGGGAGGTAGGTGGAATTATTAATCCTATTTTATGTATGAGGAAACTGAGGCACACAGGAGTTAAGTGACTTGCCCAGGGACATAGAACTAGTGTCTAATTTTGGATTTGAACTCAGGTCTTCCTGATTTCAGATCCAGCTCTCTATTCATTGCCTCACTTAGATGGATACAGAGATTGATCTCCAGGATACAAATGGAGCAGCTCTTTGGATCTCTGTCTTAATCCAGAAGGGGAAGTATTTCCAGCAAAGCCATAGCAAAACTAACATTATTGTGGAAATCTCTATTGTATTAAGTCCATGGTTTATTGCCTGTATGGGGTACTGTCTACATGTGAAATTTCAGTAAAGAAAGGATAGAATAATATAGATAATGAAACCGATGTAGCCATACCCAGGACTTTGCAAGGTGGTTGGATATTTTATATTTGCATGGTTTAAAAATTCATTGGCAAAGATGAAGCTAACGCATTGAAGTGGGATCTAAGATTTAAAGTCGGAAGGACTTTAGAGAACATCTGGTCCAATCCTTTTGTTTTACAGATGAAGAAACTGAGGCATGGAGAGACAGTGACTAACCCACAGTCACATAATTAAATATCAGAGAACCCAGGGCTTCCTGACCCCAAGCCCAGCTCTCATGTATTATGCCAATATACCATTGCCCAAGTGTCCCAGACCCGTATGCCTGGTGTCACCCTTTAACAGTGGGAATTTACCCCTGCTTTGAGGAGGAGCAGAGGTGAAGCTGGGGGTGTAGCTGTACTTCCTATCAGGGAGTTTGTGTGCCCCCAGCGTGGAAAAGGGTCCCATCCTGTGCTGTTAATTAAGAATGGTTACAAGAGGGATATAATGCAGGTATCATCTGTCAGGGGCCCATTTGTCATCATCTGTCCCATTGACCCTTTGTGCTTCTCTATTCTATGGGTTGTATAATAGTAGATATTTTCCATTGCTGGATATCAGGGACAGTTGTTTCCCAAGGCTACCCTGGGGATAGGTGTACATATGGACTTTTTTATGTTGTTCCATCGTTTCAGTCACATACAAATCTTTGTGACCCATTTGGGGTTTTCTTGGCAGAGATACTGGAGTGGTTTGCCATTTCCTCCTCCAGCTCATTTTATAGATGAGGAAACAGAGGCAAACAGGTTAAGTGACTTGCCCAGGATCACACATCTATTAAGTGTCTGAGGCCAGATTTGAACTCAGGTCTTTCTGACTGGCACTCTATCCACCATGTCACCAAGCTACCCATTCGCATGGGGTTACTATTAGTTATTGTAGTTCAGTATTGGTGTGGTGTCAATATCTTCTTCTATAACCACCCTATTATATTTTTTGGTTACATTTCCAAGATCCCCAGGTCTTGTAATCAACTTTGTTTTCAAGAGGAAGCTTGTGTCTTCTGTTCTTGTGTCCTCAAAGACAGAACGGCATACTCAAATTTTAAAATGGAGTTTTTAGAAGATCTAAATGAATTTATGATCAAATCAACTCTCAACAAGCTTGTGTAGAATGATCATCCTTTCCATCTGAGGGAGAGAGGATCAGACACCCCTTCATTTCTAACTTAACTCCTAAGGTTCCTGAATCTTTCTTCAGATTTGAAAACTTGCTAGATAGGCCTAGCAAACAGGATAACATTCACTTAGGTTTTTTGTTCAGGACTTCAGTGAATTTATGGGAGGGATGAGCAGGTAAGAATAGGGGGCTATAAAAACTAACGCTTCAGAACACACCTCCTCATACTCATGTCTGCTGTTAGCTCTGGTCTATTCTCTAAAAAGAGGTGGGTGGTGGGGGAGGGGGAAGAGGAAAGGCAAAATATATGCTTGAAGGCTCTCTTTTATTGGTCTGGACAAATAGCTGGCTCTTTCTACAATTATCCAAGCAAACCAATGCATTTTGTCCCTGACACTTATTCTCTGTGAGATACTGAGGGGGTACATCCATAGCCCAGCATGGGAAGATACAATCAAAAATTCCAAAGTCTCTCTACTTCATCAAGTTAATCAGGAGGCACGCTCCTTATCAGTTCCTTAGATACCTTCTAAATTTATTATCCTCAGATAAAGCTCCATTTGTCCCTTACTAGATAAAGCTCTTTTAATAATAGGAGATAGTGAATTCTATGAATCAGAAGAGGGGGTACAAAAAACCCAGTATTAATGTTGCTCACAGGAAGGAAGGGTCATTGTGGGTTGGGGTCAAAAAAGACTTCCTGGGGGAAGCTGGGTATTGAAGGAGGGAATAAGGAAGAGGACATTTGAATGGGAAAGTCTCTAATAGCTTCTATTCTTATGTCCTTTAACACCTCCTATGTTCAGATTCTACTTCTGATATTTACTACCTGTGCGACCTTAGGAAAGTCAATTAACTTCTCTGGGCCCCGATTTTATTACCTGTAAAATGAGGGGGTTGGATTATATGGCTCACGTGAATCCTTCTAGCTCTGGAGTTATGATTCTATGATATGTCATATATTCTCCTGATCTGTCTCTCAGGGAACTCATTTAAAAAGGCTAGTACTCAGGGAAGATTATGATCAGTGTCTCAAAGGCCATATAAGCTCAGAGAATAGGTGTGCTGGAGTTAGCTGATGCTGGCTTGTGAGAGCTGATTGTTAAATTTTTCGACATGAGCATTTACACCTCCGAAATGGGCAAACACTACAAATAAGGGCTTGATTTACTGTTTTGTTGGTTGTCTAGACTTAAGAAAGTGAGGAATGAAAATTTTAATAATGCAGATTAAACTTAGAAGTATGCTGTACAAATGTTCCCCCCTCCCAAGAGCTGGTTGTTAAATATTTACCAGTGCACCACCCCCTCCCTTGCGCCCAGCTCAGAGGATTCTTCTCCCAATTATTACTCACATAAGTAAGACTTGGGTTCAATGGCAAGGCTGTATCTCCCCCTTGGAATCTAAGGGCTACTTCTGAGGAGTTGGGAGTGATTTTACAATATCAGTGGCTTTAAGCTCATACCAGTACACCTTCTCCCAAGATTATCATTTGAGAATCAATTAGTCAGCCTGCCTTGAGATGCTTTTAGTAAAAGATATTTACCAAGGTGGTATAATAAAAAATTGGTAAAAAAAAAAATCTACCCAAAAGTGACATACTCTCCCACAAATACATACAGATTCTGGGGAAAGTGGGCTCAAGCTCAGAGGAAGATGTGTAGTAAACAGATAATTCGCAACTCCTGTTTGCTGGAAGTCTTTTTCTCCCCATTCATGGAATGCTTTAAAATGTCCCCTTAGGCATAATGGGATGCTGGGCTCCTCTTGGAGCCATAAATATACAGCCAGTTTGTCCTAGGCTCCCAATGCAAGCCTTTTGGTCAATTGACCTGGGAATGTCATTTAGACACCACTGGGAAGATAGGAAGTCTAATACTCTCCAGGCATTTTAAAGTTTTCGCGGCCCTCCTCCAGCAAATGGTTTGGGGGAAGGAGAGAGGAGGCAGGTGTCTGGACTGGAGCAAGCTTGACCCAACTTTTCAGAATAGATTGTTAAATTTTAGTTTAGCGTAATTGAACTTTATAGCATGTCATTTTCTTTTGGAGAGCCAGTTGTGAAACATTTCCCAGCGTACACATGCCTTTTGATGTATATATGCATATAAATACTATTTATAATATATAGCATATTATATATATACTTTTAATAATAGGAGTTAGTACATACACACCACACACACACACACACACATATCCTCATACAAAATGAATATTTGGATTTGGAGAAAAGGGGAAAGGGGAAGGCATTTCTGTGCACAAATGTACAGTGACAAGAAGAATGTTTAAACCAAGTCTGAGGGACAATTAGGGGAAAAGCAGTGTGGATATGGAAAGTATACAGACACCACTCAAGAGAAATGAGACTGGAAAAAAGTGAAGACCTGTAAAAACATGGGATGTTGTGTTTATTCAAAACAGAGAGTAATTGTTGGCTCCTGCCTGACAAAACCTCATTACCCCTCACTTCAGCTGGGCACTCACAGGCTGTGCAGCCACCACTTTCCAGGCTATCCTGCCCAGATGTTTACTTCACCCCTGGACCAGAAGGCCATATCCCCCAAAGGCCTGGGTACAGCTCATCTGCGCTCATGTTTGCTCAGGATGGCTGCCTGTGGCCTGGAATGCTTTCATCCCAGTCCATGTTGAGTTTCATATTCACATCTATGTGTAAATGTTGTATTCTCTTTCCCCACCTTAACACCATCTCCATCCTCCTGGTAGAAGTCAAGCTTCTTAAGTGTAGTTGCTTTTCTTTCATCCTAAACACCTTGTACAGTTTCTTGCACAAAATAGTCACTTAATTCAACATTTCCTTGTTGAGAATTCTCAATCATTTCTAACCTTCTCAGTCTTAAAAAAATGCTGCTTGTGTGAGTATGTTTGCAAGCATCCATTCCAAAAGTGGTTTCGATTTACAGGGCACTTTATGGTTACAAAGCTCACAGAATGTCAGAATTGGAAAGGACTCCAAGGCCTATCTAGTACACCCAGAGCCAGTAACTTGGTCCAGCAATTGGCCAGCAGTGGGAAGTTTACCCCCAACAATGCATTTAAAGCATGGCTGCCCAGTGATTGTTTTCCCCTAAGGAAGAAGGCAGAATCAGAACCTATTATGGGGGAGCATCAGAGTCAAAGACTGATGTTGGGGCAGGGATGGAGCTGAAGCAGAGAGCCAGTGACAAGATGGAGGACATAGAGATGGGAGTTGGCTCTGGCTGGGAGAGCAATTTGATTGTCTTGTAAATTCCCCAATAAACTCTAGAGCTCCCTAGTACCTTCAAGATAAAACAAAATGTTCTCTTTGGCATTTAAAGCCTTTAATAATCTGACCTTCTCAGCCTTCTTAAACATTACTCCTTTTCCCATCCTCTCTGGTTCAGCTCTGGTCTATTCACTTTTCTTCACATGTGACCATCCACTTCCACCTTGGAGGCTTTGGATTGGTTCTCCCCCAAGTCTGGAATCCAGCCACTCTGGCTTCCTTTAAGACTCAACTCAAATCCTACTTTCTACAATAGGCCTTCTCCAGTCCCCTGAGCTGGGAGTGCCTTCTCTCTGAGATTACCTTGTATTTACTCTGAGCATATCTTATATACATGTAATGGTGGTCTTAGATATAGTGATGGGTAGACTCCGTTGGCTTGCTCAACTGATACATGGAGTATGCTAGGTAGCTGGCTTCTGGGAGAATCTTGGTAACATGTAAGAGAAGAGCCTTGCAGACACTGTGGAACAAGCCATTCTGTCAATAAATTTTGTTGTTCAGTTGTTTCAGTCATGTCCCACTCTTCGTGACCCCATTTGGGATTTTCTTGGCAAAGATACTGGAGTGGTTTTCCATTTCCTTCTCTGGCTCATTTTACAGATGAAGACACTGAGGCAAACATGGTGAAGTGACTTGCCCAGCTAAATAAATGTCTAAGTAAAACTTGCCTAGCTAAGTAAATGTCTAAGACCAGATTTGAACTCATCTTTCTAACTCATCTTCATGAGTTCAAATCCAGCCTCAGATACTTAGCTGTGTGACTCTGGGTTTCACCATGTTTGCCTCAGTTTCCTCATCTGTAAAATGAACCAGAGAAGGAAGTGGAAAACCACTCCAGTATCTTTGCCAAGAAAACCCCAAATGGGGTCACAAAGAATTGGACACTACTGAAATGACTGAGCAATAACTTCTTGACTCCAGGCCCCGTGCTCTATCCACTGGTCCACCTAGCTGCCCAAAGCTTATACTTATTAATGCTTATTAATCACCTGCTATGTACCAGACACTGCTACAAAGAAAGACATATATCAGTCCCTGTTCTCAAGGAACTCATGGGGTAATGGGAGAGATAGCATGCAAACAACTATGTGCAAACAAGATATAGATGGGATAAATTGAAGATAATCTGGGGAAAGAAGGCACTAGAGTTAAGGGAAATTGGGAAACTCTTCTTGTAGAAGGTGGGAGTTTAGCTGGGACTTGAAAGAAGCCCAGGATGCCAGGAGGTGGAGATGAAGAGGAAAAGAATTCCAGGAATGAAGAAAAGTCAGTGAAAATGTCTGGAGTTGGGAGATGGAGGGTCTTAGCCAAAGAACAGGTGAGAGGCCAGTGTCAGTGAATCGAAGAGTACTTGATGGGGGAGTAAGGTGCAAGAAGACTGGAAAGGTTGGGGTGAGGCAGGTTGTAAAGAGATTTAAAAGCCAAATAGAAGATTTTCTATTTGATCCTCTAGGTGAGAAGGAGCCATTGGAATTCATTGAATAGGGTAAGTGACATAGTCAGACATGGGCTTTAGGAAGATCTCTTTGACAGCTGAGTGAGGGATGGATTGGAATGGGGAGAGACTTGAGGCAGGCAGACCCACAGGCAGCTACTGCAATATACCAGGCATGAGGGGATGAGGATCTGATCTAAAGGGATGGCAGTGTCGGAGGACAGAAGGGCATGTATTCCAGAAATGTTGCGGAGGTGAAATCGACAGACCTTGGCAACAGCTTGGATATGGGAGGGGGGAG